>OZ022238.1:4204651-4492151 GCA_963978895.1 Erpobdella octoculata | reverse complement strand
GTGGTATGCTACTCACATGGATCGAAGCGTGGCTGAAATATAGGAAGCAGCGCGTTTTGATTGAAGGCTGCGAGTCCGAGTGGAAGAATGTGACAAGTGGCGTTCCTCAAGGCTCTGTTCTTGGTCCACTACTTTTTGTGTTATATATTAACGACTTACCGGACACTATCACACACCAAATCAAAATGTACGCGGACGACAGCAAAATCATCGGCATCATCAAGTCAGCTTCCGACATTTCATCTCTCCAGGCTGACATTGACCGTGCAGTTGAGTGGTCATTCACTTGGCTAATGCACTTCAATGTCGAGAAATGCAAAATCATGCATGTCGGTCGCTCACACAGAATAACCCACCAATACTCTATGAGACATATTGACGGCACGCGGCGACCACTCGAAGTCACAAAAGTCGAACGTGATCTTGGTGTTCTCGTCTCAGATGATCTAAAGGTCCGAGCACAGGTCGAAAAAGCAGCGTCATCAGCCAATCATATGCTCAGCCGACTCAGAAAAGCTTTCCGCAGCCGCAGCCTCATACTGTGGCTACACTTTACCTCTCCTACGTCCGCCCACATCTTGAATTTGCTGTTCAATCTTGGTCGCCCTATCAAAAGGACGATATTAACCTTCTTGAGCAGGTCCAACGTCGGGCAACAAAAATCATTGCAACACTAAAACATCAGCCCTATGAACATCGTCTGCAACAGCTTGGGATCACAACGCTGCAAGACCGCCGTTCGAGAGGTGACCTGATCGAGCAGTTCAAAATCGCCCACAACATCGACGACGTCAGCTTTTCCGTTCCGCAAACTCGAGCAGCCAGCCACACGGCATACCACCTGCGTGGCCACAACTGCAAACTAGAGCGCCAGTATGTCAGAGGTTGCGAAGAGCGATACAATTTTTTCACAAACCGGATTGTCGCTCCATGGAATGCGCTTACGCAATACACAATTGACGCCCCGACAGTAAACGCTTTCAAGGACCGCATCTCTTAGGAGTCGCGAGTCCTCCAGCTTCTGTCAGTATAGAGGAGCCTGATGTAGCTCCTCTTCATCAAAAATATAACTTTCAGACATTAATTTTTTATGGCTTGATTCTATAGACTTTTTTTTTTTTTTATATATTTTTGGTTCTGATAATAAACAAATTCAATTCAATTCAACTACGAGTTTTAGTGGAGACGCGCATCCCACCAAGCTGGAAAGATTTCTTTAGGATGGATGACAACAAAACAGAGCTGTTCATGTATCTTGCAGTAGTACTAGCAGAATTGAAAGTACCTCGAAAGCAACCTTTGGTGAGAACGTTATCTGTGCTCCCACGAAATCGGTTGAATTGTTGGCACGAAGAAGCGGACAAACGAATGTTGTTGCATTCCAAAGATGCTGCTGAACAAGGAATGCGCAATATATTGTTACGAACTGTTGACAGTTCTAGTTATTGCTGTGTCCGTGTTTCATCAGCTGAATGTCGAAACATTGTGGATTGCGGTCGGAGTCGACAAACACTTTCTCTATATCTCAATCCATGATTTGTCGAACACTTTGGGATTGAGAAGATCGATAGCACTTCCGATGTTCCATGCTCTTACCGGATGCGACACTGTTTCATCAATGTGTGATCGAGGAAAAAACCGCGTACGACACTTGGTCAGTTTTTCCAAATCTGACGGATGCGATAATCACAATGACGAACACGATAGATGGAATCACTGATGAGAATTTAGATATAATCGAGCGCTTCATCATTTTGTTGTATGACAGAACAAGCACTCAAACATCTGTCTAAAAAAGCCGCTCCATGGAAAATATACCTCAAACAAAAGACGCATTGAAACAGCACGCGAAACGAGCATTCCATCAAGCTGTGCACTGTTGGAATGAAGTCATTGTTCTGCAACCCAGTATGTTCCCTCATTCTGATTGGGGCTGGGCTTTGAAAAATTCAAAATGGGCACAAATCCGGATGACAATACCAGAAGCAGCAAAAAGTTGCTACGAACTGTTGCGTTGCAGTTTCATCAAAAGCTGTACTGCTGGACGTAGCAAGTGTTGAAAGTCATTTCTGAAATGTATTTTGTTATGCAAATGTGGTGGTGAATGCCATGAATTAATATATATAGCTCATCGGGAAGTTAGTTTAAAATTGATTGCAAAATTTGACGACAGACAGAGAGACACAAAGACAGAGAAGTCAAGTTAAGTAATAGTGTGTAAAAAAGATTGATTTTTGCATGTATATAATAGAATTAATAAACGTTTTGTCTCCCTAGATGACCCCATGCAATAAGCGAGCTTCATTCCGATTTTATCCAGAGTTTGTCCTGGCGATTTGTTATTAAAACCGCATTGCGCCTTGGCAATGTTATTAAAATTTTATTCTCTGCAGATATATATTATGATGTAAAATTAGTAGCTATATTGGATAGCGTACATATAATACAAACATTCATTAAAGAGAAAACGAATGATCATTTAGGTATTAAATAGAAAAACCCGATCAAGAATAAAACTGGTTATTGTATCAAATCAAATGTTTTAATTTGAAACAAAATAAAAACCAAAAGCTGGATACTTTAAAACGTTTCCTATTTACCACTAAAAACAAAATGTAGGAAGTATTTAATACCAACATTTTCAAACGATACAATATTTTACGAGTATTTTAGTATATATATATATATATATATATTTTATTTATATGTACGGATGTTTAGTTATGGTTAGTTTCTGGCTTTAAAAGTTCAAGAAATGCGTTATAATGCCAATAAATAATTTTTAAATTGTATTTACCTTGATAATTTCAAGTTAATTAGGATTGTGTTGTTGTAATTATTTTCCTCATTTTTTCATTGAAATGCAAGTTATAAAAAATAATAAAAAAAAATGCAAACTTTGCAAATATTACTAGCTGTCAATTTATTTCTTATTCTTTTTTTGTAATAGTTTAAATACACACTAAAAAAGAATATTATATATATTTACGCTGATCACTGAGTCACTCAATTACAATGGAGCGCTCGCTTTTCATTATTATACCTGATTCATAATTTAGATATTCATGTTTTAATTGAAATTTTTATTACAGTATTAGGGGAAAGTGGGGTAATATGGGGCCTCGGGTAATATGGGGTACCCACCTTTTTATTATAAGAACAGCGTTATAAGAATATTTAATTAGCGATCTATGGTCGTATTGGTTATGTAACTCTGCCGCATAGCCGATAAAGCAATTTTGTTTACGAGTTTACGTAATAGATTAGAAATCATTTTTTAACGTTTTCTGTTAAGTTCCATCAACTGTGTTTCTCTACGCATAAAAGAGAGAAAAAGTAAGATATTTTCTAACAATTGTGAATTTCTATTTTTTTGGGATATACTTTAACAGTGTTTTTAATTATCAGCCGTTACAATGTTGATTTTCCAAAATTTTACAGATTTTATTCGTGGTATGCTGTTGGGTAATATGGGGTATCTGGGCTGGGGTAATATGGGGTACACCCCATATTACCATATTCATGATTTCTTCACTTTTTACACGCATTTCATCATTGATCTGTTACCTTTATTTTATTATGTCATTACTTTATACTGCTCTATTATCTTTTCAGATGCCACGTAATTATGCAAAACTTACAATACGGAGCCCAGAGTCAACATCTGCAGTGACCCTCATTTAATATTTTTAAAATGTTTTTATTACTTATGTTATTGTTTTATTAATACAATATTGTTTTATAACAATTACTTTTGTTGTCCTTGTTATATTTAGGTTTAATGAAAGCTGGAACATACCTAACATTCAAGTACCCCATATTACACCACCTCTAGGGGGTAATATGGGGTACTTGAATGCTACACTTTATTCAATTATTTTCAAAAAAATGAAATCATATTTGCTTAAATGTTTCATTAACTCATAGTAATATGTCTGCTTGGTATACAGAGAAAAAAAAATAAATTTCTGCCACTATAATATGGTTTAAATTATATTTGTTTGTTAAGTACCCCATAATACCCCACTTTCCCCTACTATATATGTATTACCTGAGCAGCTAAATAACTTTTTTTATGATAGTTTATAGTCCTTTACACCAAGTGTTTTAAGACTGAATTGGCTGATTAGGAAGCACACAAATACTTCCTGTCGTGGATCAAAGTTTGATCCTTTTAACTGTCCCTCCTTCTTTATCCAGGCTTGGAACTGGCTTGCAATAAGCGAGGCGGATTTGTAAATAGCATTTTATTTCTAATTAGCTTATATGTGTCACTAAATGTCGAATCCGTAACGTGGTGTTTTTTTTTACATTATAGATCGTATACTTCGCTGGCTGAGGTTTTCCACACGTTTGCTAGATAGCAGTTGATAACAAAACTAAAAAATAGAAAATAATAAACTGTTGTTTCAAATTTAACGGCTGAGGTTTGCCATTTAGCACAAAAACTAAAGGTAGAAAATAATGTATTTAATTTCAATTTACTTTTATTGCATTACAATTACAATTGCAGACAATACATTAATAGAATTAATTTTATTTTCACAGGCACATTAGGTTTTCATTACATTCGCTAGATGACAATTGGAAAAATCTAAAAATTAGAAAATAGTAATAATTAATTTAAATTTAACTAGCGTCTCAGTTGCCTAACAACTACCTAGTTATTAATACTGATTAACTTTGAAAAGTTTAACCAAAATAAAAACAATGCGTATCAACATATGTTTTGAAAAATTCTTTATAAAATTCTTAGAAAATATGTACTATAAAATATTTTGACTAAAAAGACTAACATAACAATTTCTTTTTAACTTATAAAAGTTGAATTTTGTTCTTTAAAGCTCATATTTCTGAGGAATCATTAAAACTATTTTAAAATTTGTCATGAACAAAAACAAAAGCAGTCTGTTTTTTTATGAATTCAAAAACAACTCTGTTTTTGAAAATTATTTTTCAAGGAAAGCTTTTAAAAAAGCTCTAAATAACATCTGTAATAAAAACATATGACAGAATACTTTTATCAATTAAAAAGTGTTGCTTAAAATTAATACAAATTTCAAAAATGTATGTAATTGTTTTTTTTTTAATATTTAAACGAAAACTATGCATTTAACTGAATTTTTCACCAAACGTGTTTGTGATGACACATTTACTACGCCTTTAGAAGGACAGTTACATTAGATAGATGGATGGTTGCATTAGATGGATGGTTACAATAAATGACCGGCTGCATTTGTTGGATGATTACATTAAATATATGTTTACATTAGATAAATAGCTACATTAGATGAATTGGTTACATTAAATGGATAGGTACAATAAATAAATTGTTGTATTAAATAAATCGATGCATTAGATGAATTAGATTGATTGATTGGTTACATTAGATTGATTGTTAAATTGGATGGTTGGTTACATTAGATTGATTGTTAAATTGGATGGTTGGTTTTATAAGATAGATCGTTACAATAGATATTTAGTTACATTAGATGGATGGTTGCAATAAATGGTTGGTTATATTAGATGGATGGTGTTAATAGATGGTTCGTTACATTAAATAGACAATTAGATTAGATTGATAGTTATATTAGATGGACGGTTAATTTTAAAGTAATATTCGTAATTTGTTTTAAACGTTTTCATCTAAAAACTGTAAAAAGTAGTCGATGAAATGACAACACACCTATCAGTGAGACAAGTCATGACAAAAAGTACAAAGTGTAATGATAACGTTGATTTTTTAATAAATAATTACAAGTTTTTAAAATGCTTATTCTTTGGTGTCTCTACCCTACTAAACGCACTGCGTACTCTTTGGCAACGCGGTAATCTTTGGTATCTCTACTAACAAAATTTAGCCTAAAAAAATATTTCAAGAAATTTAAATATCAGGTTTTTTTTGTAAAAAAGAGAAGCAAAAAACAAAGTTTTTTAAAAACACACTTTTATATTTGTACACTATTCAATTGATCATTTGACATCCTCTGGACGTTGATGTTGTTTAATCGATCCGAAAAGTATATATGTTAAATAAACAACAAGCATATTAGCATAGATAATAAATAGTTCGACGGAGATATTGCAAATTATTATTTAATTAAATATTGTACAATCGATCTGAAAATTTGATAGAATGCATTGTCAATCAGTTCGGAGGTATGTTTAAATTTTTAAGTCTCTAGCTCATCGGGAAGTTAGTTTAAAATCGATTGAAAAATTTGACGACAGACAGACAGAGAAGTCAAGATAAGTAAAAGTGTATAAAAATGAACTTTTTTCAATATTTTCATTCAACGTAGTTTCAATATTTATTCGATCTTACACTGGAAAATTTTGCTTTTAATGAAATTTTTGTGAAATAGCAAATGTTTTTTTCAAACTCAAATTATTTTTTCTCAATTTCTAGAATTTTTAAGAGACTTAAAATTGTCAATTAAATTGTCACGTCGTCAAAACGCTTAATTTGAAATTCCAAGGTTTAAAAAAAATTAAAATTGTTCATTTACTTGGCAAATTCTTTAACTAAATAAATTTACAGTTTTCAACGCAGAAATTTAAAATTCTATTTCGTTTAAAATTATTTTTTTTCAAGACTTTCAAATCGGATAATAAATGGCTTCAGTAGCAGTAAAGCAGTTCATTCCCAAGTCATTCGGTACATGTGAAGGGCGACAAAATATGTATTTCGTAGAACTTTGAACACGTCTTTTAAGAAAAAAATTAAAGCTTTTTAACATTAAAATAAATTTTATTACTTTGTAAAACAAACAAACAAACGTATGTATTGATTCAATGTTTGTTTCAACTGAAGTGATTTTATCTTGTTTTCTTACTAAAAAAGTGAAAATCACAATTCGATTAAATCAATTAATGTATTAGTAACTTAATAAATTATTTAATTTAGATATTAATAAGTAAATCAATTATTTGGGTAATATTTTAATTTATCAATTGAGTAATATTTTATATAATCAATTGAGTAATATTTTATATAATCAATTAAGTTATATTTTATTTAATCAATCGGGTAATATTTTATTTAATCAACTGGATAATATTGTGATTAATCAATCGGGTAATTTTGTGCAATGAATAAAACAGTCAATTAAGTGATAGGTCAATCACATAACCTATTTATAATAATATCTCATTTATTAATTAACTTGATTAGCAATCAGTAATTTAATCAAATTTTTAAAAGCAATTAGTAATACACTTAACAAGAATATCAACAACTGTTGCGTCAACTCCATCTTAACAGCAAGGAACAAACAGAACCAATTCAACGACACTAATAATGTACTTCTAGGCTAAGTGTTTGTCCATTTTTTTCTGTTGACATCTCATAAGGAAATTAAGAAATTAATGAAAATAAATGTGACTATATTTTAGAGGAATTAAATAAATAATTGAGAGAAAAACACATCCAAAGAAATGGTTTTAAAGTAATTATGTTTTTTACTTGTTCCACCCCCGCAAAGCATCTGCGCTTCTAGAACTGACTGAAATATATTAGACTTGATTACATTTATTTAAAAAGTGTAAATGTGAAGGTAATTATCATTTTCAATGAAATGTTATTTAAAATGTAATGGAACTCTGGCTTTATTCAGATTAAACATAATGTAGTTTGGAAACCTGGCTGGTATGATTAACAACTTTATTACAGCTAAAACCCACAACGTATTTTCACGTTAGGAAAATTTATGACGTACCACAGTTTTATTGAAACGTATGACGTATCTCTGCTTTGTACAAATGTACGACGTACCTCTGCTTAAGTAAAGCCTAGAACGTACCTGAGTACAATTCTCTCTTTTCTTTTTTTTTTCTATTTTTTCTTTTATTCTCTGTTTTTTCTCTTTTTTTCACTTTCTCTAGCTCTCTCTTTTTTGTTCATTTGTCCTTCTATTTTTTTTATTTTTTTTTAATATTTAACATTAACAAAAAATATAAATAATATTTAGATTTGTAAATATAAAGTATACTAAAAAACCAAACTGTAACGGCCATTTGAGCTTACGTCATCACAAGTTGAAAATAAAAAAATCACCAAAGTAGTAGTGTGTATCGAATTAAAAAAAATAGTTCAAAAAATATTAAATACATTATTCCGATTTGAGATTTATAAAATTTTAAACAGTAAAAAATAAAACGAAATATAACTATAATTAAGATTTTAAAAAAATCACACTAAAAATAGAAAATAGTATAAAGTATAAAAATATTTTTATAAAAACAACGCTAGTATACTAATGTACTAAAATGTTAAAAATAATATTAAAGTGTTTATATTACAATTTTTATTAGAACTAAACGATTCGTTTGGAAGATTAAAGCATTGAGCAATGGAGGTTTATAAATAAATTATATATAATATAAAGATAACACCCAACGCTCTTATATTCAAAACAAATAGTTTTGTTCTAATAAAAATTGTAATATAAAAACTTTAATATTATTTTTAACATTTTAGTACATTAGTATACTAGCGTTGTTTTTATAAAAATATTTTTTATACTTTTTTTTCTTGTTGTTTTTTTTGCCTCCTTTGTCTATATCTCTTCTCTCTTTCTTTTATTGATCATCGGTTATATAGCAGAAAATCAAAACCAGACAGTTAGCTTTTACATTTAGAAATGATTTCTCTAAACGTTTTAATTTTAGATTTTCTTCCCGGATAATCCGATCTCAGATATTTAATTTTCATGAAATGTTTTCTCAGATATCTATCAACTCAGTTAACGTAAACCAGGAATAGCAGTAATATTTAAACCGGCAACCTCATAGATAAAATAAAGTTTTCAATTCACGGAAGAAAAATTAATCAACAGTTTATAGCGAAAAGAAAATGTGTATTTCAAGTTGGTTATGCCATAGATGTATCTGTATTATAACTATACGTATTTGTTTTTGGTAACAAAAAAATGTTTAAAAAATTGAAAGACAATTTTTCAAAGTATGGGTACACCATCAGGAAGTTTCTCTCAAAGATTAGGTAATTGTTTGTTTGTTATATAATAAATTATATTGATTTGATTTAAGTCACGTCTAAAACAAAAACAATTTTAATGTTTGAGCATTTGCGCAATTTCTCCAAACAGCAAATATGTTTGTATTTAAAAATATAATTAAAACCTTTATCCAGTTACTAATAACAATTAACTTATTAGTTAAAATAATAATGAACAATATAAATTCTGTGTATTATTAAAAAAATGACAATTTGTATAACGCTGTGTGCAGCAAAAGCCGCTAAAATTCAAAAACTCCCAGATGCTCTGAATAGTAACACTGAGCTTTTAAAAAGATATCCTCTTTAACAAGAAAACAAACTGGTCATCTATACCAGTTTAATAATAAAATAATAAACATTGTACCCAACCGTGTTTGATGGCACGGGATCTGCTTGAACCTCTTGTCTCATCCTAAACCCTGGAAAGCTGTAAAAACAGCCACAGAAGAGCTTGAAAAATGTGACTCGAAATCTTTGACTCATCACACAATACAGAGTAAAGTTGATGCCGTTGTTGGTCAGGGCCAGTATGTCGAAAAGGTCCCCCATCGGTACATAATAACGGTGGAAAAAATCTTCGTTAACTGCGTTACCCAGAGACAGTATGCCTTGAGGAAGTTCAGTGAGTAGAAACAACAAGACTATGATGACCAGCATGGCCGTTGTACGATTGTGATCTTTCTGACGGTTTAGCAGCCTTTTGCGTCGATTAACATCGACTGTTTGATGAGAGTTTCTTATGTTTACCTCGTAGCTGGTTTTATTAGCGTTGCTGGCTGTGTCGATCTGCTGGCCGATAACTACAGCAGCTGTGTTTGTGGTAACGGATGAAAGCAGCAGCTGATTTCGACGTTTCTGTGAGATATGCATTGTGCGTATAAGAAGAAATCCGTAGACTGTCATGAGAGCACACGGAATGAGTTTGACGCAGAAAGCTTGGATCCAAAAATTAACTTTTGCCAGGAACTCAAGAAACTCAGTTTTGTCTGTTACTGAATACTGAAGTTCTGCTGAAAAGTAGTCCAGAGTTGAATTAGTACGATTGTCAGGTCCTGATCTGCTTATGTTACTTTCGCCCGAGTTGGCATAAGTGACGACGTCGTATAGAATATCGTTGAAAGCAGGCTCAAATTTTGCCTCTATGAACAATGTGGCGTAGTTAGGCACAAGAATAATGATGGAACAGAAACACACCAGATAGACTGCCAATTTCGTCTTCCGCCATGTTGCGCTGAGACGACTAGCAGCACCGCATTTGATTTGTCCACCGGTTTTACCAGAGCTTTTACCTGCCTTCTTGTTTCTTGTCAAAGCCATGCAGCAGCTATTGGTATCTCCTTGTAGCTGAAGGTAGGAATAACGAAACGCCGACAGAACCACGGCAAGCCAAATAGCGATGGTATGCGTGGTCATACTGAAGTTGACGTGGAAGATCAGAAATACAGCCCACGGATATGTATTCCTCTCGACACTTTTCTCTATTCCGTACAGAATGTGGAACTGGATTGCGAACGGAATGCAAGAGAGCATGGTCAGAAAGTCTGCCAGTGCCAGTGCAGTGAGAAAGTAATTGGTGTTGTTGATCAGATCTTTTCTTGTCAGTATGATGACGTTGAAGGCATTGCAGACGACTCCTACGATGCAAACAACGAGAATGACGTAGCCGTGGTAGTGCGAATACCAATCGGCGAATCTGATTACTGCGCTTTCGTCTGCTACATTCATGATTTGCATACAAAAAATCGTCAATCCGATACACCTTTTCTCTTTTATCTTATAATTTTGTTTTTCTCAATTCAAAAATATCCGTTTCTTACGAAACTTGTGTTTCAAATCAATTCGATACGGTTTTTCATTGGAAAGTTGAAAATAATTTATTAACTTGAAACGAATCAGAATTCATCGCAACGCACCGATTGTTTAACATTTTCAAACTTGCTACTCGGAGATAATTAGTATTTAAATTCTACAAAAAAAAAAGAAAAAAAAACAAAACCTTTCTTTAAAAATCAATCAATCATCCAGCTACAGCTACTTTACTGAATGAGAAACGTCGATTCAGATAAGAACGACATGCGTCTCTATAGACGAAGAATACTCACAAAATGAACCGAGAATTTTCAATTTATACACACGCATATATATCGCCAACGCGCTTTCTTCGAGTGACGACGACGTTCGCTAGTGCGCTCAGTCGCTATTGTATATTTTATGTTACCAGAGCGTGGAGAGGTGCCGTCTGAATCACAAGTAGAATGTTTTTTTCTTTCAGTCCCGCTCGCTCAAGTTGCTGATTATAATATTGACGAAGTTTTATGTTTAACAGCCTTAGAGCTTAGTAATGGATACTATTATTATTGAAGATCGCAAATCATTCATTCAATCGAATTAAAACTCAAAAATCTTATAGAAGAAACAGAACTTGGTTGAAGTGTAGCAGATAAATGCAATTGCTTAAAATATATAAATATAGAAATCTTTCAGAAATAAAAATTTAGCGCACACGTGGTCTCGTTTATGCAAAGTGTCATTTCGAGATACGCGGTCACCTGAGCATCATCACAAGCTAGAAGTGTCAAGCGCCTTAAATTTGTTCATGTACATTAATTAATTATAATCGCAAACTGAGTGCAGCTCGTTTTAATCAAATTTGTTCCTAAGTGCATTCATCTTGTTCACTTTGGAGCGTATTAAAAACTATGAATAATTGATGTAAACAAATTATTATGTTCAAATTAAAAAACGTGGTTTTGCAAACACTGATGCATTTCATATAACCGTTTCCTCTTAACTAGTTAATTAGAATATTTATCTCGTTTTGAGTTTATATTACCAGCAACATTAATTTTATTTGTTTTTATCTATATTTTAATATTTAAGACATATAATTCGTAATTTAATAAAAATAACAATGGAAAGCAATTGGCCTTCTATCCCCCCCTCCCCCACTTGAACTTGTTTTCGTATGTGTGTGCGGAAATGACTGCTTGTGTACGCTTACAATTCTTTCTACATATGCGTTTAGATATCTTCTCAAGCATCAGTTCCGTGATTCTGTCTGACCGTAGCTATACGAGTCTTTCAGCCTCTTTGCATGAGTGTGTATGTGTATTAAATTAAAGTATGTTTTTATAATTGCGAACCAGTTTTTCTTTGCGGATCTTTTCTTTCAGAAGAACTTCTTCCTCTTGAAAGCGCTTCCGCTGACTGCGGTCATGTTACTACTGTTTCATCGAGTGACCAGATGACCAGATATACAACTATACATGACTGTCAGTTTTTTTTTTACATCAGGTACAGAGGCGTAGCTAAGGGGGCAAGTAGGACAAGTGTCCCGGGCGCCAATTCAAAGGAGTGCCACAAGCGTTTTGAAGGAAGCGCCAAAAAGTGTATGAGTAAGTAAAAGTGTGTTTTAAAAAAAAACTTTGTTTTTTGCTTCACTTGTTTTCATCACACACACGAGGTATTTTATGCTCTAAAAGACTGATACGGACTGATATAATTCACTTTCTCGGCGTTCAAGTGAATTTGTTACTAAAACGTTTTTTTACGTTGAAGTAAAAATTTTTTTTTTCAATGAAAGAGATTTGACAAAGAAAATAGATTTTATACAAAAATTACTCTTTTTCTATTTAATACGTCACACAAATTTATAATCTTTCTCTCTTTCGTTCTCTGTCTCTTTCTCTTTCTTTCTCTCACTCCCTCTCTCTCTATCTCTCCCTCTTCTCTCTCTCTCTCTCCATCTCTCTCTCTCTCTCTCTCTTTCTCTCTCTCTCTCTCTCTCTCTCTCTCTCTCTCTCTCTCTCTCTCTCTCTCTCTCTCTCTCTCTCTCTCTCTCTCTCTCTCTCTCACTCTCTCTCCTTCTCCATTTCTTTTTATTTGGTTTCAATAACCTCAAGCAAATAACCTAACCGCTTGTGTTCTTTATGATTTCAATTTGATTTCAATTTCAATAAACAACAAAGGGAGAACCAACGCGGCTGAAACATCAGCAAACGATTCAGAAACTCTGCATAGAGAATAGAAACATAAATATTATTTTATGAAATTGAAAAAAACTGAAAAATGTTTTTTTTTGTATCAAAGAGAATTGCAATTTGATCTTTGACGTGCGTGGGATGAACATGCTTGTTTATTTTGTTATCATTATCATTATCATCTTATTGTTGTTATTATTATTAAACAGTTGATAATCCAGCATCTGTCAATCGCACTCGACTTTGCGAGATAATTATGAAAACAGTGGCCATAAAATGATGATGATGATGGTGATGATGATGATGATGATGATGATGATGGTGGTGGTGATGATGATGGTGATGATGATGATGATGATGATGATGATGATGAAAACGATGACGATGATGATGATGACGACGACGACGACGATGATGATGATGATGGTGATGATGATGATGATGGTGGTGCTGATGATGATGATTATGAGGCTAAAAGGAAGATAGAGTATGAATATTTGGAAAATTAGGCGACTGCGTTTGAAGTACGTGAAGCGATTTAGTTTAAGACACATATTAGTAATAAATCAATGCCTAAATTTATAATTTATAGCCGTTGGTGGTGTTTCAGATTGAAACAAAAATACAAATGAAGAAATTAGTCAAGAGCCACATTGTCACGAAAGCCTTGTGTTTTCCGCGGCCTCTCAACAGTACTCTACTCTCGTTTCGCATCGCACAAACACGTCACAGAACACTCATATATACATATCGTTAAAATTGTCTCAGATATAGTCGGTCATTAAACCACACACGCACACGCGTGCAGTTTAACGCAAGCAATGTTTTTTTAAATTTAATATTGGCTATTATCTAGGTCAAATTATATATGTTGTTATAATATCACCAGTTGTACCAATCACCAATATTACTCCTCAGAGAGTTCAACAACACGAAGCCATGGACCCACCTCGGCAGCGTGCCTACAACAGACCTGGGTCAAGCCACCTTTCTCGGTTTTTTTATCTGTTCCACCTGATTTGTGTAGCTCAAGATTTGGAATTGCTTAGAGCTCAAAGATAGAATTGAGCAAATCAGACAAAACAAGAAAGGAAATATAGCACCACTAAACAAGCAAGAACTGTGACAGTATTGACGCCCTCTCTCATGATGAAAAGAATGGCCATTTTATTTCTAAAGACTATATGAAATATATGTTTATATTTTTATATTTAAATTACTATTTAAAACAATTTAAAATGAAATCTGGTGCCGTGTTCGTGTATTAAAATAAGTGTATGGGAGTATACAACTAACCTGTAGAACACCCACTACAAATTTGTTTGAGTATGAGCCACTTATATACGGTCCAAATTTTCTCGAGTTTCATTTTTAACTGGGTCCTATAGACCTATATAGGCAGCTCAGATAGGACCAATAAAGTTATTTATATAGAATATACTTACGTCCCATCTATGAATGTTCACAGGATTCTGTCTAACCATGACAAAAACTGTTTCTGATTTTTTGGTTGAATAATACAACTGTTAAAAGTTTAATTTAGCAATAAAATAAACTGATTTTTCTTCTTAATAAACTTAGGTTGAATTTGTATGATCCAAGGGCCACGGGTGTGTTATTACAGTGTGGGTCACCGATTATCCATGTTACCAAGGCTGATTGGATCTTTTTTGACTTATGCTATAAAGTGTGAAATGTGAATTAATATTTTTTACACTGTTATCATTAATTTTAGATGCCTCCACGCACCATGAATCATGTTTTTTAATACTTAAATTGCAGAACTGTCGATTTTAAAGAGGTTTGACAGTAACATCAACGATTGGCGCCCCCGTAATGGACTTTGTCGATAAGGGAGCGCCTAATCAAATGATTGATTTGATTTGATACGGAAACGACGACAATGATGGTGGTGATGGTCCTAATGATGATGATAAAAAAGAAGATTAGTACAAAAATGATGGGATTTGGAGGAAAACCATTGGTGGGGTATGTGAAGTAAAATGTAAAACAAGTCTATAAAAGAAAATAATCAACGGCACAATAGAAATAGTAGTAATAAATCAATGCCTAAATTCATAATTTTTAGTAGTTGATGGCGTTAGAGGTTAGAGCTAAACATTTAATGGTTAAGTTTTTTTTCAGATTGAAAGTTTATTGCCGCTCCGAAACTGTGCAGGTTTTGACGGTTTATTATTAGTTATAGTAAATAAATAGTAATTAAATTATTCATCGTTGGTGGTTCAACGAAGAGTGATGTCATTTAAATATTTGTTTCTTTGTAGAGAAAACAACACAAAAGCAACGAAACCAAATAATTAAAAAAACAGGTTTGTTTGAAATTAATTGTAATAATTAACAAAATGTAATATAAATTATTATTACTCAGTTATACGGTGACCGTGGAGTGGCCTTATTTTGATAGCCACCCAAATTTTTACCTTACACGCAAAATGTGGATTTCCTACATAATCACTAACTTTTTTTTTAAATTTCAAGGGTTTGTTAAAGAATATTTCTAATTTTAATGATGTCTTTTAACTTTTTATTTTGAGGTGGTGTTGATAATAATGATAATAATAATAATAATAATAATAATAATAATAATAATAATAATAATAATAATAATAATAATAATAATAATAATAATAATAATAATAATAGTAATAATAATAATAATAATAATAATAATAATAATAATAATAATAATAATAATAATAATAATAATAATAACAGTAATAATAATAATGATAATTATAATGATAATAATAATAATAATAATGATAATGATAATAATAATAATAATAATAATAATAATAATAATAATAATAATAATAATAATAATAATAATAATAATAATAATAATAATAATAATAATAATAATAATAATAATAATAATAATAATAATAATAATAATAATAATAATAATAATAATAATAATAATAATAATAATAATAATAATAATAATAATAACAATAATAATAATAATAATAATAATAATAATAATAATAATAATAATAGTAATAATAATAATAATAACAATAATAATTGGAATAATAATAATAATAATAATAATATTAAGGATGATCAAACAATGATGCTGTCAATTGTTCTTCAGGTACCTCTTAAAAAACATCGAATTACAGTTAACACCACAATGGCTGAGTGTCCAAGAACTCCTGATCCTGATCCAAATGAATGTTCCACTAAAAAAACGCCACTTATCAAACAAATTCCAAAATATCATAAACATCTTGATGTATCAAACCGACCACCGGTATCTGACTTATCTGATGCCGATTCTGATAATGTCTTTTTAGAGGATATTGAATCGCGTAAAAAGCTCCGAAGAAGATTCAGTATGTAAGTAGTATTATTAACATTATTCGTTTATATAAATTCTTAGTTTATGCATAAGAGAGTTGCTATTGTTAATGTAGTATTTTTTATTGTTGCATTCACCCACGCTCTAAGATAGTCCTACGATAGGAAAATTGCAAGTACAAGTGGCATATAATTTACAAATTCCTTTTATGCAATAGAAGAATGATTAATTGAATTGAATTATATTTAAAACGCAAAGTTCATTTGTAATAGCTCAGTCAGGTTGATAGAGCTTTGAATTTTAAATACAAAACTTTGTTCTCCCGCTTAGCACTAAATGTCTTGTAACCAACGTTATCGCGAATTTGCGCGTGTAAATTTTTTCTCCGCTGGGCATGTAGGAGCTCCTCGTTACTGAACTATGTGACTTTAAAAGTGAGATGAGTTTAAAACAAAATAAACAGATAAAATAAACTAAAACTAGGTAATGAAAATGCGTTATGACAACTGTTATTCGGTTCCTACTCAGGGCAAATTGTAGGATCTAGGAGATTGGATCATGTAAAAATCTTTAAAGTACTAACTAACGTATTTTTTTTGCAACAACGTGAAGTTGTGTATCCGTCCCCGACTAACCTACGATTCTGAAATTTTTTAAAATCATGGTCTAATCATCAATTGCATGATTTCTTGATTTTCTATGCGTGTCTTTTGAGAAATCTCAGTTTTCTTTATTTATTTTTTATTTTTCTTTATCCGTATGTTTACAAGTCATTAACATGTTCTGGATGGTCCTGGATGAATCACAAGTTGCGAACATCTAAATGGCAAACAGTGGGGTTCTAAATACAAATTTATAATAATTAAATAAAAATCCTGGCTAACCGCGATTTTCATGGCCGGTGGGGCTTAATTGTTTTGCGACTGGCTTAGCCGCGATTTTATCGGCCGACAGCGCAGAGATGGACATGATCCTTTTTCGGCAACCTATCCCGACCCAACCCAATCCACCTGAAAATTTGTTAACCCAACTCAACATACAGCTGAAACACTTTTTTGATTTCTTTAAAAATTTTACTTAACTCAAATCAAAGCACCCATGTGTCAAAAATTAGACCCAACCCAACATATGTCCATCACGGCGGAAGCATCTGAGTACTTTTGCGGTTGGGCTCGGATGGCTAAATCCGTTGCTTAGGAGTCTAGCTGTTGCCCAATACATTAGTTAAACAGTTTTCATTATCAAACAAGCGCTGGTAAAATTGCCCAGGAGCTTCAACCACTCTTCTTGTGAACTTGTAGCATGAGCCACAAGATCTTGGTCATTTGTATATTTTGTTTTCACTTCTTTTTTCTCCTTTACAGATTCTTGAAGGCTTTTGTTTTAAAAAATACATGTGATCAAGGCTGATTTATAACTTTGATGACTTTAGTTTATTTGATCTTTCAGGACGGATTCGCTGAAATTAATTTTAGGTAAGAAAAAAGAACCCACCTTCGCCCACTCTCCTTATCCTCAAAGCGACATCGAAAAAGTGCAAAAATGGAGAAGTACATTCGAGTGTCTGTGGATTAGTAAAAGTTCTGTGATTCTATTCATTGAAATTTATTAAAACTTTGTTTAGACTGCTTAATATTATTATTGAGATTTATTGAGATTTAGCATACGCCTTATCAAGACAAGTCTTGCTCAAGGCGAGAGAGGGAGGGTACTTGCAAAGGCAGCCATTTATAGGCGCCTACCCCTTTAGCAAATGCGAGTGAACTCCTTGCTTAAGGGAGTTACGCTGGTGACGCCGGCGAGGTTTGAACTGCCGACCTAACGACAGGCAAACGCTCTACCGCTCTGCCACAAGCGCCTCTATAATCTCAGCTGTTTTATTTGTTTTTCCACGCTTGAAAACGCTGTTGACGTTGATTTGATTTGTAAAGCCGCTGATCTTACGACATTTGAATCCTAATAAAATAATTTTAACTAATGTTTAAATGTTTTGATAAAAAAACGTTTACAGCTGGAATGGAATTGTTTGAAAAGCACTTAATAAATGGCTCAAAGTATATAATGGAGTTCTACCGTGCTTGTGAAGCATATAAAACCTATGCGAACAGTGAGTTACACAACGAAGCGAAGAGACTGTACAAGACATATTTGAATCCATGGTCTATAAAATTTGTAAGTATTAGATAGAAATAATTGCCTTTGAATAAACATACTTTATAAATATGTGACATTTGCTGCTGGTAAGATCGAAACTGTCAATCTTCAATTTGAACTTGTTAATTAGGCAGATCCGCAGTATTTCTGGATATAGCTGTAGTTTCTATCTCTGAAATCTGAATTTCAGACAAAAGTGTAATAAATCTAGATTTATAATTTTAATTAGAAAAGTATTTTTATGTTCAGTGTTGTTTTAATAATTTGACATTTCGCCGTATATTTTATAAATTAAAACAGGTAATGCTAGGCGCAGGTCATCACGAGATGGCAAAGAATGTCATAAAAAAATCGAATCATAAATCATTTAAAGAAATTCAAATTCGACTCAAAGAAAGGATGGAAGAACGTTATTGGCAGCCTTTTTTAAAATCTTCCGAATTTAAAGCTTTCCGGGAGGCCAAAGGAATTAATGAATAATTTTATTGGTTATTAGAATAAGTCTACATGTGCCTTTCATTATTCATCTGGTCTGTAGGTGTTCATTTGCCGGAGACAAGCACCTAAAACAAAATTCGCAGTAATTCGAAAGTTAATTTTTCTTGTTATGCATACACATGGTTCCTTTAGGATATTTAATTTTGAGTTTAAAAAAACAATTATTTCTTTGGAGCCCAGTATCTGTTTAAAAATTGTTTAAAGAAATGTTCAAACCACCATAAAGGAGCATCGAAAATAAACATGTTCTCTATCACCGTTTTAAAGTAAATGTTATTTTTAAAACTTTGAAAAATAGTGTTGATTAAAAAATACAATTAAATTTAAGAGTTTTGTTTTATAACCAGTTGAAATATCTGGTTTTGTAGGGCAGGTTTATTTTTCATAGTATTGCTCAATAAGCCAGCGTTAAAGTTTTTGAAAATTTATCAGATGCACTAAAAGTAAAACCGATTAACATGTAAGTTTTCAAGTTAATAACTAGAAATCGGCTTGGGAATTGATATCTTTTATGTGAAGGTCATAATATGTTGCCTGTTGCGATCATGATGTAGCAGTTAATTGCTGTTTAGAACAGTTCGTTCGACTGTTTCACTTGTTGTGTTCCTTTTTTTAAGGTCATGCGTTTGATGCGGGATTGTGCGCATTGTGCAAAAATCGCACAATTGTGCGCAATTTTTATCCGATCCGAATAGGTTCAAATAACATATTTCATTTGATGCGCACTCATTCGCAAGTGCGCACAAGAACAAAAATTGTTTGAAAAATCGCGCACAAAAACCCGAATAATTGCGCACAAAAACCCGAATAATTGCGCATATAAAAATATTAATTTTGGTGCTACAAAGCCCAGCGTTTTTATATTTTTAAGTACTTTTGATTTCAAAGTTTTCAAGAATTTTCTTGACTGTTCGTTGTGAATTTTACTGAATAATTTCAATTTTTCATAAAGTGATCATTTATCTTGTTGTTTAAAAACATTATGTTATTCATTTTATTTGTTTAACACAAATCAAACACAACATACAAACAGGTTTTATTATTTATTATTAGAGATGCAGCGATACCATAAAATTGGCCGATACCGATGCCGATACTCATGTTATGAGTGAGGAAGATGCCGATACTTTTCAATCTTTAATTATTTATTTGTTACAAGCTAGTGAAAAACGGCTAAAATGTTCAACAATTTTTTTGCAATTAGCAATGACATCCTTTATCATCTTTTGTTCAAAAAGAACATCATAAATGACTAATTGTAGAGTATCCAAAAAACATGACAAGCCAGTGTATGGAGTTTCTAAAATTTTACCATGTTAGCACCATTATCCCTAACAAAAAGATGAATTTAATGCGAGGAAATTTCAAAATCATGGACTCCATTTTAAGCTACCTCTGCAATCCTGCTAGCTCTATGCGACCTAGAGAATAGGTGCAATCCGTAGTACTAAACTTTTTCTGTTATAATTTTTGTTAATGCAGTGGGCTGTAAAGCTGATGAAAGAGTGATTTAAAACATTAGTCCATATATCAGTGGTGAAGCTTATATTTTCGGAATCTTTTATAATAATCTTAACCTTACTGAGCACTTTGCTATAGATTTCAGGAAGCACTTTATCTGAGATGTACTTGCGGCTTGGAAGGCCAAATTTCACCATGTTGATACCGATACCTGAAAAAAGGCCGATACTGCCGATTCATAGAGTATCGGTGCATCTCTATTTATTATGTGAACAAAATGAAAATGTCATTTATTAAAAAACAGAAAACGTTTTATTGAATGAAGCTATCTTTTCGAAATCAAAACTTGAACAAAAATAAAAAGATTGTCTCATTTAATTAGAACTAAGGAACACGTGTTGATGATGAAGAGAGTTCTGTTTTATTGAATGAAACTATCTTTTCGAAATCAAAACTTGAACAAAAATAAAAAGATTGTCTCATTTAATTGGAACTAAGGAACACGTGTTGATGATGAGGCAAGTTCTGTGATGTGGGTGTTTTTTGTCATGGTAACGATTTTTTTTACATTACACTGACAGTTTAAAAGATGAATGATTATAATGTTATTTGAAAACACATCATATAAGTCTAATTAAAAACTATAATAATTCTCTGAAATCTAAGTTACGAAATTCCACCATTGGTGTGAAAATTGACTTACAGACTAACGGGACAAAAAATATGTTCTCGAGCGAACTAGAAGTTTTTTGTTCATATGATCATGACTAAATGCTTTATTTTATGTTGCTAATAATAACTCATTACTGAATTATATGCATTAAGACATTTACCAATAAATTGATGTAGCAATCACAGCTATGAACAAAGTGTTATTTTCATTTAACACCTATATATATATATATATATATATATATATATATATATATATATATATATATATATATATATATATATATATATATATATATATATATATATATATATATATATATATATATTATAGTCTTTTATATATATATATATATATATATATATATATATATATATATATATATATATATATATATATATATATATATATTAGGGAGTAACCGATTTCAATTTTTTGCCGATTCCGGTTTCAGCCTCTTTGCATGAGTGTTTTAATTTTAAATGCGAACAAGTTCCGCTCTACGGATCTTTTCTTTCAGAAGAACTTCTTCCTCTTGAAAACGCTTTCGCTGACTGCGACCATGTTATTCTGTTCCATCGATGGAGCAGATATACAACTATACGTGACTGTCAGTATATTTTACATCAGTTACAGAGACGTAGCTAAGTAGGCAGGGAGGACAAGTGTACTGGGCGCCAATTCAAAGGAGTGCCACAAGCGTTTTGAAGGAAACGCCGAAAAGTGTATGAGTAAGTACCTGAAAGAAAAAATACCTAAAACTGCCCCTCCACCGAGCATCAACGTTTTTTTTTAAGAAAAGGAAAACGATCGTGCTGGCGTATTTTTGTACCTTTTCCCCGGGCACCAAGAACCTTAGCTACACCTCTGAGCAGGTATATTGTAACTTACTCAGCAAACGATAGGTGACCACATTAGTTTTCTTGTGTCGTGGATCTTAATTCCATCCGATTATCTTTTTCATCGCTCTGTTTACTCAGTCCGGGGAATTGCTCGCATTAAGCGAGTTGAGGTGAGTCAACAGTTCAACAGCATCAACAGAAGTGTGTACGTTTCTACTTATTTACTGAATTGATATTTTTCACCAAAAACACCTTAATCTGTTTTGTTTAAAATGTATAGCTAATTTTTTAAATAAAATTTAATTAAAATAAATTTGTTTCCTTTCATCTTCATTTATTCATAGACTTAAGCACTAAAGCACTCATTTTGTTTGCTATTAGTTTTACATTTATTCATTTGTAGGCATTTATTAATTTAGGTACTTACGTATTTAATGTTTTAATTACGTGTTTAGTTATTTATTCATCAATTTAAAATATTATTTTCTCATATTTTGAATAATTTGCTTTCCATCTGTTTAACCATTTTTTGCTCAAATGTTTGCTTTGTATAATTTGATCATCTATTTAGTTATAAAATTGCATTTAATGGTTGATTCATATGTCTATCATCTTATTAATTTATTATTTTGTTTCAAATTATTATTTTTCATAATAAAAATTTTCTATTCAATGTTTTTGTTTCTTTGTTTCCGCCAATTGATTTATTTATATTTTAATTTATCAATTTGCTCGTCCATGAACAGATAAAAAAATACTGACAATACATCATTATTTTTGTTATAGAATAAATTCGAGCAAAACAAATTATATTATCCATGTATTAGTCACGCAATGATTAGATTATTTCATTTCGGACATACTCAATCTTCTCATGCACCTTGTTTGCTATTTTATGCAAACTTGCCCCGTCCGTCTTGATCTCAAATGGAAGTATTTTTTTTGTCATAAATATAGCCATATATCTACACGGTTATTTAAGTCATTTACGTTTTATGCCATGGTTTTACTTTAGTAAATTTTCAAACAAAATAATAAAATGCATTGTTACGCTGAGATAGTCTATATTTTAAATATCAAAACGATCGGACGGTTAAAGGCTGGTTTATTTTCACTTCTAAAGCAAGCAAGGCAGGTGGTGGATAATATAAGAAACTTGAATAAAAAAAGTAAATAAGAACCTGCAGTGTCAATTAAATAATTTAGAAAAAAATATTTTTAATAAAATTTCAATTAAAACAGTTTAATGCCATTTGTGTTTATTATTCAGTTTGTTATTGGTCTCAAACCAGCTCCGAAAACAAAATGGACAAGTTCGAAGAAAAGAGCAATCAATCCAGAAACTCAAAAGCACCACAACACTGTTTACCGATCTTAAGAAGATGAGGAGGTGTTAACAGGAATGAAGCTTCTTTCATTCTATGCTCTCTATTTGATTTATTGAATGTCGTATTTATTAATTATTTTTCTTCGTAGCGAGTTGGTTCGTCAATGTGTTTAAAATTCACTATGAATAGCGGATTGAATGTCTACTCTGATAAGATTAAATTATATAATCCCTTTTTTTTATTGAGAATCGACGAACTGTTATTTTTAGATATCTTTAAAACTTAGGAATAATTTTAGGATATTAAAATCAATTTAATAATGGAAGCAAAATCAATTTTGTTGGTTGAAGTTTTTATTCACCACAACTGCTAATACCTAAATATTTGATTTCATTCGCCAGTGATCTTCTTGATCATTCTTCTCCCCTCCGCTCTCTTTCCCATCTGCCACCGTACATGAGGACCTGTCAAATGAGGTCACAAATGTTTGCCTTTGTTTTTAGTCATAAAAAGTACAACTGGGCAGTTTTTGTATTTAGAATGTTGTGTATATAAAAAGTTGATTTAGTTTTTAAAATATGAAAATAATTGTCATGAATTTTTGAAATTACTCTAATTTTTTTAAAACCATCTAATGTAAAGCAGAAACTAGAAAACTTATAAAGATTAATTTGTTTGAAGATGGTGATGATGGATTACATAGACGCCTACGCTGTATCCATTGCACCGAACTATAAATACGTAGTTCCCATAACTGGGTAAACAAAAGACATCTAGTTCAGAAAGTTTCTGATGGCAAATTTCCGGAAATTTTACATCGCTTACAAACATACATACATACCTGCATACATACATACATACATACATACATGCATGCATACATACATGCATGCATGCATGCATACATACATACATACATACATACATACATACATACATACATACATACATACATACATACATACATACATACATACATACATACATACATACATACATACATACATACATACATACATACATACATACATACATACATACATACATACATACATACATACATACATACATACATACATACATACATACATACATACATACATACATACATACATACATACATACATGATGACGACGTCGACGACGACGAAGATGACGATGATGATGATGATGATGATGATGATGATGATGATGATGATGATGATGATGATGATGATGATGATGATGATGATGATGATGATGATGATGATGATGATGATGATGATGATGATGATGATGATGATGATGATGATGATGATGATGATGATGATGATGATGATGGTGATGATGGTGATGGTGGTGGTGATGATGATGATGATGATGATGATGATGATTATGATGATGATGATGATGATGACGACGACGACGATAATGATGATGATGATTCTGATGATTCTGATGATGATGACGACGACGACGATAATGATGATGATGATTATGATGAGAATGATGATGATTATAAGGCTAAAAGGGAGAATTATGCGACAGCGTTTGGTGAAGTACATGAAGTGAAGTGAAATTAATAACGTAAAACAAATTTATTAACAGAAGTAATCAACATCACAATAAGGACAATTGTAATAAATTAATACAATTATAAATTGTAGTTATTGATTGCATTTCAGAATAAAAATCGAAATGAGGAAACTATGGCTTTTCAAAGTGAGAATTTTCAAATTGCATTCCAAAACTGATCTAGTGAATTAAATTGTAGAAAATATAATAAAGATATGAACTCATAGATTAAAAACTCTCTTACGGAAAACGAATTGAAACCAGCTATGATTTTTGAATGTTTTCTGTTCGACTCAGTACTAGAGCTATAGCTTGAGTCCACCCCTCCCCCCAAAAAAAGTTAACTTTTTATTTTCCACTGGGTTGTTTCCAGACAAAACATATTATTAAGCTCATTTTTGGAAACAGTTTGTTTAAATGAGCCAAAAAATCAGTGACCGGGTCTGGTAGGTGCTCTGTTTTTTGTTGAAGACGAAATAGCAATGATCTACCTAAATCTTTAGTAAAAGTTTAATGACCATAATTTGGGAACACTTCAAAACCAGAACTGCATCAAGCATGTGTTTGAACATAAAAAATGTTGCAACAATTTATAATTGACGCTATGATAATTCAGTTCTAGCGATTGAATTGAAATATATTCAAACGGCACACAGGTTTACTAAAAAATGAAAACTATCAGTTGTAATAATAATTACTGATAATTAATTGAGTACTTTAAAAAAATTGAATTTAAAACTAATGTTAGTTTTTCGCCAGTTTCAATGTTTATATTAAAAAATAAACAAATAATCAGAATTGAAAAAGATGAAAATTTGGTGAATTGTGTATTAAAACATAAGAAACAAAAGTGCAGAAGATAAAAAACTTATTTAAATAGAATATTTCGAACTTATCAGGATTACATTTAAAATATATTAGTAATAAATCAATGCCTAAATTCATCATTTATAGCCTTTGATGGCGTTTCAGATTGAAACAAAACCTTCAATTGAAGAAATTACCTAGTCATGAGCCATGTGTTGAAAATGTATTACCGCTCCAAAGATGAATTATTGCATTAAAACGTTTCAAAGAAAGTTATATTATATTGAAAGAAATCTTACAAAAAAACCAGATATTCACTTTCGAAAGTTTATGTTGTGGCTAAAATCCGGGGTTAAGAAATTAGTGTCTCACAAATAGACCAACATTAGTGAGACCATCTACTTGGCGGTTTCGACGATTTAATACTGATTAATACTGATTATAGTGAACAAATTCTAATATCAGGTTATATTACACATCTAGCGATTAAATGGAAAAAATGTAATGCTCACATTTGCTTTTGAATCAAAGCATTTGTAACATTTTTTACTTATAATGAGCTAAAAAACTAAAATCTTTTAAATTTAAAAAATATGTTTGTGCCGGTTTACCATTAGTTATTTTAAATAAATAATAAATTAAATTTATTATCGTTGGTAGAAAGAATGACGTCATTACATTCATTTGTTTCTACGTAGAAGAAACAACATAAAAAAATTGAAAAATTAAAAAAAGGTTTGTTTGAAATAGATTGTAATAATTAACAAAATGTAATATAAATTATTATTAATTAGTTATACGGTAACCTTGAAGTGGCCTTATTACGATAGCGACCCAAATTTTTACCTTAAACACAAAATGTGCATTTCCTACATAATCAATAACTTTTTTTAAATTTCAAAGTTTTCTTAACGAATAATTCTATTTTTAAAGATTTCTTTCTGCTTATTATTTTGAAGTCCTGGTGATAATAATAATAATATTAATAAGGATTATGAAATAATGATGCTGTCAATTGTTTTTCAGGTACCACTTAAAAGAAAACACATCGTATTACAGTTAACATCACAATGGCTGAGTGTCCACGAACTCCTGATCCAAATGAATGCCCCAGTAAAATCAAGCCAAAGTGTCATTTCAAAAGGAATCCAAGATATCATAAACATCCTGAGGTATCAGACCGACCACCGGTATCTGACTTATCTGATGCCGATTCTGATAATGTCTTCTTAGAAGATATTGAATCGCGTAAGAAACTCCGAAAGAGATTTAGTATGTGAGTAGTATTATTAACATTATTCATTTATTATATTCTAGCTTCAAAGTCTGTCAGACGAAAGGCCTAAAAAACAAAAACACAAAAATATTTATATATATATATATATATATATATATATATATATATATATATATATATATATATATATATATATATATATATATATAAATGACTATGAGTTTGTTTGTCTCTTATAGAAATCCAAACCGTTGGAGCGTTCTTGATAAACATTGGCAAGGATGTAGTTCTCATACAGGGGAAAAACGTTGTATCGGATCTACGGGGGGGGTGCAACTGAGAGCGAAAGAGGGAGCTATTATTGATATAGTATTTCTTATTTGTTGCAATCACCCACACTCTAACATAGTCCTACGACAAGAAAATTGCAAGTACAAGGGGCATCTAATTTAGAAAAGCCTTTTATGCAATAGAAAAATAATTGATTGAATTGAATTATATTTAAAACGAAGAGTTCATTAGTAATGCCTTAGCCAAATCGGTAGAGCGTTAAAATTAAATGCAGAAGATTGTTCACTCGCTTAGCACTCAAGGACTTTTAGGTAACCAACGTTCTCGTACATTTTTCTCCGTGGGTCATGTAAGACATCAGTGCTACAGAATTATGTGACTTTTTGAGATGCGTTCAAAACAATCTAGGCAGATAAGACAAACTAAAATTAGATAATGAAAGGGCGTTATGACAACTGTTACTCTCTTCCTACTCTGGACAAATTCCTGGATCTAGGCGTTTGGACCATGTATGAATCTTTGAAATACCAACAAACAAACATTTTTTGCAACAACGTACGATTCTGAAACTTTTGAAAATTGCGGTCCAATCATCAATTGCAAGATTTCTTGTTTTTCCATGCGTGTCTTATGAGAAATCTCAGTTTTATTTAATTTCTTTTTTTTTTTTTATCCGTATGTTTACAAGTCATAGCAACCTAAAATTAACATTTGTTTGTTGGTCCTGGATGAATCACAAATTGCGAACATTTTAATGGCAAACAGTGGGGTTCTAGATAATAATTAAATACAAAATTATAATAGTTAGGTTAAAACCCTGGCTAACCGCGATTATCTTGGCCGGTGGGGGTTAATTGTTTTGCGACTGGCTTAGCCGCGATGTTATCGGCGGCAGCGCAGAGATGGACATGATCCATTTTCGGCAACCCATGCCGACTCAACCCAACCCACCTGCAAATTTGTTTAACACAACCCAAAATACAGTTAACAAACTTTTTCGATTTATTTTTTTTTAAATTTTGTATAACCCAAATCAAAACACGCATGTGTCAAAAAATTTGACCCAACCCAACATATATCCACAACTGCGGAAACGTCTAAGTACTTTTGTGGCTCTGTTCGGACTGCTAAATCCGTTTCTAAGAAATCTAGCTGTCCTCAAATACATTAGCTAAACAAAAATATTAATAATAGTTTGACAAATTTATAGTTGCGTAAGTCCTAATAAAGGGCTTCAAGGCGGAAAACTGTTTTCATCATCAAACACGCGTTGGGCACATCGCCCAGAAGCCTCAACGACTCTTCTGGTAAACTTGTAATATGAGCCAAAAAATTTTGGTCATTTTTATATTTTGTTTTCACCTCTCTTTTTCTTTTCCAGATTCTTGGATGTATTTGTTTTAAAAACTACATGTGATCAAAGCTGATTTATTGCCTTGATGACTTTAATTTATTTGATCTTTCAGGACGGATTCGCTGAAATCCATTTTTGGTCAGAAAAAAGAACCCACCTTCGGCCACTCTCCCTATCCTCAAAGCGACCTCGAAAAAGTTCGAAAATGGAGAAGTGCATTCGGGTGTCTGTGGAATAGTACAAGTTCTGTGAATCTATTCATTGAAATCTATTAAAAATTTGTTTAAACTGCTTAATATTATTAAAATATCAGCTGTTTTATTTGTTTTTCCACGCTTGAAAACGCTGGTGACGTTGATTTGATTTGAAAAGCCGCTGATCTTACGACAATTGAATCCTAATAAAATAATTTTAACTAATTTTAAAAAGTTTTGATGAAAAACGTTTACAGCTGGAATTGAATTGTTTGAGATGTACTTAAAAAATAGCTCAAAGTTTATAATGGAGTTCTACCGTGCTTGTGAAGCATACAAAACCTATGCGAACAGTGAGTTACACAACGAAGCGAAGAGACTGTACAAGACATATTTGAATCCATGGTCTACTAAATTTGTAAGTATTAGATAAAAATAATTGCTTTTGAATAAACATAAATGTAAATGTAAATGTATAACATTAGGCCGCTACTTCGTATATCAATTAATATCACAGCAGCGCCGGGAACTGCTCGTTCATAAGGGATATAGTGTGGGTGATTGCAACAAATAAGAAATACTATATCAATATATCACCCGCACGTGTCTCCGAAATCGGAATGTGCCGAACCCTATTACACCCCACTCGTGAATATGGTACTCATTTAGAACCAGTGAAGGATGAAAGGCTGAGTTGGCCTGAGCAGTGAGCGAATTCCTTGCTCAACGGTATTACGCTTCACCGTGACTGAGATTTGAACCCACGACGGCAGGATACTATCATAACTACTTTCGCCACTGTGCTACGGCGCTTAATTTATTTAAGTGTGGCATTTGCTGCTGGTAATATCAAGAAGAGGGTATGGTGGAGCAATATTATAGCCTATGAGGTTCATCCGAGGCTGGTTAAATTGCTAGCCAAAGGGGAGGTCGATTTGCCTGTCCTTGTCCAATTTATTGCACCTCAGTAGTTGGTGGGCTGGAGTGAGTCGAGTCATGCGCACAGGAAAGCCTTGTGCTTTCAGTGGCCCTCCCCAAAACCTCATAAACACATCACAGAACACTCAAACATACATACATACCGTCTAAATTGTCTAATTGACAGATACAGACGTTAATCAATCCACACACACACACATATATGGTTATATCAACATTGTCAATTTTCAATTTGAATTTGTTAATTAGGCAGATCCGCAGTATATAATTGTAGTTTTTATCTCTGAAATCTGAATTTCAGACAAAAGTGGGTAAAATCTAGATTTATAATTTTAATTAGAAAAATATTTTTATGTTCAGTGCTGTTTTAATAATTTGACATTTCGCCTGATGTTTTATAAATTAAAACAGGTAATGCTAGGCACAGGTCATCACGAGATGGCTAAGAATGTCATAAAAAAACCGAATCATAAATCATTTAAAGAAATTCAAACTCGACTCAAAGAAAAAATGGAAGAAATTTATTGGCAGCCATTTTTAAATTCTTCCGAATTTAAAGCTTTTCTTGAGGCCAAAGGAATTAATGATTAATTTATTGGTTAATTAAACTCATTAATACAATAAGTCAACACGTGCCTTGCATTATTCATCTGATATGTAGGTGTTCATTTGCCGTAAACAAGTATATGAAACAAAACAAAATTCGGAAGTTCATTTTTTGCTATACTTACTCACATTTTTTTTGTGATATTTGTTTTTGAGTTTAAAAAAACAAGTACTTCTTTGGAGCCTGGTATCTGCTTAAAAATAGTTCAGAAAAATGTTCGAACCACCAAAAAGAACCATTGGAAATGAACATGTTTCTATCACCGTTTCAAAAGCAACGCTATTTCAAAACTTTGAAAAATTGTACTGATTAAAAAATTACAATCAAATTTTAGAGTTTTGTTTTAGAACCAGTTGAAAAATCTGGTTTTGTACAGGTTTTTCTTATAATGAGTATTGCTCAATAAGCCATGGTTTTAAGTTTTTGAAAATTTATCAGAAGCACTAGAAGTAAAACCGATTAAGATAAAAGTTTTCAAGTTAATAACTAGAAATCGGCTTGGGAATTGATATCTTTCATGTGAAGGATATAATATGTTGCCTGTTGCAATCATGATGTTTGACTGTTTCACTTGCTGTGTTCCTTTTTTTTATTAAAAATCCGTTTGTTGCCAGTTTTTGTCTTGAAAATATTTTACTCAAAAATCAAGCAAATAATCTAGTTCGGTTTTCAGTTAATTTTTAAATGTTTGATGAGCTCGTGATATGTAAACTAGTATAGGTAATATTTTTTTTTATAATAGTTTATAGTCCTTAACACTAAGTGTTTTAAGACTGAAATAGCTGTATGTAGGAAGCACCTAAGTACTTCCTGTCGTGGATCATAATTTCATTTTTTTAACTTTTCCCTCTTCCTTTCTCCAGGCTTGGGACTGGCTTGCAAATGCAAGGCGGAGTTGAGGTAATATTTTATTTCAAAGATCTTTATATAGTGGTGTGCGTCAGCAAGCAGAGTGTAATTTGTAATCGCAGTCGTGAATTGGCTGTTTCAAAGTCTTGGACTAACCACCCGCAAACCTTCTATCTCCAACACTGACGATCTCAATAGACGTCACTCAGGCGTTTGTTATGCATACATAGATACGGGTCAACCGACTCGTGAAACCGCTTTCATAAATTAAAAAAAAATGGTATCGTAAACTCTGTTATGCAACTGACTTTTATTCAAAGCAGCTCTTGAAAGAATAAAAAACATGGTCATAATTACGGGCATTTATCTCTAGCCTAGAAGGAAATGTGTAATCCTATAAGTACGAGGCTTGAAGCAGTAATGTTAAAAATAAAAATACAACTACTACTAATAATAACAACAATTTTAAGATTTTAAAAAGTTTTAGCTTAAAATTTGCAATCATTGTTGTCTTCTGAGAAATAAATTTGATTAAATTTTCCAAAAAATGTTTTTTCTGTATAAAAATTTCGAAAGTCTGTGTCTTTTGTTTGGTTCATTTTTGTCAGTCGGAGGGGGGGGAGGGTGGGGACATGCGTCACTGAATTTTCTCATCAGTTTCTTTGTTTTTATTGAATACTTTCAAAACGTACACGGGTATATTGTCTGCATTGTTGGAACTCTACGCGTGAGTCGTTTTCCTCGCAAACAAGTGTTTATTATTCTTGCATATTAGGAAACAAAATTTATTCAAATATTCTTGTGATTTTATAGTTATAATACATTATTTTGAGTTATTGAAAAATCTAATTAGCAATTATAAATATGTAAAATTTAATACAAGACAAAATCCGTACCGATTACACAACTTCTATTTAAAACTTAATATTACATGTGTTTTTAAAAACTCATGCACAGTAACAAAACGTTAACTAATGTAAATAAATGAACAAGTGAAATTCTTAATTTAACTTAAATTTGTTTAAATAGTGATATTTTCAAACAATAAAGCAAATGCAATCAGAGCAAAAATTTGTTTATTAATTTACCATCAACAATGATCAAATGCACTGCAATTTGATGTCCAGGAATAAAAAAATTTAAAAAAGCAAAACAAACTGTAAACTAATAACTTCAAAGAGTAAGAATTAGAACAAATGTGTGAGAATTAGTTTAACGCAAAGTAAAACTATTTGTAATCACGCGCGAGTATATAATAAACTAGAAGTAGCCCGTCAAAAATGACGGATCTTTTTAAATCTCATTATATAAAAATTTTAGATAACAGTTGTTCATGGACGCACGTTTAGCCAGTTACAAAAATCGTAACGTAATCTATAGCAGCGCTGAAAACGGTTTCTATAGTAGCAATGCCTCGTTTAATTTAAAATATCTTTCAATTTTCTTCGCCTAAGAAGTTACATTAGTCGATTTCTCGACATCCGTCCGTCTCTTTTAGAGTTTGAGAACAATAATTTTCGGAAGTTTGTTTACTCGTGTCTATCGATTGAGCGCCGAAATCTGAATGCACTTTTAGTTGGGCGAGACGTACGTAATAGTTTAGTATTATTATAATAAGTTTTTTATTTTAAATTTGCCCCTACCGGCTTAACAATTAGTTAAATAATTTTAAAAGCTCTCTAACGTGCACATCTATATCGTCGTTCGGCACATCGCCGATGCTATTGTTAGCTACGATCGGAATTCCAATACCTAAGTTGTACTAAATCGTTTTTCTTTATTATTAAATAAATTTCTTCAAATTCGTAACGCAGTCACTTGTACCTTAACTTTCGTTTTTTTTACTTTCTTTTATTTTCAACTAGCAGTGCCCGTAGCGGCTTCGCTCGCATGAAATTAGAGAGTTTGAACAGTGAATCCATAGTAGAGATCAATTGTTTAGGTCTCGGCTAGGCCCGTCGACAACTTAGCCCAGCCCGTTTTAAAAACCCGAACTCCTGGCCCGGCACAGCCCGTCTGAATTAGGCCCGGCCCCTTTTTACAGGCCTAGAAGTTCTATATACTTGATGAAAAACTTCGGCCCGTCCCACCTTGACTTCAGGTTTAGCCCGGCCCAAATAAAACCCTAAAATCACTAAAACATCTATATACTTGGTGAAAAATCTCGGCCCGTCCCACCTTGAATTAAGGTTTGGCCTGGCCCGTGTGAAGACTCTAAAATAAAGGCTTGACCCGGCCGGTGATAAACTGGACTTAACTACTTTTAACCGGCACAAAACTTCAAAATACTAATTTTTACATTTGTAGCACTTACAGTTTTTGAGTAGCAGTTATTTTGAAATCAAATAACCCTTATTTCCACCCCACATTTGAGGTCCTGGAAACCAAATTTTTAAAAAATGTTGAAACACTTATATCATTATTTTTTGAGTATATACTAAATACTAATTTTGACATCTGTAGCATTCACAGTTTTTGAGTAGCAGTTACTTTAAAAACCAAAGAAACCTTTTTTCCACCCCACATTTGAGGTCCTGAAAACCAAAAATTTCAAAAAATGGTGAAACACGTATATCATTATTTTTAGAGTAGAAACTAAATACTAATTTTTACTTTTGTAGCATTCACAGTTTTTGAGTAGCAGCAACTTTAAAAACCAAGTAATCCTATTGTCCACCCCACATTTAAGGTCTTATAACCAAATTTGTAAAAAAAATGGTGAAACACGTATATCTTTATTTTTAGAATAGAAACTAAATAAAAATTTTTACATCTGTGGTATTTACAGTTTTTCAGTAGCAGTAACTTTAAAAAAAAATAACCCTATTTTCCACCCCACATTTGAAGTCCTGGAAACCAAATTTTCAAAAAATGCTAAAACACGTATTTCATTATTTTTGGAGTAGAAACTAAATACTAATTTTTACTCCTGTAGCATTAACAGTTTTTGAGTAGAAGCTACTTTAAAAACCAAATAACCCAATTTTCCAACCCACATTTGAGGTCCGGGAAACCGAATTTTCAAAAAATGGTGAAACATGTATCTTTTTATTTTTCAAAAAGAATCTATATACCAAATTTCAGAAAAAATTTTAAGAAAAAATGTTTAGAAAAAAGTTTGTTTTCCAGTTTTTTTCCCTCAGGAGCAAAATTTTCAAAAATCCTTTCTTAGCGGATGTTTACGCTATAAAAGTAATATAAGTTCCAAATTTCAGGTTCCTAGGATGAGGCGTTTGAGCTCGGCGTTGATTATCAGTCAGTCATCTGTCAGTCAGGACATGTTCTTTTATATATATAGATTACTTTTTTCCGGAGCGATTTTGTTTATTGTTTACCTATACGACTAATGACGTAAGCGTAACAGAATCAGTGTGAGTGAGTGAGTGACGAGGGCCAAATATAATCTAGATACTAAAAAATTCAATCGCGTCAAATATATACAAATCATCATCACACTCAAGAGATTACAACTCTACAAATAACTAATACAGTGTGATTTCAAAACAATAGTTAATTGATTTAATTTACAAAGCACAATAAACATGATCATAGTTTATCGATAAGATACAGTTTTAAGAATTAGTTTATTAAAAAAGTTCAAGATAAGATTACATATGCACAGTTAGTTACACGATATGGTGCGGTGCAATCATAAGTATTTTCAGTCTTTTCTATAGTTAGTAGAACTTAATTTTGAATTTTCTTATAACTTTATTATAACGACACTGATATACGTCAAAGTGATGTTTTCAATAGAACTTCTTAATTAACGAGATATAAAAATAAAGAAGACTATAAAAACAAATTGTTAAGTGAAATTTGTTTTAAAAAATATTTATTTGTATTTATATTTATTAGTCATTATTCCAATATAAAACAAATTTAATTTAATAGTTTATTTATTTTGATTTTAGATAAATTGTGCAAGTTATAGCAGCTCATTTCTTAGAATAAATTTTAAACTTTGTCACTACTCCAATCAAATTAAACAAAAACTCTGCAAGTTCAACAAACGTCATTACAGTAATTCCCATCCATAAACTGAGAATTCCACCAACAGTCCCAAGCATTGAATCCCAGGAAAAAACAGGTGTATCAGTAATTAAAATAGTGTCATTAAAGGGAAAAGTAAATTTGACTTGCAAGAAGTGTGATTTTATTTTCTCTTTTTTTCGAAAAAATTCATCCAACTCTTCTCTGGTCATGTTTCCAGATTTGTGATTGAGAATTGCTTCACCATAATCTTTAAAATATTCGCACTGTTCTTCATTTCTGAGATTGCGTTCTTCAATGAAATATTTTACGTACAAATCCGGTCGGAGAGAGTATTTTGGCCAATCGTACGAAAAAACAGCGCGTTCATAAAAGGTTTCAACGCAGGGTTTTCTACAACTCGCCTCACAGCTATTCAGTAATTTAGTGTCAGTAACTTCTTCACAATCAATTTGTTGCAGTGCTTTGTTCGTTTTGATAAATCCCTTCTCTGCACTCATATTGTTAGCTCGCAATACCAAAGTATTGTTACCACAAATGTCTTCGCTGTTGTACATTGGAGGAACCAGAAAATCTCCAGAAATACATTTACATTTTTCTAAAACTGCGTCTTGCATACATTTGGCTTTGCAAATATGGCTGCTATAATGAATGCCGGAAGATTCGTCTAGAAATTTTTTACTCTCACAACCTTCACTGGTGTACGGTTTGTCTAAAATCGTTTTAACTTTCATCGTTAATTCTACTAACGTAATAGTTCCTGGGTCGAGATCAAATCCTCTTGAAATATCACCCACATCTCTGGAAGACGAAAAAGCTATTTTCACTCCCTCTATATTATATCCATGATCCAAACTATAATCGTGGTATTCGTTGATGTAATTATTTGAATACAATAGCATGGTAAGAGACTTTATGGGAATGTTGCAAAATTTTGAAATCTGGTAAAAATGGCATTCGTAAAAACGTGGGTCGTAGATAATTTCGTGGTTCAACCGGGTACAATTTTCATTTTCTATTTGTTGATCAGCATAGTCAGTCATTAAACTGTCGAATAAAAATATAATAGGTTTTTTATATTTTAAGAGAGATCCTGAATAACTTTTGTTAACCATTTCATCAAATGGTAAACCACTGATAAAAATTGGATTTTCTAAATTAGGTCTTAGAATTTTTATTTTTGTTAAATATTCTTCACTGTTTAAGTAGAGGTTATAATCCATTCTTCCATCATTAGGTCTGGCACTGCAAATTGTTATTGAAGGAAATACATTTAAAGTTGTAGTTTCTCCATAAGCCGTGTTATAAGGATATGAACAATAATTCCAACACAAAGTAGCAAGTTGCCAGATAAGGATTCCTGAACATCCAAGAGCAGCAAATAACCACATAATCTTGAAAGATTTTCTTTTCGATTTGACAATCTTCGATACACCACGTACCGAAAAACTTTCACAAAAACTCATAAATTCTTCGTTTAGGCGTTCCATATCTTAGAAAATATAATTTAAACAATTTTGTTTACCTATAGTCAAAATATATATTTAGTCAATTTTTTTCAAAAGTAGTTTTTTGAAGGTTTTGCTTTGGTAACGTACAATTCATATATTATACATCTATCCAATGTGTTGTTGATTTTAAAACCTACCGTGCAGCCATGCATTGTAATAAAACATAAAATTGATTTTTAAAATTGTTGCGAAATTCAATAGTTTTTTTTTCTTCAAAACATGGCTTTTATTGTTCTGTATTATTTATTAGTTGTTTCATGCTGCTGAATAAATGTCAAATGCTTTAAACGAGTTCTTTGTTTTTCTTGTTGTCATGACTATAAGAATTCTAACATTTAAAATTTGTTTACAAACATCTCAGTAAATATGTTTATTTAATTATTAATTGCAGAACTGAATTTCTTTTTTTAATTTTTATATGGATTATTAGATAGAAATTTGTTATAAACAATTTTAAAATATATTCGTTGTTTCTATAAAAACATTTTTTATACTTTATATTTTTATTTCATTTATGTAACAGTTGCATATTTAGAGTGCATGTTTTCTAATTCTAAATTAACAATTAATGATTTATTTTGCTTTTAATTTTGAAATGGACCAGTTTTAACCAAATAAGTAATGACACAACACAAATTTCATTATTGTAGAAATTTTCTAACTCAATTTAGTAACGTTTATCTAAAAATACACATGGTCACAAGTTCCAGACACTTTAACTATTATTTCAGGACTCAATTTCTAAATGTTTTGTTTGATTTTGCATTTCTTGCTGAGTCTGCCGTATAAATCAGTTTCTTGTCAAACATTTAAGCCACAGTTAAAAAAAACAACGTATTATAAGCACATTGAAGTACAATTAAGCACGTTTAAGTACAATTAAGCACATTCAAGTACAATTAAGCACATTGAAGTACTTTAAACACATTCCTTTATTAGAAAAGTATTCCACTGCTAGTTGAAAACCGTCATTCACAGTTTGTTCCATTGCTGTTTTCAGATAGAACTTACTGATTGCTTGATGAGAAGAGTTTAGTTGTTCTGGCCTGTTTACGTTTGTTCATTGATATGCCAGCATTTTACTGTGACCTTAAATGTGAAGTCGAATGTAAAAGTTGAAGCAGATAAGCTAAAATGTTAATCAATCTAAATTTGCTCAACGCCAGATGAATCGGTCACAGGCTGTTTGCATCGGTTACATTGACTCAAGTTGAAAACTGTTGTGGCCAGAGCTCCGCTCTCCGCTGACTTAGCACCGGATGGATATCTTTTAAAAGTCAAAGACTTATAAATGTAATCAACGGTACTGTTTACCAATTTAATGTTAGATGATGTCTGGGAATGATGATGACGACGACAATGGTAGTTGTGAAGAGACTAATGTCATTTTCGTAGTTATTTTGTCTCAAAAGTTTGCTTCGTTAAAACAGGCAATCGCAGCATTTATCCTGAACACTTTCGTTTCTAAATAATGTTTCGCCATGGCGTTTCATTAAGTTTTTGTTTTCGAATGAAAAATAACTTATACTTGTGAAGATGGCACTGGTGCTAGATCCTGATGTCTCAACTGAGCCGTTTCTGTCGCAAAACCACCAATCTACCCACCGTGATACGGCATCTACCGCGAAATATCATCGGATTGTGGTTAATTTGTCCTGGACGTATCAACGATTCCCGAATACAAGTTTTTTTTTTTAAAAGATAAGCATAGAGAAAACAAACGCTTTAAAGACTTTAATTGCGTTTAATTGTTCTCAGCTCGCTCATTCACATTACGGTGTCATCTGCTTGCATATTAACACATTTTATTTGTTTTTGTTTAGTCATTTTCTTGTAATGGTTTTTTTATCCTTTTATTATGTTGTAAAAAATGAGCAGAGGTGCAAAACCAAAAATGAAAAAATCCGAAAACTACGAGCAAGAACTGCTGAATTGAAAATAACTTGAACATAGCAAGAATGAGAGCCAAACTTTAAAATATCAAAACTATAAGAGGTTTGAGAATTTTTTTAAACAAACGAATGGGCGATACAATATAAGAGCTGAAATCAAAACATTTACACATAAAGCAAATTGTTTCAATTGTTTTTCTTTTATCTTCTCTGTTAACAAATTACGTTAATATAAAGAATAAATCTAACATAACTTGTCCAAGAATGGATCAGCAAGCCATCAGGAGTGTGCTGCATCTGCTTTAGTATCACTTCCTGAATTTATTTAATGAATGGATGTACACTAATCTCCAGACATTTTCTCGAGAATATTTAAGTTATAATTTTGGCTTCCAGCTGATCTCGTCTGATTTCGCATTTGTACTCGAACATCGTTCTTTTTTTCTCTTGTTACTCTTTTTTTTTAAATTCTTCTTATTAACTTGTCGTTGTATGTAAGCTATATGCTCACTTCCCACTATAGATAGAAATGACAAAAATAAAATATCACTAATAATTAGAACAGTGTATTACATAATCGTCAGAGTACTGCATGGGCCTGGCTTGAAATTTTGCCCTATAAAACGACCCGGGCAAAGGAATTTAATAAATTGAATGCAAATTTATGTATTTTTAAACTCTAATTTTTGCCGAGCTGTCAATGTTTAAATTCTGATTCTCGCTGTCACTAACTGTTTATCGAGACATCCTTGCCATAATTTTTATCATACGAATATCAGTCAACAAGATAGACATACAATCTCCATTGGGGCTAAGCCTAAAGAAATCTTGTTTTTATCAATGAAGCAATCGTGTGAATACAATTGCTATTATGGTTTATATAAATTTTGTAATTTTGTAGTTTTTTAAACGTTTTGTGAATAGCTTGAAAAACTGAAGTTTAAAAAATGTGTATCTCCTCCAACAAGACAGGTTCTATTAGAGACACCAGGCTTTAAAAACACCACTGACTGAATACAAAGTCTGGAAATAAAATTGCCCTGTCTCATAGCCACGGCAGCTTGCGGTATTACACAGGATGGAACGTAAGATGTTCAAGAATGCAAATTTCACTCGCTGTCGAATCGTACAGCCTAGTTTTTCATTCTAAAAGCTTTTCAATCCATGGCATGCTATATCGCAGAACAATCAGAAAGAGTTTGTTTCACTTTTATTGACAAAATGGCAAACGAGTGAAGGCGAATATTCTTAGAAGATTTATATTTGATAAAACGATTAAAATTGTTCAGTTTAGTTTAGTTTTTAAAACCATTAATATCCTGTAACAAATTTGCTTGAAACGACAAATGAAACGTTTAACCGCCGTTTTAGTGTGAGTTGTCAAGTTGTCTAAATATTTCAAATATTTTTATAAAATTTTACTTAACTTTGTTAAGGAGTGCGCTACAATTTAATCTTGTACCTAATCAATTTTTTACTTTCTTCCCGTTTTGAAATGTAGCTGCAATTTTACATACTTATTAGTTTTAAATAATAATATTTAATTTGATGACAGTTTACCTTACAGATTTGTATATATTCTGTTGGAGCGCAAATTTCTACTTTATTAATAGATTATAATTGCTATCTGTGGAGTTTTGTAAATTTTATTCAATAATTTATTGTTTGTTCTATTGGAAATTTAGCTAGCCTTATGCAGCCGTTCAATGTTGGTTTTTTGTTTCAGCAGCTGCAGCCATATTTCTTGAAAATAGAGCTGATGAGATAACTTACATCAGTTCATGTAATCTCTTAATCAAAATAATACTCTGTCAGAGTATTAAAAAGTTTTTGTCGGTTGGCTTTGGCTCTAGGATCAGCCCACATTTATTTATTTAAAACTGTTTCATCATTCGGAAATGTATGAATTATAACTTCTTCGAATGTTGAGTCATCATTATAATCAAACCAGCAGCTGATTTTTCAGCATTTTAATGTAAACATTAAAAACAGAAGGTAACTGCTTTATAAAAGCAAATCCATTTTTGTGTTGTGCATTAACATATAACGTAATAAATAATTATTATGAAAAATATTCTAACTTATCAATCGTTCACCTCGCTTAAACCGCAACGATCAAAGTTTCTTGAATTGATAACAAAAATCCATTAATTCCATTAATTAATAAGCAACAATTATAGCAAAACATGCGTTTTTAGATCTTAATTGCTTAACTTCAATTTTATGTAATAGTTTACATTTGATATGACTCATATTGTAGGCGCGAAAATACAGCTGACTTGATAATAGTTGACGAAGGCAAACAAAACCACAGAATCATAAATGAAATCTATTAAATTTGCATGACGTAGAAAACGTTCTAAGCGAATTCTACAAACTGATTTTTTTCGGCCAGTTGTTTGAATTTATTGCAAACTTAAAAGATAAAAAATTACTGCTTCATTGAACCTGAGAATGTGGGGTAAAACCAATTTGTACTAACACCGCCAAGAATAATTATTCGAGTTTTGAATAAAACAATTTTAAAAGTTTTAAAACAGTTTTAAAAGTTTTAAAACAATTTTAAAAGTTTTAAAACAATTTAAAAACAATTACATACCTAAATATTAAAAAAACATTTTTAAAGAAAAGATAAAAGTCTCACTTGAATTATTAAAAAAAAATAAAATCATGTTCATCGACTGAACTTTATCAACTACAAGAAGAATACGCATTTTTTTTGTTTTATTTGTAGATTTCTAAAAATATGTTTGAGGTTTTTATATTTTTACATTTATGATTACTTCAACAAATACACATTTTTTCATGGTTCCAGCGTTTCTAGTCGTAACTATTAATTGACACTATTTCTCAATATTAGTGGGTATAGCATATTTTTATAACCAAACAAATAAATAAAAATATTCAATTACACGAATGTTGCTTATAATCAGACTAGAAACACAATTTTTTACTAATACGACAATAAATGACAGACACCACTGACTCAATGCATACAATGTTATGTATAATTAAAAAAAACCTGTCAACCTAGACTGCTTGCAGTATGTTGCAGCTTGTGATGGTGGCGGGAGTGTTTAGTCGGATACAAAGGTGTCGATCCAGAAATAGTTTAAATTTAGCTCAAGCTTAGTAATTTTGATAAATTTGTTTGACAAAGTGAAAAAACGCGATAGTAGAACCCTTGTCTAATTATTTAAAACTTCTGTTGGCTTTAATTGTTGAGAACTTGCATTACCACAATCTTCAATAAATTAATTTTAATAGATTTTATTGTTTAAACCGTTGCTTGTTTGCTTGCGTGAAAGAATATTTTGATGCTCCTGTGACGCTTGAGGAACACGTTTCCTGTCATCCAATCGAGCTTGCACTCGTTGTATTAAGTTGGTGTCGGTATTAATGCATTTTATTACATTTTCAGATTGATTGACGAATATTAAAAACAAAACAATTAAATATTATATTTCGAAACTAATACTGCACTACTTATGTATAAACATAAAAGTTTATTATCTAAGTAAATTCAATTTTAGTGTATATGTAATTTTGTTTGAAGAACTCAACAAATCTATTCACCGTTTTTATATTTTTGGGCAAAAACGGTTAGGAGATAGAGAAAGAAAGAAAAGGATGGAAACTGGAAAAGAAGAAAAAGAACGAGCAGAAGAGCTAACGGGATTGGTAAAGCCAGTTGAAGCGGTAACGGATAAGAGAGCGGGAACGGGAAAACAGACTCAATGGAGAAACGGGAGAGTGAGCGCGAAAACGATAAGAGCCGGGATATCAAGCGGGAAAATAAAAACTAAAATGGAAGAGCAGAAGGAGCAGGAGAATGGACGAGCAGTGACGTAGCCAAAGTTTTCATTGTCTGGGCAAAATGTATAGAATGTGCCTCTCGAAAATTTCATCTGTCAACTTTTTCACACAAAAAAAGAGCTCTTTTGGCCACTGTGAGCGGAAGTGCAAGCGGGGATGAAAACTAGCGTTAAAAAACAAGAGAGAAAGAAAAACGGAAGAAAGACTTTTAAGAACAACGGCCAACGCCATGCAACTCTACTAGTATCTCATTAAATCTTTAGACACCTCTGACTAGCAGCTTCAATTTTTTTTATAAATCAATTAATTTTGAATCGAGATTGCTCCCGGTTATTATTAAGTAAAAAGGCTAATTACTCCGTTTAAACCGCAGGATCAGCGTTTTGCAGCAATTTTAATTATCATTTGTGGTGAACTCAATACTTGGCTTTTAAACTATATTCGTGGAAATGGTTAAAAGCAGATATAAACAAGTAAATTAAAAACGAATTTTTAAAACCCAATGCTTTTATATGTAATTAAAACACAAATTTTGCAATCAATTTTTTGCAAACACATATACATAAATTCCTAGATAAAAAAATATAATAAACACACACACGTACACATATACATAAATATATATAAATTAATTAAAATTAACTAAATTAATTGACTTATTGTAAAACTAATAATTGAATATTGCATTGTCTTCTATTTTGAGCATGTATGCAAAATTTGAAAAAAATCTATCATCAGGAAGTGACTCAAAAATTGATTGCAAGATTTGAAACAGACAGAGAAACAGACAGACAGAGAAACAGAGACGACGAGTTAATAAAAGCATTGGTAAAAATGAATTTATTTTATAAATTTGAGTGTTAAAACTTAAATGTTAAGATGTGAACATGTTGTTGTTTTTGCTTTCTAATACATTTCTGTGATAACGATGAAGGTGGTGAGGATGATGATGATGATGATGATGGTGATGATGATGATGATGATGATGATGATGATGATGATGATGGTGGTGGTGGTGGTGGTGGTGGTGATGATGATGATGATGATGATGGTGATGGTGGTGGTGGTGATGATGATGACGATGACGATGAAGATGACGGTGGTGGGTATGATGATGATGATGACGATGACGATGACGACGACGACAAGGATGACGACGATGATGATGATGATGATTATCATGATAATGAAGATGACGATGAAAGTGGTAGTGGTGATGATGATGATTCCAATTGTGTTTATGAAGATAATTGTTAGATTGTTCTAATTAGAGATATGGCTTCAATTGTGTCAAGTTGATAATAATGAGAGTTATAAAAATGTCAATAACATTAATAATTGTATCAAAAGTGTGACATTGTCATCTTTATTCACACACTAAATTAATTCGATTGGTAAACGAACATGAGCAGCAAAACACAATTATTGCGAAGTGTGTAAATTTGTCTTACAAAAGTTGTGTAGGAAAATGGTTCATAACAGTCATTATAGGAAATATGATATTAACAAAATATAAAGATAATGAACTTTCAATGATGTTTCCTAGTTCCAAGATTATCGGCGTGGCTTTAGATGATTTGCGACCATGGCCGCCATACTGAAACTGTCTCGCAGGTAAATTCCACGATGTTCCTCCACCATTTTCCATCCTGAGCTGAGTTCCCGTTGGCGTATTTGGCAAGATCAGTCTTGATTTGTTTAATCTAAGGTATTTTTCTGTGAATTTCTTGTGACGTTCCAACTTCCTAGTCAAATTCTCTATCGTTGATAATGATAGCTACGCTTTTTCAGGCATCGATGTTATTAAGATTCAACATAATTGAAACCCAGAACGTTTCACCATAGTAAAAGTTTGTGTGCATTACACAACAGTTAAAAAAAAAGACAGACCACACAAAACGAAGAGTGAACCGTCATGCATACAAGAATAAAAACAACTTATGATTTAATATAGCAATAAGAAAAAATTAGTAAACTGAAAAGGTTTGTGTTAACATGAACTCAATTGCAAACGAAATATCAATGTTTAAGATTTAAGCGCAGAGGCAACTGAATTTATCCATCACAAAATCTTAAATGAAAAATAAACGATATATCCCGGGTGTATAAACATAATTATTTAGCCAAACCTATTTGTTTTAGCTCCATAAATCAAGATTGAACATACTTATAAACCAGATGTAGAAATTAATGACGCCATGATCTACTGCGAACATGAAGTACGCAAAATTGTGGATATTAATGTGGCTATAAATGGCTTTTGTTATTCAAACAAAACAATACATTTTGTTTTAGATTTTAAGTTTTCTTTCAACCGTTACTGACACTTTTTTCTAACATATTTCTGCTCAAACAAATAAATCCACCGAAACGCTTATGTTAACGACAATAAACACTTAATGAATGAAAACCGACGATTTCTATAGCGTCGTGTATAACAATAGTTAATTGAAAACTGCTTTACAGAGTTTGATAGAATAGTTTGAATAAAGAATTTTTCAACAGTGTTTTAGAGTTTTCGAGGATTCTGGCCTCACGAACAGAGTGTGGAAGAGAGTTCCAGGCTAAGGGACCGGCAACTCGGAAGGAGCGGTCACTGATACGAGTACGCGTGGACGGAACGAATACGTCGAGTCTTTTAGAGGACCAAAGTCAAAGACGGCTGGAGTCCTCCGCTAGGGGTTTTATGTGACGGCGTGCTCTATATCATAACAGTCCAATTGATTTAAGGTCGTACAGCGGTGTAAGGCTGTGCGACAGAATCCGGTTCGAAGCGAGTAGCTTTCTAATAGCGTACAGTTGACCTCGTGTGTACGCAATGTGCAACATATCGCGAGGCGCTCCGTCACCCATCATAGGGGCATATTGACTAATATAATTTTTTTTTTAAATTGACAATTCATTAACGTTCATGATTAATATTAGACTAAAGGTTTCAGTTTAGTAGCATTCTTGACAAATAGGTTTCGAGTCAAAAGTTCCAGTTTGGTGGACTTATAGACGAACGTTATTAAACAATTACACAGAAATTTCAGATCTGAGGCTTAGCAATAATCACAACAGGCAGTAAAAGATTTCCGCTCGAGTCGAACATGAATTCAGAACTTTAAATGATTAATATGAAAACGTCCAGATTGCTAATAAAGAGAAAAAGTAAGAAAACTGTTAAAATTCAAATTAGAAAACAAGAACAATAGAATAAAGAGAAACACTCGCGAGAGTAAAATATTTGCGGCCAGCAGCGTACATTGACCCAAAAAATCAATTTACTGATAGCAGACATGAATTGCATAACTAGCGGTTAGGTTGCGTCACACCCTACAAGGACAAACAGTGATAAAGCTCCGACCGTGAGTTCCCGTTGTGAGCAAATAAGTGCAAATATTTAACCACTAACAATCTCATCAGTCCGTGGTGTTTGAATTAATAATGCCATTGAAAATTTAAAAAATTGAAGTTTGAAAACATCTCATAAAACATGTTACTGTAGCCTTTCGATTAATACATTTTTATTTTTTTGAGAAATATATTTGAGGGCATTTCTAATGAATTACGGTATCTTAGTTGATGTCATGTACAAATATTACCTTGATAAAATCTTCAATTTCATAGTTTCATAAGGTTAAAAAAAACTATATAGTAAATAAAATTTGTGTTTAAGTAATTTAAATGTTTTTATTTTTTATGTTTCAAAATTAAATTTGATTACTCAATATTCTTATTTTAATAATTTTATGTTATTAATCAATAATTCATCAAACAGTGTATGTTATTAGTTGTGGTTTATCTTTTTCTGACACATAGTAACATTGTATGGGCTTCTAACTATCATTCACGTTTTATTGGTCTCGCAAGAAATTAAAAATGAGCCATTCGTATGATATTTCATCTTCCTCCGAGCACGTCAACAAAGGCGAAATGCATTGAACATGGTTTATTGAATGTTAATAAAAAAAAAATAAAAAATACTTTTAACTGGTCAATTTATGTTTAACTACCCCTAAACTTTATTTCCTTCAGCTTTTATTAATTTTTTTCTTGAAACCAACAGTGTACATAATTACAACTTACGTTCTACGTGTATATATATTTCGAATTTTGCTTTAGTCACTTTTATTTCTATCTTGTTTCAAGACTATCTAAATCATACTTCTTCACTTAATGATCTTACTTGTTTTTTATTTCTTCTTTTGTATCATCATTTTTATATGCAGTTATTATTATTATTATTATTATTATTATTATTATTATTATTATTATTATTATTATTATTATTATTATTATTATTATTATTATTATTATTATTATTAGTATTATTATTATTATTATTATTAATATTATTATTATTATTATTATTATTATTATTATTATTATTATTATTATTATTATTATTATTATTATTATTATTATTATTATTATTATTATTATTATTATTATTATTATTATTATTATTATTATTATTATTATTATTATTATTATTATTATTATTATTATTATTATTATTATTATTATTATTATTATTATTACTATTATTATTATTTATACTCTATGTTTTGTTTTCTTTGATTGTCTTTATTAACCCAGTGCTTTTTGTACTGTGTGCTATTTGTACTTTGTTTTTTTCTTTGGTTGTTTTTTCTTCAAACATTATTATTATCATTATGTTTAGGCTGGTCTTCAAGTGAGATAATTTTTTCTTTGAATTCTTCCTTTTTAAACTTATTTGACTCTTATTTAATGTTACTCATATGTCGACATTTTTTTTTGTGTTCATATAAAATTGATTGATTGATAAAAAAAAGTAAATGAGTTCATTGCAAACTAGAGATTCGGATTAGAGTAGTAACGGATACTGAAGTAGCTAATACTGGGTTGCAACGAGTACTCATTAAAGATGCAACTGTGCTTTACTAAACTCCGGCTCGTATCTTGTAATCATTATCGCGTTTTTCTTAGCTTGCATTTTTGTTTTTCTGTTTCTCTGTGCTTCTGTACGGGTGAGAAAATATGAAGCACCCTCCAAATTTCAATTTTGCTAAATCGTATTGTAAATAATTGTCGTCATTAAAATTGCCTTCTCTAAAACTTTTATAAGACAAAATTCATACAAGTAAAGGAAAAAACGAGTTTTTCAACACAAACTTTTATTTCAAATACGCTCGATTTAGAAATACGAAAGATGTTCAATTTGAGATTTTTTTAATTGAATCATGTATTGTCATCCAATATAAAGCTATGCTGAAAGTTCAGTCATAAAGCCGGTTAATTTTACTTGCAAGATTTGCGTACAGAGAAAGACCCACATACACACAAACACACACAGACACATACACAAACAAACAGAGATTGTAACAAGATTAAAAACTTGTAATAACATATAAAATAGCATTAATTAAAATCCTAAATAACATTGAAACTAAACACGGTTAGTTAAAAAATTTTAAAAACCACGTTTTTGTTCTGTACTAAAAAGTCAAAGATAATCCTCTGGTTGCATAAAATCTGTAAACATAACACCAAGAATTAACAGTAGCATTGCAGAACTAATAAGGTAGGTCGGATTGCTTAATGATCCGGAACGAGACTCATATACAGAGTAGCTCCAGGAAGAACCCGAGCAATAACCCCAGGAACCGAAAAGCCTGCACTACCTCATGTCAGTTTAAAATTTATGCAAAGCGACACTCTTCAGTCAATGGTGTTTTTTCTAAAAAGTGTTGATAAATAAAAACTGTTATTAGATTTATTAGATTCCAATTGTTTTTCTTATTTAAATTGAATAACTTTATGTGAATTACAAAAACTAAAAGATATTGTGATTATTGTTTAAAAATTTTTAAAATGAATTCAGTTCTTGAAAATATAATGATGGTATATTCACATTTTCAATTCAATTTGACTATCTTTAAAGTGGCGTTAGTCGGATGACTTCTGGGTCACAAACAGCTGTGTTTTTTATATGTAAAAACTAAACAACTCCAGTTGCATTTGTATAATTTGTAAATGTTTTCAAATTGTTGACCATTTTGTAGCCAATTTCGTAAATGCTTGTAAGCAATTCTCTAAATAATTTCGGATATCAGTAACACATTTATTGTTGCACTTGATGCTTGTTTTAAGTTGTTGTAAAATTATGAGTTTTACTATGTTTTATTAGTTCTGTTATTTAGTATGTAACAATAACAACTTTCTATATAAACAGCACATTAGGTTGGTAAGGCTCAGTAAGAACATTTGAGGACCATCGGAGTTAATTGTATTTAGCTTCTATTTAGCTTTTTTCATTTGTCCATGCGGGGCACTCTATATTTCAGTAAAATACAAAGATCAAACAAATCAAAATACGGCATCATTTGCCAAATCATCGTACATGAAAAGCTAAAGTAAAACGCGTGAAATGGTCAATAACCGAGCTGGCACTTCTCCCTAAAGCAAGCAATCATAAAACATGTTTATCTAATTGAGACAAGTTACAAGGCATTTAATAGTAATTGTCGTGATTTCTTGCCTGTCAAAACAGTGGATTAATGAAGCTATGAAAACTACTTCGACGCAAAGGATAGCATAAAAACTCGTCCACGATACCAGATTGCTGTTGACTTGTATTAACATAACGATACATAACTGAAATTATAGCCAAAGAACGATGACTGCTATAGTTCTTTTTGTTGCGATCTGTAATACACAACACTCGACTATGAATAGTTTCAGACAGTTTTATAGAAAATGGATTCATTTTATAAATTTAAGTGTTAAAAATCAAATTTTAAGAACTGAACATGTTTTTGTTATTGCTCTCTTAAATGTTTTGATAACAGAATCTGTGTTAATAACAAAGTTGATGATGTTTTTGATTGTGTAGTTTGTGGTGGTGGTGTCGGTGGGAGTGGCGATGACGATGATTGTGGTGATGATGATGATGATGATGACGATGATGACAAAGTTGGTGAATATGGTGGTGGCAATGCTGAAGATGTTGGTGAAGATGATGGTGAAGATGTTGGTGAAGATGATGGTGAAGATGATGGTGAAGATGATGGTGAAGATGATGGTTTCAATGTGGTAATTTGATCCACACGTGTGAAATTGTCATCTTAATTAACACACTGGAATAATTGGATTGGTAAGCGAACAGGAGCGGCAAAATGAAATTAGTGCCAATTTATGTTACAAAAGGAATGTAAGAATTTTTGTTGATAACAGTCATCATAGCAAGTTTGATAGTTGGAAAAAAAAGATAAAATTGATAAACTTTTAACTATGTTTCGTAGTTCCAGGATCATCGACGTTACCGTAGATGATATGAGAGCATGGGTGTCGTACGAAATTGTTTCTGCAGACAACGTCAACGAATTTTCTTCACCATTTTCCATCATGTGCCGCATTTTCGGCATATTTGGGAAAAACACCATACACCGAAAGATAAGTATTGGATTGTTTATTCCAAGTTTTATCTGTGCTTTTTTTGTGACATTCAAGTTTTCTAGTTCTCCATAGTCGATAAAGACAGCGGTGCTTTTCCAGGCATTGATGCAATTTAAATTTAATTTAGTTCAAATGCATAACATTTTACTATTTGAAAAGTTCATGTGCATTAAACAACAGTTAAACCAGTTAAAGAATGCCAACCGCATGGCAAAATATAAAATCTAACCGTGACAGTAGGAGATTCGCGGTCAACTTTTTTAAACAAAATAAGCTGTGCAAATTAAATGGTTGGGCGGTTTTCATAATTGTTATAACATAATTGTGTTTTAATACGAAACACCTTTGAGTAATATCAAATTGCTGCTTAAATATTTCTTTGTAACTCAAGAGCATGCGCGGCTCACCGCTTTAAAGTTCTGGTTGAATTTTCCAGGCGATATAACTTAATAAGTATGTTTGCATTGCATTTCTTAGTTATACAATAAATATTTATTGTATAAATAAATATATATTTATTTATATATATAAATATATATAATATTATATATATATATTTATTTATACAATAAATGTTTGCCGACCGCATAGCAAAATATAAAAGTTTTGATGTCAAATGTTTTAAACAAAAGAAGTGAAAATAAGTTGATGCGTGCTTGTTCGCATAATCGTAATAATATACAACTTAAAAATAAAAAAAAATTAAACAACTCGAATTTTGATTTATTAACTATGCTATTATTCATTAAGTCATGAAACGTGGTTTAGATAATTTTTTAAAACTGTCAAAACAATTTTCTTGGTTACAAAATTGCTAAAATGATAATTGAAACAATTCAGTTTAATTGTTTTTCAATAAAAAAATATTAAAACGTTTAAAATTGTTTCAATATCAGTCAACAAAATAGACATAAATTCTCCATTGGGACTAAGCCTAAACAAACCTTTTTTTATCAATGAAGCAATCGTGTGGAGACAGTGCTGCTATGGTTTCAATAAATTAAATGTTATAATTTTGTAGTGTTTCTTTATTAAACGTTTTTCAAATAGCTTAAAAACTAAGGTTTTAAAAGATGTGTATCTTCTCCAAGTCAGATTCTATCGGAGACACTAGGTTTTGAAAACACCACTGACTCAATGCAAAGCTATAAAATAAATTCAGCCGGTCTCATATTCACAGTAGGTTGCGGTGTTACGTTGGGATAACTCCTTTAGTAATTCAAATAAAACTTGTTGTCGTATAGTACCACATAGTTTGTCACTTGAACAGCTTGTTGAATCTTGGCATACTATAGTGCAGAACAGTCAGGAAGAGTTTGTTTCGCTAAAATAATGCTATCAACAGTTTGAGGCGCTGGTGGCAGAGCGGAAGAGCGTTCGCCTGACAAGCATTAGGTCGGCAGTTCAATCATTAGGTCGGCAGTTCAAGCTTCACCGGCGTCACCAGCGTAACTCCCTTAAGCAAGGAGTTCACTCGCATTGCCACAGGGGTAGGCGCCTATAAATGGCTGCCTCTGCAAACAACCCTTCAGTGGCCTTGAAGTCCTTTAGGATTTACGCCACTCTAAATATTGTCAAACATTTAAAAGTATATTTGCATTTAAAAATCAATTTGCATGACGTAAAAATATAAAACTGTGTTTAATAAAAAAAAATTGTTCATTTTACAAATTTTTATTTGTGAGTGTCTTTCTCTGTACGCAAATTTTGCAAGTAAAATTTAACCAGCTTCTTGATTAGCTAGGAAGCTGAAACTTTCAGCATAGCTTTATATTGGATGACAATAATTTGAAAAAAAACACCTAACTTGAACATTTTTCGTATTTCTAAATCGAGTGTATTTTATATCAAAACTTGGGTTGAAAAACTCGTTTTTTCTTTACTTGTTTTATTTTGCTTAAACTTCTAACTATTACAATGTCGTTCTAGTTTTTGTCTTTTACACACTTTTACTTAACTTGAACTGTCTGTCTGTCTGTCTGTCTGACTGTCTGTCTGCCTGTCTGTCTTTCTAGCTGTCTGTCTGTCTGTCTGTCTGTCGTCAAATTTTGCAACCGATTTTAAACTAACTTCCCGATGAGCTAAAGACTTCAAAATTTAAACATACCTCCGAACTGATTAACAATGCATTCTATCAAATCTTTGGATCGATTTGACAAAATTTAATGAAATAATTATTTGTGATATTTTCGTCGAACTATTTATTATCTATGCTAATATGCTCGTTGTTTATTTAACATATATACTTTTCGGATTGATTAAACAACATCAACGTCCAGAGGATGTCAAATGATCACTTGAATAGTGTAAAAATATAAAAGTGTTTAAAAAAAAAAAACTTTGTTTTAGGTTCACTTGTTTTTAAATCATAACATAATTACTTACGATTTAAATTTTGAATGACAGTGAGATTTAAATACTTGAATATGAACGTGCTATTTTTTTTAAAATTACCTGTTTGCTGTTGTCTTTACTCTTTACGCTCTTATTTGTTAAGAAAGCTAAGTTTTTGCACAATCGATTCACCTCGTAAGCAATGCAATCAATATATCTAGGTTTGGTTCGAGCACTGTGACTGTCTAATGTACAAATTGATTGGAAGTTATTGGCTATGTTTAGAACATACAGCACCATATGCAACTTCTATTTTTCAGAAAGGAACTCAATTCAACCCATATTCTGTATGGCAACAATTTTGGCACATGTAGTTAACTTTTAGAACCATCCTCTTTATCTACCTTGAAAAAATATTTGCAACAATATATGAATCATTTGAAACTACTGATGGATGAACAATAAAAAGACGAAGCCTTCAATGCAATTGAATTTATTAGAAAACAAAAGCTTTAATTACATAAAAATGTTTTATTAAAACATTATGACATTTTTATTTGGTTGCTGGTATTAATTTCCTTTAAGTTAGTGAATTTTTTATTATAAACTGTAATAGTTGTTTTAAAAACTTTAAAACTACTATAAATTTGTAAATAGTAGCCTAATAAATTTCACTAAATTAATTTAACCCAAAACGAATTGCAAAACTCACCAAAGACACACAATAAATTTTGAAAAATTAAAAAAAACAGCTTCAAATACATTTTTTTCAATTTTTTCTGTATTTTTTTGTTTGGACTAAAATTTTAGTTTTATTACTTGTGAATCGTGCTTGTAGAATTGTAGATATTTTTGACAGACACCCTCGACTGAAAGACTCTGGTTTGCATTAATATCAAAGTTCTCGCGTTCTCGCCCAATTAGTTGTGTGAAACCGCCTTGCTTCATCTTTAACGGGGTGACTTTGCAGTTGTGAACAGATAGGACCAACATAAAAAACAAGTCTTTACAAATCAAATGACATGGTTTAAAAAAAAATGTTCGGGACCTATCATGATGCCAAATTGTCGCGCATATTTTAACGGATAACGTAAGAACCGTTTTAGCTATGAGCGAAAAAATTTTTAAGAACACCTATGCCCATAACATGCATGACCAGGCCAGACCAATTTAGGTTTGTTAACTTCAGTCGCAGTCTATTGGCTGTCATTTATTCTTTTATTTTTGCCACGCAGGCTGACAAGCGGGCCAGTAATGAAACACAGCCTGAAATTCAGCAAAGTAAAGTAGAAACAAATGAAGCGTTAAAAACTTCGTCTTTCAAAAATCCGTTATATTTTTTTTAGTTTTTTCTATTTTTTTTAATTTTTGAATGTGCATGTAAAAATAAACAAAAGCAAATATGGAATTTAAGGCGCGTAGAAAAAACAAGTCGATCTCAATCAATCGCACCAGAAAACTGAAACTTATATAGCAACAAAGAATTAAAGTTACCTAAACAGCGACAAAATTTTGTAGATGTCAGATAATTTCAGTTTTAAATTGAAAATGTTTCAACATAACAGAGTAAAAAGATTTTAGGATATATGTAAGATATGATAACAAGTGAAATTACCTCGTTCAGGAGAAATACGTTTGTTGATATAGCTTATAAACGTCATTCAAACAACGCAGAGATTTGTTAGCAGATCGTTCAAAATATTTGTTTTTGTAAATCTCAAAATTTTTCCTTGGTCCTAATGAGTCTATAGACCAATTTTCAAATTAATTGGATGACGGCAAATAGATTTGTGTTCACTCAGAGGTACAGACAGGTGAAGGATTTAAAAAGATCAGTCCAAGTACAAAACTTTGTGAAACACCACATAATACAGCCGATGCTGCAGAATGACAACTATTGACACAGACTCATTACGTCCAGCCTGCCAAATAAGATTGAAGGCATCCTACTACTACTGGTCTAGATAATGCGTGTGAATGGCGTATTCAATTAAATAGATTCACAGGGTTAACCGTGTTTAACGCTGCACTTAGATCTAGTAAACATAACAGCGTAACATGTCGGCAGTCCTCAGCAGCATAAAAATCTGATAGAAATTTCTTAAGGTATATTATTTATTTCACATAGGTCAAAATTGTAAAAAAAATAGCATTATATTAAAATAAACAATTGTTATGAATAGACTATAAAAACACCACTGATTGATTATACTGATATAAAATAAATTAGTGCTCTTTTAATGACGCCTAGGCTCACAGTTGTCTGGAATTATGGATCGTTTATAGCCACCAAACCCAAATGAAATAAATTTTGAATGATTTACTGTATTTTGCAATTTTAGCAAATATGAAACAGTTAAAAAAGACACTTAAAAATGGAATTAAATAAATTCTTATAAATAAAATATTTTAGAAAAAACTGGTTTATAAAAATAAAAATACATACGCACAAATTAGTAAAAATAATTAAAAGTTTGGGTATTTTTGATCATACTACCATTTAAAAACACAACAAAACGACAAGCCTTGTCGAACTAAAGGTTTAGTTCTTTCATGAAAAGCCATCCCGATATAGCTCGAATACTCAAAACTTATGTAAAACCGTAGTACCGCTGCTAAAAAATAACTGGGTGGTGTTTTTAATGTTAAATAAAAATAAGCACATACTGCTTTTTTCACCTACCAAATTACACAGTTTTTGCTTTTTTCATTTTTTCTTCTTTTGTTCTTCTGCACTTGTTACTTTTTATTTGTAGATGATTTTTAAAATTTGCCTGATTATGTATACAAATAAATGTCATTCCGTTTTCACAAGCTTTTATTCAGCTTACATTCTCGGTTTGTGTGTTTGTGTCTTTCTCTGTAAACCAATCTTGCAATTGAAATTTAACCAGCTTTTTGAAGATGAAACTTTTAGCATAGTTTTATATTTGATGACAATACATGATTCAATTAAAATAAATCGAGTGTATTTAAAACAAAAGTTTGTGTTGAAAAATTGGTTTTTTCCTTCATTTGTTTAATTCAGTAATTTATTTGAAAATTCTCGTAAAAAACATTTTAAATGTTCTTTTTTTTAATCATACTTGTATTTTCACTAATAAGCATTTTTATACTGAACGCTGTTTTTCCATCCTACTTTTTCTCATTGAAATTCGCTTCTTCTTTCTCCCACAAATTCTTCGTCTCTCACTATTTTTGCTTACTATTTATTCAAGCAGTTCGTAATTGACCACTGCTAACACGTAAGTCTTTTAATTATTTTTTGTTAGATCATGCTACCGTTAGGGGCCTAGGGGAAAGAATCCCCTGGCTAGCCACCGTGAAATTTTTGTTATAAACACCAGATGGTTGTTTTAAAACTCAATTACCAGTATGTCAAAATTTCCAAAGTAATTGCTGTCGCAAGTTATAATTTGATCTTGTTTTTTTTTATTTAACAATACTTTATTCGTTTTGGACCATCGCTTGTTTTTCGAGCAAACATTTTGACGTTGCAGACATTTTACGTTTAGAGGTTTTGTTTATATTATGAAAACTTTAGTTTATCATAGAACATTTTTAAATGTTTTTTTTTTATATTTGTTATAACCACTTTAATTTGCAACACGTTTTAGACTGACAGTAATTTACAAATCTATTATGGAAATTTCACGCAAGATATCTCAACAGAAGCCTAAACGTTGAGATGAACATGAACTCAAATAAAATAAACATCAACGCTAATTAAAAATATTTGGATAAACACTAAGCCACATTTTTGCATGTGTGAATTCAGAGACGGAAATTGAGAGAGGGTGGGGGCCCCAAAGATTTTTACACCAAATAGAAAAAAAGATTTTTATTTGCTAACTCAGGATTGAATATTTAGATTAGTTGATAAACACAGTATTTTTCATACATTTTGAATTATATCTATTTAGTTATATCATATATCTCTGTTAATATTTTTCAATCTTTTAGATACCCTTTTTTATATTCATAATTTAAACATGTTTTTTGTCTGCGCTCAATATTAAATAAAATTTAATATTTTTGTATATTGTTTTTTTAATTGATATGATGTTTTACATGAAAATCCAACAAAATAGTGTTTATGGGCATGTCATTTGAGTTTTAAGATTCTCTAGGTTAAATTTAAAGAATCTTCGCGCTCCCAAGATTTCACTGAATCGCGCCTATGTATGAGTCATGTTCGTTTTTCGATCTAATAAACTACTACAGTATGCTACAGAATGATAGCATATAATATGATAGTAGTGCATCGGTTAACATAGTAATAGCGTTTTGTGCTTATTATGTTTATCACTTGAACTGACGAGTTTAATGCGTCTACTAACTCTATTAGCCCGACTTCGTACGCCATGGATGGAGACAAATGAAATACCAACCATGCTTTACAAGCTTAAGTGAATCAATAACTATTAAGGAATACGAGCGCGCCGCTCGAGCTTTTATTTTTACACTAGGTGGCGGGACAAATTAATAATTAATGAGATGCTGCAGCACCTGATTTATTCCTATAGAGAAACCGAAAAACAAATGTTTGTGTTGAGTTTACAAATTAAAATTTTTCCACAACGCATGTGTAAGAGAATTTTTTCGTTGCCTAATTCAATAAATACATTGATTAAAACTTTTATTTGGTCGAGGCATCCATTCCTATATTAGTATTTCTAGCTGATAGCTAGCTACCAAGTTCTCTACGTGGATAAATTGATTAAAGTCTTTGACTTTTGAGCTTGGGGTCCTGGGTTCAAGTCCCAGATAAGCAAAATCCCACATCGCGTAACTTCCTTGAGCAAGAAGTTCACTCTGAATTCAGTCGATCTGAATGCCTCAGGTCAACTCAGCCTTTCATCCTCCTGTGGTAGTCAAATGAGTACCAGTGGTTTCACTGGGGATAAATAAATCGATTGAGGCGCTGAATACGGCTGCCTGCATCGTAGTGGTCTTGAAATCGATTCGTCGGTATAACACCACTATAATATCATCGGAATCTTTATCTTTTTATCTTTAAGTGGTTTGTGTTTCAGAGTGCATTTTTGCAACAGCGATGCAACAGTCTAAGCTTTTTTTATAATAGTTTATAGTTTTGTTTTACACCAGATGTTTTAAAACTGAAATGGCTGTATAAAGGAAGCACCTTATAACTTTCTGTCGCGGTTCATAACTTGATCCTGATCCTTTAATTTTCCATCTTTTCCCCAGCATTTTTGCAACAGCGATGCAACAGTCTAAGCTTTTTTTATAATAGTTTATAGTTTTGTTTTACACCAGGTGTTTTAAGACTAAAATGGCTGTATGTTGGAAACACCTAAGTACTTCCTGTCGTGGATCATAATTTGATCTTTTAAACTTTCCCCTTCTCCTTTCTCCAGGCTTGGGACTGGCTTGCAAAAGCAAGGCGGAGTTAAAAGAGCTGAAGTATAGTCTGAGCTCCTTAAACCAAATATTTAACTACCAACAATCTCATTATTCAGTGGTGTTTTATTGTTATTTAAAGTAGTGGATTGTTCAATACGTGAATTAATTTGTGCTTGAATTAATCAAAGGTTCACAGTAGTCAACTTTCGAGATAATTTTAATTTGCAGGGTTTTTCGTGAAAATAAATTATCGTAGATCTTTAAACTCTATGTTTTTAATAAAACCGTGTTCACTGTAATATATAAAATTTATTCCCTATTATGAATTGGAATTTGCATTTAGTGCTGCCAGGTTGTAACTTAGTTTTAAAATTATGAATAAATAGATAATAATAACGTTTTTATAGGCTGAAGTGATAATTAAAACTTGAAGTTGAAGTTTAACAAGTAAAGGAAAAAACGAGTTTTTCAACACAAATTTCAATTTCAAAAACACTCGGTTTAGAAATACAAAAGATGTTCAAATTAAGTTTTTTTTAATCATATATTGTCATCCAATAAAGAGTTATGCTAAATGTTTCAGCTTCCTAGCTAGTCACAAAGCTAGTTAAATTTTACTTGCAAGATTTGCGTACAGATAATGCCACACACACACACACACAAACAGAAATTGTAACCTAAATAAAAATTTGTAAAAATAATAATAACTATTTTTAAAATTTTCAAAAAAGAACGACATTGAAAAAAAGAAAATAACGCATCATTTTAAAAAAAAGTATAAATTAAAACTTTGTTTTAAAGTGTTTTAAATAAAAACATACAATAAAAGTTAGCCGCTATTTTCAGTTTTTTTGCCATTGAATAGTTATGTATACAATTCACTCTGGTTTATTAAATGAGGTAGTGTAGTAAAAAGTGGAAACTAATCAACATTAATTTATTAATTTTTATCAGCTGGTCAAATGTTATATTACAACAGGCACGAATCAAACAGGTTACTTTCATTTATATAAATTTCATAGATTGGATTATTTTCAATATGTTTTCTTTTTTGCTGTTATATTCATCACAATGTATAACTACAAATTACCACATTCATGAACATCAACTCGGACGTTTTGTATCATTACAAAACTTGCATTATTACCTGCCATTATTTTTTTGCCAACCAATCGTCCCCAAGTCCGTGGCAGTTGAATAAGCTTTCAGTCAATGGTGTATGTTTAAAAACACTTTATAACAATGACTAACTAATACATTTTTGTTAATTTGCATTGAACTAGTTCCAATAAATTAAATGAAAAAAACAAAAAAGTTTTTAAAAAAGTGATACAAAAAGAAAAATAAATCTTAGAAATAATACTAAAGCTACGTTTATAAATGGATAAATGGGCCAAATTACTTCAATTTTAAAATGCAACTGCAATTTTGATATACGTAATTTTCTCATAGTACTCTTTATAAGTCAATAGATACACAATACATTGTTAAATTGCCAGGAGCTCTAACATTTGAGTAACAATTATGCACACGCCTGACACGCCCAAACATCGTAAACCACCATTAATTACCGCGATGTAACCAGAACCTCTAAAAGCAAATATTTGACTACCAACAGCTTCGTCAGTCAGTGGTGTTTTTATTGTTATTTATATTATTTAATGTAGTGGAGTGTTCAATACGTGAGTTGTTTTCATACTTGAATTAATCATACATAAACAACAAACATATTAGCATAGACAATAAATAGTTTGACAAAAATATCACAAACAATTGAGAGTCAAGGGGAATCAAATATAGTAAAAAAATTGAAATCCGTCACAAAATGAGCGGAACGGAGCGGGTGAGTGAGCAGGGGTTTTTAGAGTTTTCTTAGTGTCTTTTTCTAGCTCCCGTTTAATTCCCCGTTTTCTCTCCCGCTCCCGGTCGCTTTCCGTTTCCGCTTGCTCTCCCACTCCCGGTCGCTTTCCCGCTTCCGGTCACTTTCCCGATTCCGGTCGCTTTCCCGCCCCATCTATCTCTTAATAATTTGTAATAACGCGCAATCGGTCACATTATGCAAGACTGGGAAGCAAGTCATGGACTTCTTAATATTAAGAAGTCCATTAGCAAGTAACGCCTGTTACGAAATTGTAAACAGTGCTTCGAAAACTTATGCAATGATCATGTATAGGCACTTTTGGCCCGGAAGGTTTTTTGGCCCCCTAAGCCGGGGGATCGGAAAAGGAGTCCAAACATTCTTAACTTTTTCAAAAGTTCCTAGGTACGACCATCGAAGGTAATTGCTTAATAAAATTCAAATTTTGTTTACGTAACAACGTTTGAAGGCTTCAAGCAAATCTATTTTACGTTTTATGGGCTAAAATAAGTTATGAAAGAGTGGAAAAAAAATGAACGGAAACGGGAGAGCAAGCGGGAACGGAAACGGGAGAGCAAGCGGGAACGGAAACAGAAGAACAAGCGGGGAAGGAAACGGGAGCAAGAGAGAAAAATGATAAAAAACCTCTGAAAACCCCGAGCAACGCCGGGTAACCCTGTTAGTGTTAGAACAGACTTATGATTTACGAGTAATAACTAAAAAACGTTTTAAGTCACTGTTTTTCATACGCCTTTATCTAATTTCATCTGCTTGTTGTATGTTTATTAGGACGTATTTTCAAAAAAAATTAGATCATGAACTTTTATTTAATAAAGCTGGAAATCAAAATTAAAATGTATAAAAAACAATCAAACAGGCAATTTTTATTATAAATGCACTAAAACTACTTATTTTGTGTTATTCAATTCTGTCTATTGAATAGTTTGACAAATTACAAAATGCAAAACGTTTATTTTATTTGTTTTAATGACTGCCAGAGGTTGTAAATAAAGACCGTCCCCCCATAAATTCGTATTTTGTCAAATTATTTAAAAGGTATTACACAACCAAAAGATTTTTTAAGGCATTTATATGTTGAAATATGTTTTTAAAAAATATTTTTTTCATATTTCATATTAAAGGTAACCTATCTACAAAATTCATATGTCGTATCAAAACGACAAAATTATGAATGAACTCTTCCACTCTGCTTTACTTCAAACACGTTCAACGCAAATTTTCACTATCTGCTATTTTTTAGCTATAACAGTTCTCCAGAAAGGAAGTGAGTTGAAAGCATGTCAACTTTTATCATTACCACAACCACACACATTTACACTCCTAAGGCGTGAAGTTATATTTATTTTGTTTTTAAGTACGTTAAAAAATTGACCAAAATTTAATTAAATAATTATTTGTGATATTTTCGTCGAACTATGCTAATATTCTTGTTGTTTATGTAACAGAATGTGGCCTACACAATCGATTAGATAAAAGTGTGTTTTTAAAAAACTTTGTTTTTTGCTTCACTTGTTTTGTTTTTCAAAACGTTAAAAAATAAAAGAAAAACCCTTTATTGAACGCTATCAACATGTATAAATTTCAAATGTTTGCCACCGTGTAGAGTATCGCAGCCAAATTAGTTTATCAGACAGACGTTTGTGGTTAAAAATTAACCCTGTCATCAAAATTGATCAAATCTACCAAGAACAGTTTCTTATGCCATGTTTCTATTATAACAGAACGATCAGCAAAAAATTATCTAACATACCATTGAATTTAATCTCAACAACAGCATATTAGTTATTTTTTTATATTAAAAAAATTAGAATAGATGTTCTCAAAATCTCAGTCAGTAAGTTAAGAATAAGCAGCTGTACAATTTTCTTCTTTTCAGACCACTACTAATAGACATGACACTCTAGGCACAACTCAATTCGTGGGTTTAATTTTCAAATGATTGCTTACTTTATCAGTTTTCCCTCTAAATTGTCTCAGACAGAAATAGACAATAATTAAGCCACAATTACTTTATCAGTTTACCTTCGCTTCTAATTTTTAACACATTTCTTTATATATTGCTATAGAATAGCTTTCAACATATATGTAACACACGATTCAATTTTTTTCATACTGGATTTACACAATTTAGACTCTGAACTTTAGAGCAATGGACTGTTCGGCCTTGATTTTTAAAATACGTTATTATTTCAAGTTCAAATTCAAGCTGCCACAAAAAAACAAATTTAAACATAACAAAAAAATGTCAACAGTATGCCTGTATTATGACTGAAATGAAAAGAAACTATGATTATATTATCAGATACACTAGCCTTATTTCACCATCATAAATTTAAATGTAATTTTTAGATCACATTTATCAGCAAATAATTTATATGTTGTTTATTGTTCTATGATGCCATTTTTTGACTTGGCGATTTTTCAGTTATTGGTTTACTTAAAAACTGTCAATGTTTTTTTTTAAATGACTAATAGACACGATACACTCGGTTAAATAAATTGAAATTCTAGGAATTCCAAACTGTTTGCCTATATGCTTGTTAGGCTTGCCTTTGCATTTAGTACAAGCTAAAAATAATGTACGTTATGCTGTAAACTGGCACCTCAACCATTACAATTTCAATTAATAATATTTAATCAATTTTATTTTCATTATATTTGTTTCAAATCGCTATACGTATTGCAAAAAAAACACAAAATTATCGAATTTAAAAAATAATTTTATACTTTTTAGTATGACTGATTCAATGAGACTGCTTTCTTTCAACTGGAGACACAATAATCAGCACGACTTCAAAACGTTCCTGGGCGTAAACAGCGGCTTGCTAGATGTCTATCGTCGAAACGGTCGCTTGAAGTAAACCTTCTATAAGATGACGACGTGCGGTTTTGTTTTGTTTTCGCGAAGATTGACTCAATTTTCTTGAGTTATTTTGTTTTTTAGGTTTAACTAACTTCTGGCAGTTTTTCTTGAAATAATCAAAAAACCTTTTATTGCCAGACTCGAAGGAAACATTTTGAGAAACTTTGTAATTTGTTAGAACTTTTTTCCAAAACGGCCATGCCCATGATATGTCAAGAACGTTTTGACTTAGTTCCAAAAAAACTTTTTTAATAGCATTTATCTGGGGTAATGGTTCATTAAAAAGTTTTAAGTGCATTTCGCAAAAACATAATAAATGAACTCTAAGATAAGGTTCAGAATAAGCTTTTTCAATGGTTTTCTCTATCAGTAGATGTTCTGTTACAATGTATTTCCATAGACTGTCAGGAAAATGATGTTGATATATATAATTAGTTGTCATTCCTCTTAGTGATTTTTTTGAAAAAGCAACTTGAATGAAAACACTCATAAATTGATTCAAGTCTTTTTGTGTTACAGCACGACATAACAATAACTCGAAACAACCTAAAATTTCGGAAAGTAAATCAAATTGCAATCCTTTGCACAACAGTTGCACAAGCTCATGCACATCTTTTTGAGTGGTAACAAAAAATGTACCGAATGTCAAAGCAATAAATAATTGACGTAAACATTTCTCATATGAAACTTCTGAAAATTAGGAAAATTTCAGTTTCTGTATTATCATAAAACTGCCTGAAGCCTTTGCTCTCAATTTAATCTCGGCTAGTAAGTCAGAATGAATATCAATCCCTAAGTAATCATATGCTTTTGTTTGAAGAGCCTTTGCTCTCAATTTATACTCGGCTAGTAATTCAGAATGAATATCAATCCCTAAGTAATCATATGCTTTTGTTTGAAGACATTGAAAATGGTGTGGAAATTCACCGAGTTCAAGATGTTTTAAATTGATTAACTGGTCGGTTAAATTCGACAACTCCTTGCAATATCTTTCACGTGGAAAATAAAACATGTATTCAAAATGCAAGCTAAGATCCAACCAATCAAGGTTTACTAATTTGGAAATACATCCTAATAACTTGAATAAGTCGTTTGAAACATCCTCAATTTGTATATAAGGTATAGCTAATTTTTCAAGATTTTTGCATTTGGATAAAATGTCCATAATTGAAAGTGTTAAACTACAGTTATCGTAAACAAAACGTTTAAGCTTTTTCTTCGGAAAAGAAATATTCAATACATCCAAAACACCTTTATGGTCATTGCAAGAATCACCCCGGCAATGAAGGTTCAGTTCAATCAAGTGGGGACAGTATGAATTTAATACATCCTGAACACTAAAACTGTTCTTTTTGGAATTGTCTTTTTCTTGATTACCTTGAGCAGAACAACTCATTCTTAATTCGAGAACTCTGAGATTAATAACAAAACTTTTACAAATACGATGAGAGAAGAAATTGAAACCAAAACATTGAAAATAATAAGGACTGCACAAATTTAAAATATGGTTTTTGTGTTTCTCTGAAAAACGTTCTTCTTGATCAAAGTTTATCAGGTGAAGATTTGAATATTTAATTTTTTCTTTTTCCAACAAGCAGGGTAACATATACGAGAAAGATAAATACTTAAATTTTTCAATGCTTTGTACAACAATATCTTCAAACAAACCATTACAAAGAACTATGTTATCTTTCAGTTTGTAATTATTTTCTTTAATCGGATCATCGAAATGATCGAGAAATATTTTTGGAAAGTTATCAACGCAAAAATCCCGACAAAAGAATTTTAGTGTTTGACACTGTTGTTTTGTTAAAATATTCATCTTCTTATTGAAATAAAAATGTACGAGTTCTAGAGTTCTAGTACTAAAAAAAATTTTCTAACGTACCTTATTGCAGGAAATACTTGATTGGTAAACATCGATATATATATATATATATATATATATATATATATATATATATATATATATATATATATATATATATATATATATATATATATATATATATATATATATATATATATATATATATATATATATATATATATATATATATATATATATATATATATTAAACAGCACTGCATTTCAACAACCTTAATAAAGTTTTGTTCAAGTTTTCGAAAACTATTTCGTCCAACTCCAAACATTACATTGATTAAAATGATTGAAAAAGTATTGTTTTGTGTTGTAGTTGTACGAAATAGTTTTCAAAAGCTTGATCAAAGCTTCATTAAAGGTTTTGCAGTATAATATGCGGTGCTGTTTAATAGAGAATGTTTACGAAATGACTTGTTACCCAAATATATAATTTACCAGCAGTTCACGTCGCAGCAGCGCTCGCTTGAAATTAGAGAATTTGAACCGTTAAAGTATTGCACCGGCCGATTTTGCACGGCCCGGCTCGGCCTGTCGACATTTTAACCCGGCCCGTTTCATAAGCCAACATTTCAGGCGCCGGCCAGACCCGTAAAATTTGGGCCCAGAAAATTTTAAGAGGCCTAACATTTCTATTAACTTGGCGAAAAATCTTGGCCCGTTTCACTTTGACTTCAGGTCTGAAAACTGTAAAAGTACGGCCCGGCTTGGCCCGTGCATAACTCTAATCTATAGAGCCCTACACGGATTTCTTAGACCCAGCCTGGTTTATTTTATAGGCACAAAATTTAGGCCTGGCTTGTTATTTAGGCCCAAACCAGCCCGTTTCATCAGCACAAAAGTCGACGCCTGGTCCGGTCCGTGATGAACAGGACAGCCAGTTTTAAAGAGGGAAAAAACCTCAAAGCTTGAAAACAATTTTTATTTAAATAAAAAAAACATGTATCTTATTATTAAAAAAACTTCAATACTGAATTTTAATGTTTTTACATTTTCAGTTATTGAGTTTTCAAGCAAATAAAAATTTTTTCCACCCTACATTTGTTGTTCTGGAAGCCAAAATATAAAAAAAAGTAGTAAAGCAAATGTAACTTTATTTTCTAAGTTGTATCTTAATACTAAGTTTTATATCTGTAGTTTTTTTCCAGTTTTAGAGTGGCAGATATTTAAAAAAATATAACGCTGTTTTCCACGTCATATTTGAAATCCATGTAATTCGTTAGAATAATCTCGGTATTAAATTGCAAAACTTCCACGTTTTTATTTCTTGGAATTTTAATTAAATATTTATTTTCACCAATACACATTTGAAATCCGGGAAACCAAATTTTCAAGAATTGGTGAAACACGTATATTTTTATTTTTTAAGAAAAACCTAGATACCAAATTTCAAAATTTTCTGATTTTTTGGTTTTCGAGATATCCGTTGTTTTGGAAAAAAGTTTGTTTTCTTGTTTCATCCCCTCATGAGCAACATTTATATAAAAACATGTCCTGACTTACTGACTGACTATAGGAACTTGCCATTCAAAATGTTAGCTTGACAATGCTTTTCATCAATTTCTTAATAACTAATTGCGTGTGATTGCACAGCTGTGGTGGATTCAAATTCCGAAGTAAAATAACCGGAAATCCAACTTTCAGTTGTAGATGGTGTGGTAACATGCCAGGCAAAGCCAATAAGGTCAAAAACTCTGTTGGATAATTTACAGCTTTTGGTGGCATCGCAAACTGTATTGACCAATCTATTTTATATGACAACAAACGGCTTGGCAACAAGTATTGTATCATTAACTTTAAATCGTTGACATGTACATTTTTTGTTGCCAAAATGACTCTTTCTGCGAGTGTTTACATAAAAAAATATGTGGTCAGTGAGATACCTTAGCAAATTAGGAAATGCACAGAAATCAGTCGGCAATTTTATGCGCCCAATATTTTATGGACAGCAGCTTTTCCATCGCACTCTCTATCTTCAGGTACAATGTCGACAATGAATTGTTTGCAAAGCTCACGACATTGTTGAATGAGGTTGTCCTGTCCTGACCACGTCGAAACATATTATGATACGTTTAAAAATCTATTAAGCTAACTTTCTTGTTTTTTTCGTTTCTTGTAAAGATGTTTATAATGTATCAAGTTGTTTTTTATGGCCAGATCGCAAACGATAAGTTCTTCCTCTTGATTATTACATTGTATTGTATCTCGTGCATTTTAGCGCTCATGAAGTTGAAATTTGGCTGCACTGGTTTCAGCTCCGTAAACAACATATTCATAAACAACAATTTAAAATGAGTAATGATGTTAAAAATGAATAAATTACCTGTGACGGAATCTCGTCGTTTAATGTTTATGTTGCCTTCTCGTTTCCAGAAAACTTGTGGTTGTTTTTGTATGAAAAATCGAATGAAAATTAACATACTCTTTAAGGACTTTTTATTTGACATTAAAACAACACACACAAACGCTAGTAATTTTATGAAATAAAAAAAAAAGCTAATCATTTTAATGTGATAACCAAACATTTGATGACACGCAGCTCCGACCATCTGGAACAAACTACTTTCACAAGCAAGGACAGCAGCTTATCTCTCTTCCTTCGGGAAACTTCTGCAAATCTATAACGAATTACTTGTTATTACTATTTATGTATTGGTTTCTACTTCTGAATTTGCTGACATTTCTCTCCAGCGCCTCTGTGGCGTTTTCCTATGTGTCGCTTTACAAATACAAATAAACAAATAAAAGATCTTTCCAAAGGCAGCCATTTATACGCATCCTTTAGCAGTGAGATTAAAAAAACCTTGCTTACGTGAGTTAATAAGCTGGTGACGTTGGTGATGATCGAACCTCTGTTCTACCAGTGCCTTTCATTCTCAGTTGTTTAAATACGTTTATACTTGTTTATTATATTATCTCAATTAACTCTTTTCTCTTTTTTCTTTTTTTCTTTTTTTCTTTTTTCTATTTTCTTTTTTCTCTTTCTTCATGCTTAGCACTCTATTTTTTAATAATTTCAAAAATAAATTTTGTGATTTTAATTGTTTATATGTTTGTGTGTATAGTTCTAAATACTAATTTTCTTAATGGAGAACATTTTTTAAAATTGTTTTGCAAAAGCTAATTTAATTAATGTGAGCCACAAATTTAATTTATGTGACAGTAAAAATTAAGTCATAACAATGACTTTAAAAAGATAAAAAAAACTTAGAGTTTCTCATAAATTACAAAAATACAAAAAATCCTCCAAGGAATCTTTCTTTTGCGTGAGAAAAGCTATAACTAATGCAAGCAATTACATGAAATGTATCTTTCAAAAACAACAACATCACATATATTTAGTCAGATGCATTCAATGAAAAAAACTGTTTTTAATGCATAAAGAAAAAATTGAAAAACAGTACAACTAAGTTTATTAAGTAGGTATGAAAAAAATCTTCAAAATCATTTAACATTTAAAGAATAATCATCCCAAAGAGCAAAAACAGCTGTAGATAAATTCGATGAAAATGTAAAACCATAAATTGTTATAGTGCGCAAATAGTAGAGAACACATTTCAAGAATTCATTATTTGTTTTGGTTTTTATGAAAACAACTTTTAACTAGGAAATACAACAACTCAAGTACTTCAGCAATAGTCATAATTGAAATTCCCAACCAGAGACTGAGCATGCCACCTACAAGACTAACCATAACATCCAGAGAATACAAAGGTTTTTCAACCTGATAATATGGAAAATCGTCTTCCATGACTAATTTCACATATAATAAAGATTGTTGTATTTCTTTCAAATCAGATATTGTGTAAATTTTAGCCGTATCGTTTTCCAAACTTTTATTACCGTGTAAATGTATAAAATAATCGTAAGATTCGTAGCGTTTCTTTACTTCAAGGAAACGGCTAATACATGGTGTAAAATATTGTTCATACAAATTCAATTGAATATAAGAAGATGGCCATGGAGATGATACGGACTCAATTTTATATTCAATATCATTACATGGAGAAGGGCATTTATCGTTGAACATTTCATTCGCAATACTTACAACACAAAATAAATCATTGATAACCTTTGAAAAATTGAAAACTGATTTATTGAAAATCTGAAACAAGTAACCGCAAAAAGGTATCATGGATAAATTGTCAGGTACCGCGTAAGCATCCGAAATGCACGAACACTTGTTGTAGACATTTAATTGGTTATAGAACTCGATACACATTTTCTTAGAATAGGTTTCAGTTTCATGAATAGCTACATTGTTTTGATGAGTACAACCCATTTTATTGTATGGTTTGTCCAATCTATCAATATTAGTTTGGGTTACTTTTATCAGGTTTTCAGTTCCTGGTGTAAGGGTTACTCCGCTTCTCATGTCAGGAGAAGTTCCTGACGGATGTATTGTCATTCTAACTCCTTCTGCTTGAGAATATCTGAGAGATTGCTGGAATAACAATTGTTCATTCATTGGTTTTCCGATATTTAAAATAAGAGTCATTCCACGAATAAACTGCAAGTTTTTTCTATAAAGTTTACTAGTTCTAATTGTTGAGCAAACAAAATATTCTGCATTCCATTTTTCAATAAAATTATCTGAGCATTGAGAAGCTGCTTTCCACCCTTTGCCGTATAAATAACACTCAGAGATGAAATTTGGACAATCTTCAATGTGAGTTGCTTCTCTGGGTAAGCTACCAATAAATCCACCTACGGATTTCCAGGTTTCAAAAACTGATTCCCACAACTGATTTTTTTCAGCTGTCGTTTTGTTTGCTTTTGACGATATTGCATCAACTTCTTTTAAATAATCTGACAAAGTAAAATTTATTGGATATCCACTAACAAATGGATTATTATTGCAAAACGTAACATCCGGAAAAATAATTTGTTTATCAACAGATTTGCTGAATGTTGTAGTAACTGGCCATTGGTAAAATTTACTAAAAAGCTGGTAAAGCAGAAAAACCAGAACAACAGAACATGCAATGACAAATAACAACCACAAGACTTTCAGTAACGGATCTTTGCTTTTAGGAATTTTTGGAACTCCACGTATTGTCGTATTCTCTGCAAACGTTTTGAATTCATTTTTAAATTTTAACATTTTCACTCTAGTCATTAATGTTGAACAAAAACTGTTTTCATCAACCTAAAATCTATTTTGATCAAGTAATCCAATGTCGTCGGTTTTCTCTCTCAGTTGTTGGCATAAAAAAATTGAAAACAGTTTCTATAAATAAATATAATAAGCGTTGATATGCCTCGAACCGAAACATTTTCACAAAATTTAACAAATTCTTCTTTTACGCGTTTCATTTTTAACAATGTATAATTTCAGGATTGTTTATATGTTAAACACAATCAAAGCTCATGTTACAAGTAGTCGAAACCTTCTTATAATTTGTTTCGTCAAAGTTAGTTCTTTACATGTTTTGGCTTGGTACGTACAACAGGTTGTTCGAATATAATACATCAGCCCAATCGCTGTTGTTTAAACTTGTCGAGCAACACTGCATTTTAACAAAACTTTCATTTGATTTAGTTTTGTTTTGTTGTTGAATATATTGATTGTTTCACGCAATTAAATAGATGCCTTGGAAAAATTTAATGTGTTTGCTGTCATAACGACGTGAACATGACGATGATAACAGCGAAAATTGTTTACAAAGTCTTAAAACAAATCTTATGAAAGTTTAAACAAAATATCTATTTAAGATATATAAAGTGCCCTCGACTATATATCTTAAATAGTTAAGGAAAATATAGAAGTATGCGACGTTTATTTTAAACAAACTCTCAAACTCAGTCATATAAACATAAAATGAAGTCCCAACGTCTCTGAATGGATGGATGGATGGATGGATGGATGGAAGGACGGACGGACGGAAGGACGGACGGACGGACGAAAGGACGGACGAAAGGACGGACGGACGGACGGAAGAACGGATGGACGGATGGACGGAAGGACGGACGGACGAAGGACGGAGGGACGGACGGAAGGACGGACGGAAAGACGGACGGACGGAAGGACGGAAGGACGGACGGACGGAAGGACGGAAGGACGGAAGGACGGAAGGACGGACGGACGGAAGGACGGAAGGACGGAAGGACGGAAGGACGGAAGGACGGACGGACGGAAGGACGGAAGGACGGACGGACGGACGGACGGACGGAAGGACGGACGGACGGACGGACGGAAGGACGGACGGACGGACGGACGGACGGACGGACGGAAGGACGGACGGACGAACGGAAGGACGGACGGAAGGACGGACGGACGGATGAAGGACGGACAGACGAAGGACGGAAGGACGGACGGAAGGACGGAAGGACGGACGGACGGACGGACGGAAGGACGGACGGACGGAAGGACGGAAGGACGGAAGGACGGACGGACGGAAGGACGGAAGGACGGACGGACGGACGGACGGACGGAAGGACGGACGGACGGACGGACGGACGGACGGAAGGACGGACGGACGGACGGACGGACGGAAGGACGGACGGACGGAAGGACGGACGGAAGGAAGGACGGACGGACGGAAGGACGGACGGACGAACGGAAGGACGGACGGAAGGACGGACGGACGGATGAAGGACGGACAGACGAAGGACGGAAGGACGGACGGAAGGACGGAAGGACGGACGGACGGACGGACGGACGGAAGGACGGACGGACGGACCGTCGGACGGACGGACGGAAGGACGGACGGACGGACGGAAAGACGGACGGACGGAAGGACGGAAGGACGGACGGACGGACGGAAGGACGGACGGACGGACCGTCGGACGGAAGGACGGACGGACGGACGGACGGACGGAAGGACGGAAGGACGGAAGGACGGACGGAAGGACGGACGGACGGACGGACGGACGGACGAAAGGACGGAAAGACGGACGGACGGACGGACGGAAGGACGGACGGAAGGACGGACGGACGGACGGACGGACAGACGGAAGGACGGAAGGACGGAAGGACGGACGGACGGACGGAGGAGCAGATGGACGAAGTGACGGGCGGACGGACGGACGGAAGGACGGACGGACGGAAGGACGGACGGACGGACGGAAGGACGGACGGACGGACGGAAGGACGGACGGACGGACGGACGGAAGGACGGACGGACGGACGGACGGACGGACGGAAGGACGGACGGACGGACGGAAGGACGGACGGAAGGACGGACGGACGGACGGACGGAAGGACGGACGGACAGACGGAAGGACGGACGGACGGACCGTCGGACGGAAGGACGGACGGCCGGACGGACGGAAGGACGGAAGGACGGACGGACGGACGGAGGAGCAGATGGACGAAGTGACGGGCGGACGGAAGGACGGACGGACGGACGGAAGGACGGAAGGACGGACGGACGGACGGAGGAGCAGATGGACGAAGTGACGGACGGACGGAAGGACGGAAGGACGGACGGACGGACGGAGGAGCAGATGGACGAAGTGACGGACGGACGATGAAAAGACGGACGGACTGACTGTTTGACGGAGAGACAGACCGACGAGAGGACAGGGATGGATACATGGGTAAATAGTTAAATGGAAAGAGAGAGAGTGATGTAAGATTTAGTTTTGCAATTATTAATTATAGAAGCTTTGTAGCTTCTCAATGAGATATTTGTGAACAATATTTTAAATGTTTGTTTTCTCATCGTCATGACAACAATAACAACAAAGAATTTGTTTAAAGCTTCTACTCAACAGAATAAAATATACACAACCATAAAAACCATATTTTTAACAATCAACGAGTTTCACAAAAAATCGATAAAATACAATTATTTGGTTTGTTTCAATGCATGTTTGCACAACAAATTTCAATATCAACAACACGGAAAGAGTTTATAGGCATTGCTCAGGCTGAGTGTGTCCAGGAGTTAACTAGTGTTAGCTGTATGTGTTTTTTATTTTTTATTTTTGAACTGGTTCCTCAATTTGTATTCGAAAATTGAGGCATTAACCCTGGGGGCTCTTGGGGTCCAAATCCGTATTGCAACGATACCCCCACAAAATTTTATTACTTTATGCACGTCTATAAGAAGTATTCATCATAGAATTTTTTTTATAATTTGTCTTTGCCCAACATCGATATATTCGTTAATTATACATCGAGGATCCTGGAGTCCATTTGAACCCCAATGTTAATATAATGGTTGTATAGTGATTTTGGCCATATGTATGTCAATTTGTTGCTTGATAATTATTTGAATAATAGAAATTACGATGAAGTATAACGTTGAGAAAGTGCTTCAATTGATATTTGATCATTCTCTTCAAAGAAAATCTCTGTCTTTATGACATAATAAAAAGTTCACTATATGATAATTAGGTAAAAAAGCGGATTTCACAAAGCCTCGGAAATTCATTTAGTGGTCTACGAAGTACGTTATGCTAAATATAAATGGTAATTTAAACACAACTTGCCGCTGCTTTGTCATTATAATACGCTTGAAGTTATTTTAGAGTTTTCGTTATGAAAATGATTGAAATATAAAAGTGATAAATACATAAACGTGTGAGAAGTTATATTAGAGTTTTCGTTTACGTAACTCCGCTGCTGAATGAAAAAACCGGCAAAGTGTGTCATGGGCATGAATTAATTTCATTTCACAGTGTATAAAATGGCCGAACGCAAACAGAGAAGCTATACCACAGAAAAAAATTTATAAAACTAATATTTGAAAACGATGGAGATGATGCCAGTGCTGACGCTCTTTCATCAACTGAAGATAACGACTCTGATGATGAGAGCTACACAGTGAGTATGCACCAAGATGTTGACAATTTGCACGGTGACAATGAGGGAGCAAGTGTTTCTAATATAAGTGACACATTATTGAGTGATAGTGATTCTGATACTCTCTATCACTAGAAAAAAAGTAGCCAGTATTTGAGCCAGCATTTGGCTCATATTAATCCAATAAAATCCAGAATGAGCCAGAGTAGGTCATGCGTTGGATGAAATGAGCCAATAAATAATTCTGTCTTTTATCGTCTCATTTGAGCCAATTTTTTATATTTATTGGCTACTTTGAGCCAAAAAAAGTCATTTTGCGTTACAGTTAAGCCAGTGGCTTAATTTAAGCCACTTTGTGTATGGTCGGTTCATTTGGCGACCGAGCGCGGGAAAGTGACAGGAAGCTGGAAAAGGACCGAGAGCGGGAAAGCGACAGAGAGATGGAAAGCGACCAGGGACCTGGAAAACAGACGGGAAAGGAAACGGGAGCGAGAAAAAAACAATAGTAAAACCTCTAAAATCTCCGGGCCACGCCGGGTACCCCGCTAGTATAAATATAATTAAACATTTAATTTGAAATAATGAACTTTAATAAGTTTCGAAAAAAATTATATTAAATTTTAAACATTCATATGAAAAAAAAATTTAATTCAATAAAACTATTTTTAAGTAATAAAAAATTAAAAATATTGGAGAAATGTTGCTCAATTATTTACAAATTTAGAATTATTACTAACACACATATCTTAATGTAGAAATACCAACGAAAATGATGGAGTGCATATGGGTTTATTCTTGGAATTCAATACTTGGAACTGTTGGCGGAAGTCTCAGTTTGTGGATGGGAATAACCGTAATGACTTTTGTTGAAATAGTTGAGTTTTTATTTACTTTGGTTGGGATAATGACAAACTTGATACTTTGTTTTAAAAAATGATCTGCATAGAATCTGCAAGTTTCAGCTGGAAATTAAGACAGAATTAACTAAATTTTCAAATGTGTTACTTTATTATTGGTTTCAAATGTGTTTATCATTTTTAAACACTTTTCAGCAATTTTAACTTTCGTTATTATTATTATTTATTAGCTCTACAAATCACTAAACGTACAGTTGATTTGTTTTATGTAATTAACTTCTTTTGTGTTATTTTGTGTCATTGTGAGTTGCTTACATACATTTGAAACTACTATATTATCTGGTTATATGTCAATAAAACAAAAAAAAATTTAAGGTGGGGTGCAAAACCCTCCTCACCCCCTAAAAAATTGAGAGACAATCAGCCCCCTCTTTCAACGTTTTGCTTATAGGTATAACTATATTACTTTATACACCCAACACACATATCTTAATGTAAGAATACCAACGAAAATGATGGGGTCCATATGGATCCCAAAGATCCCTAGTGTGATCACGTTAGCAAGAGCTTCCGATGGTTAACTTGTTTTCTTAATTGAGGTATACCAAATTTCACGATACCTTCTCCAGCGTTAAACTTTATCACGACGAAAAATCCGCTGTTATTTGTCTACTAGTAAACCGATAAAAAAAACATTATGTGCTACAACACAAATGTGAAAAACTAAACAAAAAAACAATTTTCAAATTTTGTTGCAAATGATTAAAAGAAAAAACCACATTTGATAAAATTGTTATAGTGCGCAATAACAACACTAACAATACTAAAAACAGGCAATAAGCTGTCAGACATAAATAATTTTAATTCAGATGAAAAAAACAAATTTAATCTTTATATGTTTTTTCGTGTGCTTCTAACAAAAATTAAAAATTGCATAAAGATATAGTAGAACAAGTGTGAAAATAGTTATAAAAGCCTTATAAAGACATAATAGAGCTAGTAAAACGATTAAAGAATTCATTATTTATTCTGGTTTTTATGGGAAACATTTCAAACTAGTAAATATAACAACTCAAGTATTTCATCAATTAAACTATTTAAAAAAAGAAGGAAAATACATTTATTTTTAAACAACTATTCTACCAATAGAAGGTAACTAGTGCAGAGGAATTAATAAATCAATTGGTACTTGTCGTTTTGTTATGTTTATAAGAATGGTAATAAAATTTAAAAAATCCCAACATTGTCATCAATAATATTAGTTTTTGCGCATGCATTTTAGTTTTATAAAACAAAATTCTCAAATATTAGATCTATAAAAATCGATATAATTTTAATTCATATAAAGTGTCATTTTAAATGTTTTATTTTTGCTAGAATTTAAATTCAATCAAATTATTAACAACTTATTTGGTAACTAAATACAAGCAAACAGAGGAACAACATAAAAATTAAGAAAAAAACTTGTACTGAGTATTTTAACAAGTTTGTAACAATTACATTTTGTATGTAGAAATATTACCTCTAACATCTTCAATGTTGTGTCCACAGTCAGTTCTGGTTGTCAGATCTCATTTATTTGGTCTAACAAGAACATTGTTTTTTTTTTATCAGAAATGGTGTGATGAGCATGAAAATTAGTTAATCTAATGCTTCTACTTTATTATCATCTATATCTAGTAACGTTATTATGTTTATGTTATCAAACATTATATATATATATATATATATATATATTTATATATATATATATATATATATATATATATATATATATATATATATATATATATATATATATATATATATATATGTATATATATATATATATATATATATATATATATATATATATATATATATATATATATATATATATATATATATATATATATATATATTATATATATATATATATATATATATATATATATATATATATATATATATATATATATATATATATATATATATATATATTAGGGTTAGGGTTAGGGTTTATATATATATATAGATATATATGGGACCCGTAGGCCACACTATTATTTCAAAGAACAATGAAAAAACCTCTGACTGATAAGATTGCTGGTAGTTAAATATTGGCTTTCAGAGTCTCAGGTAGTTAAATTGCGGTTGATTTAAACTATAAACTTAGTTATAGTAATACAACTGAGTTTAATTTTAATGATTAACACAATTTAAAACTAACAAAAAAACAAGACAAAAACTAAGCTGATTTGTTTATTTTTGAACACACTGTCAGTGCAAAAAATGTATGTTTTTCAAACCAGATTAGTAAAAACAGGTCAATGGAAAATAACATCAAATTTTTAATTAGTCGGGCAAAGTATTCTCAGAACTGAATACATAACAAAATTAAAAAATACAAAAAAAATTGAACTACACTTTAACTTCTAAATGAACTAAAATAAATCCAGTCATCAAATTATATTTCTCAAATAGTTTGATAAAATATAAAAATGCGGGTCGTTTATTTTCTGCAAAATCTGTCAGTTACAAATTATATAACTTAATGCGTATTGTTATATGACGTAACTTATTACATTCATAAAATATGAAAAAAACATCATTTTAAAAGGTCAGTTTTTTTAAACATAGCAGAATTTTTTGTAAATTTTTTTATAACCTATACAAACAAACATAATACTTTAAAGTAAATTTATTTAGTTTTTCAAAATTAAAAATTAGTTTGTGTTTAAAAATATTTGCAAAATAAAAACACTAATTTGTTTGTTCTTTTTCGTTGAGTCTGCTCAAATTGTAAAGTTTGAACATAATGCGTTCGTAGTTAGCAGTTTTATCACATTAACAATTATAGAGAATATGCTACTAACAACTGTTTTTTAACAGTTTTTTTTATTTTAAATTAACGTACAACAGCTTGTTTTTATTTAACAAGTTTAATTTGCAGTAATAATATTGCTTCAGTGACTTAATCCGTTTTGTACTTGCGCACCCTCAGCAGGTGCAGCAAAAAATCAGTTATTTACTTACCTGCTGGTTATTTTGTTAATTTTGCAAATTTAATTTTGTTGGTTTCCATATGTTATTAAATTTTGTTTACTCATTTTTGGGTAATTTTCATTCTATTAGAAATTTTAGCGCTATTTTAGTAGAGATGTAAGAAATAAAAAAATTAGGAAAAATCAACTATTATTTGTATTCTTCTAGAGACAACTGCTATAACCATATATACAAATATTTTCAATGTATATCAAGTGTAAATTTATTTTAAAAACGTACTTATGTAATTGTATTTTACACTTTTAATTCTTAAAACATGATTTGTAAATCTTACATGAACTCATGTAATTTTTCTCATCCATTTCAATTCTAAAAAATAAGAGTGGAATAGTTGCAAAATGCTTAGCTTTTAAATAAAATTGCTATACGGATAGATTAGTTGATAGCCAACCTTGAATGGTGACAAGATGTTAGCTAATCTCCGGTGTATTATTAGCTTTTTGTTTTTATTATGTAAGTTTTTAAAACAATGAAAACAAGATCCAGACAATAGGAAACAGTAAAATCATCTTAAACGGAGTTTACAAAACTATACCGGGAACCAATAACTATTATCATTGTTTATATCCTACATTTATTTTTGAAAATCAAACATAAATATCACACAAGCAGAAATAGTCACTTAGCAAAAAATAAAGAATAACTTTAAAATAATTCATATTTGATGCTGAAATTAAACATCAACATCAGAAACTATTACGCATGCGCGATTTCAGCCAATGTAAAAAAGAAAAGTAAAGGAAAAATCAATAACAAAATTGAAACTTATCAGTATTAGCTAGTAAGATAATTATATCTTTTCAAAAGTTACACGTTATTATAAAAGACACCTTTGACGTGACGTGTGAAATGTGTATAAGTTACAAATGCGTTGAAACTTGAAGCGGCAACTCCGCCTTGCTTTTGCCAGCCACTCCCAAGCATGGAGAAAGGAGGAGGGAAAAGTTAAAAGAATCAGATTATGATCCACGACTGAAAGTACTTAGGTGCTTCTGGCACAGCCGTTTCAGTCTTAAAACACTTGGTGTAAAGGACTATAAACTATTATAAAAAAAAAAAAAAAAAAAAAAAAAAAAAACTTGAAGCGGCTTGCAGTTGGTGAAGCTTAAATAACCTCTGCAAAAATTTATTACATTTAATCAATGTTTTTTGTTTGAAGCACTTCTGAAAAAAAGTTTTAAAATTGTGTATACAGTTTATAAACAATTTTTAAATAAATTTATTTTGGATTTTTATATGTTTTTTTCCTCTTGAACTTTTTAAAAGTAGTCTTATTTCAAGTTTTAACGTCATGTTTCAAAAACAACATTTGCATAAAAAAAGTTATTATTTATTCTTTCAATTTTTTACTGAGTAAAAACTTGGCAAACGCAGGAAAATCATAATTCATAATAGAAAAACTTTTTTTTGTATTACAGTAAACATGTTCAAATAAAACAATGATTTTAATCAAGTTTAGAAACAACGATAACATCCTTTTACGAACATCCTTAAAAAATGATAATTATCTCCAGAGCTGAAATCTGTGAACTTTTGAATATTTCACGCACGTGTGTGTGTGATTTGTTTAACGTCTGTATCTGTCAATAAGACAATTTAGACGGTATGTATGATTGAGTGTTTGGTGACATGTTTATGTTGGCTTTGAGGATGGGAGGCCACTGAAAGCACAAGGCTTTCGTGGGCACAAGGCGCGAATCAATCCAGCCCGCCAACTACTGAGGTGCAATAAGTTGGACAAAGACCGGCAAAACGACTTCCCCTGCAGCTAGCAGTTTAAGCAGCCTTGAATGATCCTCATAGGCTATGATATTGCTCCGCCGCCTCTTCATCCATCGCCCTTATATTTCACGCGCAACAAACTTACGTGTTATATACTCTAATACTTCAAACAACAATGAGAATACCTCTGAATTATAAGATTGTTGGTAGTTAAATATTGGCTTTCAGAAGTTCAAGTTGTGAAACGCGGTTTCATCATGAAAAAACGTTTCTTGAAAAAAATAATTTCAGTTCAATCTAAAAACTGGAAGTATCAGTAATAGCTAGTTTATCTTTTCTAACGTTATGTTTTAATATAAAAAACACCTTCGACTTGGCGCAACAAATGTGTATAAGTTACAAATGCGTTGGAGGCTAAAGTGGCTCGCAGTTCTAAGCGTTTCGTCTGTATGCCTTTGGATTATTATACTCGGTAATTGTTTCTACTATTGTAGACATTTATTGTAAAATATTATCAAAATTTTATTTTATATATAAAAATGAAATGTTTGTTTGTTTGTTTGTTTGTTCGGACATAAAATGTAAACGACCGAACAGATTTAATTGAAATTTGGCACACTTATGTATCTTATTCAAGCGGTGGTTCCTGTAAAATTTTAAATAAATTGGTTTCTCCGTTGATGTTTTATGGACAAAAAACGTTTTGGTCAGCGGTAGTAAGTTGGAGTAAATTTTTTTTCTACAAAATAAAATAAAATTAATTTATAGTTAAATTATACAAAATATTTTTAATTTTTTTTTCTTAAGTTTTAAAGGTTTTAAATATAAATATTAAATTAAATAAATATGTGTGTTGTTTAGTGCCGCCCATAGATATCTATGGTGCCGCCGGATACCTTTGTTTTGATTTCATAGAGCTCATTGAGGCTCATTCTCTTCCGAACCTCCGATACGACAGAACTTATTTTTTAAATCTAGATAACTTTGGATTTCAGGACTAATCAATAAATTGCAGGTAGAATTTCTTCTTTTTAGAGATATTTTGTGCTTCACAAAAAGAGTTCCAGACTTAACAAATTAAAATTAAATCAAATTAGAAATTCATTGTTCATATCTCCCATTCAAAAGTAAGTGGCAAAGCTTTGGTAATTTGTTTTTAGTTTTTAAAATCATGATTTACTGTGTATCTTTCAATTTGTTTCGTTTGTTGCATTGCACGTGTTTAATTATGTTATATTATTATTAATTATTATAAGATTATCATTATGCTCTAACATTTTGTGTTTTACAAAAAGGAGTTGCAGATTGGAAAAATAAATTTAAATTCATTGTTCACATTTATCGTTCAAGGCTTCTGACTTCAATTGTTCCTTATCTAATATTGTTGAGCGACGAGCTTGCTATCAGCCTATCGGTAAATGAGAAATTTTTTTGGGCAGGTAAGTTTTTTTTTATGTGATGGCATTACAACCATTATTATTCACGAGTAGTTATGACTATAAGATTATGAATTAATTTATCGGTCTTATTTTATTTTTTACTTTTCAGAGGAAATTAGAAAATTACATTTTAAAGATAATCTTACATGCAACACCAATTTATTGTAAAAGTTTCACTGATATATGAGGTGCATGAAATTTGAAAGAAATGAAAGCAAGTGCAGTATTTTTGTGTTTCAACAAAATCAAGAACAAAGTTCTCAAGCCAGCCTATCAATCTGCTGCTGTTTTGTTCAATTTATAATTGCATCATTTTCTAAATAAAAGTGGTACTCTTCGATTGTTCCAAATTGATGATCTCAGAAAACTCTCGGAAAATTCATTAAGTTAATGCTTTGAAGGTTTTTAATATAATTATTACTTCATGTTTTATTTCAATCTGTGTTTTATATCACATTTTTCAAAGCCACGGGTCAACATTTATTAACATGCCACATGTAGCGTTATATGCTTTCTGTAGACATGACACTTAAAAACTAAGAACTCAAAAACTAAGACTAGCGATTTTACGAAAAGCAGCTGTTGAACAGTGTGTGATAAATCTATTGTAAGCATTTATAATCTTACAAGTATTTAAAATAAATATAACCTGTTGATGTATATGAGCGGATTTTAACATTATTGCAGCCGTTAACTAATAAATTCTTTTTTTTCAGCTTCAGTCAATCATAATAAGCCTTTGCAGAAGATCACACTTGCAGAGTGGAACCAATACATTAAAGAACACTAATTAAAATTAAGGAAGTTCAGACGTAACTAAACGAGCAAACCAAACAACAAAGTGTTAACGAGAGAACAGATCAATTTTGATGACTGTGCACAGCATTCCGCTACAGCCCATCTAAGCCACATTGGGAAGGCTCTAAAATTTAATGGAGGAACAGAAGAGCGAAAAGAAAAGCAAGCTGGAGCGGTAAAGCGTAAAAGCAACCGGGATCGGGAAAAGTAAAAGAGACCGGGGCCGGAAAAGCGACCGTGAGCAGAAATGCGACCAGGAGTGAGAAAACGACATGGAATGGGAAAGCAAGCGGTTAAGGAAACGGGAGCCAGAGAGAAAGCGATAAAAAGCCTTTAAAATCCCCGGGCAACGCCGGGTAACCCAGCTAGTAACTTATAAAAGAGCGGCTGGTTATTTTTTTGTTCGTTTGTTTCTAGCTTGCATAAAAACCCTTTCTAATTAAAACTGTAGTGTATCGTTTACTTATAACGCGGCTAAAACCGTTATCTTACGTCGAGATGTTTAACTGGTGGTAGGCGTACCCTATATCTACGGCAATGTACCCTATATCTACGGCAATGTACCCTATATCTACAGCAATGTACCCTATATCTACGGCAATGTACCCTATATCTACGGCAATGTACCCTATATCTACGGAAATGTACCCTATAACTACGGCAATGTACGCTTGTATTTGCTGAGGTGTACGCAAGAGAAAAACTACTAGCACTTATAAAACAAACAAATTATTCTCGTTTATATTTTAATCCATGCTTATTGCGTTTTAATAGCGTATTCTATTTAACAGGTTGACAGGATCAACCGCGTTTGCTTGCTTCCTCGCTCTCCCATTTCTTTTTCTTTCTCGCTTGCTCTCCTTATCCCAATTACTTTTCTTCGCTCGCTCCTGCGCACTCAAACGTCCCCGCTCGCTCTCCGCCCTCTATCGTTTTTTGTTATATAAGATTTAGAATTAACATCATCATCAACAAAGCTAAACATTCCTAACAAAAACCTGATCAACGACAAACGCTGTCAACTCGTGAGGGTTAAAATGATATATCTGATGATGTGATAAAATGTCTAACGTTAATTCAAAGTCTGATATACTGAGTGGTGCTGGTGTCTCAAATTTGATCAAACATTTGCAAAAATGATACAAAGTGGCGGTTTTCTCTTATTATTAATGCTATTAAGCAAATCTCAACAAATAAAATTCTGTAAACATTTTTTTCGTTCGGCTAATTTTTCCGATTATTGACCGTAAAACCACCCATTCTTGGGTTTAAGTCTGGGATATTTTATGAAAAGCACCTTTTCTAAAAACAGGGTTTTTAATTGTTTCACTTGCTTTAAGGCTATCATTGGTGAAGACGGACAACGCTCAATTTTGGTTTCAAAACCTTTAATTGGTAGTGTTTTAATATTTTAATTTCAATAACAGTTTGCTTTTTAACAAACTATATCATTCAAACTATGTCTACAACATTTACCCAGACGCCCCTAGAAACTAAATCAAACATAAATCTGAAAATTAAAAAAGAAGTTAGAAAACCACAGTACACAAAAAACTAAAAATGTGAAAGATAATTTGTTGAGCTCTAATAAGAATCTGAAAAACGTTGTTGTGTATAGGTGTTTGCAGTGCTGTAACTATCAGGTTTAAAATGGGAAAACCCCTGAAAAGTGTGAAAAGCAATGTATACACTTTGTATTCACATTAAGCTGCTCGTGTCAGCAGTTTGATCAACATATTCTACATAGAAAAGTAGTATTTTTTAAGAAAAAGGTTTCTCTCCATTAAAAAAATGTTCACTTTTTTACGCTGTATCATAAAAAAGCAATTTTTAAACTAAGAAAAACCCGCACAAGGCCGGGTGCTTCTATTAGTACAACAAAAAATTGAATTTAAAGTCTACCAAACAATTGTTTGTAAAAATGATAACCACTCATTTTGGTTTTCAAGGTGCAAACATAAAACACTTCAAAATAGACAAGGGCTCTCCATATCCCAATACCTTTTCCTTACTTGCTTCTGCTCACTCAACCGTACCTGCTCGCTCTCCGCTCTTGGTTGTTTTTTGTTTTATAAGATTTATAAGATTTAGAGTTAATTCATCACCAACAAAGCTAAACATTCCTAATGTGGCTAATTCAAATTTTAACAACAACTCATTACACGTCATAGTGGCAACGAATCGAAACATTTTTTGCGTGAGAAAAGCTATAACTATTACATGAAATGTATCTTTTAAAAACAACAACAGCACATAAATTTAGTTAGATGCACTTCATGAAAAAAACTGTTTTTATTGCATAAAAAAATCAAAAAGCAGTACAACTAACTTTATTAAATAGGTATGAAAAAATATTCAAAAACATTTAACATTTAAAGTATAATCATCCCAAAGAGCAAAAACAGCTGTAGATAAATTCGATGAAAATGTAAAACCATTAATTGTTATAGTGCGCAATAACAACACTGATTTTAATGAAAACAAACATGTAGCTGTCAGACACAAATACATCTTAAAATAAATTGAAAAACAAGTTTAATTTTTTCTGTGTTTTTGTGTGCCTGCAACAATTATTAAGACATTTATGAAAACATAGAATCAGTATACAAAATAAGCAAAATAAAACAAGTAGAGGAAACATTTCAAGAATTCATTATTTGTTCTGGTTTTTATGGAAACAACTTTTAACTAGTAAATAAAACAACTCAAGTACTTCAGCAATAGTCATAATTGAAATTCCCAACCAGAGACTGAGCATGCCACCTACAAGACTAACCATAACATCCAGAGAATACAAAGGTTTTTCAACCTGATAATATGGACAATCGTCTTCCATGACTAATTTCACATATAATAAAGATTGTTGTATTTCCTTTAAATCAGATATTAGCGGGTGAATTTGACAAATGATCATTAGATTCGTAGCGGTTTTTTACTTCAGGAAAACGATCAAAACATTGTGTAAAATATTGTTCATACAAGCTCGATTGAATAAAAGGAGGTGGCCATGGAGATGATACTAACACAAAATTATATTCAATATCATTACAAGGAGAACGACACTGGTCGATGAACTTTTTATTAGCAGTTTTATCATCACAGTTTATCTCATATATAACCTTTGAATAGTTGAAATTTGATTTATTGAAATTCTGAAACAAATAACCGCAAAAAGGTATCATAGATAAATGGTCAGGTACTTCGTACAAATCAGAAATGCACGAACATCTATTATATACATTTAATTGGTTATAAAACTCGATACACATTCTCTCAGAATAAGTTTCGGTTTCGTGAACAGCTACATTTTGTTGATGAGTACAACCCATTTTATTGTATGGTTTGTCCAATCTTTCAATATTAGTTTGGGTAACTTTTATCAGGTTTTCAGTTCCTGGTGTAAGGGTTACTCCGCTTCTCATGTCAGGAAAAGTTCCTGATGGATGTATTGTCATTCTAACTCCATTTACCTGAGAAGATATGAGAGATTGATAGAACATAAACTGTTCTTTTACTGGTTTTCCAATATTTAAAATAAGAGTCATTCCACGAATAAACTGCAAATTATCATTATAAAGTTTGCTTGTTCTAATTGTTGAACAAACAAAATATCCTGCATTCCATTTTTGTTCAAATCTATTTGAGCATTTACTGGTTTTTTTCCAATTTTTGTCGTATAAATAACACTCAGCTATAAAATTAGGACAGTCTTCAAATTGAGTTGCTTCTCTTGGCAAACTAGCAATGAATCCAACTATTGATTTCCAGGCTTCCAAAACTATCTTCCAGAACTGATTTTGTTCAGATGTTGTTCTATTTGCTTTTGACGTTATTTCATCAACCTGGTTTAAATAATCTGAAACTGTGACATTTGTTGGATATCCGCTAAGAAATGAATTAATATTGCAAAACGTAACATCCGGAAAAATAATTTGTTTATCAACAGATTTGCTGAATGTTGTAGTAACTGGCCATTGGTAAAATTTACTAAAAAGCTGGTAAAGCAGAAGTACCAGAACAGTAGAACATGCAATGACAAAAAACAACCACAAGACTTTCAGTAACGGATCTTTGCTTTTAGGAATTTTTGGAACTCCGCGTATTGTCGTGTTCTCTGCAAACGTTTTGAATTCATTTTTAAATTTTAGCATTTTCACTTTAGTCATTAATGTTGAACAAAAAACTGTTTCAGCAACCTAAAATCTATTTTGATCAAGTAATCCAATATCGTCGGTTTTCTCTCTTAGTTGATGGCATAAAAAAATTGAAAACTGTTTCTATAAATATATATAAGAATATAAGAAATAAAATCAATTGAATTCATCGAAACAATTGTCTCGCTTTAATAATTCTTTGATCTTGTTTCTATTTGCCCGAACCATAAACAATTCACTCGATAAATGTTAAATTCGCTCGAAACGTGAACAATTCACATGAACGATATAACACAACTTATATTCTTTTGAATATAAGTACAGTTCAACCCGTGATCACAGGTGGTTATTGTAAGGATAATCGACTCCTTCGCAGGTTAATCGACTTTCCAATTTAAGTCGATTAACTGTCAACTGTCGATAAAAACACAGTTCCCCGTCACAGGTATGCCCATGTAGCTCTAGTGGGTACACCCGACTATCACGTGGTCAGAGTTCAGACCATCTCTGGGTACGTTTTTTTTTTATAAAATTTGAGTTTAAGTTTTGCTCTTATTAGAGACGGCTCATTTAAGCTACGGGTCAGGTTTAGGTAAACAAAAATATGTGATGGAAAATGTTTCTCGGTTTTTTTTTCAGCATAGCTGTCTTGCATCAACCTGGCACGTTTTGCATTAACAATGTAGTAATTAAATTGTTTAAAATAGCTAAAACTAAATTTATCATTTTTTAAAGAGACATTTATAACATCAATCAAATTGAGGTTGAAAACAATTGCTTGTTTTTCATGGAATATTTTTTAGCACATTTTTATGCTACATATTGTATACATAAAATTTTTTATTAGTTACCAACTCAAACAAAAATATACAAATATTATATGTCGAAAACAAAACAAAACAAACGGTATGGACAACTTGTTTTCTTAACTAAAATTCCTAGTAATCCAAACATTATAATTTAAAAATTGAAAACGTATTTCAAAACTGTGAAACACTTTCACAGCAACAACATATTGCAAAAATAATACCCCAGTAGAAAGTTATCAGAAAATGTTTATTGGTAGCTACAATGACAAAAATAAATTTTGTTGTCATTTACAAAATGTGTTTTTTAATTTAATTTTTTGATAGTGTTTGCTTCTCAAATTTGTAAAAAAATGATTCTTGTTAACATGAATTTAAATTTTATTTTGAACTGGACGACTAAAAAAATGATAAATCGATCTCCTAAAATGTAGTAAATCCGCAGACATTCCAAGTGAAAGTTAATAAAAGCATGTAAAACTGCCACGGCTGTTTACGTGTAGGAAGTTAAACATGATCCAAGAATCCCATAGACAAAACAAGTTATGCAAGATTATGCCATGTTAGGCCGTGAATGTTTATTAGACATGTATTGAAACTGTCATATTTAGTTTTAGTTTTCATAAATGTAATTATTTTAGTTTTTATATAGTTTTGGTGCTATCATTCTAGTTTAGTTTAGTTATTATTGAAATTTTTGCTAATATATTTTTATTTCAATATAATAAATATTAACTGTCCATGTCAACAAGTTGATCTTGGTTTACTTTAACCAAGAACGCATATTCAACTATTTTTCCATCCTGTTGCGTCTGCCAGCTGTCAAAATCCCACGAACTGAGAAAAGTCGCACCACACAAGCTTGCGAAGCTGGTGCCGATATCAGATCCAGCGCAATCAGAGGACTGAAGTATTCAACTGTTGCTTCTGGTACCAGAACTCAATTGAGGAGAGGCTGTAATTATATGGGAATGAGCTGACTTCTTTTATATATTGAGTAAGATGTTTTTTTAGCAGCACAGCATCCACATCAAGAACCACTTGCCTTGTTGACGGTCCAGCCAGTTTTGCTGAAAGCAAGGGAAAATCTTTCATCGTTGAGTGGACTGTCGACTATTGCTGTTGACTTGATGGTTGCTTATGTAGATAGAGTTGGAGTTCAACCTATGCACATAAAATATGTTTCAACTTAAAACAAATGACATAAATAAGTTAAAATCAAGTATTTCTAAAACAAATATGATGCAAGCTACATTATCGAGAGTACTTATACTATCAACTGTATTACTATATAACCTTTTAGTAAAGTATACTATAGTAGCAAATTGAAGATTAGTCGGATTCTTAGTAGCAACAAGTGCGTCGCATTTTGAACCATTCGCTAAAGCCAAGAGACATCGACTTGTTTTCTGTTTCTTCAAATTTAAAATAAGTCCACACACTGCTGCTCCGCTTGCGACCAGAAAACTGTTTAACTAAACTTGCCAAATTAATATCGGTTAAAAAACAACACAACAACTTCTATAAAATACGGAGAATAAAAGAACGTTCTTAGAAATTTCAGGCCGATATTGAGAAACCAAAGAAATTAAATTAATTTGATTTATGTTTTTTTAATACATCGATGTCTATGGTCATTATAAATTTTAATTACAAACTTTTGTCAAATAACGAAAAAGAAACAAAATATTTGAGATTATTTATTTTATTTTTAGTTAGTTCTAGGACAAACCATTCTAGTTTTAGTTTAGTTTTAGTTGGGAAATTTAATTTTCGTTTCGTTATAGTTTTAGTTAACTATGGTCGATCGTTTTCGTATTAGTATTAGTTTTCATTACTAAAATATCACTGGTTCCAAATTGCGAGTACTTCTTATGTTTTATTATCAAGTTCAACAAATATTATATCTGCGAAGATAGTTTTATAATCATGTTTATAGACCATTCAATGCGCCCAACGTGTTTAGTTATAGAATTGTACTGCTAGCTCTTAATATGTATGGGAACAGTTTCTTATTGTTTTAAGAAGTATAGGAGTTGACGTGTGATCAGTCAATAAAAATTGCTAAGGTTCAGAAACTGAGATCAATGTGAATAACTTGATTAAGCCATTGTTGCAGTAGACTCCTGAAAGCTCACTTGCTTAGTTATGCAAGACAATAAGTACATTTAAAATTATTTTTACAATGTCATTGTATAGATGTTCACCATAAAAAAATATAAAATAGAATTAAAGAATTATGGGTAGGTGTTCTTAATCATCAGATTTAGATTAGACATTTTAAAATTATTGTTTCTGTTTTTTTTCTGAATTTCATTTTTTTCACTTCAGCACCTCGCTCGCTTTCCTGGTCGTTTTCCCACTCCGGGTTGCTTCCCCGTCCCCACTCGCTCCACGAGCTAATTTGTATTTTATTTTGTAATACAAGACTTACTGTATATTAAGAATGAGAATCTTTAACTTGACAGGTTCTTCAAAGGTGTTTTTAAGAAATGACCAATTATGAGAAAAGGAATAAATTTTCTCCATCATATATCCCACATCAACATGTACCGCACAAAACAATCCTGAGACAACTTTCTTGTAAATATAAAAAGTGAGATCAAAAGTTATTTTCTATTTTTTACCTGCTGGAAAAAATTCATGAAACAGATGTGTAAATGAATAAATGTGTATTTCCACCGTTTTATTAACTCGCAAATTGCTTACACTGGATAAACAAAATTTTCGTTTTTTCCTGCTATCTTTTCCTAATTTTTATAATAGTTTATAACGTTATAATGTTTTTAACGTTTTATAACTGTTCAAACGTTATTTAAAAATACCAAAATTCTTCATGTCGCAGATCATAATTTAATATTTTTAACTGTTCCTTCCTTCTTTTTCCAAGTTTGGAATTGGCTTGCAACGCAAGGCGGACTTTTCTGTTATCTTGTTTGTTTTAGTTTAGTTAGGTAAAACTATCTGAGCTAACTGTTGCTAAAATACAAAATGCCACTTTATTTTTGTTGATTTAAAACTATTATGATTCAATATTTAGTTTTTTTTTCAGCTAAAACAATTTTCTCATGTACGGAAACATTGACAAAACCGTTAGTTATCATTTTGAGGTGTAGTTTTTAAAATTTAAGATTTCCAATAGAATTCTAGTTACATTTCAAAACAACTAGTAGAAAATCGTTTTTAACAAATGTCTAATATACACTTCCTCTTGAGAACATTATAATTGTAATTAGTGATAACCCGTTGTAACAAATAAATAAGCTTATTAATAAATAAATCATATAAACATAACTATTTATATATGTTTCTGAATGTGTAATCATTCCTGATTTTTATAATCATCCTTTAATTTTTAAACATCAACTTTGATTCCTCAAATGCTACATGCGTATTTAAGTGGTTTTTTATGATATTAAAGAACTCGCAAATCATTGACAAATACTTTTTAATAATGTTTCAACTCTGTGCATAATAGACCTTAATAAAACATTTTTATCGACGCTGATAAACTTTAAACAACGTTGTATTTGGTTTTTTTTCGTAATAAAAATTTATTGAGAAGACACCATTGAATGAAAAATCTTATTTGCTTAAATAGGATACGTTTTGCCTGCTGGACGTCGCTATCGTTTCAGCCACGGTAAAGTTGGTATTACCGTATCGCAATGTAATACCTCTATAGTACCATTAGATTTTATTGTTTTGAATGTGTAGGGGCTAATCTTTTAGCATTAATAAATATTTCTTTTTTAAATGTATTTACTCTAGTTTTTTGAACCCCGTTTTTAACAAATCTAGATAAAAAAAAAAATTTTCAACAAGTAAAAAAAACAATCAAACCTATCCTGGTTTTGTGACAAACAAACACACACACATGAACACATACAAAAACACTCAACATACCGTCTTAATTGTCTCAGACAGATACAGACATTAGTCAATCAAAGAAGTAACCAATACGCTCTTTTTCTTTACTGCTTCTCCTTAAGTTGATTTGTTAACAGACACGGTGATTGTCTATGTTTTAGAGTTAACGTTAGTCGGTACGTCATTCATCTTTATCTGAGTCTGCATAAAATCTGTGAACACGTGTTATTAATATGGTTTAAAAAACACTTTAAATTAATGTTTTTTTTGCAATATGCATTAGAAACTATTAGTGTAAAATCTATACAATTAGGATGTCACTATACAATTTATAACTGTTTAAAGGCATGTTTTTAATTTTTTAAATTATCTTTTGCTTGTTCCACAGTCTTCTAAAGACTTAATATGTGAAGCATTTCTAGATTGAAAATATCAGAAATTAACGAATCAGTATAAATGAACAAATTGTTTATTATATTTTTTTATATTTTAAAATTAATATAAATTAAAAATTAATATAAATTAAAAAGTGATGGTTTGTTTCCAAACATAAAACTTGTAATTTTTGACAATTTGTTAAAAGTTTTTTTTTGTTTTTTATGATTTAATCTTATTTTCTCCAATAATATTGAAACTTCAACAGAATGTGAAATTGGCAACGGCAAATAAACTCACATAATTGCAAATCGATTGTATAACGGGACGTTGGGTTTTTTACGTAGTAAAAGATCCAAACGTATGGTTCAAGCAAACAAGCAAACACAGACAATATAAAATATTTTTAAAATATTGATCTCAATTTTCTAAATACGGAATATAGAAAATATGTAAGGATTGAAACTTTCGAATCAATATGGAATAAACAAGCATTTTGTAATTAATTTTGTTACTTTAAAAATTAAATACCACTTTCTTTAATCAAACTAAAAATTGATTACTAGTTTTTTTACATACAACTTTCAGTTTGATTCAACCTCAATGCTTTTTTTTATATTTCGTGCATAGAAGTACACACTTTTCTGTTTCCATCAAAATTATTGTTGTAAACTGAACATTGAGCTTTTTTCTAGGTAATATTTATTTTAAGAATTTGTTTCAAAAGAATTTATTAAGTTCTTTGAAAAACAAAACAAACCAGTCATGCAAATAAATTTACATTTGTTAGTACAGATGCATTTATTTAGCAATTGTTAGCTGCCGAGTTAATATTATACCATTTTAAAACCTGAAACCCAAGCTTATTCAGTATTATTTTTTGTATTTCAAAGCTGAATTATAAATTCATAATTCTATGTAAAATTCAAGCCAAATAACTTACTTTTTTTAGTTTGAGCAACGATTTTTTTGTGAATGCAACGATGCCATTAAATTTTTTCACCGTTATTGAGTTTTTCAAAAGTTTATATTTAACAACCTGTCACTATTGAGGGCATGATTACAAAAATGTAAAGTTTCTTCAAGATCAAAAACAATTACGTTTGGACCAAATGAAAACTACAATAAATCTGATAAGGATCACACCGAAAATAAATTTTATTTATGGCATGCAAGAAACAATTTTGCTAAACCACAAATTGTTACTATTACATCATTTTATTTATTTTCATCTGTTAGAGAAAACGTCATATCATGAAAAAAAAAATCTTACGAAAGAGTGAAAAATGTCCAACCCTGGGGGAAATGCCCGGGCGATGTCTTTGGGCCTGTCAGGTGGGAATGTTTGGGGGAAATATCCGGAGGATGTACTAGGTTCTGTCCGGTGGGAGTGCTTAGAAAATATGTTCGGGGAGGGCGAAAATGTCTTACATTTTGTAAGACAGAACACAAATGACTAAACCGTGCCAAATGTCAATTTGTATAGTCCACTCGGCACGAATAAACGTCAGGCTCCAACGATGTTTTTAACGAGTTAAATTTGTCCCATACGAAGTAACTCATAAAACATTATATAAGTAGAAAGTTTTATCTAGTATTTCTAGATTCACGTTTAACAACTCAGAAAACATTATATAAGTAGAAATTATATAAGTAGATTACCTAGGCATCAAATATTATATATGTAGATATTATATAGATTTACGAACTTTCTACAATTCAGAAAACAGTATATATGAAGATTCACAAGCTCTTAAAAATTCAGAAAACATTGTGTAAGTAGATTCACAAATTATTAACAACTAAGAAAACATTATATATGCAAATTAACGAGCTACTAAAAACTCAGAAAACATGATATAAGTAGACGAGTTATTACCAGCTCAAAAACAATATATAAGGATGTGTGGATCATGAGCCCTGGGGTGCAGCAGCGATACCATGAGGTACATCCGAGGCTGGTCAAATTATTAGCTGAAAAAAGGTCTATATGTCTGCCTGTCGAACTTAATTAATGCACAATAGTAGTTGGCGCGTTAGAGTAAATCAAGCCATGTGTCTACGCAAGCCTTGTGCTTTCAGCGTCCTCTTTCCCTTTGCCCCAAACAGAAACAAAATACACAGACACTTGTTTCGCGCCACACAAACACGTCACAAAACACTCAAACAAGTTAGTGTTATTATCTAAAGCTAAAACCATAGTCTTAACATACAACTATTCCTTGAAAAACTGAACGGCAAAGTCATCTGGTATCTCAATTGACTTATTTATTTTGATCATCAGTAATAAAAACTTATAAAAACAAAAAATCATAAAAACGTTATCATTATAAAATTAATTTGTTTTTTAATTATGTTTTTATAGCTTTCTTTCTATTGCTCTATATTGTTTTAGCGCTATTATTGAAAAACACCACTGATGACTTCAAGGTTAGGGTATAAATAACTGTTTTCTTTTATACACATTAGCTTTCGGTAACCTTTTTAGTTGCATTGTGTCTAGCAGTCGCTTTAAGGTATGTCGTATAGTAAACCATGGTTTAGCAAGTGTCAAATGAGAATTTTAAAAAACTGTGTTGTTGTTAGAGCCATTTTCTTTTTATTTTCAAAGTTGTTAATCAGTAAAGCATCACTAATTTTTAAAAGTGCTGATATTAATATATTTTTGTTTTCAGATGAACAACATAAAAATTAAAAAAAAATTGTTTTAACAAGATATAGTATTTGTAATAATTAGCATTTTGTATGTAGAAAAATTAACTCTAACATCATCAATGTTGTGTCCACAGTCAATTCTCATTTATTTGGTCTAACAAGAACATTGTTTTTTTTATCAGAAATGGTGTGATGAGCATGAAAGTTAGTTAATATAATGCTTCTACTATATTATCACCCATATCTAGTAACGTAATTATGTTTATGTTATCAAACATTTAAAATAAATTAAATAATAGTTATAGTATTAACAAATCATAAAACACTAAAAGTTGCACAGAGTTCTTCAATATCTGTATCATTGGGCTTTAAAAAACATATGCGACAATTGCGTTTAATTAAGTTTTGGAACAACGATGACATCTTTTTATAAAAAAAAAACTTTAAAAATCATAATAATCACTATAGTTAAATTCTGTGATCTTTAAATTAATTTGCGCACAAATAAGTACGTGTTATATGCTCTATTATTTCAAAGAACAATGAAAAAACCTCTGACTGATAAGATTACTGGTAGTTAAATATTGGTTTTCAGAGCTTCAGGTATTTAGAACGCGGTTACTTTGAGCAAAACACTCAGTTCTGGTAATAAAACTGTGTTTAGTTTTTTAATGGTTAACAAAATTTAAAACTAACGGAAAAAAACATTTGTGCAGTTGAATTTTGCAATTGAAGTTACTTAGCTGATTTATTTATTTGTCAACACCCTGTCAGTGCTTTTTGCACTTTTTTTGCATACCTTTTGCAAAAAATGTATGTTTTTTTTAAACTAGTTTATTAAAAACAGTTCAATGCAAAATAACAACATATTTTTATAAAATATACAAACAAACGTAATACTTTAACATAAAATTATTAAATTTTAAAAATTCAAAATTGGTTTGTGTTAGCAAATATTTGCAAAAATAAGATATCAATTTTTTTGAATTTTTGAATTAAAAAATCATTACCAGACACTTTCGACTAAAATCGTTGAGTCTGTTTAAATTGTAAACGCTTGAACATAATGAGTTGGTAGTTAGCGGTTTTATCACATTAACAATTATAGAGAGTATGCTACTAACAACAGTTTTTGTTAACATTTTTATTTTTCTTTTTTATTAACCTACTACAGTTTTTTTTATGTTTAATAACTTTAAGTTTTAGTAATAATATTGCTTCAGTTACTTAATCGGTTTTCTACTTGCACACCTTCAGCGGGCGCAGCAAAAAATCAGTTATTCACTTATCTGCTGGTTATTTTGTTGATTTTGCAAATTTAATTTTATTGGTTTCCATATGTTATTCAATTTATTTTGTTCATTTTTGGGTAATTTTCGTTCTATTAGAAATTTTAGCGCTATTTTAGTAGAGATGTAAGAAATAAAAAAAGGAAATATCAACTATTATTTGTATTCGTCTACAGACAATTGATATAACTACATGTACAAATATTTTCAATGTGTATCGAATATAAATTTATTTTAAAAACGTACTTATGTATTTTTCTTTTACACTTTTACTTCTCTAGGCATGATTTGTAAATCTTACATAAACTCATGCAATTTTTCTCGTCCATTTCAATTCTAAAAAAATAAGAGTGAAATGGTTGCTAAATGCTTAGCTTAAATAAAATTGCTATACGGATAGAACGGTTGATAGCCAACTTTGAATGGTGGCAAGATGTTAGCTAATCTCCGATGTATTATAATTTTTTCGTTTTTATTGTGTGAATAATTAGAACGATAAAAATAAGATCCAGACAATAGGAAACAGTAAAATCATCTCAAACGGAGTTTACAAAATTTTACCGTTAACGAATCCTTACTATCGTTTTTTATATACTGCACTCTTCGAAAAACAAACACAAAAACGACACAAACAAAAATAGGCACACAGCGAAACCTAAAAACAACTTTAAAGCAATTCATGTTCATGATCAAACTAAACACCATCATCAAAAATTAATACAAATGAACAATTTCAGCTCAATCTAACTGCAAGAAAAAAAATCAATTACAAAAGTAAAACTTATCAGTTTTATCTAGCAAACTATTTTTGTTTTAAACGTTACGCTTTAATAAGACTATACACGTCAATTGTGTATATGTCGTGATAATGATGATGATGAAGATATTGAAGGTGAATCTTTTCTATTGTTTTTATTTAAATTAAAAATGCAAGTTAATTTCAATTGGGTTCAAATTTCCTACATACAAAACTCTATCTACATTTTTTTCGTTCAGCTTAGTTTTCCTATAATTGAGCGTTGAACCAACTAAAGATAATATAAATTTTCTAACTTGTGTAGTTTTCAGATTTTTGTTTGAATAGTTTATAGCAGCTTCTATATAAATAACCTTTAAATTGTAGTTTCAGCTACAGTTTTAATGATAGTGGGAGTTAAAAAACAAACGGTTAATAAAATTGAAATGACAATAAACATGCGAAGACATTAAAATTCAATATTTAGGTTTGTCTTGACGAATAATAAGATACGTGTACAAAATTAGTTTCCCAGTTTTGAAGTTCGACCTTTCTGCCTAAATAACAAACCAGACTTGGATATTTGCCTAGAAAGTAAACTGGACCTGATTATATTACTCCACGGACCGGGCCTGGACGTTAATTTATGGTCGTGAGACGGGTCGTGCTGGACCTGAAGCTAAGCGGGCCGAGCCAAACGTTTTTGCTAAATATATACGGGTTTTAGGCTTGTAAAAACGGGCCGGTTTAGGCCCGAACTAGACAGGTTGGACGGGGTCTTGATTTTTGGTTTATGAAACGAGCTGAGCTGAGACGATGGCTCTTGCAGTACTCTACTATGGTTGCAATGTTCAAGTTTTCAAATTTCAAGTGACCGAAGCCTCGCTATTAATAAGCCGTCCGTAAGTGTTCATAATTGGATAAAATATAATGAGTGACGAAAAATTTGTGGGAGGAGGAAGAAGCTAATTCTGGTATAAAAAATCCAGAGTATGGAGAACAGCGTTTGATAAGCGAACGCTTAACAGTAAAGGAAACGAATAATTAATTAAGGAAGAAGCTAATTCTGGCATACAAAATCCAGAGTATGGAAAACAGCGTTTGGAAAGCGAATAATTGAAAGTAAAAGAAGCGAATAATTGAAAGTAAAAGCTCTAAGATTTGGCTTACGAGAATTTTTAATTTAGCTATTTTTTTTAAAAAGGGGAAAAATTTTTTTTTAAACAGAATCAGACGAATTTTAAAAATCATTTTACCTGTAAAAGGTAAGCAATGGAGAACAAAAGATGGAGAGACATGAAAAAAAAAACAAATATTGCGTCACACTAGACGAGCAGAAACAGTGGAATAAGTCGAGAAAAGCAACACGGGCTCGTATTTATTTAAAAATCAATACATTTCTCGCAGTGTTTTCTCCTATCACCTGTACACTGCAAACTAAACAGAAATATTGGTTATTTTCTAAACTATCCGGTTCTACATAAGTTTTGAAAATCTGGACAGATATATAGTAATGACAGGAACAGAGACAAATACAGCCGAAATCGGTAGATGTGTAGTTGTTTTACTGTATAAATTGACTGAAACTTAACACACTCCTATAAGTACATTTTATATGGCATTGAAAGAACACAAAACATACATGGTAGAACAGCTAGTAGCTTTATAAATAAAACAAATCTGATCATTTTAATATGATAACCAATAAAGCGCTGAAGTCTCTTCAACATAAACGGAGTCTAGTTTAACGTTTTCTAATTTTATGCACCATTGGCATTTGGCACCAGTGAAGCTGTCCGTTTAAACACGCTTCAATTAAATTATTGTTCGTTTTTGTTTATGCACACATTAATTCAACTTGACTTCTCTATCTCTCTGTGGTCAAATTTGTGAATTGATTTTTACCAATTTTTGGACTATTTATCACATTGAAACGTTCAGCATAGACTTTAGCCACTTGCGAAAACAATATTCAATTATGTCCAAAATAATTCAATCAATATTTTAAATAATTTTAATATTTTTTGAATTATTTAATAGATGACACCTGCAAAAATTAATATATGTCTTAAGTAATCGTGACTATGATTACACATTTTTATCTTTTTTTAAAATATGGATAATTATGAAATTTCGCTGCGACAATTTGCATAATTTAAATATATGAAAGTGTGCTTTTAAAAAACAGTTTTTGCTTGCATTTGTTAATTTGTTTGTTTCAGATCATTTTTATGTGTTGTATTCTGTTGTGAATTGATGACAATTTCTATAAATTTGCAAAATTACATTTTCAAAATTGATTCAGTTTTTACTAAATTATACTACAACTGTAAGTAAAAATATTGAAGTGTGTAACTTCTTATATTGAATTAGATAAAAATCGAGCAACACAATTAACAGACTTTTATTTTGAAACGACCTTTTTCAAATCACGAAATTGGTCGATGATTAAAAAGTTTATTGTCCATTGTTATGATTTTATTTCAATCTTTCCTTTTATATCTTCTGTAGGGATGTGCGCGCACTACAGTATATACAAATTTATTTTTTAATTCGTGTTGAGTGTAACAAAAACATACTAAATAAGAGTTAGAACAATTTTAACAAAACAACAATTGGCAAGTTTTACCATTTCATTTTTATTACACGAATAAAGTGTAAGCTGATGTTTACTATAAATAACAAATTCATAATTCTCAACATTGGTTTAGTTTTCATTGCAAGTAAACAATTTTCAAATATCATGTTTGTTTTTCATGGAAACAAATAAAATTTAATCTTCCTTTACAGAGACACGCATCAATGAATTTTCTATGATTTTTTGAACATTTGCAAAACAAGAACAAATATTTGTCAACATTGTTGAAACTCTACGCGTGAGTGATTTACTTCATAAGAAGTGTTCATTCTTTGTGAATACATGGGCGTAGATATAATCGGGAAAATTTTATTGAAATCAGACATTATTCATTGTATTTTAAGCAAATAAAAAAAAATCGTACATAAACAAATTTGTTTTTTTCCAATTTTCAAATATAAAATTTGGAAATTTTTAAATAAAACTTGTTTTGTTAATTTTCAAACTTGAATACATGCAGTTAAATTAAATATCAACAAATTGCAATTCAATGTCTACAAAAAACAATTTTGAGCAAAAAAAAAACGTTTTGCGAATTGCATTTTCGTGCATCAAAATAAATATTTTTAAAAATTATTATCAGTAAATGTAACTTATAAAAATATTTCAATTAAACGTTGAACTATAATCTGCTTACTTAGAGTGTTTTTTGAAAAAAAACTATGAAAGTAACACAAACTCACTTTGAGTAACAAATTGTTTATTTAATTGAAAGTTGCTACAATTAATAACATTCTTGAACAAGAGCAAATATCATCTTTAAATTCAATATTACTTATTGTCAAATGCACTAAAATTTGATATCATAAATTGAAATTTGCATAAGAATATGACAAAGAAAACGTAAAACGAGTAACATCAAAAATATAAATTAGTAAATATGTTTGAAAGAAAAACAGAAGCATTACTGTTAAATTAAAAAGTTAAGTAAACATTTTAAGAAAAATAACATATCAATGCATCGTTATTAAAATACATTTTGTTACAGATATCAAATAACGTTTTTCAGTATTAATTCAAAATGTCGGCTAAAAATGGTGTTAACAAAGCGCAAACTATGTGTGTTGCATTCAATTAGTTACATGAGATTATGCATTTGTACATTCAATTAGTTACATGAGATTATGCATTTGTACATTCAATTAGTTACTTAAGATTATGCAATTTTGTACACTCAGTTTGTAACATAAGATTGGTGTAATCGTACAATCAATTAGTTACATAAAACGGGGTAATAAACATAAGAAGCACAATAAAACAAATTGTTACGTCAAAGCTGTTTTATTTATCAAAATTGGATTGCTGGTCGTTCACTGCTATAAAAAGTATAACTAAGATTAAAGTTTATTCGCTCCTTATTTACTAATAAATGTCGTGACTTTTCAGCATATCATTTGTGAGAACGAGTTATCAGATTTGTTATCACTCCAGTTAAAGTAAATAAAAATTCAATTAGTTCCACAAAAGTCATTATGGTAATTCCCATCCATAAACTAAGAACTCAACCAACAATTCCAAGCATTGAATCCCAAGAATAAACAGGTGAATCAGTAATGAAAATAGTATTATTGAATGGTAAAGTAAATTTAATTTTCAAAAAACGAGACCTGATTTTATCATCTTTTCGAAAAAAATCTTCAAGTTCTTTTGTAGTTATATTTCCAGACCAGTAACTATAGTATGCTTGTAGGTGCTCTTTGAAATATCCTTGTTCTATACTATTTCTTTTGTGTACAGCAGAATGGATATATTTTAAGTAAAAATCGCTTTGTTGAGACATTTGTGGCCAATCGTACGAGTCAACTGCAGTTTGTTCATAAAAGGTTTCAACGCAGGGTTTTTCACAATTTGACTCACAGCTGTTTTGTAAACTAGGGTAAGGAAAATCCTTTTCACAAAACATTTGTTCGAATGCCTTTTTTGTTTCTTTCAATTGTGCCTCTGCATTCAAACTGTTGTTTCTCAAAGCCAAAGTAGTGCTACCACACATGTCTTCATTGTTATACATTGGAAGAAGAAGAAAAAATTTTGAAACACATTTACATTTTTCTTTAATTGCGTCCTGGATACATTTAGCTTTGCAAATATGTTTGCTATAAAAAATGTCTGAAGATTCATTTATATATTTCTTACTTTCACAACTATCACTGTTGTAGGGTTTGTCTAAAATTGTTTTAATTTTCATGGACAACTCTACTTGCTTCTCAGTTCCAGGACCAATATTAAATCCTTTTGAAATGTCGCCCATATTTCTAGGAGAAGATAAAACCACTTTCATTATACCTGGTTCATAGAGAGGATCAAAAAAATTAGCTGCCCTCTCAATATTTGTATGCAAAATCATTGTAAGAGATTTCACTGAAATGTTGCAAAGTTTTGGAATCTCGTATAAATGACAGTTATAATAAGATGGGTCGTAGATATTTTCGTGTCTTAACCGCGTACAATTTGTATTACGTACTTGCTTGTCATTATAGTCTTTCATTATGCTATCAACAAGAAATGGAATAAAATAATCAGTATCAGTTTCAAATTTTGGGAGAGATCTTGAATAACTTTGATATTTCCAGTATGACACAAGATTAGTAAACGTTGAGTCATTGAAATTAGCTATATTTTTTATTCTGGCTTCATACTCGTAATATCGCAAATAAATGTCATAATCAACTTCAAAAAGAGTGCCATATTGCTTTATGGTACAAATAGTTATTGAAGGAAAAATATTTGGTGCCGGTAATTCTTTATAAGCAGTTTTGTAAGGATATAAACAATAACTTTGGCATATAGTAACAAGTTGCCAAATAAGGATTCCTGAGCATCCAAGAGCAGCACAAAACCACATAATTTTGAAAGATTTTTTTTGTGATTTAAAAATTTTCGACACGCCACGCACAGAAATATTTTCCAAAAAATTAACACTTTCTTTTTTTAGGCGTTCCATTTAAAAAAAAAATAATTTGAGTAATTTTTAAAATGTTAGGCACATGCGAAACACAAGTCAGAAAAGCTCAAAATTGTTTTATTAATTTTTTTTAAAGGTGCCTAGCTTCATAAATGTTCTGCTTTAGTAACATACCATACATATAGAATGCGTCAAGTTCATTTATATTAAAATTTGCCGCGCATTCATGCATTTTAACAAAATAAACATTTGGTTTCAAAACCTTTTCTTGAAAATATTTATTATTTCAAATATGGTTTTCATTGTTATGTATTATTTATTATTTGCCTCGTGCTGTTGAATAGACGTCTCAAAATAAATCTGTGTTTGTCTTTGTATTGATTATAAAATAAGGAAAAATTAAAAAGTTGTTTACAAATAATTTATTAAAATTGTTAATTTGGAAGTAGTACCAAGTTAATGCAAATATTTTGTATGAAGATATTTCTATAATATATACTAGCGGAGTACCCGGCGTTGCTTGGGGTTTTAGAGGTTTTTCTAATGTTTGTCTTTCTCACTCCCATTTCCTTCCCCGTTTGCGCTTTGGCTCCCGGTCGTTTTCTCGTTCCCCCTTGCTTTCCCGTTCGTTCCTGGTAACTTTCCTGCTCCCTGTCATTTCCCCGCTCTCCAATGCTTTTCAGTTCCCTGTCGCTTTCATGCTCGCTCTTTCTTTCTTAGATATATATATATATATATATATATATATATATATATATATATATATATATATATATATATATATATATATATATATATATATATATATATATATATATATATATATATATATATATATATATATATATATATATATACATACATACATACAGACATACAGACATACAGACATACATAGTCTACATACATACATACATAATCTATGTACATACATACATACATACATACATACATACATACATACATACATACATACATACATACATACATACATACATACATACATACATACATACATACATACATACATACATACATACATACATACATACATACATACATACATACATACATACATACATACATACATACATACATACATACATACATACATACATACATACATACATACATACATACATACATACATACATACATACATACATACATACATACATACATACATACATACATACATACATACATACATACATACATACATACATACATACATACATACATACATACATACATACATACATACATACATACATACATACATACATACATACATACTTACATGCATACATACATACATACATGCTGAGAATGTGCCGGTTATTTGGTTGATCCGGATATCCGGCCGGATATCGGCTATCCGTATGCTATACGGCATCCGGTATCCGGCAGTTTGATATCTGGTAAAATATAAAGAAAACTAAATTTTAATATATGTGTAGGTAGAAGGTAGATATTACAGTTTAAATTACGGCTCATCGACCTTAGCTCAATCACCACAGTCTGTTAGAGGTGATGTCACTGGCGCGTCTCCCATTCAGAAGCTTTCATTGGCAGAGCGTGATATAGAAGTTTACTTTTCTGAACCAGTTATTGCCAGTTCATCAACCTCAGAAATTACTTCTACCGATGATCCATTGATATGGTGGACAGCCAATCGCGATTGCTTATAATTCTTGTCTATGATGGCTAAGAAGTTTCTGGCGCCGCCAACTGCAAGTGTTGAAAGTGAACACTTTTTTAGCTTTGCAGGAAATGTGTTGAGTGACTCTCGTGGCCGTCTCTTGCCAGAAAAAGCTGAGCAACTAATATAAAAAACAAACAGACTCACTCACTCACACACAAACATACACACACACAAACACACATGCCAGTAAAATTTAACCAGCTTTTTGACTAGCTAAGTAGATGAAACTTTTAGCATAGCTTTATATTGGATAACAATACATTATTCAATTAAGAAAACTTAAACTTGATTTTATTATTCTTCGTATTTCTAAATCGAGTGTATTTAAAATAAAGGTTTTTGTTGAAAAACTCGTTTTTCCTTTACTTGTTTCTAAATTGTGACTCTGCCTCTAAAATGTTATCTCTCAATGACAAAGTAGTGTTACCACAAACTTCTTCATTGTTACACATTGGAAGAGCAAGAAAATATCTTAAAACAAAGTTACATTTTATTTAATTGCGTCCTGGATACACTAAGTTTTGAAAATATGTTTGCTATAGAAAATGACCAAATAATTCATTTATATATTTCCTACTCTCACAACTATCACTGTTGTATATTTTTTCAGTTTGAAATTTTAAGAGATAAGTGTAAAAAAGTTGAATTTCTCTACTTGATATTCGATCTAGAAATGTTGAATCATTGCAATTGCCTGTTTTATTTTTAATCTGGCTTCATATTTGTCATCATTTAAATACATGGTATAGTCAACTTTAGCCAAACATTTGTTTAACGTACAAATATTAATTGAAGGAAAAATTTTCGGAGCAGTTAATTCTTCATAACTTATAAATTCGAAACAGAGTTGCAAGTTGCAAAATCAGGATTCCTAAACATTCCTTGAATCAAATTTACTATTTGACAATGCAAGGGCTTCTCCATTATTGCTAGCAAATGCAGTTGGTCCAGAATTGGCTCATCTCAATAACGATCCGTTGGATGAAAACATGATCAACAAGTAAATTCGAATTTTAGAATTTAGAAGTTGAATTTAACAAAAACTACTAATGATAAACAGGTTCTACAGCTCCAGTAATTTCGTGTGAAATCAGTTCAAATCTAATGTCGTAAACAAGACAATTCAGTTTTTACTTTAAAAACTTTTTATTTTTTTTGCACAAAATTTAATAAAAAATCCTGCGCTTGATTTTTTAAATTTTTTTATTTATGTTACAATCTCTGTTTGTGTTTGTGTGTGTCTTTCTCTGTACGCAAATCTCCAATAAAATTTAACCAGCTATTTGACTAGCTTGGAAGCTGAAACTTTCAGCATAGCCTTATAATGGATGACAATACATGATTCTGTTTTCGTTTTATAAGATTTAAAGTTAACTCATCATCAACAAAGCAAAACATTCCTAACAAAAACCTAATCTTCGACAAACGCTGTCAACTCGTGAGGGTTAAAATGATATATCTGATGATGTCATAAAATGTCTAACGTTAATTTAAAGTCAGATAAACTGAGTGCTGCTGGTGTCTCAAATTTGATAAAACATCTGCAAAAAATGATACAAAGTGGCTGTTTTCTCATATTATTAAGGCTAATAAACAAATCTCAACAACTAAAATTCTGTAAACATTTTTTCCATTGGCTAATTTTCCCGATTATTGATCGTAAAACCACCCAAGAATATTATTACTTTTTTAACTTTTTTTTTAATTTTCAGATTTATGTTTGATTTAGTTTCTAGGAGCGTCTGGGTAAATGTTGTAGATAGAGTTTGAATGATAGAGTTTGTTAAAAAGCACATTGTTAATGAAATTAAAATATTAAAACACTACCAATTAAAGGCTTTGAAACCAAAATTGAGGGTTGTTCGTTTTCACCAATGGTAGCCTTAATGCAAATGAAACAATTAAAACCCTGTGTTTAGAAATGGTGTTTATATAAAATATCCCAAACTTAAACGCTGGCATGGGAAAATTATCACAAACCTGATCTTAATTGAATAAAAAAATTGTAAGGACTTATTAAAAAAAAACGTTAGTTAAAACCACGTTAAACCAAAAAAAATAATGTTGTTTAAATTAATTTTAGAAACACAGTAACTTAAAATTTAATTATTGTAAAAATTCTGTAAAAACATTTTTTTTGCAAGTTGTTTTTTAAGGATTTCGAGTAAGTACCATAATTGAAGAAAATTGTTGATTATCGCTCTAAGTACTAAACATCAAATTTAACACAATATTTTTTTGACAACAATCAACGACAAGCTTACAAAATTACAGATTGTTCAAACATTTTTTTAAAAAGAGATTTGTGCCGACAAAAGCCATTCATGTTCTAAAACAAAAAAATACTTACCCTCAAAGTTTTGAAATTTTAAGACCAGATAACAGCGTTACACAAATACCCGATTGTTTAATCAAATACAAACATTTCTATACCAAAATAAACTCTACGTCTGCAGTATTAACTACATTTGCTAGTTGATGTTGTATTATTATGGCGCGACACATTATTATTAGTCGTTTATATAGGTTCACATTGAGCTATAGATAAGTTTATATACAATTTCCAATGCGTTGCTTGAATTTATGACAAAACACCACAGACTGTCGAGATTGATGAGAATTAATTGATTGCTGACAAACGACCGCTTATGCAGCTAGCGATCAATAAGTATTTCGGTGTGTTTCATAAAGTCTTGCGTCGTGTTTTATTAAATGTCAGAAAAAAAATTGAAACTAGGTTTTACATGCTTTAGATTGACTCTGTAATGAATGTGTGTTAATGTTGTTGACTCCGTTTTTTCTGCGGTTTTTCATTTGTTTTTAGAAAATATAATATAATTTTTATGTTTTTATTTGGTTTCTTTTAACATCTATATATATATATATATATATATAAATGAATGTGTGTATGTATATATGTTCTTTATGCATTGCTACACCATTCATCCGATCGTAATGAAATTTTCACACAATCTTGAGAGTCAAGGGGAATCAAATATAAAGAAAAAAAATTGAAGTCCGTCACAAAAGCAGCTGTTGAACAGTGTGTTATAAATCTATTGTAAGCATTTATAATCTTACAAGTATTTAAAATAAATATAACCTGTTGCGATTTTAACATTATTGCAGCGTTAACTAATAAATTCTTTTTTTTTCAGCTTTAGTCAATCAAAATAATCCTTTGCAGAAGATCACACTTGCAGAGTGGAACCAATACATTAAAGAACACTAATTAAAATTGAGGAAGTTCAGACGTAACTAAACGAGCAAACCAAACAACAAAAAGTGTTAAAGAGAGAACAGATCAATTTTGATGACTGTGCACAGCATTCCGCTACAGCCCATCTAAGCCACATTGGGAAGGCTCTAAAATTTAATAGAGGAACGAAAAGCGACTGTGAGCGAAAAAAAAAAAAAAAAACAGACTGTCGAGATTGATGAGAATTAATTAATTGCTGACAAACGACCGGAATACAAAGGTTTTAATCATCTGAAGCCGACAACATAGCTATTAGGTTGAAAATTCAGGCTGAAGTAGAGTTGATTTTTTATAAACACCTTTTAACAGAAATAGAGTTTTTTAAAGATTTTTTCAAAAAAATGAAGCCAATGAAAATCCAGAAAAACAAGTTTGCAGACCAACCAAACACTATTGTTGAAGTCGAACATTGGCAAAAAAATTTAATGAGTTTTTTTCTTGAAATGATGAAAATTTATATTTTCACATATATAAACTTAATTGAATAATGGCTAATTTGCAATTTTTCAATCTGGTCATTAAGCGAAGAAGCATGTAAACCCAACTTAATAAATTAGGATTAGTAGATGCCGACTAACAAACTATGAAAAGTTTTTGAAAAGAAAGTATTTTACGGCTCACTTGTTTTTTGTTTGTTGTGTGTTACTTATCATGTTTCATTACTGTATCAAGAAGATCAATAAAAAAACATAGAACTCGTTCAGCAAAATAAAATAATTCAAAAACCACAGTACACACAAACTGAAAATGTGAAAGATAATTTGTTGAACTCTAATAAGAATCTGAAAAACGTGGTTGTGTATATGTCTTTGCAGTGCTGTAACTATCAGGTTTTAAATGGAGACAACCCTGAAAGTGTGAAAAACAATGTATACACTTTGTATCCACATTAAGCTGCACGTGTCAGCAGTTTGATCAACATATTCTACATATAAAGGTAGAATTTAAAAAAAAAAAAGGTTTTTCTCGATTAAAAAAAAAGTTCAATTTCTTACTCTGTATTAGAAAAAAGAATTTTTTAAAACTAGGAAAAACCCGCACAAGGCCGGGTGCTTCTATTAGTACAACATTAAATTAAATTTAAAGTCTAGTAAACATTTTGTTTGTAAAAATGATAACTACTCATTCTGGTTTTTAAGGTGCAAAGATAAAACACTTCAAAATAGACAAGGGCTCTCCTTATCCCAATTCTTTTTCCTTACTTGATTCTGCTCACTCAACGTCCCTGCTCGTTCTTCGCTCTTGGTTGTTTTTTGTTTTATAAGATTTAGAGTTAATTCATCATCAACAAAGCTAAACATTCCTAATGTGGCTAGTTCAATTTTTAACAACAACTCATTCCACGGTTTGGTGGCAACAAATCGAAACATTTTATATTTATTTATTTATTTGTTTATTGAGATGATGAACACAACACACAAGAATTAAAAACAAAAATAAATAAATAAATACATAAATAAACATCACCTAAAAGGAGTCTTCTAAAGGAATTACTTCAATTACAACAATAACAAATAGTTTTCTCCATTTCCTGTAAAATGTCACAAGCACAATTAAATAACATTAGTTTTAAAATGTATTTCTACCTAGTGGCAACTGCTAGAGCATTAGGTCCTTCCTTACTCTTCCTTCTGGAAAATCTCAGACCCGTCGGAGCACATAGACTCTTGAAATTCTAATAGGTTTTTATAAGTTCCTTAGTTGGGCATATTTGTGCTAAATGCTTTTTTTATATTCTGTTTTTATATAAAAATGTTGACCAATTTTTGTATTTTACAACTTATTTACTTGATAGTACCAACATGGGCTGAAGATGTTTTGTTTTGAGTTTAGAATAATTATTTTAGGACTTGCAAAAGACATTTCATAAATTGATTTGATTGATTGACTGATTGATTGATTTGAAAATGTTTCTTTTTAATCTTACAGAAAACAGTGTTTCAGGTTTAAAAATAGTGCTATATAATTTTTAGTAAATAATCAAATTACGTTATTTGTAAGCCTGACATGGAAAATGACGTCATGCAAAAACAAATCAAAACAACCTAAGACAACCTAAACTGAAGAGAAAAAAAGTAAACAGGTTTGTTTCAGCTAGTTTATTTATAAAACACAATTTCAAATTTTAATTCATATATCTGGCTTATGTGTTTTTAATTTTTTTTCACTAAAAACTTTCTTCTTAATGTTTTCTTTGTGGTCTAACAGCAGAAACGGTTTTTTATATTGTGATTAAACAAACAAATCAATGATGACGCTGATAATGCACATGCAACTGATGAAATAATTGTTATAAGCATAATATATTTTGAAAAATATTCATTCAAATGATTTTCAGTTAATTATAAACAAAAGAAAAACACTCAATAAGGACCATTATGGCTGAGAGTCGAAAACCCTCCAACTCCACTCCCAAAAAACAACAGGTCGGTCGTCCTCAATTTTCGTCTAACCGGGAAGATCCCTTTCAGTGTTATGATTCCCCTGAAGTGGATCATTACGGTATCTCTGACCTATCTGAGGCTGACTCTGATAATGTTTTCGCAAGTCCTCAGGAAGAAAGAAAAAAGCTTAGAAGAACTTTCAGTCTGTGAGTTTTATTGTTATAACTTTTTTGTTATTGCATTGTAAAGTAATTTTTAATTTGATATCTGAGGTACAACTGTTTAATGTTTTACTTTGTCTCATGCTGGCACTTGCCATGTATGAAAACAAAACATTTATTTTTACATACCTTTTTAAGGAGCCTTTTTGATTAGTTGAGCATATAGTTTTTTTAGTTTTTGTCTTCTTAGCAGAATCTATTAGTTTTTTTAGCTTATATAAATCAATGCCAGTCAAACAAGTGAACCGTAAAAAAACTTCGTTTATTAAAAATCCTTTATACATTTGAAATTGAAAAATATAATTAATTGCAAAATGTTTTATACAAACGAAGTAAAGATTTGTAGGGTAAATATATTATCTGCAAACATGAAAAAATTAATAATTAATAATTGAAATAACATTGAGATGAAAACAATATTCCATTAAAAATAAAAAAATATATATATATATGAATTAAAGAATTGACGTCAAAGACTTTAGATCAATAGGAATACGTGAAATGGTTAAAAGTGAAATTAAAAATTTGTTGTCTTTCAAGGAAATAAACAATTACGTAATGATGCATAGAGATTTTAATCTGAGCGTTCAAATGAGAATATTAATTTTTTTTTAGATTGACCATCTCATAATGTTTGGTCCTCACGAGTGTATGAACTAAGTTACACATCGATTGGATGACATGATAAGAGTTTGTGTTCAGACAAAAAGGCGAAGTTACTATAAAGGATTGAAAATAAACCAGCGTTCCATCTACCAAGCATTCTACTATTTTTTAAAAACATTTTATTTATAGTGAAAATACATGCAAAAGAAAAATGCAATTAGACAATTTAATAGGAACAAAAGTACACTAAACAAAATATTTAGGAAAAAACAGTTGAAACAACATAACGTCAATGAACTGTTTTTCAAAGTAACTGCAGTGAAAATTCTTTAAAGAGTTCAATGAAACCGACAGTGTGTATTTCTTTGACAAAAATTTATTTTACAAGGTCGTTTACTTGAAACTGATTTGGTTTCATAAGTATGAATTGAAGAAGCGAGAGAAAAAACTAATTATGTTAATTCATATTTTGTACTTTCAGTTCAAGCGTTTAATTTCTAAGTTCTTTGTTCAGGACGGAATCGCTTGTTAGAGTAGTCTGTTGCAGGAAAAGACCTCACACTCCTGAGGTCACCCGCGATACTGTGCAGCAGTGGAAAACCCATTTCGAGACACTGTGGACTAACCCAAGTTCTATGATTTTACTTGTTTTATTTTCTATCATAACAATTTATTGTTAAATGATTAAAATTTGACCGAAGATTAAATTGAAACTTTGGAGTAGACAACTTGTTTCATTCGCTTTTACATACAGGAAAAACTAACTGTTTATGCTATGAAGAAAGCTGCATTATCGCTGTTTAAATGAATAACGATATTTATGAAAATTTAACTTGATTTCATTGACGACAATTAAATTTATTATTAAAAAAATGGAAATAAAAACAACTTTTTGCAGCTGGCATGGAAGTGTTTGAGAGGTTTATGCTAGACGAGAATCATTTTGCTATGGAATTCTACCATGCTTGTGAGCAGTTCAAGACAACAATTCTTCAACCGGATGCATTGGCTTGCGAAGCAAAGAGAATGTACAAGTTATACATGAATCCTTGGTCCTACAAATTCGTAAGAAATTTATCATAAAATTCAATGTAATTTAGACAAATATGATTAACCTCAGAGCGAGTTTTCACGTGTGGTAGTATTAAAACATTATTATTATTATTACTAAAACAATTTTGTCTTAAATTAGAAAGTGCCACACTTACAAGACAACAATGTTGCTTCCCAAAATAAACAAAGCTTTAGGTAGTAGATGCTTTGAAAACAAACCTGATAACTGATATTATCATTATATTGATCTGGAAACTCACTTGAAATTTTGAACAGCTCACTTAAAAGATAATTAAGCAGAATTTGTTTTATCATGGTGTTTGTTCAACTGGAATTGTTTACTAATTTGTTTTTATGTACAAAAACAGGTATATCTAGGTCATGATCATCATGCCGTATCGAAGAGTGTCATAAAAAATTCCAACAACCACTCATTCGATGACGTTCAGTGCAAAATTTATCAAGAGTTACGGAAATTCTATTGGCCAGAGTTTTTGAAATCTCAAATCTTCAAAATTTACTTAAAAAATATGAACTTGACTGATAAATGAATGCAGTATTGTAACAACTCATCACAAGATGTGCACTTAACACCCAACCTGTTGGTCTTTATTTGACAAAAATAAACATGCAAACTGTTTTTTTTTCTTGTAACCATTTGCAACCAAATTCTAAGAATGTCTTTTTGTTTAAATTTTTATATTTGCATTGTAGCACATAATGTTGTCTTTATTGGTCTAAAAGTAGATTAATAATCTAGCGCATTACTCGTGATAAAGTTAACCGCTGGAGAATTCATCGTGAAATTCGGTATACTTTAATTGAAAAAACAAATTAAATAATAAGCAGTTTTGAGACTTTCTCATCCATCAGGTCAATAGCGATTTAGGGATAGATGCGCTTAAAATACTAGCCTACGTTTGACGACTACTAGCGGCTAACCTTTGACACGATCGACCCTACTCTTCATGTGGATTAACTTACAAATTATTCTCAGCGACTATACAAAATAATACTTGTATACACTTTTATTCAATTTTGTCCTGGAGTTTGCTACCAGTTAATAAAGTACTTGACTTTTCACTTACCTCTCGTTTTCAAATCGAACTGAAATTTAGCTATCAAAATAACTAACAGGTAAATATCTTGACAAAATATAAAAGTCCGTGTCGTGCAATTTTAATAATCATGAAAATATATAAGAAACATCATTTGTTAAGTGATCTAAAGTTAATTAACTAATTAACTGTATGCAAATTGTTTTAATGTCAGATGCATTGACTGGTTTCTAAAGAGGATTGAATTGGAAGGTCAATAACTATGCCAATGCCCATGACGTTCATTCAAGTCTGGTGTAATCACTATCTAAACGAGAGGTCAATACGCTGGCCCTGTTCAGCTTATTCACATTAATAGAACTGGTAGGCTGATGTAAGTCGAGTCATGTGCCCACAAGAACCGTGTGCTTTCGACAGCTTATTTGTCCCAAAGCTAAATGTAATACACAGACACTCCTTCCGCGCTAAATAAATACATTAGAGAACACTCAAACATGCATACTGTTTAATTTCCATCCTACTGTGATATTGTTTAGGTTTCCAATTATTTTTTCCGTCTTAATCACTTATACATTGCTTCAAAAAGATTTATACGCATATTGTGCAGATTTCAACCTACGTCATGTCACCACCAAAGTCCTTATTCATAGATAACACTAGTCAACCAGGTTTTTGGGGTCTAGAAATTTAACATTGTTCCTAATAGAAATCAGTTATTTAAATTTAAACAAAACCTTCATTATGACCTATCAGGTCAAGTTTTTATGTTATTCAACCTATTTGGTATGCATCCAGGCCCATACTCATATAAGTCGGTGTGTAGGTCAATGTTCAAAAAATTCAAGTTTATATGTTAGTCGAAACCCATATTGTTATTATTTATGTTTTTATACATCAACACCAGTTAGTTTGTTATTAAAAATAACAATAGTGATTTTTTTTTTAAAAAGCTAAATTTCTCGCCTGCTGTTTTTAACAAATATTTCACGTGATCATCAGAAATTCATTCTCGTGAGCTGTGCGGCTTGAATTAACTTCAAGCTGAATTTGCAACTACTAAACTTAGGAAGTTTTCTGTTCAATGATTTGCTTCTCGTGTATATTAAAGCTTACCCCTTTGAGATAGCCACATCGAATTTATTGTTTTCATTTAAATCTGTAAGCTAATAATTTTTGTTGAAAAACTGGAGTGTTCCTTTTAGCGGGATATAAAAAAATCAAACCAACTAGTTTTGGAGTTTCGAAAAATTCAAAATTCTTTTAAACAGACATAGACGTTGATCAATCCAAGAAAAAAAACCGATCTCGGACAACAAAATGCACATTAATTAGATGTAAAACCCAAGTAGTGTTAGGGTTAATAATAGCACATCTAATAGATTTAAAGTTACAAGTGGGGTACCTCAAGGTAGTGTTTTAGGGCCACTACTTTACATAATTTATGTCAATGATATGTTTGAAATAGTTAAGAATAACTCGGCGGAGCTGTTTATGTACGCAGACGACGCCAAAATATTTAAAACTATAAAAAGCAGTGATGATCGATTGATATTGCAGAACTGTTTAAATTCATTAGGAGATTGGAGTAAAAAATGGGAAATTAAGCTAAATGCTGGTAAATGTGTTGCGGTGAGATATGGACGCCAATTAGATGATCGTCGGCTATATAATATAGAAGGAGTGGAACTTAATTTTCTTGACAAAATAAAAGATTTAGGTGTTACATTCCAGAGTTCACTAACATTTGTAGATCACATTTATGAAACAATTAAAAAATGTTTTTCACTGTTAGGTATAATTTCACGAAATTTTAAAGATTTGACAAAAGATTCTTTTATATTGATTTATAAAGCTTTGGTTAGATCCAGATTGGAGTATGCAGTCAGTGTGTGGTCACCATGGAAGAAAAAAGACATAGAAGCCATTGAAAGAGTCCAGAAGAGAGCAACAAAAATGGTCAAGGCATGCAAGGGATTGAAATATGAAGACAGGTTGAGAATTTTGAAGCTTCCTTTTTTAAAGTACAGAAGACTGAGAGGGGACCTGATCATGCTCTACAATTTTATTCAAGACAAAGAAGGACGTTTGTGTTTTCCTAATATAAAGATATCAGAAGAAAGAAGAACAAGAGGTCACAAGTTCAAACTGGAAACACAAAGATTCAACGACAACTGCAGAAAATATTTCTTCCTGACCAGATCGACTGCAATTTGGAACAACCTCCCTTCGAAAATCATAGAAGCCGATCAAGTTAATGAATTTAAAAGATTAATCGACTGTCATTTGGAAATAAGCAACATTATGTACAACTATAAAAAGGATTTTTAATAATATATACATACATTTATTTATAGAACATATATATGAACAATATTTTATATAATTCTAGATATGGGCATAGAGACATATAGTTTGCGCCCATCATTTCCTTTATGTTATGTTATGTTATGTTATGTTAATTATAACAAAACTGTCCAGTATTGACATGTTCAATTATAATTGAAATGTTATTGTAAGGCTAATGTAATTTAGCTACATGATTATGATTATTGTATTATTTTACACAATTATTTCTAATTGTTTCGGAAAAAAACTAGTTTTTTCACAAGACAAGTCAATTAAATTACGTTTTTAGAAAAAAAAAACTATCCAGTTGTTGATTTTTTCAAATCTATTGAAGTAAGTTAAAACAAATTCATAGAAGAATTCAACCGCATAGGTTGAAAATCCGTACAGGTCAGAAATTTGATATTTTATAAAAACAGCTTTTCAAACTTGGAACTTATCTGCGTGGCTTAAATAGACATGTACAATAGTACTAGTCTGTCTTTTCCCATAACTTCCTTTCTGAAACAGGTTATTTAAGTTTATTAGTTATCTAGTTTTGATACAAGAGTAAACTTAGGTAATGTTGAAAGTGATTTGCGTTGTGCTATTGCAAAGACTGTCCCCATAATTTTTAATCTGGTGAGAATGAAGCAAGTAAGTAAACTTTTTCACTGACAATTTAGCAATTTTATTTCGAAACGGCAACATTCTAATTTTAAATTAAAAATAAGCAATTTCTTTTGCTGGTATATTGTAAAAAAATATTGTTGAAAAAAAATCTTTATTTTTGTAATAATAAGTTGAATTATAGTTATTATTAACAATTTATAATTAGGAATGCATGAAGCCCATCCGTCCATTGCTTCATCCGTTTGTTCTTCCTTCCATCCCTACTTCAGTACATCCGTCCGTTGATCCGTTCGTCAATTCATCTGTTGGTTGGCCCGTCTTTCCGTTTGTCCCTCCGTCCGTTGCTCTGTCCGTCCATAAAACCATGTCTCCTTCCATTTATCTATCCGTTCATCCATTTATTCATTTATCCATCCATTCATCCATCCATCCATCCATCCATCCATATGTCCGTCCGTCCACTCACCCACCATAAAAAAATCTAACCATAATTGGTATGGTAACCATAGTGTATTATTGTGTTATTTGAAATAAAAATAATTTAATCATGTGATTAATTTGTGGTATTAGCGCTACAAATCGTCTTCAGTTGCAGAAATTGGAATTGCAATAGCAGATGAAATCACGTTCTTCTTGAGCACAGCCATAAGGACCACTGATAGGGAAGACGCTGCAATACCTTTGCGTAACAAATCCATCTGCAAAATTATCAAAACCTAAATGAACTTGCATTTTTGTCTTTTAATGTTCTAGTGTTGGTATGGTTATCAATTTTTAAAGTATCTAATGGAAATTTTATTGTCTATACATAATCTGGATAGTGTTAAGAATTATAATCATAAGATTTTTTAATATGCAACTTATATCCCTGAACAAGTTTTATAAAAATTAAAAAAACTTGATACAAAATAATGCATTTCAAAAATATTTCTACTCTCAAATGCATTTGACGCTTAATAAAACAAAATAAAACACTTCAAAGCAACTTAATTTTCACAATCAACTAACATTTTATTATCATTAAAAAATACACATGCAACATTTCAGCCTAATACAAAAACGGAAAATAAGTAAAAGTTTTATTAAAAGATTGAAAATAAATAAAAATGACTAACCGGCGTAATAAAATGTTTTATTACCACATTGAAGGCCTTCGCAAATGGAGATTCCTGGTTTGTTAGGTGTGAAATCACAGTAACAATTTAAGTTTTTATGAGTACACTCGTAACATTGAACAGCTAGTGTTAAATCTAGCAAGACAAAGAATAAGGTAAGCAAAACTAAAACTAGCCCTCTAATAGCTTGCAGTTTTACTGACATTGATGCTCTTCTAAACACAACTGAGAAAAATATGGCTGCAACTGTCATTTTCATATTTCCTAAAGTTTTAATTAGATTACAAATCGTTCTAATCAAATGAAAAAAAATAAGTGAAATGTATAACATATTCAAATGAAATGAATTAGACCGAAAAAATCAATGCAGTCTGAAAAAAACGGAAATAAATCTGCATTAAAACTATTTTGCTTTTCATAAATGATATCAATTTTACAAATTACTAAAGACATGGTAGTTATTAGAATAATAATTTATACAGTGCTCAATAGCGGCATGATATAATGTTTTCTTTATTGGTTTACTAGGAGATAAATAATCTAGCGCATTTTTCGTCGTGATAAAGTTCACCGCTGGAGAATGTATCGTGAAATTTGGTATACCTTAATTAAGAAAACAAATTAACCTTCGGAAGCTCTTGCTAATGTGATCACATTAGGGATCTTTGGGATCCATATAGACCCAATCATTTTTCTTGATATAGTAGAACAAAGAACGCTTCGAGTTCAATTATTGTTATTTGTCCCATGATCCTTCAAAATTTTCCATGCTTGTTGGTTTGTGTTATGTTCTTTTTATTGTTTTACATTAAGTGCCGTTTGAATCAATAAAATACTTTGTTACAAAAAAAACCGGTTTTGATTCTTCTTGCGTCTACTTAGGCAAAACCTTGAAATGAAGATAATTAAAAAATTTAACCTGGTTGAAAAAATTATTTTGTTTTTAATTCGACAAGCAGAATCACCTATGAATTCATTGAAATATTCCGGACACCAGACACAAAGGTTTTTTTTTACCAATGTAATAAGATGCTCAATATTGGTCAATTAAATTGTTTCAAATAACTATTTTTATGCATGAATTCAAGAATAACATGTCGCCTGCTACTTTTAACAAATATTTTACACAATCATCAAAAATTCACTCTCGTGAGCTGTGCGGTCTGAATTAATTACGAGCTGAATTTGCAACTACTACACTTAGGAAATTTTCCGTTCGATGTTTTGGTACTTTGGGTTTATTCAAGCTCAACCCTTGAGATAGGCACATCGAATTCATTGTCTTCGTGTTAATCTCCGTTTTGTTTGAAAATCTGGAGTAGCTTTTTTTAGCGGGATGTATATAAATCAAATTAAACAATCAAACAAACTGATTTCAGAAGTTACTTAAATGATTATTGTTTTGTTTTCCACATTTTTTCGTGTTTTTCTCAGACAAAACTAGTTTGCTTACAATACAAGTCAATCTAAATAAAAATGTGAACAAAAAATGTCTAGCTGAAGTTAATTTCTTTAAATAAAAATATAAGTGAAGTGAAATAAATATTTTAGTTGAGTCAACCGTGTAAAACATAAATGAATCATCATTATTTCAAAAATACCAAGTGTTTAAGCAAATTTCAGATGCAGTGTTGCATTGTGTTTTATTGATTTTTTCTACATGACACATTGAACTAATTTAACAAAATGAAAAACGCAAAAAAATCTTTTGTTGAGAACTCATTCTTAATAAAATAAAATTATTCAAACACGTGTTTAGTAAAATTAGACATTAAAATAGTCCACTGTTTTATAACTATTTCTAGTCAGTTAAGTTTAATGAAAAATTCTTATTACACTTAAAACTTTATATTGCGTAAAATTGTGTAATTTCAGACAACTATTAACTGGAACAAATAAAAAATTTAAATAAAAAACTAACAAGTTGTAAAATTGTCAATAAAAAAATTAATAATATTTATCATTTTTTAACCAATGAGAAAATGACATTTAAGCACACTATTTTCCATTTCACAAATTTTTTTGTTCTTTATTAAAATTTTTCCAATGAGCTGCAATTCAACATCAAAGAACAAACATTTACAACATAAAAAGCAAAACAATTTTAAATAAAAAACCCAAAAAGTGTGAAGTGAAACACATTTTAAAAAAACAAGATACATAGCTAATTAATTACAAAGCTTTCATGCACGTGCAATTATAATTAACAACTTCAAATATTTCAATCGAGAACAAACATCAATAAATGTCCATCGTACTCAATAGACTACAGCAATATAATTATCAAACAAAAGATTGCAATGTTATTCCAGAATAATAGTTTATTGGTTTTAGGTTTAAAGCACAATAAACCAATGTTAAAAATAATTACAAATAAAAAGTTGAAAAATGTTTAAAATAAAATAACACAAAAACGTTAATTACATGAAACAATTCAAATGTACGTTTAGTGGTTTGTAGAGCTCATAACAAATAATCGTAACGAAAGTTAAAACTGAAAAACACATTTGAAACAAATATTAAATTAACACATTTAAAGTTGAAGTTAATTCTATTATAGTTTTCAGCTGAAACTTGCAGATTCTATGCAGATCATTTTTTAAAACAAAGTATCAAGTTTGTCATTACCCCAATCAAATTAAATAAAAATTCAACTATTTCAACAAAAGTCATTACGGTTATTCCCATCCACAAGCTGAGACTTCCGCCAACAGTCCCAAGTATTGAATCCCAAGAATAAACAGGTGTGTCAGTAATAAAAATAGTGTCATTAAATGGGAAAGTAAACTTCACTTTCAAAAAACGTGATCTGATTTTATCATTTGTTCGGAGAAACTCATTATACTGGTTTTGACTGATATTTTTAGAATGGAAATTACGAGCTGCGTCATGGTAATCTTGAAAATCTTTGTAATATTTCTCTGTTGCCGAATAACTGAGATATTTATCATAAAAATCTTCTTGTGAAGAAAGTTTTGGCCAATCGTAAAACGAGTGAACAGTTCGTTCGTAGGATGTTTCAACACAGGGTTTCTTGCAAATTGACCAACAGCTGTCGTATAACTTTGTGTAAGTATTTTCTTCACAATCAAGTTGCATGAGCGCTTTTATCGCTCTGTTTAATTGTGCCTCGGCGCTCAGATTGTTCATTTTCAATGCCATCGTAGTGTTACCGCATGTATCTTCACTGTTATACATTGGCGGAATAACTAACTTTCCGGAAACACATTGACATGCTTTTAAAACTGCATCTTGGATGCAATTGATTTTGCAAATATGAGTGCTATAAAGAACGTTTGAAAAATTTTCTATATTTTTCTTACTCTCACAACCTTCACTGTTGTATGGCTTGTCTAGAATTGTTTTAACTTTCATGGATAATTCTACTAACGATTCAGTTCCTGGAATAAGATCGAATCCTTTTGAAAAATCACCAACTCCCTCAGGAGAAGATAAAACTACTTTCATTCCTTCTGTGCTATACCCATAATCTAAATGGAAAAAATCTACATCATTAATGTAAGTATCCGTATACAATAGCAAAGTAAGAGATTTTACTAAAATGTTACAAAAGTTTGAAATCTGGTATGAATAGCATTCGTAGAAATCTGGGTGGTAGATAATTTCTTGTTTCAACTTTGTACAAATTTTATCATATACGCTCTTGTCAGCATTGCCAGTCATTGCCATGTCGACAAGAAATGGAACGGAATTATAATCAAATGATTTACCTTTTGGGAGAGATCTTGAATAACTTATTTGAATCATATCCGACAAAGATATTTCACTGATAAAAGTTACATTTTTTAAACTATCTGCTAAGCCTAATATTTTTTCTTTAAATTCTTCTGCTGTAAAGCAATAGCGTCTATCAAATCCAAAAATATTTACCAAAACTGGTTTTGCACTGCAAATAATTATTGCAGGAAATATATTAGGAGCTGGTGATTCTCCATAAGCAGTTTTGTATGGATATGAACCGTAATTTCTACATAAAGTAACAAGTTGCCACACAAGAATTCCTGAACATCCAAGAGCCGCACATAGCCACATAATCTTGAAGGGAGTTCTTTTCGATTTGACAATCTTTGACACGCCACGCACCGAAATATTTTCGCCAAGTTTAACAAATTCTTCTTTTACGTTTTTCATTTTGAAAAAAAAATGAAATAGAGGTTTTTAAATAATAACTAAAGTTATGTCAGAAACAGTCACACCTTTATATTGGATTACTTCACTTTATACAAAGCTTATACAGCCTTCTGCTCATGAAATAAACAATTCTTTAGTTAAATGGGCTTGTAATAATGGAATTTGCCGAGCAATTGTGTTTTGCGACAAAGCATACATGGAAAAATAAATACTAACTGTGATTTAAACATTTTTCTGCAGTTTATTGATCGCTTTATGCGACAGAGTGGATGGCTGATGCAAGGATGAAAGTGGCTTAAAAGGATTTTACTTTTTTCATTGTCATGCGTCTTTTTTGTAATAGTAATGTGACATGTTGATTAAAACGACAACGTTAATATTAAAATCAGTCTTTTTTTGCTTAATTTTCTAATCCAAATTGAAAAACCAATTGTATAAAGGAAAAAAAAAACTACAGCTGACATTAGTTAATTCATCGACACACTTAGCCTGAGCAGTGCCAGAGTTATTTGAGTCAGGGAGTTATTTGGGCGCACCACGCCTCCGTCTCTTTTAAATAATTAGAGGAAGATATTCAAAATGTATCCCACCACACCCCTCTACGGACATTGGTGAAGCCGATGAGATTCTAATCTCAGACTTCAGGCCAACACTACCAGCAGAGCTCACCATTTGATGCTTGAAAATAACGTTTTTTAGTGCGATTATTAAAAAACAAAAATTTATCTGAATAAAAACACCTTAAACAAATTACTCTTTTCTACAAAACGATTTAAGAAAAAAATACAAAATCTTCGTTTTATAACGAAGGGGATTCAGCGCATTTTTAACTAACGTGTTAAGATGTATCAGTTCAGCGTGTTGTTGATATTGAAACTTGTGCAAACATGCATTGAAACAAAACAAAAATTGAATTTTAATGACTTTTGGGGACCTTTTTGATTGTTGTCGTGCATACTTTATTGGTTGTTCAATGCTGCTGAGTAGAAGCTTCAAACAAATTCATTGTTTTTATGGTTGTCATGACGAAGAGAACGCAAACATTTAAAATATTCCTCACAAATATCTCAGTGGAAAGTTTTCATAACTAATAAGTGCAGAAATAAATCTTACATTTAAAAAAATATCAGGTTCCTCGGAATTTAAAAAAACATAAACAATTCATTAAACGTATTATTACAACTTCTGAGATTAGTTAAAATCAACTTGCCCGTAGTAGGTCTAACAGCGAAAGGGCTTTGTAGTAGCAGTAGGTTGGTCATTTATTTATCCATCCATTAACCCATCCATCCATCCATCCATCCATCCATCCATCCATCCATCCATCCATCCATCCATCCATTCATCCATCCATCCATCCATCCATCCATCCATCCATCCATCCATCCATCCATCCATCCATCCATCCATCCATCCATCCATCCATCCATCCATCCATCCATCCATCCATCCATCCATCCATCCATCCATCCATCCATCCATCCATCCATCCATCCATCCATCCATCCATCCATCCATCCATCCATCCATCCATCCATCCATCCATCCATCCATCCATCCATCCATCCATCCATCCATCCATCCATCCATCCATCCATCCATCCATCCATCCATCCATCCATCCATCCATCCATCCATCCATCCATCCATCCATCCATCCATCCATCCATCCATCCATCCATCCATCCATCCATCCATCCATCCATCCATCCATCCATCCATCCATCCATCCATCCATCCATCCATCCATCCATCCATCCATCCATCCATCCATCCATCCATCCATCCATCCATCCATCCATCCATCCATCCATCCATCCATCCATCCATCCATCCATCCATCCATCCATCCATCCATCCATCCATCTATCGGTCCGTCTGTCCGTCCGTCCGTATATCTATCCATCTATCCGTCTATTCGTCCATCCGACCAGTGAAAAATAAATATAAAACGATTTTGAAAAACTTATATTTCTAATACACTAAAAATAAAAAAATATTTTTTTTTTTATCCTTCTCTTAAATATCTCTTAAGACTATGGGACCATCTTTCACCACAGGTCACCTCCGCAGAGACAGTTGTATGTTTTAGAAAAAAACTCAAGACGCACCTGTTCAGTGGTTTTGAAGTCCATTAAGATTTAAACCACTTGAAACACTTTTAATCATTATTTTTAATAATATTATTTTTATTGAAGTTTGACAAAATTTGAAAATGTGGTACGTTCATTTTATATATTTCTATGACTGACAGTGTTTGTAAAAATAAATAACCCACACTTTCATATTTTGTTGAACTATTTAGGAGATATAGTCTGATAACACAAAAACAAATAATTATTCCTTCTTAGTTCATTCGAAGTAAAATTGAAAATAATTAAAAAATGCAATATTTTTCTAGAAATTTGTAAACAATTTTTGGTTTTGTCATCGTTATGACAACAACCACATAAAATTACTTCAAAGCATCGTATATTTACTAGTGTAAAACAATCAACAAGTTCAAAAACTTCTTACTCGAATGCATGTTTTGTTACAATGCAGGCTTGCGTGACAAGTATAAACAATAACAATACATTGTACTGATGTACTATATAAGTACTACCTGTTGTACGTACCACGCAAAACATTTAAAGAACTAACTTTGACGAACAAAATTATATGTTTTGAATTCTTGTAACTTGAGTTTCGATTGTGCTTAACATATAAACAATCCTGAAATCATACTTTGTTGAGAATGAGACGCCTAAAAGAAGAATTTGTTAAGTTTTGTGAAAATGTTTCGGTGCGTGGCGTATCAAAGATTGTCAAATCGGGGAACTGTGTTTTTATCGACAATTGACAGTTAGTCGACTTAAATTGAAAAGTCGATTATCCTGCGAAGGATTCGATAATCCTGCGAAGGAGTCGATAATCCTGCGAAGGAGTCGATTATCCTGCGAAGAAGTCGATTATCCTGCGAAGGAGTCGATTATCCTGCGAAGGAGTCGATTATCCTGCGAAGGAGTCGATTATCCTGCGAAGGAGTCGATTATCCTGCGAAGGAGTCGATTATCCTGCGAAGGAGTCGATTATCCTGCGAAGGAGTCGATTATCCTGCGAAGGAGTCGATTATCCTGCGAAGGAGTCGATTATCCTGCGAAGGAGTCGATTATCCTGCGAAGGAGTCGATTATCCTGCGAAGGAGTCGATTATCCTGCCAGTCGATTAACCAGCGCACGCTTTGCTGTGCATGACAACAAAACGCATCCGCATGGGTCGATATAGGTATATTAACCGAAGTTATCTTTTTTTTTTTTTTTTTTTTTTATAATAATTTATAGTCCTTTACACCAGGTGTTTTAAGACTGAATTGGCTGTATGTAGGAAGCACCTAAGTACTTCCTGTCGTGGATCATAATTTGTTCTTTTTAACTTTTCCCTCCTCCTTTCTCCAGGCTTGGGACTGGCTTGCAAATGCAAGGCGGAGTTGAACCGAAGTTATCATTGTCTCTGGTCTATTTAAAGATGGCTTCTTATTCATTTGGTGGTGTTTTCATATAGACTGTATGCTAAGTACTACTATATCAGCATAATTGCAGTATTATTATCTTAAATTAATTTAAACAATTTCTGAATTTTTAATTCAAAGTTGGTAATTTTTATTGACTAATAATTCTGTCGCTAGAGTTACATGCTAGATGACCGTAGGCAAATTTCTGCAGATGCCCACAAGGCACACAAAGGAAATGACCGGAGTCGCTCTATAATTATTCATATTGATTAAGAACTGAATATTCACAGTGCATTGGCTACTATTAACTGTAGTACTTTTCTTTGTTTTCTTTATGCTGTAACTTTTACTAGCTGATAGGCATTGGTGTGTATGCTCCATCGACCGGTCTCAAAATGTCCAGAAAAACATCGGACAACATTTCAATTTTTGCTGCAGAAATAGAAGCAATCAAAATAGCTCTTAATCTATATGGAAATCATTTATTTTCATCAAATGCATTAGAATCTGATCCACTACAAAATCTTGTAATTTTTACAGATTCTTTAAGTGCCGTCAAAGCATTAGACATTTGTCACAATTTTGCAAAATCTCACTACCAACAATCTGTCGTACAAACTACAACTATTCTTTTCAGAAATAGGAACGTTGTATGCAAGTTGGTCTGGATTCTAAGCCACATTGGCGTGCAGGGTAATGAAACTGGTGACGTTCTTGCCAAAACGGCAACCACTTACACCGAAATCTATCTAGATGTTACCATTGAAACTCCAGAATACAAGAAAATAATCAAATCAAAGATTCTAAAAGAATGGCAAAACACTTGGAAAACTGTGGAAATTAATGAGTTATACAGAAAACTAGTACCTCTTCCAAGTCTTATTTCTTTGTTATTTTTGACGTAGTGGTCGCCGTTTTATTATTTTTAAACCGATGTGGTTTACATGAATATTTTTATTGTCTATGAAGGAATTTTTAATCGATGCATTTTCCTTTTACAAGTTACCTCAAGGTACAATATTAGCAGAGTAAAGGCGTATTCATTTCAGGAACTGTTGGATGTAGCGACTCTATAACAAAGAAACGAGTTTTTTGTTTTGTTAAACGTCTCAGTTTGTTTGCCTGTTTGCGTTTTACTAGATTTGGTTAGTTTTTTCATGTTTAACATATTATATTTTAAGTATATTTGTTTTTATGCATTATCTATTTATTCACAGTAGAAAATGAACAAAAGCGTCTGTGTTTATTGTACAAAAACCGTTGCCAAGAATGCTTTGGCTTTGCCATGTGATTTCTGCAAATATATAACAAATATATTCAGAGATACAGATGGACTCATTAAAAGTAAAATACTTTTGTAATGATTTACTAATATACGGGTTTTTATTAAAATTTTAATTGTCCGTTTTAGAGGTTTGCAGAGTACATTAAAAAAACCTGGATAGTAGGGCTTTTCAAAACCGAAGAGTGGAGTTCATTTATGATTGAACTCAAAACCAACAATGACGTAGAGGGTTGGCATAGCTCTCTCAACAACAGCTTGAAGGTAGGTTCAACCTTCTACGAAGTTGTTGGTATCTTCTTCGGGAAAGCCCAAGCTATTCCAGTAGAAGAAGATTCCCTTGCCACAGGACAGCTTCTCAGGCAGACCAAAAAATTAAGTTTGGAAAAAGACGAGAAAGTGTGGGAGCTCTGGATAGCTTTTGAACAAAAAGAAATAAATATTCAGACGCTTCACAAAAGAATTGTAGATATATTGACCACTTATTGATTTTGTATAGCTTGTCTTTCATTTAAAGCCTGTAATAAAATTATTTGTTGTTTAAAGCGTGTTCATTTTTTCTCGAAATATGGTATGGCAACTCCCTATCATCAGTCTCATAAGCTGTATATTTAAACAAATAATATGAATAATACTATATTAACTAATACATGTCACTTCAATGAAATTAATTTAAAAACGCTTACACTCAACATATTAAAAAAAAGGGTCAAACAAATTTCAATCAATATTCCTTCTAACACATTTTTGAGCGAGATTCATTCCTAATCAATATTTTGTCCAGAGCACATTTTGTCGTAAAATTCTATAACGAAACTTTAAGTCAAGCTGGTCGGAACCTTGGTTTTCGGGATTTTTTAATAATTACTTTATACTTTCCAATTTTGGTCAAGACAATTTCTGTAATTTGGCTATATATGCATAACAAGTGAATCAAAGAACTAAGTTTTTTAAAAACACACTTTTATATAATCGATTGTGATATGGTTATTTTCTGTATGTGCCTTGTGGGCGTATACAGGAACTTGCCTATAGCGCGTAACTCTAGCGACTGAATTATAAAAAAATAAAAATTTCAAACTAAATTCAAAATTTAGAAAATTTTCAAATATATTTTTAATTAATTCAGAAAAATTTCTAATATATTTTAAATATTGATACTGCAGTACAGTGCTTATATAGTAGTGTTTAGCATAAAGTCTATGTAAAAACACCACCAAGTGAATAAGCAGCCATCCTTAAATCGACCAAAGAGTTGAGTAAGATCAAATGGTCACTTAGGTTATTATACCTATATCGACCCGTGCGGATGCGTTTTGTTGTCATGCACAGCAAAGCGTGCGCAGGTTAATCGACTTGCAGGATAATCGACTCCTTCGCAGGATAATCGACTCCTTCGCAGGATAATCGACTCCTTCGCAGGATAATCGACTCCTTCGCAGGATAATCGACTCCTTCGCAGGATAATCGACTCCTTCGCAGGATAATCGACTCTTTCGCAGGATAATCGACTCCTTCGCAGGATAATCGACTCCTTCGCAGGATTATCGACTCCTTCGCAGGATAATCGACTTCTTCGCAAGATAATCGACTTTTCAATTAAGGTCGATTAACTGTCAACTGTCGATAAACCTTACAATAACCTGTCAAATCACAAAAACAATCTTTCAAGATCATGTGGCTCTTGGCTGCTATTGGGTGCTCAGGAATTCTCATTTGGCAACTTGTTACTTTGTGCAGAAACTATAGTTTGTATCCTTACAGGACTGCCTATGGAGAAATAACAACTGCAAATAAATTTCCTTCAATAACTTTATGCAGTTCAAAACCAACCACTGCTTATATAATTGATCCTGACTTTCAATTTAGCAGATATGAATTTTTGCTTAAAATAGAAGATATTTTAAATAATTTTAAAAAACCAATTTTGAATTGGCAAGCATTTCAAAGACAGATTTTTAAAAGTTTTAAAAAGTCTCTTCCAAAATATGAAAATAATGATGATACTATTCCATTTCTTGTCGAAAAACAACTATTTGACTATAATGATCAGCGAAGATATGAAAGCAGTTGTACTAAGTTGGAACACGAAATCATCTACCACCCAGATTTCCACGACTGCCATTTTTACCAGTTTTCAAAATTTTGTAAAATTCCTATAAAGTCTCTTGTTATGCTAGTATATCCACGATGGATATTTGAACACGAGACGTTTCTTATATTTTATAGATGGAGTGAAAGTAGCTTTGTCATCTTCCAGAGATGTTGGCGACATTTCGAAAGGATTCCTTCTTACTTTAGGAACTGAGACGTTAGTAGAGTTATCGATGAAAGTTAAAACAATTTTAGACAAACCATACAACAGTGAAGGTTGTGAAGATAAGAAATACGTAAATGAATATTTAGATATTCTTTATAGCGCCCATATTTGCAAAGCAAAATGTATGCAAGATGCACTTATAAAAAAATGTAAATGTGTTTCGAATAAAATACTTGTTCGTCCAATGTATAACATTGAAGAAACATGTGGTAACAATACTTTGGTATTCAAAATTAATGATTTGGATGCAGAGGTACAATTTAACAAAACAAAAAAAGCAATCGAACAAATTGAATGTGAAGAAGATGCTTACGCTGAGTTACACGATAGCTGTGAAGCAAATTGTAGAAGACCCTGCGTTGAAACCTTATATGAACGCACTGTTCAGCCATTGAATGATTGGCCAGTATTGTCTTCTTATTTTAATTTTTATTATTTTAATATAAAGCGTACACCAGAAAATAGAATTGATAAATCATACATTTATTTCAAAGATTTTCATGAAGCCTATAATAGTTATGCTGCCAAAAATATAACTAAAGAAGAGATGAATGAATTTTTGGGAAAAAGCAATAAAATAAGATTACATTTTTTAAAAGTAATGTTTACTTTCCCAAATAATGAGACTGTTTTAATTACTGATGCACCAGTTTATTCTTGGGATTCAATGCTTGGAACTGTTGGTGGGATTTTCAGTTTATGGATGGGAATTACCATAATGACATTTGTTGAGCTAATTGAGTTTCTAATTAATTTGATTGGCGTTACATCATATTCAATCATTCCTTTTCGAAAATGAGTTGCTGAAAATTGAATGAAAATGATCTAGAATTACTTGTAAATATGAATACAATTGAACAAAAATAGAAACATTACCCTATTACCCATTTTAATGTTGTTTTTCATTTTTGATTCCCGTTTTTGCACACTGTAACTTTAAAAAAGAACGACACTTTTGGCAGATTATTCTTGTTTGTTATAACTTGGTTTAATAAATCAGAAAATACATTTGCGTCATCCTATGTGACTAACTACGTCTTTGTAATTTCATTTTAAACTGTTTTTGAATAGTTTTTTTTTAATTTTAAAAACACATGTATTAATTTTACCATATTGTTTGCTTGCCTGCTAAATTGTTTGCAAAAGTACAAATTAACAAATTGTCCGTCATCCAATCAAGCTAAAATTTGAAATAAAGTTTCATTTTTCATAATTATTCATGACAAAAAATATTAAAAAAACAATTCTCAATGTTTTCAAAAAGCAACAAATTAATCATAATCAAACAGCAATATTTTGTTAGAAAGAATGCATTTAATGAAAAGCCGACTTATCCTGAAATATAGGGAATTTAAAAGAAAAACTAATCGTTTTACTGTTTTCTTGTTCATAACCTAATTTATTGTGCTTGTTATTACAATATCTGAATTGCAAGTTTAAAATCAAATTGCATCATTTTGTGAGTTATTTTGAGTTTGATGACAATTGATGCGTTACGTGATTGAACTATTTTATATTGATTTTCGTTATTTGCACGTGATTATGAACTGTAAGCTTTACCTCAAATCTTCAATGATGTTCTTAAATACTAATTTCATTTTATAGTCGTTGATGCTTTAGTGTTGTTTTGTTTTTTTTTTAAATAAATGTTTAATCTTTGATATTGAAATGATAAATATAGACAATGAACAAAACATTTAAAATGTTAAATATATCATTATCATATAAGATATGTTTTGTTTTCAAAAATGGTAATAGATACTTAATTGAGTCAATAAATTCACATTTTTAATTATCAAAATTAATTCTAGTTTTTTCAATAACTTTTCATTTGAATCAATAGTTTTAATTTTTTAGTTATCAAAAATAATTCCCCGTTACTTTTTATAGTTTTTTTAAACCTTAATGGTACGCTTATTATAATTTATGTTATATTCAATTTTTAAATAAATTCCGTTGTTTAAAAATGTCTATGAACAATAAATTAAGCGCGTTGTGGCTGTAAACATTTTTAATGATTTGGTTATGTACAGCAAAATGCCGTATTTGTTGTGAAAATAAATGATGGAAAACTTTTGCCAATAACTCACACTGCCTTTCTTCATGCACTTTTTAACGCCCTTTTTAATATCGTTTTGCAGCGATATCACATGCACTCTTCATTATGTATCGACACTGTTAACACAACATCTTGTTTGATTGCTCTTAATCCTTAGAAATAAAATTAACTGTTTGTTTTTATGTCTGTCTTTTATTTGAATCTAAGTCGTTGAAACAATTTGATTAGAGTATGGTGTGGAGTATGGTGTGAAAGTAGTTTTCAAAGAAAAAAAAATAAAGTAGTTGAAAAAATATTTTCAAGGTTGAAAAAATATTCCAGGCCAGCAGTACTTAGTTTATGTATAAACACAAAACGTTGTTTTAAAACAAAAATTAAATTTAACTAGCACGGCAAAGTTTGAATAAGATTTCAAACCACTTTCTACAAATCTGCTATTTTTAGACATTTAGCAAACGCCTTTTTTAAGAAAGTCTTGCTTAAAGGCGAGAAAGGCGCCTACCCCTTCAGCAATACAAAACATCTATTTTTCAATAACCTTTGAAAACAGAACGAAGGTTTGTAAGTTTTTTTTTTCAAAATCATCAAACTCTGTGTGGAAATTTTAGATTTGGACGTAATCACAAAATCGTTTACCAACTTTAAGTCTTTCATGTGCCAGACCGTTCAGGCACTGTTTTTTTAATCCAAAACGAGTTTAACAAGAATAAATTCAGTTTTCAAAATCTGGCATTAATGGGTATAGTAACCATATTTTCTTACTGTGTAAAATGAAAAAAAAATCATCGTTTGATTACAAATCGTCTTGAGTTGCAGAAATTGGATTTGCAATAGCACACAAAATCACGACCTTCTTGAGCACAGCCACAAGGACCACTGATAGGAAAGTAGCTGCAAAACCTTTGTGTAACACGTTTTCCTGTTGAGTTATCAAAGTTTGAATTAATAACTTGAAACAAACTTCTACTGCAAACTGGGCACACAACTTTATTGAGGTTTGTCTAAACAAATACACATGCAGCATTTCAGCTTAATAAAAGAATGGAGAAAATATAAAAATAAATAAAAATGACTAACCGGCTTAAACAAATGTTTTATTACCACATTGAAAGCTTTCGCAAAAAAATTCATGGTTTGTTAGGAGTGAAGCCACGGTAACAATATGGATTTTTATAAGTACACTCGTAACATTGTATGGCTAGTGTTAAATCTAGCAAGACAACGAACAAGGTGAGCAAAACTAAAACTGGCCCTCTAATAGCTTGCTTTTTTACTGACTTTTTAAGGATAAGCTATGAAAACGTAATTTATTTTTTTTAATATACTATAGTTATTGCTGCTAAAGAACAACTGAAGAATACAACTGAAGAAAATATTGCTGCAACTGTCATTTTCATATTTCCTAAAATTTTAATTAAATCAGAAATCGATCTAATAGAAGAAGAAAAACTAAGTGAAATGTATAAAAAAATTTAAATGAAATGAATTGGACTGAAAAAAAAACAAAATTAAATCTGCATTAAAACTATTTCACTTTCATAAATGAATCAAGTTTACAAATTACCGAAATTAGAATAATAATTTATACAACGCTTAATTGCGGCATGATAACGTTTACAAAATGTTTCAGTCAACAATATAGATATTAAATAGTTTTGTTGAGATTTTTTAGTTTAGTCATTTTTCAATTTGAAAACTGAAAAAAAGTGGTAGTCGAAGGTAATTGTTTAAAAAATTTCTAAAACTTACTTTTTATTTCTTTTATAGCTTTCTGTTGAAAGTCACCAGTGTAAGTTAAAAATGAGTTAATTGATGAAATTGGTCTATTTTGATTATTAGTTTTTTTTTATTTTGGTTGCCACAAAGAAAGATCAGAACTCAAAAGTCTTGAACCAGGAAACGATTATTCATATTTGTTTTCAAAACTTAATCTTTTTTTATTTTATAACGATACCACAATTTTTGAGTAACTTTTGGTAATACATTTTTTTCAATTTCGTTATATATGCAGAGCGCGGAAATAATGAAGTCTAAACAGGATCAAAGTGTGGGTCAGTGCGTTCGAGAACATCTATATTATATCAGCCCAGTGTCACTTAATGATGTCCGCTTAATTTATATCGCTGTACAAAAAGTCTACCTCGGATAATTAGTTTTACGACTTAAAATGTATAAGGATATATAATGTACAAAATAAGTAATTATCTTAAGTCGACGCAGCAACGTTTTTGCTGGCGATATGTGATTGGATGAGGCAACTCCGCAATAGAAGAGAGAAAGAGAGAGAGAGAGAGAGGAGAGAGAGAGAGAGAGAGAGAGAGAGAGAGTGAGAGAGAGAGAGAGAGAGAGAGAGAGAGAGAGAGAGAGAGAGAGAGAGAGAGAGAGAAAAGAGAAAGAGAGAGGGAAAGAGATATCGTGTCTACACACGACCGTAGATAATAAACAGGTTCTGGTGCAGAAAAACCATCATACTCATGGAAGTGACGCGGCTAAACTCCAGGCTACCAAGATCATGTCTACTATCAAACGGAGGGCAACAGAGACAACGGAAATTCCTCAATGGTGCTCTGTAAAGAACATCAGCTGCCGTTCAAGCATAGATGCGAAATAAAGATGCTATTTTCAAAGTAATTAACGCATTAGAAATGTCACACAAGTAGTTCCAACATTGCCTGCTAACAGAGCATCAATTATTATTCCAGTTGTGTATCAGTTTTACGAATATACGCCCGAAAATATCAAACACTTCAAATTATGGAATTCGGGAGTGCACGGTGAAAATCAAATATTGATATTTAGCTGACAGTCAAATGACGATTAGAGCAACCACAGCTCAGCGCCTGCTTTTTCTCACAGATTTACGTCACCATGGCAAACAAAGGAGGATTTGTAATACCCATTCTCAACGCTCTGTTGCCAAAAAAAAAAAAAGAAAAACGTACCAACGAATGTTTAAAGCCGGTAAAGAATTCTGGCCAGAAGTCAGTCCTTCTTTAGTTTCCATGGACTTTGAACAAGCAGCTGTTTGATCAGTTCAGTCAACATTTTCGAAGAGTAAAATTTAAATGTATTCACAAACACTCACACTTTCCTATTAGATTACTTCACTTTAAACAAAGTTTATACAGCCCACTGCTCAGGAAATAAACAATTTGTTGGTTTAATGGGCTTGTAATAATAGAACTTGCCAAGCAATTGTATTTTACGACATTTTCGTTGTGGCTTCATTGAATAAAAGATCCGAAAAGTATTTATCAGAAAATCTTTTGAAGAATGAAGTTGTTTTTATAACAAACTTTTATTTAGGTTACAATTTCTGTTTGTGTGTCTGTATATGTGTGTGTGTAGCTTTCTCTGTACGCAAATCTTTCAAGTGCAATTTAACCAGCTTTTTGACTAGCTAGGAAGCTGAAACTTTCAGCATAGCTTTATATTGGATGACAATACAGGATTCAATTGAAAAAAACCTAATTTGAACATCTTGCGTATTTCTAAGTCTAGTGTATTTAAAATTTAAGTTTGTGTAAAAAAACTCGTTTTTCCTTTACTTGATTAAAATCAATAGATTTGTCGATAAAATTGCGTTTTTGCTATAACACGTGTTTAGTGAGCAATAATGACACGTCGATTGCTTACAAGCAGACTTTCAAGTTTTTAGTTTTCTGAATTTTTACTTTTTTTTAATTTTATTATGATTTTTTGTTATTAACTTTATTTGTTTTGAGTTATTACAATTTTTTTAGGTTGATTTTCTCGTGGAGGGAAGTCCTTTCAGCAACCTTGTTAAATTGAAAACGTGAAAAAAACAAAGCCTACATGGAAGAATTCATACTAACTAAGATTTAAATATATTTTTCTGAAATCTATTGATCGTTTTAAGCCTACATGGAAGAATTCATACTAACTATGATTTAAATATTTTTTTCTAAAATCTATTGATCGTTTTAAGCCACAAAGTGGATAGCTAATGCAAGGATGAAAGTGGCTTAAAAAGATTTTGCTTTTTTCATTACCATGCGTCCTTTTTTGTAATAGTTTTGTGACATGCTGATTAAAACAACAATGTTAATATTAAAATTAGTTTGTTTGCTTAGTTTCCTAAACGAAATTTGAACACTTTTATAAATAATGAAAAAAAACTACAGGTGACACTACTTCTCGACACACACAACTTTAGCATTGCCAATAAATTCTTTGCTTAAGGGAATTACTTGTGAAACACATTTATTGTTTAAAACATGGTTTTTTTGTCGTGTATATTTTATTGCTGTTGAGTAGAAGCTTTGAAAAATTTCTTTGTTTTCAGTGTTGTCATGACGATGAGAACACAAGCATTTAAACTATTGTACACTTATCTATTTATTTAACCATAATTTTATCCATCCATGGGACGTTTGTTTTATGTTTCTGTGACTGACAGAGTTAGTTTGAAATGAACGTCGCACACTTTTATCTTTTTTTAAACTATTTATTTCGATTTAAAAGTGATTTTTTAAAACTTTCATAAAATGTATTTATATTTTTAAACAATTTTTGCAGTTGTCATCGTTATGACAACAAACACATAAAATTACTTCAATAGCGTGAAACAATCAATAAATTCAACATTAACAATCTAAATCAAAAAGATGGTTTGTTACATTGCACGACTGCGAGGCAAGTTTAAACGAAAAAACAAATGTGCTGATGTATTTTATATGTGCTACCTGTTGTACATAATAAGCCAAAATATTTAAATAACTACCTTTGACGAAAAAATATGTAAGACTGTTTTGACTGCTTGTAACTTAAGTTTTGATTGTGCTTAACATTTAAATTATCCTGAAATATTATATAGTTGGAAATGATACGCTTAAAAGAAGAATTCGTTAAATTTTGTGAAAATGTTTCTGTGCGTGGCGTATCAAAGGTTGTCAAATCACAAAAACAGTTTTTTAAGATAATGTGGCTGTGTGCTGCTATTGGATGTTCAGGGATTCTCATTTGGCAACTTGTTACTCTGTTAAGAAATTACAGCTTGTATCCTTACCGGACTGCCTAAAATTTCCTTCAATAACTCTATGTAGTTCGAAACCAGCATCTGTTTATAATGACTCTCAAATTACTTTCAATGACTATTCCAAGAAACTAAAATATATTTTCGATAAAGTTAATAAAACAAGTTCAGATTGGTCGTTATTTGAAACACAGCTTTCTAGAGGTCATTCAAGATCTCTGCCGAAATATGGTAATACTGATAAAACTATTCCATTTCTTGTCGATACTACTGTATTTGACTATAATAATCAACAAACAATTGAGAGCAAATGTACTAAGTTGGAACACGAAATTCTCTACCACCCAGATTTCCACGACTGCCATTTTTACCAGATTTCAAAATTTTGCAACATTTCAATAAAGTCTCTTGTTATGCTAGTGTATACAAAGCCTTACATCGATGATTTGTATTTTGATAATCGTAGTCCGTTATTATATACAGATGGAGTCAGAGTAGCCTTGACCTCTTCTAGAGATGTTGGTGACATTTCAAAAGGATTTTATCTTCCTTTAGGAACTGATACGTTAGTAGAATTATCTACAAAAGTTGAAACAATTTTAGACAAACCTTACAACAGTGAAGGTTGTGAAAGTAAGAAATATATAGATAAGTCTTCAGACATTCTCTATAGCGCCTATATTTGTAAAGCGAAATGTGTGCAAGATGTACTTTCACAAATATGTAAATGTGTTTCGGATAAATTACTTGTTAGTCCAATGTATAACATTGAAAAAACATGTGGTAATAATACTTTGTTATATAGAACTGACGATGTTGACGCAGAAACACAATATAACAAAACAATTATATCATTTGAACAAATTAAATGTGAAGATGATGCATATGATAGGTTACACAATAGCTGTGAAGCAAATTGTAGAAAAAAACCCTGCGTTGAAACCTTATATGAACATAATGTTCAACCAATGAATGATTGGCCAAAACTGTCTTCCTATCTGTATATTTATTTAGTTTATATAATGCCAAGTAGAAAAAATAAAAACGATAAGTCATACATTTATTTTAACGATTTCCATGAAGCTTTTAATAATTGGGCTGCCGAAAATATAACTAAAGAAGAGCTTGATGAATGTTTAAGAAAGACAGATAAAATAAGATTACATTTTTTAAAAGTTACGTTTACTTTCTCATCTAATACAACTATTTTAATTACTGATGCACCTGTTTATTCTTGGGATTCAATGCTTGGAACTGTTGGTGGGATTTTCAGTTTATGGATGGGAATTACCATAATGACATTTGTTGAACTAATTGAGTTTCTAATTAATTTGATTGGAGTAATGACAAAGTCGATCATTTCTTATAAAAAATGAGTTGTTGAAAATTGAATGAATTAACACAATACAATTTCTATGGTGTTTTTCATTTTTGATTCAGGATTTTGAACAGTTTTTTTTAAACCTATATAATAACTTTACTATTGTTTTTGCTTGCCTGCTTCAATGTTTGAAAATATTGAACATACAAATTAAAACATTATCCGTCTTTTTGTTCTATAATATACTGGTACCTTGTTTTTAATTTAGTTTATTGTTCTTGTAAATACAACCAAATTGTTATTTTAAATTAAAACTGCAACATGATGTAATTTATTTTTTATTTGATGACAGTTAATGTGTAACAAGTTTGAATTATTTTATATTGATTTTTCTTATGTGCATGTGATTATAAACTGTAAACATTACCGTAATGCTTCATTGATATTCTCAAATATTTTTTATTGTTTTATACTTATTAAGGTAGTTGCTTTAAAGTTTTTTTTGCTTTTTTTAATTAAGTGTTTGTTTAGTGATTTTTTGAATTGATAAATATTGATAATAAACAAAACATATATTTTTTTTGTTTTCAAAAATGTTATTAATTAACCAATTGAGTCAATAGTTTGACATTTTTGTAGTTATCAATATTAATTATAGTTTATTTAATAACTTTTCATGTTTTTTTTACGTTTAACGTGGAAAGCATGACAGCAACTTAATTCATAGAAATAAAAATGACTGATTATTTGAATCTAAACCACTGAAATAATTTGAACAAAATTAAATTTGGTTTGAGTGAACTCCTTGCCTAAGGGAGTTACGCTTGTCACGCCGGCGAAACTCGAACCCCTATGGCGCCAGCGACTTAGGTTTTATAGGCAAATAACACATAAAACAATGCAGAAAGCTATAGCCATCATGTTAATTTTTAAAGGAATTTTAAAATGAAGTAGTGTTATTATTTTTTTTTGATTTTGTGCTTAAATTGTCTTCGTTTTTTTACTTTGCTAATAACGATTATTTTCTTAGAAAAAAAAAAAAATAAAATTCAACTTTGTACGAGGTCAGGTCCATTTTAATGTGTAGTTTTATTTCTTCAATGTCAAAAAATGCATTATTATTTAACATGTTTTACACATTTTAAATAAAAAAACCCCCATAGATTTTAAATAATTACTTTTGAGAACAGAGCAAAGGTTTGAGTTTTTTTTTCTTCAAAATAATCAAACGTTCTCTGTGAGTTTTAGATTTGGAAGTTATCACAAAACGTTTTAGCAACTCTAAATTGTTGGATTAAAGAAAAACAAAATAATTTCATTATGTTAACAAATTGTGGTACCAGAGCTACAAATCGTCTTCAGTTGCAGAGATCGTTATTACAATAGCAGATGAAATCGCGATCTTCTTGAGCGCAGCCATAAGGACCACTGATAGGATAGTAACTGCAAAACCTTTCGGTAACCATTCCTTCTGCAAAGTTTTCAAAACCTAAATGAATAACTTAAAAAAAAACTTTTAATGCAAAGTGGGTTTACAACTTTAATAGAGTTTGTCTAAGAGTGTGGTTTTAACTTATTGTACGCGTTATTCTATTATTTTTATTTATATACTTATTTTATTCATTAGTTACATATATACTTATTTTATTCATTAGTTACATTTGTCTTTAAAGTTAGTATTGGTTTGAATTTTATTTTCTATTTAATTTTAGTTACCGACAATTTGTTTCTATAGTATTCTGTTTAACTTTAAAAGGTTCTGACGATGGTTTAACATATACTGGCCAGTTATTTTCTTTTTATTTAAAACGGCTGATGGTTTAAGAAAAAAAAACCATTTTTGATTTGTTCCATAAACGGCGTAGCGACTATGAAAGTAAATGAAAAATCTATAAAATTCTAAAGTTTGAAAGACAGTTAGAGTTTCAATCTATGCCATTGGTGTAGCAAAAGTTTTTGGTGCCCCGGATAGAGTATAATTATTGCATCTCTGAAAATGCCCAACTGGTAACGTTTTCTCCGAAATTGCTCAAAATTGGAAAGTAGTCGTGCTTATTCAGAACAACTTTCACTTTTGTCTGTTGAATTACTAGTGTTTAATGTTGGTATGGTTATCAATTGTTTATGTGTTTAATGCGAATTGTATTGTACATACATAGTCTGGATATTGTTAACAATTAGTTCTCCTAAAATGCAAATATTGTTATTAAATAAATTTCAGAAAAATAAAAATAAATTTGATAAAGAAACAATAAACTTTTTAAAAACATTTTTATTTTTAAATGGACTGAGAAAAAAATAATTTTGTTGGAAAATATAAAAAAGGGGACATTCTATATATGTAAGTTCTTTAAATTATAGAGTGATAATAGCACCAAACACAAACAAGGATGTACACCGGACGGTAAAAAAACAAATAAAACATTTCTAAACCATTTTCTTTTTGACAATCAATTAACATGTTATCATCATTATAAAACACGCATGCAACATTTCAGCTCAATGCAAGAATTTGGAATGAGTGAAAATTTGATTAAAAGATTAAAAATGAATAAAAATGACTAACCGGTGTAATAAAATGTTCTATTACCACATTGAAGGCCGTCGCAAATGGAGATTCCTGGTCTGTCAAGAATGAAATCACGGTAACAGTTTGGATTTTTAAAACCGCACTCGAAACATATTATGGCTAGTGTTAAGTCTAGGAAGACGACAAGCAAGGTTAGCAAAACTGAAGCTAACCATCTAATAGTTTGCATTTTTACTGACTTTAAAGATTAGTTGCAGAAAAGAAATTCAGTTTTCGTAATTTCCTGTAGCTATTGCTAGTCTTCTAAAACCAATTGAAGAAATATTGCAGCGACTATCATTTTTATATAACCTAAGTTTTAATGAAATCACAAATCGTTTTTATTAAATGAGAAATTACACGTGAGCTGTTTAAAACATTCAAATGAAATAAATTGAACTGAAAAAATCAATGCGACCAGAAAAGAATGGAAATAAATCTGCATTAAAATTTTTAAATTTCCATAAGTATAAAATCAATTTCACAAATTACAAAACATGCTAGCTATTAGAATAATAATTCATACGGCGCTCAATAGCGGCATGATAACGTTTAAAAAAAGGTTTCAGCGAACAATATAAATGTTATATAGTTTTCTTGGGATTTTTTAGTTTAGTAATTTTTCAATTTGATTGGAAAATATAAAGATCCTCAAAAAAGTAAAGCAAAACTGAAAACAATTTAATGATGTGAACTAATATTAGCCAATTTTCTTGCTTGCTTGTTTGAATGTTTGCAAACCTCGAAAGTGAAAATTAACTTACTTCCTATCATCCAATCAAGCTAAAATTTGATATATATGCTCGCTCTTTATGACAATGCATTTTATTGTAATTTGCAAACAACTTGATAAACAAAACTGCTTGTAATTAATAATAATAATAATTATCCATATTTCAAAACAAAAACAAAACAAATAAAAAAAACTAAACTTTAACATTTAAATTGCAAAAATTGTCGTTTCAAATAAAATGTTTGCAATAAATGAATTGCTTTGCTAGAGAAAATAGTATTGCTGTGCAAACACGTTTGAATTGAACTAAACATTAAAAATGTTGATGTTTTTATACTAAACACCTTTGAATAACAGGAAAGTGTGGCTTTTATATATTGTTGTTTTTTAAACTAATATTGCTCTATGACGAGCCTTGAAAAGAGCTACCATTCTACGCATTGGTGCTGGCACTTAATTTATGGTATGCAAGTTTAGTACTTATTAGTGTGATTATACGCTAATAATGCGATAGACATTGAAACGTTTTTAACAAACGTTTGAAGCTATGAATGTTTGTCTATGTCAACTTAATATTAGTAATATAGCTGGTAAAAAATTAACACACATAACTGCCTATGTTTGTCTGTATGTATGTATGTATGTATGTATGTATGTATGTATGTATGTATGTATGTATGTATGTATGTATGTATGTATGTATGTATGTATGTATGTATGTATGTATGTATGTATGTATGTATGTGTGTGTGTGTTTCTGTGTATGTATGTATGTATGTATGTATGTATGTATGTATGTATGTATGTATGTATGTATGTATGTATGTATGTATGTACGTATGTATGTATGTATGTATGTATGTATGTATGTATGTATGTATGTATGTATGTATGTATGTATGTATGTATGTATGTATGTGTGTGTGTGTTTCTGTGTGTGTATGTATGTATGTATGTATGTATGTATGTATGTATGTATGTATGTATGTATGTATGTATGTATGTATGTATGTATGTATGTATGTATGTATGTATGTATATATGTATGTATGTATGCATGTATGTGTATGTATGTATGTATATATGTATGTTTGTTAGCAGTTTCGCATAACGCGGTGACCGCGGTGGACAGCAGTCGCTAAAATCATTGCACGCATTCTCTAATCAAGGCTATTCGGCAAGTGTGCACTATCAGTACTAAAGTTCTTCAACGTTTCTAATGAGCTTAGTATTCATAAGGTTATTCGATTGCATTACACCACTTTTGATTGACAAAATAGAGTAGATATTTTTGTTCTGTATTAGTATATTGTAAGTGGTTATATGAGTTAACTTCTTTCGCCTCATGTTTTAACCATAAATAAACAATGCATAATTGTGGACTTTTCATGTATACAACCGAATATTATAAATAATCTAATGTGCTTATTAAGCACAAGGTTATCCAATTGCATTACAACGCTGATTGATGAAACAGAGTAGATATTTGTGTTCTGTATTACATAATTGTGAGTTATTCATGTATACATCCGACTATTATAAAGCCTGTAAGTTTTTTCAGCTAGTCGCAGATGATTATTTACTTGGAAACGTTTTAGAATGGTCTTCTTTTTGAATGGCCAAATTTGAAGAAAAAAAACCACCTACGAAAAAAACAACCTCTAATGGCTTATATTGAAAAAACCGCCTACGAATAAAACCAGCTTATTTATTTTCAACTTTTTTATCATGCGTGATGACGTACTTCTATTGAATGCAGCTGATAAATACTGTTTTAAAAAAACAACCTTTTTTATTGGCTGTTATCAGAAATAACCTCCTTCAGAGATTTGTTTATTTTCAATTTTTTTATATTGTGCAATTACGTACACTCAAAATTGGAAAAAACCGCCGAAATACTACTTCGGTTATTTATTTATTTTCAACTTGTTTATATTGAAAGATGACGTACGCTGTGCTATATAGCTCCTCAAAGCGTCGAACTTTCTTGGCTAATAACTTTTTATTCAAACATTTTAACCCTAAAGTGGCTAAACAAATCGTGTTCAGCGTCTCAGAATCTATCAACTGGGGTTTTTTCAGACCTGCAGATTCTAATCGGGTGATATAATACATCATTGCGCTTTTAAGTTAGGAATCACTTTATCCAACTTTATCCAACTCATTTGTGGGCCCATTTACACAGGACAACCAGAGGCAGCCATTTATAGGCGCCTACCCACATCCCTTGCAGACAATCTCTGCATGGCATATTGATTGATTGCTTTGTTAAGCGTGCGAAGCATAATTACAGCCTAATTTATAAAAAAATACAAATGACTGCTTGTATATTTGTCTGTATTTTATTTGACTCCAAACCGCTTGAACAATTTGAACAAAAAATGGCGTGAAGGTAGTTTTTAATAAAAACAAATTTGAGTAGTTTGAAAAAACTGTTTTTTCATTGTTAAAAAATATCCTGGGCCAGATGTACAAACTTATGTACAAACATAAAAAAATTTGTTTTGTAACAAACATTAAATTTAACTAGCATAGCAAATATTAAATTAGATTTAAAATCACTTTCAACAAATCTGCTATTTTTTAAGATTTAACAAACGCCTATTTAAAAAAAGGTATTGCTCAAAAGCGAGAAATGATCTTCCCAAAGGCAGCCATTCATAGGCACCTACCACTTTAGCAATGCAAGTGAACTCCTTGCTTAAGGGAGTTAAGCTGGTGACGCCAGTGGCCGATCTAACGATCGCAATCCCACCAGCGCCTCACGTTTTATAAGCAAAACAAATCGGAAAAAGCAGAAAGCTATATCCAACATGTAAAACAATAATTTAATTTTGCTGTTGGTCAGGTTCATTTAATTTTTTTTATTTGTTCAATTAAGTCGTGATTTATCAAGACTTAATTTGCTCATTGGCATCATTTTTGTAAAAGTTTCAAACAATCTATTTTTTATTCAAGATGCTGTATAGATTGAAAATAAAACCCGAGTAGGTTCTGAATAATTTGAACAATGAAACATGAAAAGTTAAAAATCACATATTTTTTATAAATAACTTTTTTTAACAGAACAAAAGTTTGTGAGTTTTTTTTCAAAATTATCAAATGTTGTGTGTGAGTTTTAGAGTTCTTACCAGCTCTAGATTGTTAATGTGCGTGTTGTTCAGGCGCTATTTTTTAAATGAAAAACAAATTAAACAAAAATAAATTTAGTTTTAAAAATCAAACCATAATTGCTATGGTAAATAAAATTTATTTTTTTGTTAAATGAAAAAATAATAATTTTATCATGTGATTAATTTGTGGTATTAGCGCTACAAGTCGTCTTCAGTTGCAGAGATTGGAATTGCAATAGCAGTAGAAATCACGTTCTTCTTGAGCACAGCCATAAGGACCACTGATAGGAAATACACTGCAATACCTTTGCGTAACTATTCTTTCTGCAAAGCTATCAAAACCTAAATAAATATCTTGAAGCAAGATCTCTATGCAAAATAGGCATAACACTTTAATAGAATTTGTCTAAGAGTTTGGTTTTAATGTATTATACGCGTAATTCTATTGTTTTTATTTATATACTTATTTTATTTATTAGTAACAATTAACTTAAACATTAGTGTTACTTTGAATTCTAATTTCTATTTAATTTCAGTTACCGACACTTAGTTTTTTTTTAGAATTTTATTTTTACTTTCAAAGGTTCTGAAGATGGATTAGCCTAAACTGGCTAGTTAATCATTTTTTTCATATATAAAACAGCTAAGAGTGTGAGAAAATAACACATTTTTGATTTGTTTCATGAACGGCTTAGCGACTATGAAAGAATTTGAAAAATCTATAAAGTTCAAAAGTTTGAAAAACAGTCAGAGAGATTCGATCTTAGCCAGTGGTATAACAAGAGGTTTTGGTAACCCGAACAAAGTATAATTATTCCATCACTGAAAATGCCTAACTGGTAACGTTTGGTCCAAAATAGCTCAGAACTGGGGAATAAACGTATTTATTAAAAACAACTTTCACTTTTGTCTTTTAAATTACTAGTGTTTGATATTGGTATGGTTATCAATTGTTTATGTGTTTAATAGGAATTGTATTGTACATACGTAATCTGGATACTGTTAACAATCATAATCATTAGTTCTCCTAATAAGATTCTAATTTTATTGAACAAGTTATAGAAAATAAAAAAAAAACATGATTATAAAATACGCATGCAACATTTCAGCCTAATACGAGAACGGGAAATGAGTTAGAGTTTGATTCACAGATAAAAAATGCATACAAATGACTAACCGGCGTAAACAAATGTTTTATTACCACATTGAAGGCCTTCGCATGTGGTAATTCCAGTTTTGTTAGGAGAGAAATCACGGTAACAATTTGGATTTTTATAATTGCACTCGTAACATCTCACTGCTAGTGTTAAATCTAACATGACGACAAGCAAAGCTAGCAAAACTACAGCTAACCATCTAATAGTTTGCATTTTTACTGACTTTAAAGATGAGTTACGAAAAACAATTAATTTTTGTAATTTCCCGTGGCTATTGCCGCTCTTTTAAGTGCAATTGAGATATATTGCAGCTACTATCATTTTCATATTTCCTAAAGTTTTAATTAAATCACACACCGCACTTATCGAATGAGAAAGACCCGTGAGCTGTATAAAAATTCAAATCAATGCGGCCTGAAAAGAACTGAAATAAATCTGCATTAAATTTTTAAGCTTTCATAAATAAAATCAATTTCACAAATTATCAAAAACATGAAAGCTATTGGAATAATAATTTATACATTGCTTAATAGCGGCATGATAACGTTTAAAAAATGTTTCAGCCAACAATATAGATGTTAAATAGTTGAATTTGAATTTGTTTATTCCCAGAACCAAAAATTTTAAAAAACGTCTGTAGAATCTAGCAATAAAAAATTAATTAGTCTGAAAATTATATTTCTAAATCAGGTTTTTTCGGTGTTTTTGATTATTTTTAATAAATGTTTGTTCAGTGATATTGAATTATTAAATATTGACAATGAACAAAGCATTTAAGACATTGAATACATCATGCTCATATAAAATATTTTTGTTACTCAAAATGTTTTTTAATAATCAATCGAAGCAATATTTTTAATTTTTTGTTTTACTTAAATTAACTTTCCGTTTTTTTTCATAGTTTTTTGATAAACAAAACTCAAACGTTACACCTTTAAAAATTCTATGTAATACTTATCTTTTTAAATAAACCCCATTGTTTTTAAATGTTTATGAATATTAAATTTTTACAGTAATTTGCTGTATTTGTTGTGAATAGAAATAATTATTTGGAAATAATTCACAATGCTTTTCTTCATGCACTTTTAAACGTCTTTTCCGAGTCATTTTGCAATGATATCAGAAGATTGAAAATAAAGAGCTGTTTTGTTTTTATTGAATATGTTAATAGGACATATTGATTCATTGCTCTGTTTAACGTGCAGAGCAAAACTACAGCCTAATCCCTAGAAATAAAAATGATTGCTTGTTTCTATGTCTGTTTTCTACTTGAATCTAAGTTGTTGAAACAATTTGAATAAAGTATGGCGTGAAAGTAGTTTTGAAAGAAAAAACAATAAAGTAGTTTTAAAAAATAGTTTCAAGATTGAAAAATATTCCGAGCCAGCAGTACTTATGTATAAACACAAAAAGTTGTTTCGTAACAAAAATATAATTTAACTAGCATAGCAAAATTTAAATAAAATTTAAAATCATTTTCAAGAAATCTGCTTTTTTTTGACATTTAGCACACGCATTTTTTAAGATAAGTATTGCTCAAAGACAAGAAAGGGTCCTTGAAATAGCAGCCATATATAGGCGCCCATCCTTTCAGCAATACAAAACACCTATTTTTCATTAACGTTTGAAAACAGAACAAAGGTTTGTGAGTTTTTGTTTCAAAATCATCAAACTTTTTGTGTAAATTTCAGATTTAGACGAAATCATAAAATTGTTTAACAACTTTAAGTCTTTCATCTGCCAGACCGTTTAGGAACTATTTTGTAAAATCCAAAACAAGTTCAACAAAAATAAATTTGGTTTTTAAAATCTGGCCATAATAGGTATAGTGACCATATTTTATTATTGAGTTAAATAAAGACAAAATAATTTCATCATGTGCTTAATTTGTGGTACCATCTTAAAAATCGTCTTCAGTTGCAGAGATCGGTTTTACAATAGCAGGCAAATTTGCGATCTTCTCGACCACATTCATAAGCACCACTGATTGGGGAGACACTGCAAAATCTTTGTGTAACTATTCCTTCTGCAAAGTTATTAAAACAAAATGAATAACCTGGAACAAGCATTTAACGAAAAATGTGCATACAAGTTAAATGAAGTTTGTCTAAGAGTGTGGTTTTAACTTATTATGCGCGTTATTCTATTATTTTTTATTTTTATTATTACCAATGCTTTTATTAACTCGTCGGCTCTGTTTCTCTGTCTGTTTCTCTGTCTGTTTCTCTGTCTGTTTCTCTGTCTGTTTCAAATCTTGCAATCAATTTTTGAGTCACTTCCTGATGATAGATTTTTTTCAAATTTTGCATACATGCTCAAGATAGAAGACAATGCAATATTCAATTATTAGTTTTACAATAAGTCAATTTATTGAGTTAATTTTCTTAAGGATTTTATCGAGGGGTTTCTTGAGGGTTTTCTTGAGGGTTTTCTTGGAGGTTTTCTTGAGGGTTTTCTTGAGGGTTTTCTTGACCACAAAACGCTAACCGACTGGCAGACTATTTTACCAAGTTAACACGAACCACACTCACTGACCGCGATTCTCAAGCGTGTACGAAATTTTCATGAAAATAGTTGAGATATTTAAATTCGATGCTTTTTGATGATATTTTTATTATTATTACCAATGCTTTTATTAACTCGTCGTCTCTGTTTCTCTGTCTGTCTGTTTGTTTCTCTGTCTGTTTCAAATCTTGCAATCAATTTTTGAGTCACTTCCTGATGATAGATTTTTTCAAATTTTGCATACATGCTTAAAATAGAAGACAATGCAATATTCAATTATTAGTTTTACAATAAGTCAATAAATTTAGATAATTTTAATTAATTTCGATATTTTGATATAATTAAGATATTTCGACTTTAACATAAAATAAAAGAGTAATATAATAAAAAATTGATTGCAAAATTTGTGTTTTAATTACATATAAAAGCATTGGTTTTAAAAATTCGTTTTTAATTTACTTGTTATACATATGTTATGCGTTAGTAACGTTTGTCTTAAAAGTTAGTATTGCTTTAAATTCTTATTTTTATTTATTTTTAATTTCTGTCATTTTTTCATAGTTTTCTGTTCTACCTTAAAAGTTTTTGAAAATGGTTTAGCCTAAACTGGTCAGTTAACTTTTTTTTCAAATTAAAACGGTTGATGGCTTGAAAAAAATCACATTTGTGATATGTTCCATGAACGGCGTAGCGATTATAAAAATTTTGAAGAAAATCTATGAAAGTCCAAAGTTTGAAAAACAGAGATTAAATTTTAGCCAGTTGTGTAGCAAGGGTTTTTGGAGTCCATGACAAAGTATAATTATTACATCTCTGAAATTGCGTATCTGGCAACGTTTTCTTCAAAATAGCTCAAAACCAAACTCGCGTTTATTCTAAACAACTGTCACTTTTGTCTCTTAAATTACTAGTGTTTGATGTTAGTATAGCTATCAATTTTTCAAGTGTCTAATGGAAATTTTATTGTCAATACATAATCTGGATAGTGTTAACAATCATAATCATTAGTTCTCCTATTATGTATCTGAAATTAATAAACAAGTTATAGAGAAATAAAAACATGTTAAATAAATAATTCTTTTTTTGAAATAGTTTTACTTTTAAATGCACTGAAAAAAGAATAATTCAATTTTTCTCTGTTATCCAAAAATATAACTTAAATTATTTGACAGAATATGAAAAAAGTGGACGTTTTATTTATGTATTTTTTAAATTATAGAGTAATAATAACACTCGGACGGTTAAACAAAGAGAATATATGATTTCAGTCTAACTTATTTTTGACAATTAATTACAATTGTATCATTATTATAAAATACGCATGCAACATTTCAGCTTAATACGAAAACGGAAAATAAGTGAAAGTTTGATTACCAGATAAAAAGTGAATAAAAATGACTAACTGGTGTTGTAAAATGTTTCATTAACACAGTGAAGGCCTTCGCAAATGGAAATTCCTCGTTTATGAGGAGCGAAATCACGGTAACAATTTGGATTTTTATAATCGCACTTGTAACATCTCACTGCTAGTGTTAATTCTAACATGACGACAAACACGGTTAGCAAAACAAAAGCTAACCGTCTAATAGTTTGCATTTTTACTGACTTTAAAGATGAGTTACAGCAAAACAATTTAGTTTTCGTAGTTTCTTATGTGTATTGCTGCTCTTCTTAACACAATTGAGAAAATATCGCAGAAACTGTCAATTTCATAATTCTTATAGTTTTAATTACATTACAAATCGATCATATTGAGTAAGTGAACTGTATAAAAAACTTAAATGTAATGAATTGAAATGAAAAAATCAATGCATTTTGAAAAGAACGGAAATAAATCTGCATTTAAACTACTAAACTTTCATAAATGAAATCAGTTTCACAAATTACCAAAAACATGATCGCTATTAGAATAATAATTTATACAGCGCTCAATAGCGGCATAATAACGTTTAAAAATTGTTTTGACCAACAATATATATATATATATATATATATATTATAAAGTTTAGTTGGAATTTCTTAGTTTAGCTTTTGTTTTTATTTGACAAAAAATTAGGCAAAAATGTGATAATCAACATCTGAAAAAAACAATAAAATAATAAAGTATTCATACGAAGAAAACATTCCAGCGCTTTCACTTAATCAGAAGATCCAAAAAAAAAATTAAATTAAATCATGAAACGTTTGTTTCATTAGAACCTTACCATGGAAACCCCTTTTATTTAAAATGCAAATAACATCAATCATTAATAATAATAATAATAATAATAATAATAATGATGAATTTATATAGCGCCAGATAAGTCAGAGGCGCTTACGAAGGTTCCTTTGGATCGGAAACTTCGAAGAACACGCTATTTTCATAGACATGAGAAAGCAATGCGAGTGAACTCCTTGCCTAAGGGAGTTACGCTGGTGACGCAGGTGAGACTTGAACTGCCGACCTAACGATCAACAGGCGAGCGCTCTACCGCTCTGCCACCAGCGCCTCATTACACATTTATTCTTAGCTTCTTGTAAATCAGATTTTTTTTTCAAAAAGTAATAATTGATACTAATTTGTTTCTAACTGTTAGCACAACAATGTAAGCCGAAGAAGCTTTCACGAAATAACATTCTCTGCTCATTAGGGTTTCAATTAACTGATAACTTTTTTTTTAACACTGTAGGTTTTGAAAACCGATAACTGAGACAATACGACATCGTATAAAGAACAAGTGTTTTCAGGTTTGCTTTTATCCTCATTTACAATGTCTTTTCCGTTGTCAGGCAAATCACTCATACAGCATTTTTTCAATGCATTTATTTAACTTCACTCGTCTCTCTGTTTGTTAGTTAGTTTGTCTGTGGTGATTAAAACTAGGCTAGTAGGCGTGGCAAAGGGTATTCATTGGTTTGTTTGCCTGTGGTGATCAAATCTAGGTTAGTAGGCGTGGCCAAATGTATTTATTGGCCTCGTTGAATGACCGCATTTTTTACGAGTCACCTGATGTAACCAAAGACTATATAGACGCCTGAATTATTGAGATATAAACAGCTCAACTCAAACTCAACATTTTTTTTAATTTATTTTTTATTTTTACTTGTTATTATTTAAAAAAACTAGAGATTACCCGTCAAAAGTGACGGATTTTTTTTTCAATTTCATTTTTTATTATTTTTCGATTGGAGCAACAACAAATCTTAACTTTTTTTAAAATTGGTGAAACTATGTAGTTTGTCCAAAGTAATAAAATGTTTGAAAAAATTAAAAAATTAACATTTTCAACAACAAAAAAACAAAATCAAATAAATATTTTCTTTAAAATGCACTGAAGAATAGCAAAAAAAAAGAAATGTTCATGCACTTTTATACTTGCTAAAGAAAGAGTTGCAAAGTAAAAAGTCATTTGTTGTAACATGCACAAAGACTATTGTGCAATCAAAACAATATTTTATCTTTTCTGTTCGCTGGATTTCTTAATAAAATTACAATTACTAAGTAATCCAACTTGGCCAATTGCAGGACTTGAAATATCTTCAAAGTCGGCGTTTTCATTGATTTTAGTCTTCCTAACATAACTGACTTTGTTAATGAAAGATGTCTCAGTAGAAAAAAAAACATTTGTTTGAACAGTATTTTCTATACATTAACTTCAACAAATCATCGCCACAATCATTGTTGAGAAAGAACAGACGTATTTTCTATACATTAACTTCAACAAATCATTGCCAAAATCATCGTTGATAAGACACAGACACAAGTTATCTGCAATTAATTAATAATATCGACGAAAGTGTATCATAGATTATAAAACAATGAGCTACACTTTCCTGCATTGCAAATTTTCTACCAGATTTGGTGGAGAACGTTGCAGTTAAAGAGTGTGTAAGAACGTTGTGGTTGGCACAGTGGATTGATTGACCACGTCTGTTTTTTTTCATTGTTTTGGTTGTTTTTGAGTAAGATAAAACAGAAAATAAAACTTTTAAAAAATTTCAATACGAAAACATGAAGTTTTATTTTCAAAAAAAGAATTCTTTGCCGTTTTATTTTTTTTGTTATTTCAAATGCAAGTACTGAAAACACATTGTTTTGGTTAGTATTGACATTTTTTGCTGCTGTTCATAGAAATCGATATAATGGGAATCAATTTTAACAATAGCAAGCAAAAATTCTCTAAAACATTGATGAAGTATTGTAGTTTTTTGTTTGAAAACATTACTTACAAATTCTTAAATATATATCCAATCAAAAACATAAATTAGGAATTCCAATTCAGTATATAATCTGAAACCTATAATTTGTTAAATTCAAATACTTATACTTCAAATATTTTTTGAGACTTTTTACAGATTGTACAAGAAAATGCATTAATTTGCATGTTTTCGTTCTCTCAAACTATTTATATTCAAGTAAAAAGAATAATCTTTATTGCAATTGAGTTTGTGTTTATTAAATGGATTGGTATTATAGCTTTTTGAATTTTTATTTTTTCCAGATTGAAGACATATAGTAGAACAAAATATGCCAGGCTGCTATAATTCTGTTTTGTTACATTATTTGTTTTTATTTCTAACATTGACAATTGCCTTAGTGGAGGCTGCTACAAAAAATCGTTATTATGTCAAAAACAACGAATCACAGCCGTGTATCTCACAATCTCCAAAGTTTATGCTTCAAAATCTTTCACTTCGAAGATGTGCGGTTGAATGTTTGAACAACCAACAAATGAATTGCCTCAGATTTCAATACTACACAAATACTAAATTGTGTCACACCTTTGAAAACTGGGACCCGCTGGCTACAGCAAGGATTCCGGATAGCAACTGTGTGTCTTACATTAAACGCGGTAATTTTTCATTGTTGATAAACTTATGATAAAATGCAAAAATATTTATTGATATTTGTAGGCTAAAACAAATATAAAAAAATGACTGATTCTTAATTGGATGTTAGTAAAAAAAAGTTTTTGCTTTATCTAGGTTTTCGATATTTAAAAAATCTTAGATAAACAATCACTTATTTAATTAAAACCTGTTTTTCTAAAATTTGTTAATGTTCGGAGGCTCTTGGGGTTCACTTCGAGAATATTTCAAGTTTTGGATAAGGGTTACCCTCACAACGTATTGACCGGGGTTTTTAGAGGTTTTTCTAATTTTTGTCTCTCTCGCTCCTGTTTCCTTCTCCGCTTTCCCATTTCCGTCGCGTTCCCGGTCGCTTTCCCGCTCTCGGTCGTTTTCCAGCTCCCGGTCGCTTTCCCGCTCCCGGTTGCTTTCCCGTTCTCGGTCGCTATCACTTTCCCTCTTTATCTTTCGCTCTCAGTTGGCTTCCCGTTCCCGTTTTCGCTCATTTATGTATGTATGTATATATATATATATATATATATATATATATATATATATATATATATATATATATATATATATATATATATATATATATATATATATATATATATGTATATAGTTCCCGCTCACTTTCCCGCTCCGCTCCGCTCATTTTGTGACGGATTTCAAATTTTTTTTCTCTATATTTGATTCCCCTTGACTCTCAAGGTTGTGTGAAAATTTCATTACATTCGGATGAATGGTGTAGCAATGCATAAAGAACATACATATATACATATGTACATACATACATACATACATACAAACAAACATTCATTTTTATATATATAGATATAGGGAAAAAATTTTAAAATTAGATCCGGTCACTGTTTTATGACTATACGACAAATATCGGTTTGCCAATCAATTTTTGTTTGTGATTAACTTCAAATTTTACTAATCGAATTCTTTATATTAAAAGAAATAGTAGTTTGTTTTTCATTTGAGTTGTGGGACTTTATTAAACAAATCAATCATTATCAAACAAATTATTTAAACTATTTTGGTTGTATTTTACACCAACTTTATCATAACAGAGTGATGAACTACTGGGCTCTCCCTATATGTGTATATGCGTATATGTGTGTGTTGAGGTGGTGGTAGTAAGATGTATTGACAGGTCTGAATTTATTTTTTTTCTAATGCAATCAAACTAAAAGTTCATTTTTTAAACAATGTATATTGTGTTAAATTGAAATATAACAAATTTTCAACAAATTGGAACCACTGATTAGGTATTGCAGTACATCTAGGATTGTCCCATTTTTGCTCTGAACGTTGCAAACTGACGATGACATGAACCAATATCAAAAAAATACAATTATATTTTTTTCAACTAGATCACCAATAAGATATTTACTATTTTTCTCAGATTTATGCCCATCATCATTTGTTTATATGAGCAATGCCGGATCTTGTTACAAACTTGAATATGGAGGATGGAATTGGTATGACGCAAGAGAGCATTGTAATGCCATCCAACCGGGAAGATCATTTCCAGCCGTTCTCAACAGTTCAGCTAAACAAACAAATTCAGCATCATACCTCACTACACTTATGCGTAAAGCTTGTGATCTATTTATTTATTTGTTAGAAAAGTTTAAGAGTGGTGAGCCTACCAAACACAGACATCATCAGTCATAAAAACCACAAACAAAAATCATCAAGAAATGATATTAAATTAACTAATAAAATACTACTAGCTGTAGTTAAGAAAAACGATCAAATCAACAGATTTTAATGACATTTCAAACGACGTAACACTGGAACAATTCACTAATTCGACAGAAAGTGAATTTCAAACCACAACTATGTAGTTTCAGGCAACGCATCAAATAATATTGCAAACACTTATAAATTCTGAATTTTTAACAAACATAATTTTTGATTTTCTTCAACGTTTTAATTGACATTTTATTATGGTACACGTGAAAATTGTATTTTTTAAGTTGTTCTTAGCATTACAATTATCTTAATGAAACCTGTTATATTTAACACAGACAAAAGTCCCGAATCAGCTTGCTTTGTCACTGTCTTTGCTTATCGTCAGATCTGGCTTGGTGCTCAAAGACTAGATCCACTCAACCTTGGAACAATGTTTGTTTGGAAACCATTTGTCAACATCATCTTCAACATTGGACCATATACTAATTGGTTTGGTAGTGAACCGGATGCTTGGTACGGATACATTGGTATGGAAGCTTGCATGCCTTTTGTTCAAGAAACATTCCAGTGGGGCGACGCAAACTGCTCTGTGGCAAAATGCGTTTTGTGCGAATCAGTTCCCAGGGTTGATTGAAGTGATTGCTTGTTGTGGTTGAGAAATCATTTGTAAAGGACACGTTATTCCAGATTTGAAATAATTTTTTTCAACGCTTTTTTAACCTGATGTTTGATCCGAATCTTTGATTTGGCAAATAATCTTGTTTTCTCAAAAGGTATGCCATAATGTTAAAAAAACTATTTTGGTAATTTAATTTACGTAAAAGATATACTTGTATATGAATTGTAGTTATCTCATCATAATAACAACATATTAGTTTAAACAACAAACTACAACTCACTATAACTAACAAATTACTTATAACATTATAATGCTACTTAGTTTCCAGTTCAACTGAGCATTTTGTATTTAATTACTATGCTTTTTTTAGAACAGTATGAAACGCATGTTAGAACATAGTAATATCACTAATAACACTACATTTAGTGACAAAATTACATTAAGTTATAACATTACATTTAGTAACAACACTACATTAAGTCATAACACTAAATTTAGTAACCTCACTATGTTCAGTTTTTTTCAACATTGTTGTAGTGTTTTTCAGCTTTTTAATATGCTCTGACTCTTTTGCTATGTTTTGTTTAGATTCAATTTAAATAGTGTTAGAGTTTTTTAGTCGATGCAAGTTTTAAAACAAATCAGTTTCTACAACGTTTTTTATTAAATAGTACAGATGCAAACAGAAAAATCCATTTTAAAATAGGCAATTATGTGTCGTCTATAATTTTATTTGTTTTTTCAAAAACATTGTAAAATGTCGTGTTTACCTCAATTTTGTCAATGAGATAAAAAAATGTCACCTAAATAACCATGCAGTAATTTAGATTGAAGTGAAGTAAAATAAAGTAAAGTAAATAAGACGAAAGTCTTAAGACTTCTTGTCTCTCATTATTTCTCATTTATTGTGTCTCTTTCAATTGACAAGCCAAAATGTTTTAGCAGTTTAAAAAATAATAAAGTTATAGAATAACTTCACAATGAAAGATCAAAGATGGCCGTTATTCAGCATTCATTAAATTATCAATTCACATAATATTTGATGTCTTTCGTTCTTTCGCTTTTGCTTGAAATACTCGGCAAAAATATTGTTTTATATTTACTCATTTAAGATTGCAACAAGCTTTAAAGTTTTTCATCAAAACGCAAATTATTTTTTTCTTATTTGAGTACAAATTTTTTTTATTCATTTTGGAATGTATTATTGTTAATGCGTAAAAACGTTATAGGGCTAACAAGGAATGATGAACGTGATGTTAAGGAATACGTATTTCAGTCATACATCTTAGAGCTGTTAATAAATCAATCCTTCTTGTTTTAAGGCTTTTGAATTTTGAGCTTTTTTGTAGTAACAAAACTGAAATTAAATTAACGAAGTGGTGGTCGAAAACACTTTTTTGAAAAAAATTATAAAAATTTACTTTTTATTTATTTTATAATAGTTTTCTGTTAAAAGTCACCATTGCAGGTTAAAAATAAGTTAATTGATGAAATTGGTCTATTTTCATTATTAGCCTTTTTTATTTTGGTCTTGAACCAGGAAGCTATTATTCATAATTTTTTTTAAAAACCTAATTTTTTTTGTTTTATATAGATACCACAACATGTGAGTAACTTCTTGATGATAGATTGTTTTCAATTTTATTGTATATGTTTTTACTTAAAGACTGAGCAAAACTATATATATATATATATATATATATATATATATATATATATATATATATATATATATATATATATATATATATATATATATATATATATATATATATATATATATATATATATATATATATATATATATATATATATATATATATATATATATATATATATATATATATATATATATATATATATATATATATATATATATATATATACTAGCGGAGATACCCGGCGTTGCCCGGGTTTTTTAGAGGTTTTTCTAATGTTTGTCTCTTTCTCTCCCATTTCCTTTCCCACTTGCTTTCCCACTCCTGCTCGCTTTCCCGTTTTCGGTCGTTTTCCCGCTCCCGGTCGCTTTCCCGCTCCCGATCGTTTTCCCGGTCGCTGTCCCGTTCCCGCTCACGCTTGCTCTCCCGTTCTCGCTCACGCTTGCTTTTCCGTTCCGCTCGCTGTCCGTTCCGGGTCGCTTTCCCGTTTCTATAATAGACAAACTAACCCACAAACATTCATATATATATAGTCTTAGCAAATCTATTTTACGTTTTATGGGCTAAAAGAAGTTATGAAAGACACAACCTTGAGAGTCAAGGGGAATTAAAAGAAAATGAGAGTGAACGGGAACGGGAGAGCAACCGTGACCGGAAATGGGAGAGCAAGCGTGACCGGGAACGGGAGAGCAAGCGTGAGCGGGAACGGGAAAGCGACCGGGAACGGGAAAGCGACCGGGAACGCGGAAAGCGACTGGAAGCGGGATAGCAAACTTGGAAGGAAACGCGAGCAAGAGAGAAAATCGATAACAAAACTTCTGAGCGGGAAAGCGACCGGGAGCTGGAAAACGACCGAGAGCGGAAAAGCGACCGGGAACGCGACGAAAACGGGAAAGTGGAGGAGGAAACGGGAGCGAGAGAGACAAACATTAGAAAAACCTCTAAAAAAACCCGGGCAACGCGGGTATCTCCGCTAGTAATTTATAAAGAAAAGTGTAAGGCTAGGTAAAACCTGGTGAATATTTTAAAAATTAAAAACCTGGCGAATATTTTAAAAATTAAAAATCTTAGAAAAATCTTTCCAAGGATATTTATAAAAAATTTTGTGACGGATTTCAAAAATTTTTTCTCTATATTTGATTCCCCTTGACTCTCAAGGTTGTGTGAAAATTTCATTACGATCGGATTAATGGTGTAGCAATGCATAAAGGACATATATACATATATATATACATACAAACATTCATTTTTATATATATAGATATATATATATATATATATATATATACTAGCAGTGCCCGTAGTGACTTCGCTCGCATGAAATTAGAGAATTTGAACCGTGCATACATAGTAGAGTACCCACTGCACGGATCAATTTTTTAGGTCTCGGCTCCGCCCGTCGACAACTTGGCCCAGCCCGTTTCAAAAACCGAAATTCCTGGCCCGGCACGGCCCGTCTAATATGGGCCCGGCCCGTTTTTACAAGCCTAGAAGTTCTATATACTTGATGAAAAACTTCGGGTTGTCCCATCTTGACTTCAGGTTTAGCCCGGCCCGTGTGAACACCCTAAAATCACTCAAATGTCTATATACTTGGTTAAAAATATCGGCCCGTTCCACCTTGATTTAAGGTTTGGGCAGGGCCGTATGAAAACCCGAAAATAACGCTTGGCCCGTCCGTCCGGTGATAAACTGAACTCATCTACTTTTAACCGGCCCAAAACCTCAAAATACTAATTTTCACATCTGTAGCATTTACAGTTTTTGAGTAGCAGTTATTTTAAAATCAAATAACCCCTTTTCCACTTCACATTTGAGGTCCTGGAAACCAAATTTTCAGTAAATGCTTAAACACGTATTTCAATATTTTTGAAGTATAAACCAAATACTAATTTTTACTCCTGTAGCATTCACAGTTTTTAAGTAGCAGCTACTTTAAAAACCAAATAACCCAATTTCCAACCCACATTTGAGGTCCTGTAAACCGAATTTTCAAAAAATGGGGAAACACGTATCTTTTTATTTGTCAAGAAGAATCAATTCTACCAAATTTCAAATTCTCCCCATTTTTGGTTTTCGAGATAAACATTATTTTTGAAAAAAAACTTTGTTTTCCAGTTTCTTCCCCTCAGGAGCAAAATTTTCACAAATCCTTTCTTAGTGGATGCTTACGCAATAAAAGTAATATAAGTTCCAAATTTCACGTTTCTAGGATGAGGCGTTTGAGCTCGGCGTTGATTATCAGTCAGTCAGACAGTGAGTGAGTCAGTCAGTCAGTCAGGACATGTTCTTATATATATATATATATATATATAGATATATATATATTACCACTTACAGTTTTTAAGTAGCAGTAATTTTTAAAATCAAATAACTCTATTTTCAACCTTACATTTGAGGTCTTGGAAACCAAATTTTCAAAAAATGCTAAAACACGTATTTCATTATTTTTGGAGTAGAAACTAAATACTAATTTTTACTTCTGTAGCATTAACAGTTTTTAAGTAGCAGCTACTTTAAAAACCAAATAACCCAAAAAGTGATGAAACACGTATATCTTTTTTTTTTGAGTTGATACTAAGTATTAATTTTTACATCTGTGGCAATTACAGTTGTTGAGTAGCAGTTACTTTAAAAACCAAATAACCCTATTTTCCACCCCACATTTGAAGTCCTGGAAACCAAATTATCAAAAAATTGTGAAACCCGTATATCATTATTTTTAGAGTAGAAACTAAATACTAATTTTTACTTTTGTAGCATTAACAGTTTTTGAGTAGAAGCTACTTTAAAAACCAAATAACCCAATTTTCCAACCCACATTTGAGGTCCGGGAAACCAAATTTGTAAAAAATTGTGAAACACGTATATCTTTATTTTTAGAAAAGAAACTAAATAATAATTTTTACATCTGTGGTATTTACTGTTTTTGAGTAGTAGTTACTATAAAAGACAATTAGCCCTATTTTCCACCCCACATTTGAAATCCTGGAAACCAAATTTTCAAAAAATGCTAAAACATGTTTTTCATTATTTTTGGAGTAGAAACTAAATACTAATTTTTACTCCTGTAGCATTAACAGTTTTTGAGTAGAAGCTACTTTAAAAACCAAATAACCCAATTTTCCAACCCACATTTGAGGTCCGGGAAACCGAATTTTCAAAAAATGGTGAAACACGTATCTTTTTATTTTTTAAAAAGAATCTCATTTTTGGTTTTCGAGATATACATTGTTTTAGAAAAAAGTTTGTTTTCCAGTTTTTTCCCCTCAGGAGCAAAATTTTCAAAAATCCTTTCTTAGCGGATGTTAACGCTATAAAAGTAATATAAGTTCCAAATTTTACGTTCCTAGGATGAGGCGTTTGAACTCGGCGTTGATTATCAGTCAGTCAGTCAGGACATGTTCTTTTATATATATAGATATATATATATATATATATATATATATATATATATATATATATATATATATATATATATATATATATATATATATATATATATATATACATATACGTATATACCTTTTTCCTATATTCCTAAGTTAATAAAATATAGTTCCAATTTTGTCACAAAACAAAGCTTTTCCAACTATTTTTAGCTGACTAGTTTTTTATACAAATGGAAGAAGTATTTGGTTTGCCTTTAGATAGTAAAGAAATGTCAAATGATAAAGCTAAGTGGCTCTTTGAAAATGGTGCTACTCTAGTTATTTTAGATGTGCCAAAAGGTTCAGAGTTTGGAATTGATTACAACTCTTGGGAAGTTGGTGACAAATTCAAAGGAATTAAAATGATTCCTCCTGGTTTTCACTTTATCTACTATAGCGCTGTAGGTTTGGATCATCAGGTTGCACCTCGTACAGGCTTTATGCATAGTTTTAAATCAAAAGAATTGTTAGTTAAATTGTGGGACAAAACGTCTGAAGATTTGATTGACCCAACCGATTCCGAACTTACAGACAGGCTCAAATTTAACAAATTGGAGCTAGATCGGTACTTGGGACCCTATCCTTACGAAAGTTTAAAGAAATGGATATCTTTAACCAATTTTATTACTCCCGATGCAGTCGAAAGGATTACTCCTTTAAATAGAAAGATTCATTCAGTAGCACCTTTAGAATCTGAGTCAAGTACTACTCAATCTAGAAAGAAAATGAAAGAAGATGCCTTTAAAAATGGAGTCGCAAGCAATGACTCGACAGTTAAAAGCGAACCATCGTTGCTCGATATGAAACTATTACCAGGGACAGAATTGAAATTTATTCCAATTGCGGAAAGGAACTTCAAAACGTGTTTGACGCCGGCCGACATTATAAAATACGGCATGGACCAGAGCCAAAGACTTAAAGATTTCATGCTATCGTTTCCTAATTCACCGTCATGTTCTGATTCAATTTTGGGAGAACTTCAGCTTGCATTTGTCTGTTTTTTGGTAGGTCAGGTCTTTGAAGCATTTGAACAATGGAAAAAAATTGTCAGTTTGCTATGCAGTTGTGTGGATGCCATTACTGAATTTCCAGATCTCTACAGTAAGTTTATAGGAGTTCTGCATTATCACATTAATGATATACCAGAAGACTTTTTCGTTGACATTGTCACACAAAACAATTTCTTATCGGCTACTTTAACCGATTTTTTTGAAAACATCAATGTGAGTGATTGCCCAGAAAACCTTAAAAAACGTGGAATAAAGTTTCGAAGCAATTTAGAAAAGAAATTCTCCTGGAGTTTCGAATACGAGACTGGTGAGAACGCTCCTGTAATTGTTGAAGAAACGATGAATTTTATTTGAATTAGTTTCTGATGTTGGTCAGTGCTTATCTGACAGTGTCAATTTTTTGCAAAGTTATGTTGTTAAAGATTTTTAAAAAGATTTTTGTATGTTAACTATTTTTCTGTTTACAATTATTGATTGTATTGGTTTTAATAAAGTTTAAAAAAATTCTAAAGTTTTTCTGCTTGATATTCTAATTTATAAATTGTTTCAACAACGCTGCACTGATGACTGAGTTTTTCTTAATGGAAAAGTAGTTCTAGCTAGGTATACCATTCTGGGTCGCTTTTCCGCTTCCGATCGCTTTCCCACTTTCGGTCGCTTTCCCGCTCTTGCTTGCTCTGCCGTTCCCGGTTTCCTTCGAGCTTGCTCATTTGCTCTCGGTCGCTATTTTGTTCCCGTTTGCTTTCCCGTTCACGTTTCCGCACATTTTCCAGTTAAGTAACACTTAAGAACATATTAATGAGTTATTAATGAGCACTTGATATTTGTTTTTAATTTAATCATTTTTAAAACAAAAACTGTTATGAGTTTAAGAATGTTTATTATTCACAAAATTTTAATGAACGAAGCAATAGAGACCAAGAAAATGTAAATATAAATACTGTTTAATAAGGGTAGTCAATAAATTCTAAGTGACTAATGTAAATTACTATCTGTTTATGGATTTCATTTTATTTGCACTTCGTATGTAATGAACAATCATTACAATTTTATTTTTGTTTCTTTTAGGAAAACTTTGAACACGCTTGACTTTAGAAAACGTTTATAGAAGTTTGCTTCCATCAAGTCATAAAGTCGATTTTGAACTTCGTTAAATGAAGAACTGTTCGGTTTCTTTATGACTCTCTTTGCTATTTCATGGTGATCGTCACCTAGTAAAACCTGAGTTTATAAATAAAATATCATTTAAAAAATGTTTAGACATCACAGCAATCTGGTTAAACTAGATTGTTTTATTGTATTCTCTTTTTACCGAACAGCAGTTTAAACCTAGTAATTCAAACTTATTGATTTTTGTCTGAATATTAGGAAACTACTAATCAACCTAAGCCATTTTATATTTGAGCTTTTATCAGTTAGTTTTGGTTAAATTCACGTCTTTTAATTAAACTATTACATTACTTGCTTATTCAAAGTAAGCAGTTTATTTGTCTAAAAAAACTTTAAAATGGGAGGATAAACTTTCATAGTGAAAAAAGAACAATTTTTTGATACGAAAATAATAGTAATGTATTTTTATCAAGTGATTTAAATATTAATTTCTTACAAATTTGCAGGACCATGGATTTAAATAGTTTTTGTACAGTCTTTTGGCTTCGTCCTTCAATTCTCTTTTGGGTAATCTTTTGTAATCTTTACAAGCTAAGTAGAATTCCAAATCATACTCGTTCTTTGTTTTTATAAATTTCTCAAACAACTGCATGCCAGCTGTGAACGTTTTGATCAACAAAATAAATTTTTGTGTTCTTGTTTTTAAACATTTATATGTCGTAATAGGGATGGTTTTAGAAATAAAATTAACCTTAACAGCGTTTCAAAGTGTGACCAACCAGCTTAAATAACTGATAATATTACCATCTCATCACTTCACTCAAAAGTGTCAAAAATTACTGATTTTTCAATATCTTTAGCTCTAAACAAAATTAATATAGTTTATAGCAAAAAAATCCATCACAGAACTTGTACTATCCCATAGATTTTCAAATGAATCTTTCCATTTTCTCACATGCTTGATGTCACTTTCTTTTATAGAGTTAAGATTGATGGCCGGAACTTTTTTCTTAGAAAAAAATGACTTGAGCGAATCCGTTCTGAAAAAAAACCGCCAGTAAATAAACCCCATCAAACTACAAAGCTAAACAATTAAACAGTGTTTTTCACAACGTTCTTATATTTCAAAATTTGTCGGCTTTTTATTGATTTCAATTTTTTTAAACTAATCATTTAAAATCTATATGTGCAAATAATTATATTGTGATGTTTGGTTTGTTTTTGTTTTAAAGCATAGATAATTAGTTTTTTTGACTAACCCTTTTCTAGCTTTATTAAAAGGAATTTCCGTGGGGATTGAGCATTTATATAAAACTAGCGGGGTTACCCGGCGTTGCCCGGGGTTTTTAGAGGTTTTTCTAATGTTTGTCTCTCCCGTTCCCTTCTCCACTTTCCCGTTTTCGTGGCGTTCCCAGTCGCTTTTACGCTCTCGGTCGTTTTCCAGCTCCCGGTCGCTTTCTCGCTCAGAAGTTTTGTTATCGATTTTCTCTCTTGCTCGAGTTTCCTTCCAAGCTTGCTCTCCCGATTCCAGTCGCTTTCCGCGTTCCCGGTCGCTTTCCGCGTTCCAGGTCGCTTTCCCGTTCCCGGTCGCTTTCTCGTTCTCGGTCGCTTTCCCGTTCTCGGTCGCTTTCCCGTTCCCGGTCGCTTTCCCGTTCCCGGTCGCTTTCCCGTTCCCGGTCGCTTTCCCGTTCCCGGTCGCTTTCCCGTTCTCGGTCGCTTTCCCGTTCCCGATCGCTTTCCCGTTCCCGGTCGCTTTCCCGTTCCCGGTCGCTTTCCCGTTCCCGCTCACGCTTGCTCTCCCGTTCCCGGTCATGCTTGCTCTTCCATTCCCGGTCACGGTTGCTCTCCCGTTCCCGTTCCCGTTCACGCTCATTTTCTCTTTTACATTCTTTCATAACTTCTGTTAGCCTATAAAACGTAAAATAGATTTGCTAAGACTATATATATATATATATGAATGTTTGTGGGTTAGTTTGTCTATTATAGAAAAGCTGGAAAGCGACCCGGAACGGACAGCGAGCGGGAACGGAAAAGCAAGCGTGAGCGGGAATGGGAGAGCAAACGTGAGCGGGAACGGGGCAGCGACCGGGAACGGGAAAACGTCCGGGAACGGGAAAGCGACCGGGAGCGGGAAAGCGACCGGGAGCGGGAAAGCGACCGGCAGCGGGAAAACGACCGAAAACGGGAAAGCGAACAGGAGTGGGAAAGCAGGTGGGAAAGGAAACGGAGAGAAAGAGACAAACATTAGAAAAACCTCTAAAAAACCTGGGCAACGCCGGGTATCTCCGCTAGTACATACATAAACACACACACAGATACACATACATGCACATACACATACATACATACACACATACATACGCACATACATATATATATATATATAGTTCCCGCTCGCTCACCCGCTCCGCTCCGCTCATTTTGTGACGGATTTCAAAATTTTTCTTTTATTTTTGATTCCCATTGACTCTCAAGGTTGTGTGAAAATTTCATTACGATCGGATGAATGGTGTAGCAATGCATAAAGGACATTAATATATATATACATACAAACATTCATTTTTATATATATAGACTAGCCGGGTACCCGGCGTTGCCTGGGGTTTTAAGAGGTTTTTTCTATCGTTTTTCTCACTTGTTCCCGTTCCCTTCACCGCTTGCTCTCCCGGTCGCTTTCCCGCTCTTGGTCGCTCTCTCGTTCACGGTCGTTTTACCCCTCCCAGTCGCTTTCCCGCTCCCAGTCGCTTTTACGTTTTCCTGCTTCAGCTTGCTGTCCTCTTCATGGTCACTTTTCCTACTCGCTTTTTTCGCTTTCGGTGGCTTTTCCGCTCACACATAAGTAAGTTAATCAGGTGATGGTTTGTGTCAAGTTTGACAAAAAAATGTTAATACGTTGGTGTTTTATGGACAGAAAACGTTTAAGTCAGCGGTTGCGTAAGGATCTTAGAGGTTTTTCTATCGTTTTTCTCTTGTTCCGGTTTTCTTCATCGCTTGCTTTTCCGTTCCCGTTCGCTTTCCCACTCCCGGTTACTTTTCCGTTCCCGGTCACTTTCTCGATCTCGGCGGCTTTCCCGCTCCGGTTCGCTTTCCCGCTCTCAGTCGCTTTCCCGTTTTTGGTCGCTTTCCCGCTCCAGCTTGCTCTCCTCTTCCTGGTCACTTTTGCTGCTCGCTCTTTCGCTCACAGTCGGGTTTATATATTTATATATATACAACTTATAACTTACAACCGCTGAGCAAAAGGTTTTTTTCCATAAAACACCAACGGATAAACACATTTTTTTTTCAAACTTCACAAACCACCGCTAGTTTGACCCATGCGCTTGCCCAATTTCAATAAAATCAGTTCGGCAGTTTTCATTTGATGCTTGATTATACAAACATACAAACATTGCTTTTATATATAAGATTTCAGCTTTATTGGGTGACGGGAAGTTAGTTAAATGACCGTCGGTGAAGTTATTATAAAATCTTTTTCTCCTGTTTTACCTGAAATGACGCCCATGGTTGTAAATAATTTAAAAAATTTAAGTATTTTTTTTAAAAAAACATTTCATTTTTTTCTAAAAAACCATGGACCAGGAAAAAAAATAGACGGTAAAAACGTGGGTAATTTGAAAAAAAAATTGTTTCGAATTTTAAATCTTTTTTTTATAAATTTTTAGACTGTTTGCATAAATTTCAAGTTTATTTTTGCTCAATTTTAAGGCTAGTGTTTTTGAATCAGGAAGAAATAATTCCCTGTCATTAGTTATACGTCTAGAAGTTTCATTACATAATAAATTACTTAAATTTAAAAGCCCTTTATACCTTGGGGCTCCCTAATCAGGTGGTTTGTTATGTACTAACCACAACACTGCTGTGAAAAAAGTTAGTCCTGAAATTTTAGCCCATGAATTGGGCCGTGCCGCAAAAAAACGCTTGTGGAATACTACAATATTTGAAATGCAAAAAAAAATCAGAGTAAAAAAGAGTGTTGCAATAAAAACAATTCTACTCTACATGTAGTACTTAAAATAAAAAGATGGCATTAGCTTCTTTGACCACGTAGTCTCTGATGACACAAAACGTTTGATGGTCAATAACATGAAAACACAGGGTGCAAAGCATTTTTTAAAAAAGATATTAAATTGCTATATGGCTTCTCGAACTTGTAAGACTTTGTTAACAAGAGCAGTCACAAATTGATCACCATTATTGGCCTGCCGTCAACTATCCTCAACAAAAATGTGAAGCATCAATTGTTGTTTTTTTTTTTATAAGCACAAGGTGTTCATTAACGAGAAACAAAAACATAATGTGCCCCTAACTGTAATGAAACAACTCCAGAAATTCTTGATAGGGCGATTCAAATCCATGCACAAGCTAGTTAGGAGGTTTTTGTGATTGTGATAGTCTCAAAGCTAAATGACAACAATAATCACAACAAGCTTCAATAAATCAATGCCGTTCTTTGAGTTGTAATTATTCATATTATAAAAATTTTTTTAAAAATATTCCGTTGAAAATGTAATATATTAAATGTGTTTAATTTCTCTGGGAGGAAGTTAGTCGATATTTTACAATAATTTTTTTTAATAATACCACTTACAAACTGAATGATTCTCTGAGTCTTCTACGTGCATCGTCAGGCTCTAAAAAGACATTATCTGACTCAGCATCAGATAAGTCGGAACACGGTCTCGGTATCTCAGGAGAGTTAAATTTTGCAAAAACATCTGAGAGGTTTGACGGAACTTTAGGGGGACCTTTCCTGCGTTCAGGAGAGCAGTTTTTTGGACACTCAGCCATTTGTGATGTTGACCGTCAGTTGATTTTTTTAGTTTGCTTGACCATTGTTTAATAAAAATTAGATTTAGTAGCATATATATTTCAAAATTCTTTTTTTATTATTTTCATAACCACTATTTATTAACAGTAATTAAAAGTTCCTAAGGATGCACACACAAAAACGTTGAAATAAAAGTAATAATAAATTCATTTAAGACAGAAACAATTCCTAATTTTATTTTAATTTTAAACTTTTTAATAAAAATAACAGACAATTTAGACAATAAAGAAGACTAATGGTATAATACTTATAAAAGTACTGTAGTACCGTACTTTTTTTACGTAAATTCTGAATTTTATATCTCAATGCTGCCACCAAAACTTTATAATTAAATGGACACAATAGTTTTTATTTGATATAATATTTATAGTAATGTATTTAAGACAAACCTGGTTTTTTTCGGTTTTTTTGAGTTTTTGTTTGTTGATTTTTTGTAGAGCGGCACGATTATTTTTACTTGAATGGCGTCATATTTTCTTTTACTACCAAAGACAACATAACATAACATAGTTATTAATTAGCAGTTGAAAAGTTAATATGTCTGTTTGCAATTATTTCATGTTTGAATTTAGAAACATATTGAATTTAGATACATGTTTAGCCTGTATACAATAATTTTATCTTAGAATTTAGATACATATTGAATTTTGATAAATGATTGAATTTAGAGCCAAAAAATAGTAGGTACTCATTGCCTTAGTCTGGATAAAGCTTATTTTAAATGTTGTCGTGTAGTCAACTGCTACCGTGTAATTGCTAATTGTTCTTGTAACAGACACGTATGGCTCTGGTTTATACAACTCCAGTAATAATGTATATGTGCTAGTAGCAATGCTTAACCGACTGCAAATAGTTATTGAAGGAAATGTATTTAGAGATGCAAGTTCACCATAAGTTGTTCTATAAGGATGTGAAATAACTGATATTGTGTTACCCAATATATGTCATCAATAAATTGACAAATTATAAAAATGTAAGAGAACATTTGTCAAGTTTTGTTCATAGCAAGACAATAATATGTATATTAAAAATAGTTGCAAACAAATTAAAAAATAAGTGGTCTTTGAAATATAAGCAAGAAATAATACCAGGCTTCAAAGTTTACTTGACATGTTATTGGTAATCACACCGGTAGTTTTGTAACGAATGATGTCCTCGATGGAATTACGACTTGTTTGATTTTTCCAATTAAATTACAAAAAAATTCAACTATTTCAACAAACGTCATAAATGTTATTCCCAGCCACAAGCTGAAACTTCCACCGACAGTGCCGAGCATAGACTCCCAGGTGTAAACAGGTGTATCAGTTATGGAAATCGGGTTATCCGAGGTGAAGGAAAATTTCACTTGCAAGAAATTCGATTTTATTTTATTATTATTTCTAAAAAAATCATTTAAAGATTGAATTGTTGAATTATCATCGTAGATTGTTTCATAAATTGCATTATAATATTCTTTGAAATAGTCGTCTATTTTGTTACCTTTTGATCGATCCGTATTGCTTATATAGCTGTTATAAAAATGCTTTTGGAAAGACACCTTTGGCCAATCATACAAAGTTTGAACTGTACGCTCGTAGTAGGTTTCAATGCAAGGTTTTTTACAATTTCGATTGCAGTTCTTATAGAATTCACTGAGAAAACTAGTTTCGCAATCTACCTCTTCCAATGCTTTAATGGTTCGTTTAATAATCGTTTCTGTATCTAAAAAGATATTTCTCAATGCCAAAGTAGTATTACCGCATATGTTATTATTGTTATACATCGGAGGAATAAATATTTTTCCTGAAACGCAGTGACAGTTTTCTAACATTTGTTCCTGCGTGCACTTTATTTTGCAAATATGGGTGCTGTGAAGAATGTTCAGTGATTCGTCAACGTATTTATTAGTCTCACAACCTTCACTGTTGTACGGTTTGTCTAAAACCTGTTTCACTTTCATGGATAGTTCAACTAACGAATCGGTTCCTGTGCCAAGATTGAATCCATTCGATATATCACCTATAACACCGGGAGCAGAGAGCTCTATTTTAACCCCGTCTGTGTTCAAACTTGCGAATTTAAATTCGAAATACTCTTCAAGAACATAAGACGTGTCTGTGTACAACATCACAACAACAGATTTTACGGAGTACGTGCACAGTTTTGAAACTTGATACAAGTGACAATTGTAGAAATCTGGGTGGTAGATATTTTCATCCAATAAATTAGTGCAATTTTCATTTAATATAGGCTGATCCGCAATGTCGGTCATGGCGGAATCTATCAAAAACGGAATGGAATCATCAGGATTTGTTTTATATTTTGGAAGAGAACTTGAATACATTTTATCTTCTTTTTCAAATGAGTAAATACCTGAAAAATACTTAGAATAAAGAAGTTGCATTACTTTATCGTCTTCAGCCAATTTTTCTAAAGTAGCAGTTATGTTACTAAACTGATCTCTAAATTCATCTTGGGTCAAGTATATCCTATTTTCAATGTCAGCTATTTTTGGTTTCATGCTGCAAATAGTTATTGAAGGAAAGATGTTTAGAGTTGGTAGTTCACCATAGGCAGTTCTATGAGGAAATGAACTGTAATTAACAAACAAAGTAGCAAGTTGCCAAACAAGAACTCCTGTACTTCCAAGAGCAGCACACAACCACATGATTTTTAAAGCAACTTTCTTTGACTTCACTATTTTTGACACCCCACGCACCGAAACACTTTCACCAAATTTAACAAACTCTTCTTTAATGCAATTCATTTGTAAAACATTAAAAACTGTTTCTATGATTGTTTTAAATGTACTATCTAGTCACTGAATGTTCTAGTTTAATTTATTTATTTTTCTAGCAATAGCGTTTCGTGTAAATAATTATATGCTATGCCACTTTGAAGTCCGAACGTAGCCTTATCTTTGTTGGAATTCATAGTGCTACCAGTCCTAGATTAAGTAGCTATCGTAAGGTGAAAAATTGAGAAAAAAATCAAAGCTTGTTATTGAATTGTTTTTTAACTAAGAAGGTTAAAACAGTTCGATAGAATATGAATAACAAGTGCGCAACGACAAACAATTATTTAAATTCGTCTATCTAATTTGAAAGTATGATTTGCAAGTATTTAATTAGACGTCTTAAAAACGATGTCTTTTAACCCACTGCCACATCCAGTGAGATTTTAAAAGATACTGTATTTGTACGCATATGACATACATCTATGAAAACCTGAAGATGAATTAAAAATAACACTGGCTTATCAACAAACAACATTTAATTGGAAAAATGTATTTTATATCACATTAAAAAATGTGTATACGTATTTATATTTTTTGAGTAATAGGGATAAATTATTTTTTATCACTTTTCCAGGCACGTAAAATAATTGTTCGTCCGATGTTTGTTAATTTGACATAAAAAAATTGATACGAGAAAAGTACATCTGGTAACACTTTATATCTAAAGTGTACTTGAATTAAATCAATAAAAAAATAAAACGTTAAAGCTGTAATGAAACTAAAATTGCGTCAACACATCTAGACATCGCAAGGACAAATAATTTATGTGATATTCTAGACATTAATAGCTTTTTCCAAAATTATTATAGCCAAACAACCCTGGTTGCCCCCACTACTTTTTAAAAACTACTGATATGTTCAAAATTTTTTTTATCAAAAATGAAGAACTATCTTTTAAAAATACATCAAATTACTTTACGCTGAAAATATCTTGGGTATAAATTGATAAAATTGCTGAGGAGTGACTTCAAAATTTGATGAATAGTCCTCTTGATGAATAGTCTTTAGATGAACAGTCCTTATGATGAACCGTCCTTTTGATGAATAGTCCTTTGATGAATAGTCTCTTGATGAATAGTCCCTTGATAAATAGTCCTTGATGAACAGTCCCTTGATGAATCGTCCTTTGATGAAAAGTCCGTATACCGAAACGTGTTTAAGCATGTTTGATTTATTCCACAACAAGATATCAGGTAAAGCTGAATGAAAGCATTTAGGAAAGTTCCAAATGTTCATACACTTCTTATAAAATTTAGAAACACTTTAAAATTAAATTTATGTTTGTTAACGAGTATGATTGTTAATTTATTTATCTGAAGATATTGGAACAACCGATGAATCTTGAAGAAACATGAATTTTTTCACGACTCCGATCAAATTGCACAAAAACTCAATTACTTAAACAAATGTCATGATGGTAACTCCTAACCACAAACTGAGACTTCCACCAACAGTTCCAAGCATAAAATCCCAGGTGTAAACAGGTGTATCTGTGATTGAAGTAGGATTATCAAACCGGAAAATAAATTTAACTTGCAAGAAGTTTGATTTAATTTTGTTATTTGTTTGAAAAAATTGATTTAATTCGTCTATTGTTATTTTGTCATTATCGTTATTAAATTTATTAATTATATCAAAGTAATCTTTGAAATCTTCGTTAACTTTTTCACCGCTTGACCGTTTCTGGTTATTGATATAAGTGTTAAAAAATTGCTCATGGAAAGAAACTCTTGGCCAATCATACGAGGTTTGAACAGTTTGCTTGTAATACGTTTCAATGCAGGGGTTTTTACAATTTGACTCACAGTTACCAAAGTATTCATTGTTAATCTTATTTAAACAATCTATTTCTTTAATTGCTTTCCTTGTCTTGTTAATCTCTGTTATTAAGTCAAAGCTGCCATTTCTTGATGCTAGAGTAGTGTTTCCACATATGTGTGCATTGTCGTACATTGGAGATACCAACATATATCCTGATACACAAGTGCAGTGTTGTAACAATTTGTCCTGGATACATTTGATTTTGCAAATAAATGTGCTATAAAGAAGATCTGAAGGTCCATCCAGGTATTTCTTATTTTCACAATGTTCACTGTAATATGGTTTGTCTAAAACTGTTCTTACTATCATTGTTAGTTCAACTAAAGAATCCGTCCCAGGACTAAGATTAAATCCGTTTGTTAAATCAACAACATTTCCAGGACGAGATAACACTATTTTCATACCGTTTGTATACAAACTACCATACTGGAAACTAAATGGTTCTTGAAAGTTATAGAAGCTGTCTGTGTATAGTATCATTTTCAGTGATTTAATTGTAATGTTGCATGATTTTTGAATTGAATATATATGACAGTCAGAGTAAACTGGATGATAGAATGGCTTATCGTTCAGTTTACGGCAATTAGCATTGTCAACAAAATTGTCTTTCCGATCGGTCATTGCAAAGTCAACCAATAGTTTAATTGTGTTATTCAACTTGTTTTCATATTTTGGAAGAGACATCGAATAAGAACTATAAATTGTCCACAATTCTGTATCAATACAAAATAATTCACTTGAACTGAGTGATAAGTTTTTAATTTTTTCTAAGTACTCTTCTACAGTTAAATAGTTTTCGTAATGTATTTGAAACAATTTTGTCGCAGATTGCAAAGAGTTATTGATGGAAATTTATTTAAAGTTTATTTTTCTCCATAAGCAGTTCTATAAGGATATGATCTGTAATTATGAAATAAAGTAGCAAGAAGCTAGACAAGAACTCCTGTACTTCCAATAACAGCAAACAACCACATGATCTTGAAAGGCGTTCTTTTTGATTTGACAATCTTCGAGACGCCACGTACTGAAACATTTTCACCAAATTTAATAAATTCTTCTTTACGCAATGCATAAGCTGTTAATTATACAGAAATCCAGTTACTATCATTTCTAAAATGTCACATCTAACAGAACACGCCCATTTAAAATAAAACTCGCTGTATTGACAGTGATAATTTATAATATTTTTGTTTTTCAAAAAAATTATAAATGTGTTGTTGTTATTAGAAATATAAAAAGGTTCTTTTCAATTTAAAAAAGAAAACGATCGTTAAAATTTGCTATTCACCGAAGCAAACACATCTTTAAAAAATTTTAGTTTTTTTTTTTTTTTTTTTTTTTTTTTTTTTTTTTTGAACATTTATTGAGCACGAAACAAAACAACAGTGAAGTTATAAATAAGGAAAAAAAAAATCAAGTGCTCAAAAGGTTCATCCAAAGGGAATTACTTCCCGCTAACTGGACGACCTATAAACGAAAATTTAGATACGAACCGAGACAGAGAAATAAAAGTTAACATAAGTGTATAGGAGTAAACATAAGTATATATAAGTTAACATATCTGTATCGAAGTTAACATAAGTATATAGATATTGAAATTATGAATCTAGCTGTAATATGTAAGATTTCAACGATTTTTTAAATAGCGAAATGCTTTTCAATGAGGATATTGTTATTGGAATACTTGAATACAACCGCGGACCATAACACTTTATGGAGAATGTTTTGAGAGTTGTTCGAGCAAAATCGGACCGAAAGCAATGCAAAGAACGCACATCATGAGAATGTACATGAGACGATTTTGTGAAAAGGTTATCAAATGACGACGGTAACATATGGTTGTCATATTTGTACATGAAAATACTAACAAGAAAAAAATTAATTTGATATACATTCAGTAGGTTGTTGTTGTTGTTGTTGTTGTCGTAGGAAAAACAAAAATGTGCATTGTATTGATTGTATGTTAGAACGGAAAAAACTTGTTTCAACTGAACAACCGTTTTTATAACGAACTTCAACTCTATTTCTTTTGGTAGCAAAATTTAACAAAATAACTTATAAATACAATTATTGATCTTTAAAACTTAAAGTTTGTTTATAATTTATTTATTAGTTCTTTTTCTTAACGAGGTTTTACCGATAAGTTGAAAGGCAAAATAATTGAAAGTAATTAAGTATGCAGATTTTGAACATCTAACCGCATGAATAGTATAAGAATTGATAAAAATTAGATTATTGAATTACTTTTGAAAAACATTTTAAATTTCTTATTTTATGGTATTCAGACAGGCTGGGACGGACCTGAAGTCAAACCGGGCCGGTCCGAGTTTTTCGCTATTTATATAGGTATTTTAACCCTGTAAAAACGGACCGGGCCGAGTTGTCCATGAAAAATCAGCCCGTGCAGTAATCTACTATGAATGCAAGGTTCAAATTATCTAATTTTAAGCGAGCGATGTCGCAACGGGCACAGCTGGTGCATACATACATGTATACATACATACATACATACATACATACATACATACATACATACATACATACATACATACATACATACATACATACATACATACATACATACATACATACATACATACATACATACATACATACATACATACATACATACATACATACATACATACATACATACATACATACATACATACATACATACATACATACATACATACATACATACATACATACATACATACATACATACATACATACATACATACATACATACATACATACATACATACGTTCATACGTACATACATACATACATACATACATACATACATACATACATACATACATACATACATACATACATACATACATACATACATACATACATACATACATACATACATACATACATACATACATACATACATACATACATACATACATACATACATACATACATACATACATACATACATACATACATACATACATACATACATACATACGTACGTACGTACATACATACATACGTACATATATACATACATACACATACATACATACATACATACACACTTACCTACATTCACATATACGTATATACATATATTCATATATGCATACATAGATACATACATACATACGTACATACATACATACATACACACTTACCTACATTCACATATACGTATATACATATATTCATATATACATACATAGATACATACATACGTACATACATACACACATACATATTTCATACATACATACATACATACATACATACATACATACATACATACATACATAATTTGAAATTATGGAGGTTGATCCATGAATAATATAATAAATCGGTAATGTTTAGTTATACAATATTAAACATGAAAAAACACGTTGACAGGCATATAAATTTTTCTAGATGTAGAGACTATCTCATTGTTCTGTTAACTACAATGAGATAGCTGAAACTAAACAAAGTTTAGTTGGCTTTGTTTCAGACTCACATGAGCGTTTTTATTTAAATTGAATGATGATAAAACAACATACAATTGTATAAAACACCTTTAAACAATGAAAAAACCTTTTTTTTCTTTTTTCTTTTTTTTATTGGAAATAGAACTAAAAACTAGAGTTCTTTTATGACGTCGTATCGCTCAATTTTATAAATATTTATTCTCGCATTTGTACTTACGACGGGTAATGAGTTTATAAGACCGTCGTTTCATTCGGAACTTTGCTTTAAAATGTCAAATAATTTAATTTCAGTTTTGTTTGTTTTAGTTATATTATCAATTATTTCTGTTTTGCCAGTACAGTGCTATATTAGTTAGACTTTCGAAATCGTGCAATTTGAAAGTTCAGTGGAACCCCGCAATAACGCGATGATTGGGTTCATAAATCGGATCGCGTTAAAAGTGGGGTCGCGTTAATGCAAAGTTTTACAATATTTAAACTTATTTTCACAGTCAACTGTTTCTGTTCAACCATACCGCCAAGCGCAGCATACATGTTGGCGGTTATCGTCTTTTGATGTTTATTAGATTGTACGACTCTTATTAACCACAGCTTTGTCTATTGAACAGCATGGCTGTGATTGCAGTTAAATAAGAAGCTTGTGTCGGCTGTTGTTTGAGAAACTACTGCCTACAGAATTCCTGGAAGACAAACACAAAAACGATTCACTGGCTCCACTCATGGATACCGAATAACAGTAATAAGTAACACTTCCGATAATGTTTGCTTCAGCTAAACAATTCAAAAAACTAATGAAACCAGTTTTTTCCAATTGATTTCCATATATAAATCAATAATTGAAATTGTGGGAACCATGCTACGACCACGTTATAACCGAATTCACGATATAGCGGGGCGCATTATAGCGGGGCGCGTTATAGCTTTGCGCATTATAGCGGGATTCCAATGTACTTCTATATTATATATGTGTTGTGAGTGTGTGTTGCATGGGTGTGACTTCAAACGTTTTTTTACTTAATTTTTCGAACATGTCTAATTCAAAACTGGATGTAATTTTTTAAAGAGAGAAGGCATACATTAATGCAACAAAACATTCTGTGTGATAACGGTGCCCAGAATTGTAAAAAAGTTACATATCAATTGGATCGTTATTATCAAATCAATCGTCTGAAATATGGTCCAGCCACTGGTAAATATTGAATGTAATTATAAAATGTGATTTTTATTTAAATATGTTTTAAATGATCCTCATTACTTGCTTTTATTTAACTTCAACTGTTCACAAGGTTTTATATAACTGATGTGAAACTTGAAATAGAAGTGTATTATATTGAGCGGTCAGATATTAAATAAACTTTACTCTTACTCTTAATACTAGCAGCCCTGGCAAATTTTGTAACGTTTAAGAAGCAATACAATATGTGTTTAGTTATTTGTTTAATTAAATTGTTATTTATTAAGTTTAAATAAATAATAATTATTTATTTACACGTTGACGCATTATTGGTATCACAAAATCGCAGCAAATAGCAAATAGCATTTGGACAAAACATAAAAAAATGTGTAATAGTTCATCGAGCTAACTTTCTTAGTAGCTTGTTCCAGTGGTCTAAAAGCTAAATGTGCCGCCCCCTTATACCAGGAGCCTCATTTAATAAGCAAATCGATGAGAGAGGCTCAATTTCAAGCAAGCAAACAAACACTTTGAAATATTATAGAAGATTTGAATAAAAAAAATCTTATGAATCAAAAAATTGAATATCTTTTTTGTTTTTTTGTTTTAAATAAAATAAAAATTAAAGGTTTATTTTCAACAGAAACTTAAAAGTTTTTGAAATTGTATTTGTATTATTCCGTAATAAACAAAAATTTTGTGCAATCAATCTGAAGTTCATTAAGATGTAACGTACGCAGCGATGAATAAACCCATCAAATTTCAGCTTGATTGGACAACGGAAAAATGTTTTTGTAAATGGTAAGAGGTTTCAATATATGGCTCATGCAAACCAACACGGTGAATGTAATATAAAGGATTTAAATACAAAAACTTCTGTCTCAGACATTTTCACAAAATTAACTCATTAATTTTAATTTTTGTTGAAGGTTGAAGAGAGTGTATATATTTGATTTAACATATTCAACATTATTCAAAATTGTAGCCAATATTACAAAAGCAACTCTGAAACAAAGCCTTGAAAGTGGTTCAAATTTTAGCTGCAACATACTTTATAAGGAAGTTGATTGTTCTGCTAGTTCTTCAACTCTTTTCATCGAGGTTGAAGCCACTCCTGATTTTAAGTATCTAAAACCTAAGATCGCAGGTCATTGTATGATTCCATGTTATATTGCTAATTACAGAACTCAAAATTTTTTTACAATTAAAATAACAATTTTGAAAAAAAATAACCTAAATAAACATTTATTTTATTATCGGGAGGAACAAATTTTTAATTCAAATTTAAATCAAATAGAATGAAGGACAGTTTTTTTTTTAAATTTACCTTGACACAAAAAATCCAGCAATTAAGCAAAACAAACAACAAAATTAAAAACAATTTCACTTAAAGCAAAAAAACCTAATTTTATATAAATTATTTTTTAGAGTTAAGAGCAAATTCTTTTATGGGCTGCATTAAATCCTCACACCGTTTGAGAGAAAAAAGTTGTTGTTTGCCATATTTAAATTGTCAGCGAAAGTGTCGAGCTAGTTATGCTTGTCAGGTTTGTTCAAAAGTTAGAATTATTGTTTAGTGGTTCAGAACTTCAGAACTGAGATTAGAATTAACTTTTAGACTCCAGAAGTAAATCATTGCTATTGTTTGAAAAATGAAAACTTTGCCCTACCATGGTCTGAATGCAATTCAACAGAAAAAGTGTTATTTGTATATTCAGGTTTGTTTGGTTAAATCGTTAACAACCGGCATTTTTTAAAGATGTTTTTAAATTTAAAGTCTGTTATTTTAGATGATGGGTGAGTACAAATAGAAAACAACTAGTTAAACGTTGCAAAAATAATGAGCTTTTTTCGTATGGCGACTTTATTATCCATAAGAGTTAGATCAAATAGACGATTCTAAAAAATCGAACCTGTTTTAATCCGCAACAGTGTTCCGCTTACTTACATTAGACTTGGCTACGATGAGTTCAAGATTTTCTTCTTTCGAATCAACAACTTTTCTGCTGCCAGATGAATCTGTTATAATGTAAAGCATTGCTTTGAAATGTTTTTAGAGCTGAAAAATAGGATTACGATGGCATTAATTAATCCACGACAAACAACGCAAGTATTTACTCAATGCTGAAGAATTCGAACCCTATGTTATTGCAACACGGCCTTTCTAAATTTTTATGAGGAGAATCTTTGATTTGTTGAATTATTGAAAATTGGTACACCTAATTCTGATTTTTGTAAAATATGGTAATTTGACACCTAAAACACAAGTTTTTCAATAATAATCGAATAAAATAAATAATGTATCTTGTTATGTTAATATTTTTTTCTAAGTTAACGTTAAGGTACTCCCTACAGAGGATGATTGCAAAGGTGGTTCTACTGCAACATTGAATGCAACTGTTGCCAAGTCATTATGTTCAGCACCTTTATCTTATAGTGAGGAGTTGTTAACATAGTGTTTTCATAGAAATGCATAACATAAAGTTTGGTAATTATTGGAAGCAGAATTTACTTTTACTTACATACGATTTTATTGCGGAACATTTTTCAGGTTGTCCAAGTTCTCTTACAGATGATGAGTGTTTGTTAATGCATAAAAGCCGCTGTTATCAAAACAATTGCAGTAAATGCCTTGACGGTTATGAAGGGTACAATTGTGACGTAAGAAGTGAGCAGATTTTATTTAATTTAAATTTTTTTAACTTTTTTGCATTTACAAAAATCAAGATTTGTGTTTTAAATTTTATTGTTGCAATAAGGGATTTTTCATAACAACTTTTATGTTGCCAGTATAATATTTTAGTCATTATGATGCAATAGATAAACGTAGTCTTAAAAAGGTTTTATACCACTTAAGTACGTTTTTAAAAATATGAAATTATGGAACAACAATTAAATTAATTGTATTTTTTTTGTTTAATATTGGAAGTATAAAGTATTCGTGGAATTGAAATATTTAAGAAATAGTTCTATTATTTTTTTTAATGTGAAGACACATTTCTCAGACTCCCTTCCCCCTTTGTTCCACATCGTCCAAATTTCTGAATCCTTTCCTGCTTTAACGCGTGATGTCATTTATCGATGACCCAGAACAATATTTTCGAATTTAAAACCTGCTTTTTATTGAAAGCTTATACATCACGAATATATTAATTTGTTAGAAATATATATTAGTATATATATCTTTTACAGGATGCTCACAGAAACAAAATTGCAATAATGGTAGATGTTCAGAAATAACTTTGGAGTATAGTGCTAAATTTGCAGAATGTATTTGCAATTCTGGCTATAAACGGTCATATTGGTTTGAAGACTGCACAGGTAAGTGTTTTTTTTTTCATTTCTAAACTGCGTCAAGACGTTTCAGCTGAAAAATAATTGTTTTGCAAAAGAAACGTTTTTGCTCCACATCTTTTAATTTTTTGTGGTAGAAGAATACAGATGTGACCTCTCATAGTTACTTTGTTGGGCATGGCGCTTTTGTTTCACAAAGAAAGTAACCTCGTCAATATGAGCCAGTATTGTTTAAGCAAATCGCTTATTAATTTTGTTTCTCAAGTGTGGTAGTAAATATTCCAAAATATTGGTGTGACATCTCAAAATAGCTGGTAAATAGGAAAAAGAGACCAATTGAATCAAATAGTTTTTTTTTTAGACAAGAACATTGAAAGTTTTAAAACAATGTAACTCAATAGCAACCTAACGAAAGCATTATCAATAATTTCAGATCTTGACGAATGCTCGTCGGCGATTGATTTGTGCAATGCCACCAACCAGCTGTGCATAAATGTTCCTGGATCATTTCAATGCCACTGTGAAAACGGATATGAAAATACATCAACAGGATGCGAGGGTATTGACGACGAAAATAAAAGTTTTACACATCTTACAAAAATTGGATGCCCTCTGAGTGCTCATTAAAACATGACTTGATGTTGCAACACATCTATACACCTCAAACTACTCGTACTAAGTGTGACAAGTCTGAAGTTGAAATAACTTTAAAAGTACTGGTTGAATAATTAGTTGAGTGAAAATGTCCAGTTCACCACATTTCGGGCCGGGCCTCGACATTTTTGCCTGATTATTGTTGCCTAAATGACAAGTCAAACCTGGAATTTTTTGCCTATAAAATAAATTAATCCAGGTCTAAAAAAAGTGTAACTGTGAATCAGGTTTTAAAAACACTTTAGCAGAATGCTGAGGTTAACTAAATAAACAAAATTATCACTTAAGAACATTGAAAGTTTTAAAACAATGTAACTCAATAGCGAGCTAACGAAAGCATTATCAATAATTTCAGATATTGACGAATGCTTGTCGGCAATTGATTTGTGCAATGCCACCAACCAGCTGTGTATAAATGTTCCTGGATCATTTGAATGCCACTGTGAAAATGGATATAAAAATACATCAACAGGATGCGAGGGTATTGACGACAAAAATATAAGTTTTACACATCTTACATTTTGTTGATGTACCTAATCATGTTCTTAGCTGTAAAATGTCTTTTCATGTTTTGATGTACGTTAGAAAGTTGCGTAACTCTGCAAAATGTTGCTGCAATCCTCTCTAAGTGTAAAATCTAACATGTTTGATTAGCATAGGAACTCAATTAATTAAGCATTTAAAAATTTCAAATTAAAATAAAATCTAAATTGTATTTTGATATTGTGTTATCTTTTATAATGAATTAAAGCTGATATTTGAAATATCAGACTACCCAACAGCCTAAAAGCAACATAATTTAAAAAACTTTTAACAATGCAAAAACTTTGGAACTGATTATTAGAAATAAGTCGTTGGATTAAATAAAAAAATATTTGAAACCAAAAATATAAAAAATAGCTTTCAGTGATTAAGTTATTACTTTGTTAAATGTCTTGTTAAAATAAAACTTTTTTCTTATTAATAATTGATAATTAAATTAACTTATGTGTTATATATTGTTGTTCAACAAGAATTTTGTTGTTTTGTCTTACAAAAACGGATGGTCAATAATATTGAAGAGTTGCTACTGTTTATTGTCCACAATTGTTCTTAAAACACCAGTGTTTTTTATTTTATTTTATATTTCGTGATATAATCCAAAACGTGTTTCTGCATGAGTGCTCTCTAACAAAGTTGATGGGTCATTTAAGTTAAAAACCAGCCCCCGGGCTAAGTAACAGAGACAACCGTACTGATCATGGCGATGATTAGGGATTTGGAAATATTGATGATGATGATGGGATTATGTTAAAAGTGGTACTAGTGGTGATGGAGGTTGTAGTGTTGACAGGGTGATGAAAATAGTTTTTTATTGAAACTCTTAATTATCGTTCTCTAAAAAACCGTTCTACAGTGAAGCTACTAATTTTAATCACTCTTGTTTAGACTGAGCTCAACTACCGGTCTTTAACCTATATAGGGCTTCTTAAAATGTTATGCAAATATAAATAAGCCAAGTTTGTTTTGACATTCTAGATGTTGACGAGTTTCTTACTTTGCCTCAAGCATGTAATGTTGAAAGTTCAACTTGTATTAACCTTAATGGTTCTTTTGAGTGCATATGCAAAAGTTGATTCAGACCAATATCAATGACATCTTGCGTTGGTTAGCTTATTAATTGTTATCCTACCTGAACGATTTTTGGCAGCCAAACCAGATGGAGGTTGTAGTGTTGACAGGGTGATGAAAATGGTTTTTTTTATTGAAACTCTTAATTATCGTGCTTTTTTGTAAGCTAATTAATTTGTTGTAGTAGTGCTGGATTAGTTGGATTTATTAAAGAACTTAGAATAAAAATATACTTATCAGATAACATTTTTTTGATATAAACTCTAAAAAAACCGTTCTACAGTGAAGCTACTAATTTTATTCACTCTTGTTTAGACCCTTAACCTATATAGGGCCTTTTAAAATGTTATACAAATATAAATAAGCCAAGTTTTTTCTTTTGACATTGTAGATGTTGACGAGTGTCTTACTTTGCCTCAAGCATGTAATGTTGAAAGTTCAACTTGTATTAACCTTAATGGTTCTTTTGAGTGCATATGCAAAAGTGGATTCAGACCAATATCAATGACATCTTGCGTTGGTTAGCTTATTAATTGTTATCCTACCTGAACGATTTTTGGCAGCCTAACTAGTGTAAATCATACACAGTTTGTGAAAAAATTAAAATACACGGAACGTGTTATTCTATGTCTCAAAACCTATGCTTTAATTTTTATTGAAAAAACTACAAACTTCTCTTCATAGGGAATCATACCCGCAATCCCTAGGTTGCAAATCATTATATCTATCCAGGCGACTAATATTTGTCAAGATCTTAAATATGCTCGTTTAATTTTCAATTTGTTATGGTTATAATAATTGCAACACCGTAAAATTATATAGATATAGATGAATGCCAAGGTCACAACAAGTGTGACAAGGAGACAACTCACTGCGTAAATAACATTGGTTCTTATCAATGCGGATGTATTTTTGCATATGTTCATATCAACGAGTTTAACTGCACCGGTAAACTATATTTTTTAATCTATTTTAATAAACACTCTGCTTATATTGCTAGAAGTTTTTCTTAAGGAAAAAATAAAAGCTCAACAAACAATGTGAAAAAGGTTTTTGACAACTGGAATTCCGTACCCTGGGCAACCTGATAAACATAGGTTTACAGACTATGTAACTGCATGTCATGTGTTAAATAGTTTGCGTTTTTTTTACAACAAAACGAGGGAGTACAGACCCACAGAATTATCCTGTTGTTCTGCTCTTTATTTTAAACTTCCCGTCATCAAACCAAGCTAAAACGTGTAACAAAGACTAGCAAAATTTTAAAATGTCCTTAAATAATAAACTTCAATTTTACTTTTAACTATAAAAATATATTTTCAGTGCTGTAATTGAAAAAACAATAAATTATTTTTTAATAATAATCAATCAACTACTGGTTATAAATAAGTTTTGCTTTACAGAAGAATGGCCATCTGATAAACGAGTTAACGATACTGATGAAGAAGAACATGTTGAAAATGCTGTCATAATAAAATCGATAATTGCTATGTTCGGTCTAACGTGCATCATTCTTATCATCGTTTCAATTGTTTTAGTAATCAAAAGGAAACGTAAGTTAATAATGCAAAAAGTAAATGTTTATATTCAAACCATATGGAAAACTTTATAAAATGTAAACTTGTTTTCTTGTATTTTACTCACCTGATAACGTATAAGGATCTCGCTACATCGCCAGTAGTTGAGTTTAGCCAATTATTCTTGCCTTGCGTTTACCAGGATGTTTAAAAAAGTTGATAGGTTATTGACATTTTAATGAATTTTAAAGGATAAAAATTCAAAACAGTACTGAAACGCTGCCACGTTTCATGTTCAACCCATATGATTCATGAATAGTAACCAATGACTATTTGCTTTTACGCTTTTCCAAATGGACTGGTGTTTTTTATGATTTTTGATGGAAGCGGATCGTTCTGTCATGGTGTACCTCAATAGTTTTAAGATAACAATAAATCAGATAAAGAAATGTTATTTTGCCCGGTTTTTCAAAGCAGCTAGAAATTATTTACCTCCAATCACAGTGCTAGAGAAGGGAAATTTGTAAAACAATCAAATGAGAGTAAATAATTAATTATTAATGCGGGATGATCTACGTATTATGTTTGTTTTTTTATTGTATTTATTCATTAGGTTTTTTTCATTAAAATACCAAGTGCTCAGTGAAAATGTTAAAATTTGTAGTTAGAAGAAATTCGCCCAGAGAAGATAATGCCATGGAAATGAATTGAACGAGTCTAACAGTACACTTAAATTGGTGACTTCTTCTTGAGGAACTGAAAACTATGTTTTGAGTCCAACTATTTTGAACTAATAAAACAAACCACTGGTTTATAGGTTTTGGTAATTTTTTACCAGCATTGCACTTAAAAAACACACAAGTTAGAAACGGATCCATATTTATGCTATTTTGTGAGTGTCTGCAAACCTAGAATGAGTTTGATAAACAAACATTTTTAATGTGAACAAACTATTTTGTTCACTGATAAATAGATGTAAGAGAAATGTTAAGCGTTGACTGGCTATAAACCGCTATTTGCCAGCTTTAGCCCACCTGTCTTGCAGTTTACCGTGGTTCAAATCTTAGCTTGATTAATTAAAAAAACTTTATAAGCATTTTAGTTGGTTGGTTTTAAAATCAACATTCATAATAAAAAATGTTGGTGTACGAGTTAAATTTGAAATAAAGAAAATACAAAACTCTTTTTGAAAAAAAAAACTTAAAAAAAAATACTTTTTCAAAGGTAAGTAAATAATTTGATAACTTAAAACAATACAAGAATAGTACAAACATATATGTGCTAAATAAAATATCTATGGTTACCAGATATTTTACGGTAAATAGGTACCCAAGATATCTAGAATAAAACGTTTATTTGGTGCATAGACTATTCATATCATAAATTTCAAGGTATATAGAATAACACGTATGCAGAGTTTGTGTGCTGAATATATTTAACCAAATATCCATGGTACGTTCATTATTTACGACAGTTTATTTTAGTAACAGTGTGGAAGGCTTCAACAATTTTTCCGCACAAATTAATAAAATAATATAAATTGATTCATTGCTATTTCGGTTCTGAAAATATTTGTTTTGCAATTGGATTTAGAGTGTCCACATTGTCTCTGTCATCGATCGAAATACGCACGTTTTGCATAACATAAGCTTTAATACTTGAAAATCTTGCCATGAAATGTTTTTCACAAAAGCATTCATAACAATCTCTGTTGTCAGCCGATAACTGATTTAGTTGAAATGAGTCCCTGTCTAATTCACTTCCGGTACGCAGAAAACTTTCTTTTTCTCTTGTGACCAAACAAGATAGACAAATGAAAAAAATAACTAATGCATCAATTGCAATAACAACTATAATATAACTCTAGTAAATTAAAATATTAAAAAAAGTAAAACTAGATTAAGTTAATAATAACTCAAATTTGAGCATTAAAATATTATTAAAAATCTGGTTTAAAATACAATTAAAATCATCGAAAAAGAATGGGAAACAAAATTATTAAATAAATACTTTGTGATGATTCAGAAATCAAAAACAGTGCAAACACGATTTCAATAGATTGTTTCCAGGTTGCTCGAAAAAATTTAAAAATTTAGGATAAGTAGTTTGAGTGGGAATTTTATTTTTATGGACAATAATGAATATTACCAATAAAAAAATAAAGGTTTTGTATAAAGTCAATTGATTTATTTTAAAATGTTTATTTAAGTACGTGAGGTGAATGAATTTTTAACGGCAAAACCTTTGTCGGAATGCAAACATCTTTGATGAACAAAAGTGACAATTGTCACACCGAGCCAAAAACTGAGACTTCCACCAACAGTGCCAAGCATTGATTCCCAGCTATAAACAGGCGTGTCAGTTATTGTAGTAGGATTACGAGATGTGAAAATGAATTTTACTTGTAGGAAATTACTCGAGATAGTATCGGTGTTTTGAAAAAAAAAATTTAGTAGCTCCAATGTGATATTACAGCACTTGTATTTGTCAATCTCGTCCACGTATTTTTCAAAGGAGTGGTAGCATTTAGTTCCCAATACTAAATAGTGTTTTATAAACTGGAGTGTAAGGTTTTTCCAAAGTTTTCTTAACATTCATCGTCATTTCCACCACTGAATCAGTGCCAGTGACAAGGTTAAATCCATCTGAAACGTCATCGATGACGCCAGGAGCAGACAGCATTACTTTGACTTCGTTTGTTGTCAAATCATCTTATATATAAAAATGAAATGTTTGTTTGTTTGTTTGTTCGGACATAAAATGTAAACGGCCGAACAGATTTAATTGAAATTTGGCACACTTATGTGTCTTATTCAAGCGGTGGTTCCTGTAAAATTATAAATAAATTGGTTTTTCCGTTGATGTTTTATGGACAAAAAACGTTTTGGTCAGCGGTAGTAAGTTGGAGTAAATTTTTTTCTACAAAATAAAAATAAATTAATTTATAGTTAAATTATACAAAATATTTTTAATTTTTTTTCTTAAGTTTTAAAGGCTTTAAATATAAATATTAAATTAAATAAATATGTGTGTTGTTTAGTGCCGCCCATAGATATCTATGGTGCCGCCGGATATCTTTGTTTTGATTTCATAGAGCTCATTGAGGCTCATTCTCTTCCGAACCTCCGATACGACAGCTCTACTATCGGTAAACTTTATATTTGATTTTAGCAACTTATTTTTTAAATCTAGATAACTTTGGATTTCAGGACTAATCAATAAATTGCAGGTGGAATTTCTTCTATTTAGAGATATTTTGTGCTTCACAAAAAGAGTTCCAGACTTAACAAATTAAAATTAAATCAAATTAGAAATTAATTGTTCATATCTCCCATTCAAAAGTAAGTAGCAAAGCTTTGGTAATTTGTTTTTAGTTTTTAAAATCATGATTTACTGTGTATCTTTCAATTTGTTTCGTTTGTTGCATTGCACGTGTTTAATTATGTTATATTATTATTAATTATTATAAGATTATCATTATGCTCTAACATTTTGTGTTTTACAAAAAGTAGTTGCAGATTGGAAAAATAAATTTAAATTCATTGTTCATATTTATCGTTCAAGGCTTCTGACTTCAATTGTTCCTTATCTAATATTGTTGAGCGACGAGCTTGCTATCAGCCTATCGGTAAATGAGAATTTTTTTTGGGCAGGTAAGTTTTTTTTTATGTGATGGCATTACAACCATTATTATTCACGAGTAGTTATGACTATAAGATTATGAATTAATTTATCGGTCTTATTTTATTTTTTACTTTTCAGAGGAAATTAGAAAATTACATTTTAAAGAAAATCTTACATGCAACACCAATTTATTGTAAAGGTTTCACTGATATATGAGGTGCATGAAATTTGAAAGAAATGAAAGCAAGTGCAGTATTTTTGTGTTTCAACAAAATCATGAACAAAGTTCTCAAGCCAGCCTATCAATCTGCTGCTGTTTTGTTCAATTTGTAATTGCATCATTTGCTAAATAAAAGTGGTACTCTTCGATTGTTCCAAATTGATGATCTCAGAAAACTCTCGGAAAATTCATTAAGTTAATGCTTTGAAGGTTTTTAATATTATTGTTACTTCATGTTTTATTTCAATCTGTGTTTTATATCACATTTTTCAAAGCCACGGGTCAACATTTATTAACATGCCACATGTAGCGTTATATGCTCTCTGTAGACATGACACTTAAAAACTAAGAACAACTCAAAAACTAAGACTAGCGATTTTTCGAAAAGCAGCTGTTGAACAGTGTGTGATAAATCTATTGTAAGCATTTATAATCTTACAAGTATTTAAAATAAATATAACCTGTTGAGATATATGAGCGGATTTTAACATTATTGCAGCCGTTAACTAATAAATTCTTTTTTTTTCAGCTTCAGTCAATCATAATAAGCCTTTGCAGAAGATCACACTTGCAGAGTGGAACCAATACATTAAAGAACACTAATTAAAATTGAGGAAGTTCAGACGTAACTAAACGAGCAAACCAAACAACAAAGTGTTAACGAGAGAACAGATCAATTTTGATGACTGTGCACAGCATTCCGCTACAGCCCATCTAAGCCACATTGGGAAGGCTCTAATATTTAATGGAGGAACAGAAGAGCGAAAAGAAGAGCAAGCTGGAGCGGTAAAGCATAAAAGCAACCGGGATCGGGAAAAGTAAAAGAGACCGGGGCCGGAAAAGCGACCGTGAGCAGAAATGCGACCAGGAGTGAGAAAGCGACATGGAACGGGAAAGCAAGCGGTTAAGGAAACGGGAGCCAGAGAGAAAACGATAAAAAGCCTTTAAAATCCCCGGGCAACGCCGGGTAACCCAGCTAGTTATATTTAAAATTGAATTCATCTTGCATATTGTGCTTCGTTGCACAGCCTGTTCACCCTTGTGCCGAATGCCCTGAAAGTCTCTGAGTCCCTTATTTGTACATTTTCAAAATCAAACCGTCTTTGATGAATGCTTTTTTTATTACCAAATAGTTTTTCTTGCCAACCTTTTGTCTCCTCATAGCTTAGACTCTCGAATGTCTTCGGCAATATACTGCCCTTAAGTAGGGTGTATTCGTTTTGTTGAAGCTTCCCGGTCAGAGTTGTTCTTTTTTCTGAATCGCTCATTGATTCGCCTCCGACTGACTGAACAGCTTCTTCAAATCGCCCAATCCAATCAGTGAATGTAAGTCCTTGATCTGGATCGTAAACAAATTGCTCAATTCGTTTGTAGAGGTCTGGTCTTACTTTGACGGATCTATTGCCCTGCATCATTGAAATTAACTGAAGAAATTTTTTTCAGTTTCTTAAGCAATTGTGCTATGTTTGAATCTTGGTCCTTTGACATCCTGGTCGTCATTGTTATATCTTTATTATTATAATTAAATGATAATAATTATAATCTAACTATTGTGGTTGCTAAACACTTATTAGATCTTTTGTTAATTATTAATGAAATTATATTTGCTTTGTTTTAATGAAGTAACTAAATAGGAAATAGAATAAAACTTAAAGATAAATATATATATATATATATACATATAGCCATATATATATATTTATAGCCATTCAATAAATATGGCTATAAATCCATACTTCCAACACATACATACATACATACATACATACATACATCTATATATATAAACGAACATGTCCTGACTGACTGACTGACTGACTGACTGACTGACTGATAATCAACGCGGAGCTCAAACGCCTCATCCTAGGAACGTGAAATTTGGAACTTATATTACTTTTATAGCGTAAACATCCGCTAAGAAAGGATTTTTGAAAATTTTGCTCCTGAGGAAAAAAACTGGAAAACAAACTTTTTTCTAAAACAATGTATATCTCGAAAACCAAAAATGAGGAGATTTTGAAATTTGGTATATAGATTCTTTTTGAAAAATAAAAAGATACGTGTTTCACCATTTTTTGAAAATTCGGTTTCCCGGACCTCAAATATGGGCTGGCAAAATGGGTTATTTGGGTTTTAAAGTAGCTTCTACTCAAAAACTGTTAATGCTACAGGAGTAAAAATTAGTATTTAGTTTCTACTCCAAAAATAATGAAATACGTGTTTTAGCATTTTTTGAAAATTTGGTTTCCAGGACTTCAAATGTGGGGTGGAAAATAGGGCTAATTGTCTTTTATAGTAACTGCTACTCAAAAACAGTAAATACCACAGATGTAAAAATTATTTAGTTTCTTTTCTAAATTTTGCTCCTGAGGGGAAAAAACTGGAAAACAAACTTTTTTCTAAAACAATGTATATCTCGAAAACCAAAAATGAGATTTTGAAATTTGGTATATGGATTCTTCTTAAAAAATAAAAAGATACGTGTATCACCATTTTTTGAAAATTCGGTTTCCCGGACCTCAAATGTGGGTTTGAAAATTGGGTTATTTGGCTTTTAAAGTAGCTGCTACTCAAAAACTGTAAATGCTACAGGAGTAAAAATTAGTATTTAGTTTCTACTCCAAAAATAATGAAATACGTGTTTTAGCATTTTTTGAAAATTTGGTTTCCAGGACTTCAAATGTGGGGTGGAAAATAGGACTAATTGTCTTTTATAGTAACTGCTACTCAAAAACAGTAAATACCACAGATGTAAAAATTATTTAGTTTCTTTTCTAAAAATAAAGATATACGTGTTTCACCATTTTTTACAAATTTGGTTTCCCGGACCTCAAATGTGGGTTGGAAAATTGGGTTATTTGGTTTTTAATGTAGCTTCTACTCAAAAACTGTGAATGCTACAGATGTCAAAAATAGTATTTAGTATTTACTCAAAAAATAATTATATAAGTGTTTCAACATTTTTAAAAATTTGGTTTCCAAGACCTCAAATGTGGGGTGGAAATAAGGGTTATTTGATTTCAAAATAACTGCTACTCAAAAACTGTAAGTGCTACAAATGTAAAAATTAGTATTTTGAAGTTTTTTGCCGGTTAAAAGTATCTATGTCCAGTTTATCACCGGCCGGGCCAAGCCGTTATTTTAGAGTCTTCACACGGGCCAGGCCAAACCTTAAATCAAAGTGAGACGGGCAAAGGTTTTTCACCAAGTATATAGATATTTTAGTGATTTTAGGGTCTTCAGTTGGGCCGGGCCAAACCTGAAGTCAAGGTGGGACGGGCCGAAGTTTTTCATCAAATATATAGAACATCTAGGCCTGTAAAAATGGGCCGGGCCTAATTCAGACGGGCTGTGCCGGGCCAGGAGTTTTGTTTTTAAAACGGGCTGGGCTTAGTTGTCGACGGGCCGAGCCGAAACCTAAAAAATTGATCTCTACTATGGATGCACGGTTCAAATTCTCTAGTTTCATGCGAGCGAAGCCGCTACGGGCACTGCTAGTACATACATACATACATACATACCTACATACATACATACATACATACATACATACATACATACATACATACATACATACATACATACATACATACATACATACATACATACATACATACATACATACATACATACATACATACATACATACATACATACATACATACATACATACACACATACATACACACATACATACATGATTCGAAAACTATGGAGGTTGATCCATGAATAATATAATAAATCGTTAATGTTTAGTTATACAATATTAAACATGAAAAAACATGTTGACAGGCATATTGGTTTTTCAAGATGTAGAGACTATCTCATTATTATTATTATTATTATTATTTATATTATTATTATTATTATTATTATTATTATTATTATTATTATTATTATTATTATTATTATTATTATTATTATTATTATTATTATTATTATTATTATTATTATTATTATTATTATTATTATTATTATTATTATTATTATTATTATTATTATTATTATTATTATTATTATTATTATTATTATTATTATTGTTATTAAATGTAAATTTGTAATGCGCTTTTATAAAAAGTCACAAAAGCGCGTCGCGTCAAATCATAAATTTAGGAATAAAGTTCGGTCTTGAGCAACTTCCTGAAGCCGCCGAGGTCTAAAGCTGGATTCTTCATGTCAGCAGATAGATAGTTCCAAACAACTGGACCAGCAGAGGAGAATCCGCGCCTGCCGAGAGTTGTTGTCTTTGACGATGGAACGAACAAGTCGCCAGCCGCCGCCGATCGAAGGTGGGACCGACCAGCAAGCGTTGAGATCGGTACACACAATTGCTGCAGGTAGACCGGAGCCGTGTAATGGAGGCACTTGTATACCATCAGACCCAACTTGAACTAAATTCTCTGCGGGAAAGGAAGCCAGTGAAGTTGCGTCCGCATGAGATCTGATACGTAAGACTAGCCGGGCAGCTGAAGAACAAGACGAGCGGCTGCTCGGAGAATGGATTGGAGCCTGTTGATTTGAAACTGTCCAAGTCCGGCCATGACACCATTACAGTAATCAAGCCGGCTGTGCACGAGTGCTCTGATGAGTGAATGGGCGGAGTCCGGGGTGAGGCTACGGCGGACGACGCGCAGTTGACGGAAATGATAGAAGCATGAACGAGTAAGATGAGAGATGTGTGTTTCCATAGACAAGCTACTGTCGACCATCACGCCAAAATTACGAACATCAGTGGAGGGCCTGAATGAGACACCAGCGATAACCAGATCCCCCTTCGGACAGAGCTGAGTCGATCAGGCGAGCCCAACCAGATCACTTCGGTCTTAGAAGGATTGAGTTGCAACCGATTGCTTGCCATCCAAGTGCCAATCTCGCTGATACATGCAGACATCCTAGGGACCAGATCGAACACGACGCTGGCGGGGAGTGATCGTAAATCTGCCGGTCGTCAGCATAAGAATGGACAGAAAACCGATGTTTCGTGGCAATATGTAGGACGTCAGCGGAATAGAGAAGAAAAAACAACGGGCCCAGAACGGATCCCTGCGGGACGCCACACAGGACAGAGGTAGGCGTGGACAAAACACCTACGGAGCGGATGCAGTGGGACCGATCGGTCAAATAGGAACGAAACCATTTGAGGACGACGTCTCCGAAACCATACGAGAAATGGAGCCTGTTGACTAAAATTCGATGGTCAACAGTGTCGAAAGCAGCGGAGAGGTCCAGAAGTCCCAGTAGCGTGATCATTGTTCTGTTAACTACAACGAGATAGCTGAAACTGAACAAAGTTTAGTTGGCTTTGTTTCAGACTCACATGAGCGTCTTTATTTAAATTGAATGATAATAAAACAACATACGATTGTATAAAACACCTTTAAACAGTGAAAACACCTTTTTTGTAAAGGAATTCTTTATAGTGATTCTGCAATAGTTGAAAACGACACATGAGCCGGGAGGAATAGAAATCCGTGCACGGAAATCGCGATTTCTCAGAAACGGTAATAGCCGACAACCTGAGATTGTACAATCCCCACTTCAGTTTTTGGGCTATAAACACTTGCGGATTCGACGTCGAATATCTCTGGAACCACGTGACTTTTAAAAACCAAACTCAAAAGGAACATAGGGGTTTATGTACACTAACTCGAGTTTAAATCGCAGGATCACATGCTTTTTGGTTCCGGAGTAATGAGCCCTCGAAAATCCGTAACCCGGATTCGGCACAATTTTTAACCAATACTACAGCCACCCCATCAGGCAAAACGGAACTGCGTTTTACATGAGAAGACGACTCCTAAATGGGACCACAAAATGGAAGTAGAATTTTAAAATTTTTATTCCAGAAATGGGCGTTCAAAAATGGCGGTTTTTTTATATTATGGGCTATAAACGTTTGCGGAGTCGACGTCGAATATCTCCGGAACCACGTGACCTTGAAAAACCATACTCAAACAAAACATAAGGGTTTATGTTCCCCAACTAGAGTTAGAATCGCAGGGTCACGTGACTTCCGGTTCCGGAGTAATGAGCCCCGGATTTGACCCACACTACAGCCACTCCATCAGGCGAAACGGAGCTGCACTCTAGATGATAAGACGACTCCTGAATGGGATCATCTCATGGGAAAAGAATTTTTCAAATTCGTATTCCGAATATGGGTTTATTGGTTTTCAAAGATGGCGGGTTTTTTCAATGTTTTTCAGTTTTATGTCTGTAAGTTTGCACTCTCATTTATTCGTGCTTGGATTCGAGCCAGAATACGCTAAGTGTAATGGAAATAGAACTAAAACTAGAGTTTTTTATGACGTCGTATCGTTCAATTTTATAAATATTTATTTACGCAATTTTAATTACTGCGGGTAATCAATGGTGTATAATAAGACCGTCGTTTCATTCGGATCTTTGCTTTAAAATGTCAAATAATTCAATTTCAGTTTTGTTTGTTTCAGTTATATTATCAATTATTGCTTTTTTGCCAGTACAGTGCAAATTTAGTTAGACTTTCGAAAGCATTTAATTTGAAAATTCAGTGGAACCCCGCAATAACGCGATGATTGGTTCATAAAATCGGATCGCGTTAAAAGTGGGGTTACGTTAATGCGGAGTTTTACAATATTTAACTTTATTTTCACTTTCAACTGGTTTTTGTTCAATCATACTGATAAACGCAGTATATATGTTGACGGTTGTCGTCTTTTGATGTTTATTAAATTGTACGACTCTTTTATCAACCACAGCTTTAACTACTTAACTGCATGGCTGTGATTGCAGTTAATTAAGAAGCTCATGTCGGCTGTAGTTTGAGAAACGACTGCTTACAGAAGTCATGGAAGACAAACACAAAAACGATTTAATGGTTTCACTCATGGATACCGAATAACAGGAATAAGTAACACTTCCGATAATGTTTGCTTCAGCTAAACAATTCAAAAACCTAATAAAACCAGTTTTTCCAAAAATGTTTTCATATATAAATAAATATACGAAATTTTGGGAGCCATGCTACGACCACGTTATATCCGAATTCACGTTATAGCGGGATTCTACTGTACTGCTTTATTATGTACGTGTTGTGAGTGTGTGTTGCGTTGGTGTGATTTAAAAGGTTTTTCTTCTTAATTTTTCAAACATGTCTAATTCGAAACTGTATGGATTTTTTTAAAGATACAGTGTATATATTAGAGGAACAAAGCTTTCTGTGTGATAACGGTACCCAGAATTGTAAAAAAGTAAAGTTTCAATTTGATGGTTATCATCGAGTCTATAGTATAACATACAATTCAACCACTGGTAAATATTGAATGTCATTATAAAATGTGATTTTAATTTCAAGATTTTTCAAATGAATTTTATTACACGCTTTTATTCAACTTCAACTGTTAGATCACAAGCATTTATCTAACTGAGCTGAAACTTGAAATAGAAATGTATTATCGGTGACAATGTAATGTTTTATTATCTTCGAGTCACAAAATTATTTAATAGAAATAAAGTACAAATAAAAATCTTTATTAGGAGAAATATAATCTAACGTCGTTTTCGTGCAAATTTCGGTTTACGAAAATTCGTCCCCGGCTTTTCGCTCTCGTCTTTTCGCCCCTGTTTTTTCACCCCCGGGAAAGTTTGCTCCTGGGACGTTACGCCCCCTGCAAAAGTTTGCCCTTCCGCTTTTCGCCCCTGTGAAGTATGTAAAGATTGAAAATATGGAATAAACAAATTGATTATCAAAAAATTTTTAAATAAAAAAACTGAATACCGCTTTTTCTATAAAAAAAAATTGATAATTTGCTTCTCTACATAAATATTGTCGTTTTTTTAATTTAAAAAGTTTACTTGATTTGTTTTATGATGCATTTAAAGTTTGTCCAAGCAATCTGAACATTTCGAAGAGTGTAAAAAATTCAATAAAATTTGCAGCGTTTAATAAACAAAGATTTGATAAGAAGAAGTTTCAGTCTCACAAATTTTAAAAAAATTAACTCATTTATTTTATTTTATGCAGAATGTTAAAGAAGGTAAATATATTTTATTCAACATTTTTAACATTACTCAAAATTGTAGCTAATATTACAAAAGCAGTTCTGAAACAAAGCCTGGAGAGTGGTTCAAATTTAAGCTGTGCCATACTTAATAAACATGTTGTTTGTCCTGATAATTTTTCAACTCTCTACATCGAGCTTGAAGCCTCATCTGATTTTGAATATGTTCTATTTACGGCTGCAAGAGGTACGTGATTGTATGAGTCCATGTGATATTGCTAATTACTAATTAGAGAACCCAAAATAATGTTTTAAAATTAACCCCAGAGTTAAAACATAAGAAAAAATTGATTCCAGAAACATATATTATGGTATGCTATGTTTTTATGTGGTGTAATAGGTTTTGGTAAATAAAAGCAAACAATAAATGTTTCTGGAATAATATTTGCTTACGTTTTAACTCTGGGGTGCACAGGCACCCCACATGGCCAACGAAGATTTTTTTCTCCATGTGGGGTGCACCAGCACCCCACATGGCCCTCCAAGGGTTAAAATTAAAATTTAAAAAAAATCACTTGAAGAAACGTTAAATTCAATATTGTAAAAAACAAATTTGTAAATCAAATAATATTAGGGAGTTTTTTTTTCAATTTTAACTTTGCACAAAAAATCCAGCAACTTAGCAAAATGAACAGCAGAATTAAAAAAAAACTTACTTAGCGCAAAAAAACGTAATTTTATATAAATTAATTATTAGAGTTAGGAGCAAATTCCTTTATGGGTTGCATCAAGTTCTCACAACGTTTTAGAGAAGAAAGTTTTTGTTCGCCATATTCAAATTGCCAGCAAAAGTGTCAACCTAGTTTTGCTTGTCAGGTTTGTTACAAAGTTACAATAAGTGTTTAGTTGCTTAGTACTTGAGAATTAAAATTAGAATCAATTTTTAGTCTCCAGAAAAACATGATTGTTATTGTTTGAAAAATGAAGATTTACCCCTACCATGGTCTGAATGCAATTCAACAGAACACGTGTATTATGTATATGCAGGTTTGCTTGGCTAAATCATAAACGACCAGCGTTATGTTTTTTTAATGATTTTTTTTTAATTTAATAGTTTGTGAGATATTTTAATGTGTACAAATAGAAAAATACTAGTTTAAACGTCGCAAAAACAATGCGTTTATTTAATATGATGCTTAACTATTGATCACATTTAAACCAAATATACGATTCTAGAATGAATTGAACCTGTTTTAATCTACAACAGTGTTTTGCCTGCATTCAAACGCTATTACCACTAGGCAACCCAGGCATCACTCCAGTGTTTCGGAGCTACATTACACTAGACTTGATTATGATGGGCTCAACAATTTTTTATTTCGATTCAACAGCTTGTCTGTTGCCAGATAAATCTATTATAAAGTAAAGTATTGAGTTGAAATGTTTCGAGAGCTGAATATTAGGATGGAGATAGTATTAATTTATCTCCGACATACAACGCAAGTATTTGCACGCCTTTCAAAAGTGAAAACGCTCTTGCTATTCAACCTGTCTAAATTTTTATGAAGAAAATTTTTGATTTGTTGAATTATTAAAAATTGGTAAACTTAATTCTGATTTGTGTAAAATATGGTAAGTCCACACTTAAAACACAATGTGAAAGCCTTGAGCCAAATTTGTAATAACTATTGCATCAGAAACAGGTTTTAGATAATACAGCTGTAGCAGATGTTTCTATTACAAAATTAAAAAGAAAATTATCCAGAGATGGTTACTTATCTTTAAATTTTAACATTTAAGTAAACATTTGCAGGTGAAAAGTGTTTAATAGTAATTAAAAACAATAAATATTGTAATTATGTTATGTTAATGTTTTACTCAGTTAACCTAAAGGAACTCCCTGCAGAGGATGATTGCAAAAATGGTTCAACTACAACATTGAATGCAACTGTTGCCACGTCATTATGTACAGCACCTATGAAATATAGTGAGTTATTAGCATAGTGTTTCAATACAAAGTGCATAACATAATGTTTTGGTAATTTTTGGGTAGCAGAATCTACTTTTATTTACATACAACTTTTTTGTGGAACATTTTTCAGTTTGTCCAGGTTCCATTACAAATGATGAGTGCTTGTTAATGCATAAAAGCCACTGTTATCAAAACAATTGTAGTAAGTGCCTTGACGGTTATGAAGGGTATAACTGTGACGTAAGGAGTGAGCAGATTTTATTTAATTTTTTTTTTACTTTTTCGCATTTACAAAAATCAAGATTTGTAATTTAAATTTTATTGTTGCAAAAAGGGATTTTCCATAACAAATTTTATGCTGCCAGTAAATTATTTTAATCATTATGGTGCAATAGATAAACATAGTCTTCAAAAAAGTTTTTAAACACTTAAGTACGTTTTTAAAAATATGAAATTATGGAACAACAATTAAATTAATTATAATTAGTTTTGTTTAATATTGAAAGTATAAATTATTCGTTGAATTAAAGTATTTAAAAAATAGTTATATTATTTTTTTAATGTGAAGTTACTTTTCTCAGACTCCTTTCCCCCTTTGTTCCACATGGTCCAAATTTCTGAATCCTTCCCTGCTTTAACGCGTGATGTCATTTATGAATGACCCGGAACAATATTTTCGAGTTTAAAACCTGCTTTTTATTAAAAAAGTTCATATATCAGGAATATAATAATTTGTTAGAAACATTTAATATATTAGTATATACATCTTTTACAGGATGCTCACAGAAACAAAATTGCAATAATGGTAGATGTTCAGAAATAACTTTGGAGTATAGTGCTAAATTTGCAGAATGTATTTGCAATTCTGGCTATAAACGGTCATATTGGTTTGAAGACTGCACAGGTAAGTGGTTTTTTTTTTATTTCTAAACTGCGTCAAAAAGTTTCAGCTGAAAAATAATTATTTTGCAAAAGAAACGTGTTTGCTCCACATCTTTTAATTTTTTGTGGTAGAAGAATACAGATGTGACCTCGCATAGTTACTTTGTTGGGCATGGCGCTTTTGTTTCACAAAGAAAGAAAGTCAATATGAGCCAGTATTGTTTAAGCAAATCGCTTATTATTTTTTGCTTCTCAAGTGTGGTAGTAAATATTCCAAAATATTAGTGTGACATCTCAAAATAGCTGGTAAATTGGAAAAAGAGACCAATTATTAGATTGTTTTTTAGACACAACTAAAATTGGATGCCCACTGAGTGCTCATTAAAAACATGACTAGATGTTGCAACACATTTATACACCTCAAACTACTCGTACTAAGTGTGACTAGTTTGAAGTTGAAATAACTTTAGAAGTACTGATTGAATAATTAGTTGAGTGAAAATGTCCAGTTCACCACATTTCGGGCCGGGCCTCGACATTTTTGCCTGGGTTTTGTTGCCTAAATGACAAGACAAACCTGGATTTTTTTGCCTATGAAATAAATTTGTCCAGGTCTAAAACAAGTGTAACTGTGAATCAGGTTTTAAAAACACTTTAGCAGAATGCGAAGGTAAACTAATTAAACAAAATTATCACTTAAAAACATTGAAAGTTTTAAAACAATGTAACTCAATAGCGAGCTAACGAAAGCATTATCAATAATTTCAGATCTTGACGAATGCTCGTCGGCAATTGATTTGTGCAATGCCACCAACCAGCTGTGCATAAATGTTCCTGGATCATTTCAATGCCACTGTGGAAATGGATATGAAAATATATCAACCGGATGCGAGGGTATTGACGACGAAAATATAAGTTTTACACATCTTACATTTTGTTGGGTCATTTAAATTAAAAACCAGCCCCCGGGCTAAGTGACAGAGACAACTGTAATGATGATGGTGATGATTACTGATTTGGAGGTAGTGAGGATGATAATGGAGTTATGTTAAAAGTGGTACTAGTGGTGATGGAGGTTGTAGTGTTGACAGGGTGATGAAAATGGTTTTTTAATTGAAACTCTTAATTATCGTTATTTTTTGTAAGCTAATTTGTTGTGGTAATGCTGGATTGTTTTATTGTTTTAATTATTTATGTTATTCATATCATACAGTTTGATTTATTAAAAAATAAAATAAAAATATATTTATCAGATAACATTACCATATAAACTCTAAAAAACCCGTTCTACAGTGAAGCTACTAATTTTAATCACTCTTATTTAGACTGAGCTCAACTAAAAACCCTTAACCTATATAGAGCTTTTTAAAATGTTATGCAAATATAAATAAGCCAAGTTTTTTTTTGACATTTTAGATGTTGACGAGTGTCTTACTTTGCCTCAAGCATGTAATGTTGAAAGTTCAACTTGTATTAACCTTAATGGTTCTTTTAAGTGCATATGCAAAAGTGGATTCAGACCAATATCAATGACATCTTGCGTTGGTTAGCTTATTAATTGGTATCCTACCTGAACGATATTTGACAGCTTAACTAGTGGAAATCATACACAGTTTGTGAACAAATTAAAATACACGAAACGTGTTATTCTATGTCTAAAAACTTCTGCTTTAAATTTTATTGAAACAAACCACAAACGTTTCTTCATAGGGAATCATACTCGCAATGCCTAGGTTGCAAATCATTACATCTATCCAGGCGACTAATATTTGTCAAGAACTTGAATATGCTCGTTTAATTTTCAATTTGTTAATGTTATATTATTGCAACACTGTCAAATTATATAGATATAGATGAATGCCAAGGTCACAACAAGTGTGACAAGGGGACAACTCACTGCGTAAATAACAATGGATCTTATCGATGCGGATGTATTTTTGCATATGTTCATATCAACGAGTTTAACTGCACCGGTAAACTAAATTTTTTAATCTATTTAAATATAATTCTGCCTACACTGCTAGACGTTTTGCTTAAGATAAAACAAATATGATCAAAAAACAATGTGAAAAAGTTTTTCAACAACTGGTATTCTATACCCTGGGTAACCTGATAAACATAGGTTTACAGACCAAGCTAAAACGTGTAACAAAGACTAGCGAAATTTTAAAATTTCCTACAATGATAAACTTTAATTTCACTTTTTACTATAAAAATATACTTTCAGTCCTGTAATAAAAAAAACAACAAATTATTTTTTTATAACAATCAATCAACTACTGGTTATAAATTAGTTTTGCTTTACAGAAGAATGGCCATCTGATAAACGAGTTACCAATGCTAATGAAGAAGAACCAGTTGAAAATGCTGTCATAATAAAATCGATAGTTGCAATGCTTGGTCTAACGTGCATCATTCTTACCATCGTTTCAATTGTTTTAGTAATCAAAAGGAAACGTAAGTTAATAATGCAAAAAGTAAATGTTTATATTCAAACCATATGGAGAACTTTATAAAATGTAAACTTGTTAACGTATAAGGATCTCACTACATCGCCAGTTGAGTTTAGCCAATTATTTTTGCTTGGCGTTAACCAGGATGTTTAAAAAAGTTGATAGGTTATTGACATTGTAATGAATTTTAAATGATAAAAATTCAAAATAGTAACCAATGACTATTTGCCTTTACGCTTTTCGAAATGGACTGGTGTTTTTTATGATTTTTGATGGAAGCGGATCGTTCTGTCATGGTGTACCTCAATAGTTTTAAGATAACAATAAATCGGATAAAGAAATGTTATTTTGTCCGGTTTTTCTAAGCAGCTAGAAATTATTTACCTCCCATCTCAGTGCTAGAGAAGGGCATTTTGTAAAACAATCAAATGAGAGTAAATAATTAATTATTGTTGCGGGATGATCTATGTATTATGTTTGTTTTGTTTTATTTTAATTCATTACGTTTTTTTTTTCATTAAAATACCAAGTGCTCAGTGAAAATGTTAAAATTTGTAGTTAGAAGAAATTTGCCCAGAGAAGATAATGCCATGGAAATGAATTGAACGAGTCTAACAGTACAATTAAGTTGGTGACTTCTCCTTGAAGGACTGAAAACAATGTTTTGAGTCCAACTAATTTGAAGTAATAAAACAAACCGCTTGTTTATAGGTTTTGGTAATTTTTCACAACCATTGCACTTAAAACGCTCACAAGTTAGAAACGGATCAATATTTCTGCTATTTTTTGAGTGTCTGCAAACCTAAAATGAGTTTGATAAACAAACATTTTTAATGTGAACAAACTATTTTGTTCACTGATAATAAGATGTAAGAAAAATGTTGGGCGTTGACTGGCTAGAAATATCTATTTCCTAGCTTTAGCCCACCTGTCTTGCAGTTTGCTGTGGTTCAAATCTTAGTTGGATAAATTAAAAAAACTTTATAAGCATTTTATTTGGTTGGTTTTGAAACGAAAATTCATAAAAAAAAATGATTGTTGTACGAGTTAAATTTGAAATAAACAAAATACAAAACTTATGTTGAAAAAAAAACATTTTTTTTTAAATACTTTCTCAAAGGTAAGTAAATAATTTGATAAATTAAAACAATACAAGAATAGTACAAACATATATGTGCTAAATAAAATATCTAGGGTTACCAGATATTTTACGGTAAATAGGTACCAAAGTATCTAGAAAAAACGTTTATTTGGTGCACAGACAATTCATATCATAAATTTCAATGTACATAGAATAACACGTATACAGAGTTTGTGTGCTGAATATATTCAACCAAATATCCATGGTACGTTCATTATTTACGACAGTTTTTTTAAGTAACAATGTGGAAAGCTTCAACAATTTTTCCGCACAAATTAATAAAATGATATATATAGATTCATTGCTATTTCGGTTCTGAAAATATTTGTTTGGCAAATAGATTTAGAGTGTCCTAATTGTCTCAGTCATCGATCAAAGTACACATCTTGCAATGAAAGGTTGTTCACAAAAGCATTCATAATAATCTCTGTTGTCAGCCGAAAACTGATTTAGTTGAAATGAGTCCCTGTCTAATTCACTTGCGGTACGCAGAAAACTTTCTTTTTCTCTTGTGACCAAACAAAATAGACAAATGAAAAAAATAACTAATTCATCAATTGCAATAACAACTATTATATAACTCTAGTAAATTAAAAATTATTGAAAAAGTAAAACTAGATTAAGTTTTTAACCAAAATAATAACTCAACTTTGAGCATTAAAATATTATTAAAAATCTGGTTTAAAATACAATTAAAATCATCGAAAAGGAATGGGAAACAACAGTATTAAATAAATACTTTGTGATGATTCAGAAATCAAAAACAGTGCAAACACGATTTCAATAGATTGTTTCCAGGTTGCTCGAAAAAATTTAAGAATTTGGGAATAAGTAGCTTGAGTGGGAATTTTATTTTTATGGACAATAATGAATATTACCAATAAAAAAATAAAGGTTTTGTATAAAGTCAATTGATTTATTTTAAAATGTTTATTTAAGTACGTGAGATGAATGAATTTTTAACGGCAAAACCTTTGTCGGAATCCAAACATCTTTGATGATCAACAGCAAATTACAGACAAATTCAATCACTTCGACAAAAGTGACAATTGTCACACCGAGCCAAAAACTGAGACTTCCACCTACAGTGCCAAGCATTGATTCCCAGCTATAAACAGGCGTGTCAGTTATTGTAGTAGGATTACGAGATGTGAAAATGAATTTTACTTGTAAGAAATTACTCGAGATAGTATCGGTGTTTTGAAAAAATAAATTCAGTAGCTCCAATGTGATATTACCGCACTTGTATTTGTCAATCTCGTCCACGTATTTTTCAAAGGAGTGGTAGCATTTAGTTCCCAATACTATATAATTTCTTATAAACTCTTCAAAGAAATGTTTGTGTAGAGAAACGTGTGGCCATTGGTACAAGCTTTGAACCACGTGGTCGTAATAAGTTTCGGTGCATGGCGATGAGCAAGATTCTGAACAGCTGCTGTATGCATCGTCTCTATTATTCTCAACGCAGGTCAATTGTTCTATTGCATTTAAAGTCATAGTAATTTCTGTTTCTCTGTTAAACGTGCTATTTTTGGTAGTTAATCTAGTGTTGCCACAAATAGTTATATTTTTAGAAGTTAATGGATTATACGAGTCTGTTGGAACACACTGGCACTTATGCATAAACATGTCCTGTCTGCATTGCCATTCACATAAAGTACTTGTATAGAGAATATCAGAGTTTTCGTTTAATTTTTTTTGTTTTCACAACCTTCTGAAGTGTAAGGTTTTTCCAGACTTTTCTTAACATTCATCGTCATTTCAACCACTGAATCAGTGCCAGTACCAAGGTTGAATCCATTTAATTTAATTTGATAATTTTTCAACGTGGCATAATGTCAGTGTTGACTTCTAGGCCACGAAGAGATGCGTTTTGAGACTCTTTCGAAATTCTTCGACCGTCGATGAGCAGGTGATGGTAGTCGGAAGCTCGTTCCAAAGTCTGGAACCGGCAACAGCAAACATGCGGTCGCCAGCCGTCTTCATTTTGGTCCTTGGCAGATGGAGTGAGGCCGAAGATGAGGATCTGAGTCTCCTCCTGGCCGGGAAGTCAGACACCCTGTTCATTGAAGAAGACAGATATTTCGGAGCCAGTTTATTAAGAGATTTGTATACCAGTAGCGCCAAATTGAATTTTATTCTTTTGTCCACTGGCAGCCAGTGTAGGTCGGCGAGAACTGGACTAATGTGATCGCATTTGCGAGCACCGGTAACCAGACGTGCTGCAGCATTAATAACCAAACGGAGACGATTGATGTGGTATTTGGGTGACCCAACCAGGATAGAGTTACCATAATCAAGTTTGCTTAAAACGAGGGAAGTTACAAGTATTTTTCGAGAATTTGTTGGGAAAGAGGTTGCCACACTTTTTATCTGCCGTAATACATTGAAACATGCACGAACAGTGTTTTTGATGTGTGTTTTTGATGACAGATCAGCATCAAGATAGATGCCAAGATTTCGAACAGACACAGACGGCTGCACCATTTCAAGACTTATTCGAATTGGATCTTTTGGAAGATGAAGTTTCTGGCTTTTAGTTGTAAACCAGATGGCTTCAGATTTGCTGGAGTTTAACTGGAGTCGATTTGACTGCATCCATGCTCCAACGTCGTCTATACAGGCGGAGATGGTGGTTTGGAGTGCCGTACTCTCTCCAGGCCGACATCTGAAACGTCATCGATTACGCCAGGAGCAGACAGCCTTACATTGACTCCGTTTGTTGTCAAATCATTATATCTAAAATTGAATTTATCTTGCATATCGGATAAGGTATTTGTATAAATTATCATGGTGATAGATTTTAGTGAAACATTGCAACGATTTGATACCTTGAACAAATAGCACATGTATCTTCATCCAACAAGCAGTTCGTCTTATCAAGTTTATTATCTGTGAAATCCTCTATTACGTAGTCGATTAAAAATGGAAATAAACATATATTGAAAAACAAATGTCTTCATTGAAACTGAAGACCATTTGTAAAAAAAAAGTATAAAATTGCTCTTAATGATAATATAAATTGTTGCTAAGTAACCAGTTGAACAAATGAAATAAATGAACTGGAAAAACATACAATGTAGTGTTGTTTATTAGAGCTAATTTTGATTTATTCTGTTAAAAACATTTTTATAGCTTTGAAATAAATATGGAATAAAACAAACTTAAAATTTGAACACAAATCTAATTTGGATCTGTCTAAGACTTTTACTGCTTTTTCTACTTAGACTTTTCAAAGCCGATGCTTTAATGTGTCATCCGAAGTGTCTTAAAAAAACTAATTAAACTCTAATTTAACGAAAATTATTATGTGGGGTTATATGGGCGCGGGTAATAATGTGCTAAAGCATTTGCCTGTTGGCCTGAGGCCGGCTATTTGATTCCCACCGGCGTCCCAAGCATCCGTGGAGGGTGTGTGGAGACTGCTTCTAGTAATTCAGGAAAAACTTTGGCTCAACGCACCCTAGTAACTCCCTTAAGCAAGAAGTTCACTCTCATTGTTCAGGTTGAGTTTCTCGCGGTGTTAAATAACTTCTTTCGCTAACCTTGAAATAAAAAACAAATTTTAATTAACCACCCCACTTGCATGGACGTTTCGCCAAATCACTGACGGTTTTTGCGATGCACGTACAAAATGCAAACAGTCACTAAAAAGGAAAAACGTTGATTTGCAATTTTTCAATTAGTTTTGCAGTTACGGGTTTTCTTTTGTATGGCTTTCCGATGAAATGATAAAACAGTTTGACTAAGACGTTCAACAACGTCTGGCCAAACACGTCTAATTTGTTCTAAGCTGAATATTTTTAGTCTCAAATTAGAATTCCGGTTTTACTTATTTTTGGAAAGTCAAAAAATTATTAAGAAAATAAGTTTGTAGCACATCTGCAAAACTGCTTGAAACAATTCGTTTCTTGGGTTAAGATCTGTGGCCTGGAATGGCCTTCCCCCCGCTCTGAAGGATCCAACGATGCCTTTTAGTGTCTTTCGTGAACGGCTCAAGACATATTTGTTCTCTTCCATTTAATTGTGCAGTGCGCTTTTGTGACTTTTATTTTGTAAAAAAGCGCTATATGAAAAAACCTGTATAATAATCTGGTGAAATCTGTATCTGATCAGACGAATTTTGTTGTAACTGATGATCCAGTACAAAAGAGGTTTAGAACCAGTTATTGTGGTTTTGAAGTCATCGAACTAGACTTGAACAAATGCTTAAGTTTCGGCAGCACTAGATTGCCCTACGCCAGATTGTTTGGTCAATTGGCCTTGTTGTTTGTATTTTACCACGTTTTATTTAACTCGTTTTTTTCTTTGTTTGTTTTTCTGTCCAAATTATTTTTCAATCAAGTTTAAGACAATTTTCCGACAAGTTACAGCTTTGCAACTTTCAATATAGCAACTTATAATAAATAAAGATGACATTTTAGAAAATTGTTGAAAAAATGTAGCTCCGTCTGCCCATCCACCCTTCCGTTTAATGGAAGCAGGAACAGAGGGTGGTTGCCCCCAAAGACTTTAAAAATATAAATATATAATAAAAACAAAGTCTTAGAAAATTGTCGGTAAATGTAGCTCCGACTACCTCCACCCCGGTTATCATGGAGTCACCATCACCGGCTCAGCGACTATCGAAGAGTTTGGAAAAAGTTTAAAAAAAACATTTTATTCGTGGCTCAGAAATCTAAATGAAATTATGCCTTGTAGAAAATCATCAAATTAACAAATAAAATTCATAAAAAAAATATTTTTTGGCGACCAATCATAAAAAAATACTGAAGATTCCAGCTCCAACAAAAATGCAAGTCTGTACAAGCCCCTGCCTTCGTATAACATAACATAGGCTAACAAACAATCTAAAAAAACTTTAAAAAAGAATATTAGGCAAATACAATCTGATAAAAAGAGAAATTGCTCAAACGAATATCTATTCAACATACCAGAGCGGACTTTTATTTAGGTAGCACGCATTCGTTCATGACACCTGTGTCATATAATTATTAAGACGAGGCAAACTAATGTAGTATATGTTTGACTGCATCAACTGCATTCTTTGCTACGAATACATGTTGACTACTTTTATTGTTTAATCTCAATAAATGGATCTAATAAAAATTGAATGTATCCAATTTGGTGAAAACGTTTCAATTCGCGGTGTTTCCAAAATTATGAAATCTAAATCGGTTTTTTTCAAAGTTTTGTGGTTTATTGCTTTAATCACTTGCACAGGAGTTCTTTTGTGGCAGTTGTCTGCTTTGTTTAAAACTTATAGCTTGCATCCTTACAAAACATCTACCAGGCTATTGAATACTCCAAACATCTTTCCCGATATGGCCATTTGCAGCTTAAAGCCAAAACTTTCGGATATTGATAGCGAAAAGTATCTCAGTCCCGATGAGTTCAGTGACAAAATAAAAAATATAACTAATTTTATTAACGAAACAATGGCCAGTACGGTAAGTTCTTCTATGACAGTTGATGAATTTTTTGCTAAGTCAGATTTAGTTGCAAGAAATTACATAAGTTCTTTTCCTAAAAATGGAAAAATGATTAACAATTCAATTCCATTCCCAACAAGCTATAGATTAATAGGCAACACTAAAATACAAATAAATATTAAACAATGCCAGCTAGAAGTTATACAGTTTTGGAACTGGCATTATTATAGCTGTAACAGAATTGGAATTGAAAAAAGTTGCAATGAAACAGTTGGTGGTCTTGATATGATTATTTACCTAAACACGTTTTACAATTCCCAAGATGAGTACGATAAAATCTTTCCAATAAGCACTGACGGAATTAAAGTAACAGTGATAGAGAAGGGATCTTACGCAGATTTAGAAGATGGATTTAATCTCGGTGTCGGAACGGATACAACTGTTCAATTGGTCATTAGAGAAAATCGAATTTTAGGAAAACCTTACAATCAAAAAGGTTGTGAAGAAAATGAATTTCTAGTAGGATCAAACAATACACGCCGCTACACTTCGTATTCATGTATTTTTATATGTTTTCAATTTAAAGCATTTGACACTTGTGGGTGTATTGTAGCTAACATGTTTGTGCCATTTGCATTATCAAATGCATCCATATGCGGAAATACTTCACTGACACTGAGAAGAAATACATTTGACTGGCCTACAGAAGTCAATTTAACTTTGACAGCCATAAATGAAGAAGTGTGTTTGTCAAGAATTGCAGATGCTTACTATAAAAGTTGCTTGGCTTCATGCAAGGAAGCATGTAAAGAAATTACTTACACAAAATTAATTCACACTTTGTCTGATTGGCCTCACGTCTCCTATCACAAATCATTCTATGAAAGATTCGTGAAAAACTACTCAATGTCAGACAAAGAACTCTATCGACAATTTGAAAACTATGACAGAGAAATAAACAGTTTTTTTAAATAATAAAACTAGCATGAATGACCTCAACATGTTTTTTAGAGAAACGGACACTTTAAGGAAAAATTTTCTTCAAGTAAGGTTTACTTTGGAGCAGAAGATAACTTTGATAGAAGATTCTCCTCTTTTCACCTGGGATTCAATGATCGGTATGGTTGGTGGCTGCCTCAGTCTATGGGTGGGAGTTACATTCATGACAGTTGTCGAATTCTTAGAATTTCTCATTAATTTAATGTTGTCTTTAAGAAATCGCTTGTTTAATTTATAAACTCAATTTAAAATTTTTTAATAAACACCTTAAGTTTTACTTTAAACCACGCTTTTTATCTAATTTTAATTTGTTGTTATGTTGTTAGATCAAATGTCTTTAAAAAGTGTAATTGCATGGATATTGCTTATCTCATTGTTGTTCCAGCGGACATCTTTAAGATCTACGGTTTATACTAATTATAATCGAAAAACGTATATGTTTGAATTGAAGTTAGTTATGAAATGATTCACTGGAACTTGTGTTTTTTTACTAATTAAATTGTATTTAACTATAAATTTGTTATTAAAAACAATTTGCTTGTAATTGAAAATAAAAACAACAATATGTGACGGCTGATGGTATATTTGTGAAAACTATTACACATTCTGTGAATATAATTAATTGTAAAAGGTAGATAAATACAAATGTCAAATAAAACACTTTTTCACATCGAATAATTGCATTGATGTTATTTTTTATGTTTACCGGCAAATGTGAAATGATTAAATCGATACATGTTAAAAAATGTTTAATTGCAGCCTTATTTACCTTTTAACTTATGTGGCAACTTTTGATCATCCAAAAAAATGTTAATTTTTGTTGGTATACTGAAACCAATAATATCATGTCTACAAGTAAAAATTGTTAAATTTAAGTTCTAGTTGTCTTTAATGAAAATTATCAAAGTAATTGAATAGAAAAATCGTATAGGCTAGAGAGCTGTTCCTAGTGATTTATATTTTTCTATTTGCGTTATTAAATAAATCCTATTAAACCCTTTTTCTATTTTTGTAGAACTTAAATGATTTTTCATCTAAATTAAACGTTGAATTTCTCTGATAGAAACAAATGCTGGTCCACGGATGTCATTAGCGTGTGTACAATTATAATTTGATTGCTTGATATTAGGGTTGATATATCGTTCTTCAATACAAATTCACCAAATTATTCAAAAACACCTTTAAGAATTTATAAGGTTTTTTCAATTTAAAAACAAAATAAAATTTTATCCATTATCATATATTCCAAGATTAAAATCAAGTTTAAAATAATATATTTGAAAATCAAGATCCAGGCTTTTAAAAACGATTTTGATTGAATTCGGAATTGAGAACAATGTCTCAAGGAGAGCTGTTGGTGATATTTACAAATTATTAATTGTTTCTTTACAATAATTATATTAAAATAAAAGTATCCAACATTCCTGAAATGATTATTTACAGCTTACTAACGAAACTCTCGGATATTGACTACGATAAATATCTCAACTCAAAAAAGTATAGAAATAAAACGTTCATCAACGAAACGATCGCCACTATTCAAGAGTGATCTAAGTCAGCCCATGAATCTCTGGATACATTTAACTGGACTGCTAGAGACTACATGAGTACTTTAAAAAAATAAATAAAATGGTTAGCAATTAAATTTAATTTATTAAATAGTGCTCATAAACGATATCGTATCAAAATCATACCTCTTTGGAACAGGATAGTTGCAAAGGATCGAGTGCTGCTCTTGATATTATCATTTACATTAACACTGTTTACGAACTGACGGGATTAAATAACATTAGCTTCTCCGAGAAAAACTCGGACTTAGAAGATGGATTATAAAAAACTTGATTACATTATTTCTTATTGAATATTAAATTTATAAGATGCTGAAAAAAACCAGGAAATTGTTCCTCAAATAAAATAGTTAGCAATTAAATTTTATTTATTTACTGCTAAATGCAACTAGCTCATAAGCGATATCATATCAAGATCATACCTTTTTGGAACAGGATAGCTGCAAAGGATCGGTTGCTGTTCTTGATATTATTATTTACATTTTTTACGACTATAAAAATTATTACGATAATTTCTTATAAGAACTGACAAAATTAAACTAACATTAGCTGCTCCGCCTAAAAACTCGGACTTAGAAGTTGGATTATGAAAAAAAATGATTACGTTATTTCTTATTGATAAGATTCTGAAACAGACCAGAAAATAGTTTCTGTCTCTATATTTTTGCAATAAAGTAACCAAAAAAAAATTTTTTTTTATTTTGAAAATTATTTCCAGAAGCAAAAACTAGAAGTTAACATTTTTGTCAGGTGCAATTTTTTTTTTGCGAAAAATCCGATGAACAAATTGAAAGACAAATATCACGTATATGGATTGTCAGTAAAAACCCATTTAATAACTATGATAAACAACATAATCTAAAACGAAAATATCAATGAAGAAACACTTCATTTTAGCCTTGTCATTTTTCAAAAATGTGTGATTTACTAAAGTTTTCAGATGAAACTGTTGAATAAAAATTATGGAAAAATTAAAAAAGGATTGTATTAAACTTGGAAAAAGCGTTTCGGTTCGTGGTGTTTCAAAAATCATCAATTCAGGAACAGCTTGCTCCAAGATCATGTGGTTGTTAGCATTCATGATTTGCACAGGATTTCTTTTATGGCAGCTGTCAATGTTATTTAAAAACTATTTCTCATTTCCTTACCAAACTGCTGTAGAAATAAAAGAAACATCCATCATTTTTCCTGATATGACTATTTGCAGCCTACAACCGAAACTCTCGGATATCGATTACAATAAATGTCTCAGCGCCAAAGAGTTTAAAAATAAAATAATGAACATCAGCAAGTTTATCAACAAAACAAACGCTAAAACCAAAAGGTTTTCCATGACATCCGATGATTTTCTGGACAAAGCTAGCTGGGTTGCTGGCGACTACATAAGTTCCTTTCCTAAAAATGGTAAAAGAGCTAACAAGTCAATTCCATTCATAACAAATTACAGATTACTAGATAACGCTAAAAGGAAGATAAATCGTCAACAATGTCAACTAGATATAAAACCTCTTTGGAACTGGCATTATTATAGTTGTTACAGAATTGGAGTCATGGATGGTTGCAATGGAGCAGTTGCTGCTCTTGATATGATTATTTACACTAACACCTTTTACGACTTTCAAAAGGATTACGATGAAAACTTTGCAATAGGAACTGACGGGATTAAGATAGCATTAGCTGTTCCCGGCACAAACTTAGATTTAGAAGATGGATTCAATCTTGGAGTAGGAACGGACACAATGGTTAGATTGTTCGTTTTTGAAAACCAAATTCTGGGTTATCCTTATAACTCAGACGGATGTGAAAAACAAAAGTTTTTAGAAGGGTCAAAAGATACTATTCGTTACAATTCTTATTCTTGTATTTTTAGATGTTTTCAATTAAAGGTTTTCGACGTTTGTGGATGTATCGCTCCTAACATGTTCGTGCCAAGTGAGTTGCTAAACGCCCGCTTATGCGGGAATACATCTCTGACATTCCGAAAAATCTTTTTTGATTGGGAAACTGAAGTTAATTTAACTTTGAATGCGATAAATGAAGAAATATGCAAGTCAAGAACTGCCAGTAGTTTTTTCGAAAACTGCACCATTGCCTGCAAACCGCCTTGCTATGAAATTACTTACACGGAACTAATTCACACATTGTCGGATTGGCCTCCCGTTTCATACCACAAATCCTTCTTTAAAACATTCTTGAAAAACCATTTGACTCCTAGCACAGAGCTTTATAATCAGTTTAAAGATTTTGTAATTGCAATAAGTGACCATGAAAACAATAAAACCAGCATCAATGAACTGAATAATTTTTTCAGAAATACAAACACGTTGCAAAGAAATTTTCTGCAGGTAAGAATTACTTTTGAACCAGTGGCTTCCGTTTTGAGAGAGCTGCCTCTGCACACCTGGGATTCCATGATAAGCATGATAGGAGGATGCTTGAGTTTGTGGTTAGGTGTGACAATTGTAACTGCAGTTGAAATAGCGGAATTTGTGATGACGCTGGTGATGGCCATCACAAGTCGTTTGTTTTAGTTTGTGACTTGAATAAATTTTTTTTATATAACTCAAACTAACACTTCTATTTCAAGCTTTGAATAACTTTCTAAGTTCAAATTTATTACGTACGACTTTCTTTGTTTGTTGTTTCTTTTGATATTTCACGTCATCTTTGATTTTGCTTGCTTGGCTGATACGCCATTAATTACCACGCTTCTCGCATCTAATCGAGCTCAAACCTGACACACAATAAAATCAATTGACCGCAAAAATTGTCATTCATGTTACTGCTTACTCGTGTAAAAATAAACCAGTCGACGGATATGAAACAAGTCTAATTTAACGATCCTGCAAAATGTTCATGTTTATTTTGACCGAAACGTTCCACGACTGCGACTCTGCGTGAATTCGTTAACTCATCGCAGAGGGCTACCTGCTCGCTTCGAATAAACCCTGGAGGCGTCGCAGTCGTCGTGGCCCCTGGCTGGCCGGCATCTCATTCGACTTGACATCAGAGCAACGGTCACCACATTTGAGTTTATATGCACTCTCATTCTGTTCGGCTTTTAAACTCAAACTGTTTCTATTATCTACAGGACGAGTTCAATCTCATTAGAGTTCTTCTGCCTACTTGATCAGCTGTCTCTTAGAAACGAGGAATCCGTCATCATGGGTGACTTTATCAGATTCAATCTCGAAAGTGCTTCTACCTGATCATTTCATGACGCACTCTGTTTTCACGGGTTTACCGTCAGAGTTGCCAGACGGCAGTCTTTGACACAGTGTCGATGTGTGCTTTTTGGTGAAACAACAGTTTTCTTAAATAACAAGAGATATCCTTTTTTGTAAGCCGTCAATATGCAGTAATAGAAATTCAGTCTATGTCATTACCAAATTACAAAATGAGAGAAAAATAAACCCATAAAATTTAGGATTAGTTTTTATGTGTAGCAAAATAATTGCTGTTTAATTGCATAATTGTGATGAACTTATTTTTACAACAAATAATCAAATTTATTAAAATATCATAATAAAGAAGTGTATTTAAAAAATTAGGTTCAGTAGAAAATACTCACGTTTATCCGTTCTTATGATGAGGATTCCACAGTGATCAATGTTTTACATTCTCTACCATGTTTATCTTTTTTTTTAACATTGATCGCTTTCTTGCAAGCAAGCTTCAAAAACTTGAAAACTTACTGTTGATGTATGTGTTTTCACAACTGTAAAAATGAGTTCGATTAAAAAAGAGATTATTAGATTTAGTGAAACCGTATCTGTGCGTGGTGCGTACAAAATTGCTTGCTTTGTTATGACCCGTGCATTTTTCAAGCATGTGTGACTAACTACATTTTTCTGATAAAATATTTAATTTAAGAAATGAAAAAACTAAAAGTGGAATGTACAAAATTTGGAGAAAGCGTTTCCGTTCGTTGTGTTTCAAAGATCATCAATTCAAAAACAGCCTGCTCCAAGATCATGTGGTTGTTAGCATTCATGATTTGCACAGGATTTCTTTTATGGCAGCTGTCGATGTTATTTAAAAACTATCTTTCATTTCCTTACCAAACTTCTATTAAAGTAAAAGAATCGCCCAATATTTTTCCTGATATGACTATTTGCAGCCTACAACCAAAACTCTCAGATATCGATTGCAATATATATTTCAATCCCAAAGAGTTTCGAAATAAAATATTAAATATCAGCGAGTTTATCAACAAAACAATTGCCAAAACAAAAGGTTTTCCTATGACAGCCAATGAATTTCTAGATAAATCTAGCTGGGTTGCTGGTGATTTCATAACTTCTTATCCTAAAAAAGGTAAAATGGCTAACAATTCAATTCCATTTATACCGAAATACCGATTACTGGATAGCACTAACATGCAAATAAATCCTGAACAATGCGATCTCAAGATCATACCTTTTTGGAACTGGCATTATTATAGCTGTTACAGAATTGGAGTCATGGATAGTTGCAATGGAGAGGTTGCTGCTCTTGATATGATTATTTACATAAACACTCTCTATGACTTTCAAGATGATTACGATGAAAATTTCCTATAGGAACCGACAGAATTAAAATAACAGTAGATGCTCCGGGCATAACATCGGACTTAGAAGATGGATTCAATCTTGGAGTAGGAACAGACACAATGGTTAGATTAGCTATTACTGAAAATCAAATCTTGGGTTATCCTTATAACTCAGAAGGATGTGAAGAACAAGAGTTTTTAGAAGGGTCAAACAATACTATTCGTTACAATTCCTATTTTTTAAACTCAGATGTTTCCAGTTGAAGGTTTTCGACGTTTGTAAGTGTGTCGTTGCTACCATGTTTGTTCCAATTGAGTTATTAAACGCCCCTATATGTGGGAATACATCTTTGACGATAAGAAACACCTCTTTTGATTGGCAAACTGAAGTTAATTTAACTTTGAATGCAATAAATGAAGAAGTATGCAATTCACGAATTGCAATTAGCTATTATATGAATTGCATGGTGTCATGCAAGCCGCCCTGCTATGATATTAGTTACAGAAAACTTGTTCACACACTGTCTGATTGGCCTCACGCTTCATACCACAAATCATTTTTTGAAAACTTTGGGAGAAAATATTTAATTCCTAACACAAAAGTCTACAATCAGTTTAAAGATTTCCTAATTGCAATAAGTGATTACGAAAACAATAAAACCAGCATCGATGAACTGAACAACTTTTTCAGAAATACAAACACGTTGGAAAAAAATTTTCTGCAGGTGAAAATTACTTTTGAACCAGTGGCTTCCGTTTTAAAAGAGCTGCCTCTTTACACATGGGATTCCATGATAAGCATGATAGGAGGATGCTTGAGTTTGTGGTTAGGTGTGACAATTGTAACTGCAGTTGAAATAGCGGAATTTGTGATGACGCTGGTGATGGCCATCACAAGCCGTTTGTTTTAGTTTGTGACTTGAATTAGATTTTTTAAATAACTCAAACTAACACTTTCATTTAAAACTTCAAATAACTTTTTTAGTGCAAATTAATTACGTACGGCTTTGTCTGCTTGTTGTTTTTTTCCATTTTTTACGTCATCTTTGATTTTGTTTACTTGGCTAAAACGCCCGTTAATTACCACGCTTCTCACATCGTATCGAGCTCAAACGTAGCAAGCAATAAAACCAATTTATTGTAAAAATGTTCAACAATGTTAGTGGTTAACCGTATAAAATAAAACAGTCGAATTTAACGATCCTGCGATATGTTTATGTTTATTTTCATCGAAACGTTGCACGACAGCGACTATGTGTGAATTCATAAACTCCGCCGAGGGCTACTAGGTGGTGGACAAGCTGAGGGCCAAAACATTTGTAGTACTTGAAATAGAAACTTATCTAAATTTTGCATCGTCATGATTAGGTGATCACTCAATCAATATAAATAAAAATGAGATTGTGTGTGTATGTATATAAGTCCGTAATGCAATTTTGTGAGAAAAAATTGAAATTGTTCACAAAATGATCGGAGTGGAGCGGGAGAGTGAGCGGGAACTATATATATATATATATATATATATAAGTGGTGCCGTTCACCTGTCGATCGTTAGGTCGGCAGTTCAAGCCTCACCGGCGTCACCAGCGTAACTCCCTTAAGCAAGGGAAACGAATGTATCTTAATAACTATATTAGTTTGATTTTCTCAATGATGTGGCGCTAATAAAAGTAAAATCAGTTTTGCTGATGCATTGTTTTAAATATATCATTGAATAAAAATATAGATTTTTTTCAAAAAGTCATTTCTCAAAACATTTTTTATTGTGATACAAATTATCACTTACTGAAAACAACATCAAATTGTAAAAGGGCGTCTTTAAATAGGCAATAACTAATGCCTTACAAAATAAAGTTTCATAGACCAACTAATAATAAGATTCAAACATTAATTGAATAAATGGATGCCTTGTAAAGGAAAAGATTAGTCAAAGGTTATTTTCTAAGAAAAATTACAAAAATCGATTATATTAAAAATTATAAAAAAATTGAACTTTTGAAATCGGCGATTCCGGATACTAACTATATTTATTGAATTACATTGCAAAAAAAATGGTTAACTCATCGGTAAACCATGAATAAAAATTACATTAAACGCATTCAAATTTGTTTTTAAAAAAGTTGTTTGGTAAAACAATAATTCTTTTGTTCAATTTGAAGAATTCTAAAACATTTTCTTGAGTTTAATTGTTTGATCACAATTGAATAATATTTCAGCGACAACTAAACTTACCTGTCATAAAACAAACAAAATATTATTAAATATTGCACCTGTTGTGCACAACCTGCAAATTTTAAAAGACCAACAAAAGATGTTTAATTTTCTCTATATTTTTTCAGTACCTCAAATAGTAATTTTTAAAGACATTGCATTAATTTATACGTTTTGGAATTTAAAATATTCATTCAATCCAGTAAACCGCAAAGTTGTACAAAAGAGCTCCACAGTTTTTTTCTGAGAAAAATTAAATAAAAAGTTTCGATTATAAACTGCGGTACAAGGTTTTGTGATATAATGCAAAATTTATTTCATTAGTTTAAAATAATAAATATTTTTCATGGATAAAATTAGGCTAGAATTTTTGAAATTTGGAGAGAAGGTTTCGATTCGCGGTGTTTCAAAAATTATATCATCCGAGAAAGTATACATTAAAATCATGTGGCTGACTGCATTTCTTGTTTGCTCTGGAGTTCTTTTATGGCAACTTTCAAATTTATTCAAAACTTATACTTCATTTCCTTACAAAAATTCTGTAAAACTAGTGAATACCATTTACACATTTCCTGATATAGCTTTTTGCAGCTTACAGCCCAAACTGTCGGAAATTGATGCTGAAAAATATCTTAGTCCAAGCGAGTTTCAATATAAAATAATAAATATAACCAAGTTTATTAACATGACACTAAGCAAATTAGTGGATACATCTATGACGGTGGATGAATTCTCGGCTAAATCCCGTGTGGTAGCCGACAACTACATAAACTCTTTTCCTATGAAAGGTGAAAGGACAAACAAGTATATACCATTTGTAACAAATTATAGATTACTAGATAGAACCAAAATACAAATAGATCGCAAAAGATGTCAGCTTGAAATCAGACCATTCTGGAACTGGGCTTATTTCAGTTGTTACAAAATTGAAATTTCAGCTGGTTGTAACGACACAGTTACTGGTCTTGAAATGATATTATACACCAATACTTTTTACAACTACCAAGACGATTATGACGAAAATGTTCCTATAAATACAGATGGACTTAAGAGTACGTTGACATTTCCTGGGACGTATACAAACATAGATGATGGATTCAATCTTGGTGTCGGAACGGACACAACCGTTAAATTGTTTACCATACAAAATCAAATTTTAGGATATCCTTACAATCAAGACGGATGCGAAGAAAATGAATTCTTAGAAGGAACTAACAATACCCGACGTTATACTTCTTATTCTTGCTTAATATATTGTTTTCAAAGAAAAGTAATTAATAAGTGTCAGTGTGCCGCACCTTATTTCATAGTGCCACTGGTGATTTCAAACATTTCCATATGCGGTAATACTTCTTTGACGCTAAGAGAAAACACGTTGGGATGGCTATCAGAGGTAAACTTAACACTGAAAGCAATAAATGAAGAAGTTTGTTTGTCAAGAATTTCTGATTCTATTCACAAGAAGTGCGTGGATACTTGCAAGCCAGCATGCAGAGAAACTAGTTATACAATAAATGTTCATACTTTGTACGAGTGGCCTCACTTATCTTTTCACAAGTCTTTTTTTGAAAGATTTGTGAGAAAGTATTTGAATCTCAATGCCGAACTCTACCAACAGTTTCGAAGCTATGCTGTGGCTATAGATGAATATGAAAACAATATAACAAGCATTGATGAACTGAACCGGTTTTTTAGAACGTCTGACACTTTAAGAAAAAATTTCTTGCAAGTGAGATTCTCGTTTGAACCAACGACAACGCTTATAGAAAACTCACGTTTCTACACTTGGGATTCGATGCTCAGCATAGCTGGTGGCTGCCTCAGTCTCTGGTTGGGAGTAACATTCATGACGGCCATTGAGTTTGTTGAATTTTTGTTAGACTTGATGCTGGTTTTCAGAAATTTAATTTTTGTTACTTGAACTGTATGTTGCACCCGATTTCAAATTATAACATTTTTATTATAAAAATTTTTACTAACAGCACACGCTATTTTCAAGACAAGTCTTGCTCAAAGCTAAGAACGGGTCTTGGCAAAGGCAGCCATTTATAGACGCTCACCCCTTTAGCAATGCGATTGAACTCCTTGCTTTAGTGAATTACGCTGGTGACGCCGGTGAGGCTAGAACTGCCGACCAAACAATCGACAGGCGAACACTCTATCGCTCTGCCACCAGCGTCTCTTAATACATTGAATTATTTATCTTATATTGCTTTGCACAATGTTTATATCAATTATCTACGTTTTATGCTTTACTAAAGATAGTCGGTCAAAAATAACGATTTTTTTCAAATTTCATTATAAATTATTTTTTGATTATTTTTTTATCTTTAGGACCAACAGTGTACAATTACGTAATAACTTTTATTGCATGCCTGCGCGCACTTTTTTGCAACTGCTGACTGCTGACCATCGTGGCCGCCGAGTTATGCGAAATTGTTAACATACATACAGACATCGGAAATTATTCATGTTTATATTCCATAAAATTTTCACTTTTAAATTTCAATAACTTTCATTTTTCAAATTGTTGTGTCAGTGTAACGCTGATTATTATCGAGAGCGTGTGCAGTTTTATCTGAAAAAAAGTCTACCTACAAAGGGAACAGAGATTTTGACACAGTGAAGATTATTTTTTATTTTTCCTTAAAATTAAAATTAATTTCTTATTTCAGTGTAATTTTTCAATCAAAGCAGTTTTAGAAACATTTTTTCATATTTATTTTACTAATTTAAATAATTCCTGATATGTTTTGCATTATATTTTGTTCACTTTGTACTTTTAAACCTAAAATTTGTAAAATCAATTTATTTTAATTGTTGATTTGTTATAGACAAAATCACATAAAAACATAACAAAATAAATAAAACATAATATCTCATATAATTATTTAATAAAATCCATGATGCTCTAAACTATAACGTCAAAAAATATCACGTTGCTTTTATATCAGTTTTTTTGCGTTTGCATTCTCCATCAACAATTTTATGAAGCTTTTGCGTTGTTTCGAAAGTGATTAAATATGCGGAAACTTTATTCTGTAATTTTTATTATTTTACTTGTATACTTGTTTGCTTGTTTGCTTGTTGTGATTTTAACTATTACAAGAACAGGCTTTTTTGGAGGCAACGTATTAGTGGAACAACTTTATATTTTTGTAAACCGTCAAATTGAAGTTATAGAACTCTATGGCACAACCAAACTTCAAAGTTAGAGAAAAAATAAGCCCATCAAATTTAAACAAAAGTTCTTAGGTGTAGTAAAAATATTTGCAGTTTAGTTACACAATTGTCATAAATTTATTTTTACAACCAATAATCAAATTTATTAAAATATCATAATAAAGAAGTGTATTTAAAAATTCACGTTTAACAAAAAAATACCAACGTTTATCCGTCCTTATGATGAGTATTCCACAGTGATCAATGTTTTACAGTCTCTTCGCTGTTTATCTTTTTTTTTAACATCGATCGCTTTCTTGTAAAAGAGCCTTAAAATTGTGAAAATCTTTTGCTAAAGGTTTTATTTTCACAACTGTAAAAATGAGTTTGATTAAAGAAGAGTTTATTAGATTTAGTGAAACAGTATCGGTGCGAGGTGCGTCAAAAATTGCTAGCTCGGACAAAAAATCACTGAAGATAGTGTGGTTATGTGCTCTTATTGGGTGTACAGGAATTCTTGTTTGGCAACTTGCTACTTTGTTTATAAATTATAGAACATATTCCTATAAAACATCCTACGGAGAAATTCAAGCTTCAAACATATTTCCTAGAATTGTATTCTGCAAGTTGCAACCGAAACTTTCTGAAATCGATTATAGTCAAGTTTTAACACAAATTGAATATTTGGAAAAAATAACTAATTTATCGTCTTCTTTCGCCGACAGACTGTTGAACGTCTCATCAATGTTAGAAAGTTATTATGTGTCTCTTCCTAAGTATAATGAACTGGATTACAGCGATATACCGTTTTTAACAAAATATGAATTCTCAGACGCCCCGATGTGGGTGGTTCACAATGAAAATTGCACACTCAGGAGAGACATTATATACCACCCAATTTTATACAAATGTTATTCATTTCACGTATCTAAAGAATGCACAGCAACAATACAATCGGTAACTTTTATTTTATACACCAACAGTTTGTACGAATCGCAGGAGAAATTCAGCGCAGATATCACCACCGATGGTGTAAAAGTGGATCTTCTTCCTCCAAATATTTATGGCGACCTGACAACAGGGTTCAACCTCGGCTCAGGAACTGACTCGTTTATAAAGATTACGATGAATGTGAAGACAATTTTGGACAAACCCTACACAGCAGATGGTTGTGAAAGTAGTGAGTTTATCAAAGACTCGACTGAGTCTCGTTACAGCGCTTTCTTCTGCACTAGACAGTGCATACAAGAAAAGGTTTTTTCACAATGTCACTGCGTCACTGGTAATGTTTTTATTCCACCGATATTTGAAAACGTTAACATTTGTGGCAATACTACCCTAACGCTGAGAAAAAGTTTTCTTGACAAAGAAACGGAAGCAAATATTCTTGCAAAAGCAATTGAAGACACTAAATGTGCAAGTGAAGTTTTCGTTAAGTCGTTGTATGATAAATGCATGGCATTATGTAAAAAACCATGCGTTGAAATGTTTTATAGCCGTGATATCCAAACCTCTTATGAATGGCCACATGTTTCGCATTACATGAGTTTCTTTGATGAGTTTATAAGAAAATATTTGCTCCCTGGAACACGACTTTATAACTATTTTGAAGATTTCCTTGTAGAAATTGACAAATACAAAAACGGCAGTTCCACTCTCGGAGAATTAAATGCATTTTTTGGAAAAACTAACAAGATCAGATCCAATTTTTTGCAGGTAAAGTTTCGTTTTGTCAACAACAAACCACTTTCAATAACCGACACGCCTGTGTATACCTGGGAATCAATGCTAAGCATGATCGGAGGAAGTCTCAGCTTATGGTTAGGAGTTACAGTTATGACTTTCATAGAAATTTTAGAATTTTTGTTGAGGTTAGTTGCTATTATGAAACAACGAAGAATATCATAAAAATCATTTTTTGTTACCGTCACATTTTTGATAAGGTTTTGTTGTTAAGTAAAGCACAAAGATAAACAAACAAATGATTTTTGTGTAAAATTTAGTTGACTTAAATCTTTTTAAAACATCACATTTTTTAGCAAACATTACTAATAATATGCTAATTTATTTCAAATTGTCCTCTTTTTGTGAATCTGAGTTGTATTTTTGAGATTTTTGAGGAATAAACGTATTCATTGAAGCTGTTACTATGTTGTTTATGCATGAAACTAAGTTTTAATAACCACTAGAAATGTATTTAATGGGTTTTGTTAATGCGAGAGTCATAGATATATATGGCGAGAGTGCTGTGAAAGTACAGACTCGTGTTTTTGATACAAAGTTTTTTCGTCAGCAATTTTTATACCAGGATACTGTAAAACAGTGTGCATGTAAACGTAGAGGAATATGCTTTCTAGCGATTCGTAACGTTAAAGTCGAAGTTATTTATATCACAATATTTCTCGAATTTATTTTAACTTAATTATTCTTCCTTGAAAAATTAATCTTTTAACTGGACTCAAATAAAACTGAATTCTCTCATTTTGTAGAATTTCGCACGGTTCTAACAAATCTTTTGTTAATTCCAATTTCTCTCTGCAGCACGTCTCTTTAAACTTTTATTTTCTTCTCGAACACTCAACCTTAAAACACACTATCTTAATTCTCAAAACTCATGCACAAAATAATATTTACAATCTTACCAGTAAAAATCCGGAAAAAGATATATATATATACATACACACATATATATATATATATATATATATATATATATACATATATATAAATTTTTAGATAAAAAAATAATAAACAGACATACATATATACATACATACATATATATATATATACATAGACATATATATATGACTTATTGTTTCGACATATCCAATCATAATAAAATGCACACATAATAAAATAAAATAAACAAATACTATGAAAATACGTAAGATGAATTATCTTCATCTTACAGTGCATTTGGCTTTAAGAATGATTTTGACCCAAAATGGCTTCTTTGTCTAATTTGCGTTAGATATACATGTTTTTATTACCAAAAAAAACTAAGTAGTGTTAACTGTAATTTCGATAGTTTAATTGTTGTTTTTTGTAGAAAACCTCTTTCTCCACAGCAATTACTAACAAAGGTAGGTGATTGCAAAATTTTCAATTTGCTATTCTGTTTAACACTGCGAATGTGCTTATGTAGTCTGCCATTAGTAACTAGTACTTTTTAAACAGTTTTTAAATTTATTAAAAATAAAAACAAAAGTGAAGACTATGGCCGTTTTCATAGGTGATTTTGACCATTAAAAGTTAACCTTGGCTCTGGTAAAAAACAACGTTTCAAAGTATTATCAAATACAATTTTCAAAAAAGTATGTTTCTAAATAATAAAAACAACAAACAATTTATTGCATACTTGAGTTGATTTATATTGGCCATTAAATTAAAGTAATTTAGATTGGCCATTAAATTAAAGTAATTTAGAAAACATCCTACGCAAATGAAAATTTTTATTGCAAAATTTCAAAATGTTGTCACTTATTTTCACACTCATAAAAAGTTTATTATTTTTCAAAGAAAAATGTCTGACACAATCGAAAATGTTATCTTTGTAATGAAATGATTGACTGAATTTGAAAATTTATAACTTATTACTGCTTTTCATATAAACCGGATAGTTTTGAAATAATAGATGCTTTTGTAGGTGAAATGGATTTTATTACCATTTCAATCAAATAGTAAGCCAATTCAATAATTTCAACAAATGTCATGATGGTAACTCCTAACCATAAACTAAGACTTCCACCAACAGTTCCAAGCATAGATTCCCAGGTGTGAACAGGTGTATCAGTGATTGAAAGAGGATTATCAGAAGTAAATAAAAATTTTACTTTTAAAAAGTTGGACTTGATTTTTGTATTTTTTCTTAAAAAATCTTTCAGTTCTGCTATACTAAAGTTTTCATTGTAATAGTACTCATTCATTGCGTCAAAGTAATCTTTAAAATAGTCGTAAGTTTTGTTACTACTATAGAGACCTATGTTATCAATATATGAATCGAAAAAGCTTTTCTGGGTTGAAAGTTTCGGCCAGTCATACTGAGTCTGTATTATTCGATCATAATAAGTTTCAACACAAGGTTTTTTTGCAGATTCTCTACAGATATCAAAGAAATCCCAATAAGTTTTGTACTCGCAATGAAATTCTTTCAGTGCTAAATACGTTCGATTAATTTCTGTTTCTAGATCTATGTTGTTGTTCTTTGAGACCAAAGTAGTATTGCCGCATATAGTTTCATTATTAAAAACAGGCGGAATCAATACAAATGCTGAAACACAGTTGCATCTCTCTAAAATTTTATCTTGGAAACACTTGAACTTGTACATGTCAGTGCCATAAAGAATGTCTGAAGATGTATCCATGTATTTGTTACTTTCACAACCTTCACTACTGTATGGTTTGTCTAAAATTGTTTTAATTTTCATGGAGATTTCAACTAACGAAGTAGTTCCTGTGCTAAGATCGAACCCATTTGCGACATCACTAAATACACCAGGAAAAGATAATTCCACCTTTACTCCATCTGTATTCAAACTATCTGAATAAATGTCAAAAACTTCTTGATCATTATATGAGGAGTTTGTAAATATTATCATTGTAAGAGATTGTATTGAAACTTTACAAAATTCTGGAATCTGGTACAAATGACAGTCATAAAATTTGGTGTCGTAGATATTTTCATGTTTCAATTGAGTGCAGTTTTTGTCATAAACATAGTGATCCGTAATATTCGTCATAGATAGATCGACCAGGAACGGAAAGGAATCGCTATAAACTATTTTATATTTCGGAAGCGACGTAAAGTAAGTTGCAGAAATGTAACTTAAAAATGTTTCGTTTATATTAGTTTTCTTCAATGCTGGAATGAGATTGTTAATTTTTTCTTTTATACTTTTCTTTTGCTAAATAAATGTCTTTATCTATTTGTGCCAGTTTTGTTCCTTGGCTACAAATTGTTATCGAAGGAAAAATATTCGGAATCGGTAGTTCACTGTAGACAGTTCTATGAGGATATGAACTGTAATTAAAAAACAAAGCTGCAAGTTGCTAAATGAGGACTCCTGCAGATCCAACAGTTGCACACAGCCACATGATCTTGCTAGACATGATCTGAGACTTAACGATCTTCGACACTCCACGCACTGAAACATTTTCACCGAATTTAATGAATCCTTCTTTAAAGAGTTGCATTACTAATTAACTACTAGAGAGAACAAAAATGTTAACATGTCACATCCACTAAAAATTGCCACGACCAATAACTAAATTTTAAACAAAATGACGGCTGTTACTTATAAGAAACATTTAAAAAAAATAACCATCAATAAAATTGCTGTGTTTAAAAAATGTCTTTAGAACAAAATATTATTTGCCATGAAAATAAAACGATCGTTGAATTTTTCACTGAAACATGTTTATCTTGAACAAATTTACTACTTATTTTTCCAATGACAAACAATGTTTCATTGATTTTAAAATTGAAGAAAATTTCCTGTGGTGGATTTTCAATAAAAAAACTGTATTTGAAATATTGTTACAATAATGACAATCGTATAAGGCAGGCAGGGACAATATACTATAAGGGCTATATGAAATGGTTTTGATTTTCTTAGACAATGATAAACGTTGAACTAAGCTAAAAAAGCTTTAATTTCTGCAATCCAAATCGGTCTGATAAAAGACTTGCATAACTCTGAAATAAAACACACCTACGGAGATTTCGAACATATTTCATCTACAAATTTATTAAACAATTCATCCTAATTATTTTTCATTGTCCATATGCGTTATTTTATAAACAAAAAATGATATCGATAGCTCCATAAATATAACACAATCTCATTCAAAATCAGGTTGACCCCAGCAGTTTCGTTGTCTCCAAATTTCTAGGCAAAACGATAAATAAAGAAAAAAACTGTGTTTTTCGGGGCTTTGACCGCAACTTGCTAACAACATGGGCGCTTCTTTTTACAGTCTGATTCAGTTTTTTCTAGTTTATAGGGAAACCAGGTGATTTTTTTAACTCTACGCCGTGGGTTGAAAAAACACACCAAACAACTTCCTCTAGACATTCTTATTTGCTTGTTGGTCTAAGAAATCCCCCACTCGGTTACGGGCAAACCCATGCAATTGAGTCCGCAGCAGCATGTCATGTTCACTTTTCGTTTACGCATTACAAGCCTCTAAACACATGATCAACGTTTACAAAAAAAATCATCCAATTCCCTCAGCTATAACTTCTTTTCTCTAAACACATGAGAATCACTTTTTTTTCCCGAATCACAAAAGGAAATTCTGAAAAAAGCAACCGAATAAAACACTGATGTTAATAAGTCAGATAAAAAAGTCATAATATGCAAAGGCATAAGTACTTCAGCTTTACCAGCGGCTCGAAAAATTGTTAAAAAAGGAGTTATATATGTCGGAAACTTAGACGAAAGTGTAGAAAGTAAAAACATCGAAGATTTTATCAAGAGTAAAAATATTGAAGTTTTTTCGACCAGTAAAATTGTAAAAAAAGATATAGAAAATATCACTACAACAAAAAATCGATCATCTTTTTTTAGAATAACAATTGAAGACATAAATATGCCCAGGGTACTTGATCCCAATTTTTGGCCTCAACATGTATTAGTTAGAAAATGGATTTTCAACCCTCGCATTGCTATCGAACCGACAAAAAGCGAAAAACAGGCTGCCGTCGAAGTTGCCGGATCGGATAATGCAGTTAAAACTATAACTAACAAAAATGGCAATCAACAATGAATTTGACACACATTGTGACACTTTAGAATCAATAGAAAACTCTGCATCTATAGACACCTCTTATGAAACTCTAGACAACATCTCAAAATTTTTGTCCAACTCTATACTATCACTCCTTCACATTAACTGCCGTAGTTTAAACAACAAAACTTCAGAACTTGATACCCTTCTTCACTTTTGCTCCCCCGATATTATTGGCATAACTGAAACTTGGCTCAATGATGCTAAAGCAAATTTAGTTATATTTCCTAACTACAACTTTGTTTTCAAGAACCGTAAGGAAGGAAGAGGTGGAGGTGTTGGTCTTCTTGTCAAATCTCAACTATCTTACGAAGTTGTTGAAGTAGATTTTTCAGCCTTCTCTTTTGAGTTCCTGGTAATAAAAGTTACACACCTTCATAAAACCTACACCTATTGTATTATCTACCGCCCGCCAAGCTCTAATATCTCATGCTTTCTAGACGAACTTCATACTTTACTAAATGATTTTCTTATGTCACACAGGTTTCTGTTTCTACTAGGTGATTTTAATATTGATTTGCTTAAAATTGATGACCCTGGACACATCTCAAATGATTTTTTCAATCTCTTATCTTCTTACCACATACTACCAACAATCACCAAACCAACAAGAATAACTCCCGAATCGAAATCTTTAATAGACAATATTTTTACAAATGAGCCACTCTGCAATATTTCTTCATCAATAATCTACTACGACTTATCGGATCACCTTCCCATAATCATAACAATGAAACGTACAACAAAAATCTATGCCAAAAAATCTATAAACAGAAGAGCTACAAAGCCTGCAAACAAATTACATTTTCTCAATTTGTTGCAAAATACAAACTGGTCCTGTGTATTTCAAGCTTGCGAAAATGCCGACCCTGAAAAAGCTTACTCAATGTTTATAAACTTATATGATAAGGTTTATAATGAATCTTTCCCTATTTCAAGTTTTCCTTTAGCAAATCCAAAATTTAAAAAAGATTGGATGAACCAGGAATTACTTGATAGGTGCAAATTAAAATCTAAACTTTACAAAAATTACATTAAAGAGCCAACTCTTGAAAATAAAGTCAAATTTGTTCAAAGCAGAAACATATTCAAATCTCTGAAGAAAAAAACTATCAAACAATTTTATGCTGAAAAATTTACTTCTTACAAAAACAACATCAAGAAAACTTGGACTTTAATTAACTCACTCATTAACGGAAATCATAAAAATAATAAATTGCATGATAAATTTGTTGTCAACGATTGCCTGACAACTGACGAATTAATTATTAGTGATGCGTTTAACAGCTACTTTACTGATATCGGAATTAATTTAGCATCCAAGATTCCTGATTATGGAGATTCTTATAAACAATTTTTACCACCTTTAGTTTCAAGATTATTTAAATTTTCTTCTTGTACTCACTTAGATATAATTAATATTTCTAAAAAACTTAAAATTTCTCATTCTTCTGGGGTTGATGATATCGACCCTCACCTTGCTATTCTATCTATTGATCACATAGCAGTGGTACTTTCGTGTATCATTAACTGTTCACTACAAACCGGTATTGTTCCTTATCAAATAAGATTAGCAAAAGTCATACCGTTATTCAAATCAGGAAAAAAATCATCAACTTCTAACTACCGTCCAATTTCTATTTTACCATTTTTTTCCAAGTTTTTTGAAAAAGTTGTTCATATACAGCTCTACAATTATTTCAACAAAAATTTATTATTATATGAACATCAGTATGGTTTTCGTCCAGGTTTCTCTACTTATATGGCTGTTAGTAACTTACAAGATAAAATTCTTTACTCAATCGACCATAGTGAAATACCACTTGCAATTTTCCTTGACTTATCCAAAGCCTTTGACACTATTGATCACAATATCATTATTGCAAAACTAAAGCACTACGGTATATCTCAGACTGAGCCTAACTGGTTTAGAAATTAGTTGTCTGGGAGATCTCAATGTGTACAATTTAACAATGAATTGTCCAGTTTCAAATCTATTACTTGTGGTGTTCCCCAAGGATCTATACTCGGGCCGCTTCTGTTCATAATCTACGTTAATGATCTCTCCAATAGCTCTCTGTTTTTTAAATATTTTCTATTTGCTGATGACACAACTGCTTTCATTTCAGATAAATCTTTACCAGATTTGATACAAAAAACAAACACTGAACTGAATAAATTATCCTTTTGGTTTAAATGCAATAAATTATCTCTCAATGCTGATAAAACTAACTACATTGTATTTCATAATCCTCGTAAAAGGTTTTCCCCAGACAACATAGAACTAACAGTTGATGGCTCTAAAATAGATAATGTTTCAGTAACAAAATTTTTAGGAGTCTACGTTGATCAACACTTAACATGGGCTCATCATGTAAACTATGTTTTCAAAAAAGTTTCCCTGCATTCAGGTATAATTCATCGTCTTTCGTGGTTTCTTCCTAGCAAGGTTTTGCTGACACTGTACTTTTCATTAATATATCCTTTCATTAACTATTGTAATTTTATATGGTGTATCAACTACAGAAGTCGAATAACGAAAATAATGACTCTACAAAAACGTATTATTAGAGCAATTTTTCACCTGCCCAGGAGTCATTCAACCAAAACCACTCGGATAAACAACCATTTGTTGACAATTGATCAAGTCTGTCTATATCAATCAGCAATTTACATGTATAAGTATGCACATGATCTTTCACCCCAATATTCAACGAGTCACCTTTATAAAGCAGAAGAAGTTCACAACCATTTTGTGCGTTCTAAACACTGTTTCCGTTCAGGATTGATCCGGTCGACACTTGGAATGCACTCGATAAAATTTATTGGTCCTAAGATCTGGAATTCTCTGCCGCATGACATCAACAAAAGTTCTCTCAGCTCATTCAAGGCTTCTCTGAAAAATTACCTGCTGCACAAGACTTTGAAAGACTTCATACCAATTCAGTGAAGATATTTGCTCTTTTGTAAATTTTTACTTTTTTACAATTTTATGTACAGGGTTACAGTCTCGCAGGAACATTTGTTTTTTTTCTGTTGCCCCTTATTTGTTTTTTGTCGAAATTGTGATTTTTTTATTTATAAATAAATTTGTAAAAAAAAAAAAAAAAAAAAAAAAAAAAAAAAAAAAAACGTTTACAAAAAAATCATCCAATTCCCTCAGGTATAACTTCTTTTCTCTAAACACATGATCAACGTTTACAAAAAAATCATCCAATTCCCTCAGGCATAACTTCTTTTTTGTTGTTGTACCACTGAGACCCAGGATCCTTAATCAAAACTCTACATCTCAGTTTTGCCCATATATTTTCAACTAGCAAAAAACCCATCGATATCAGTTAGAGAAGTCTGAAAAATTGCAGATTCAAATGAACAGCCGTTTCAATATTTATATTTTCATAATTATCAGCGACATTTTAATGGATTTTTTGAACGTGTTGTATAACATCTGGGATAACAACCTCTTTATCTGTTTCATTTGCGGCGATCGCATTCTCACGAATGTTCAAATTATTTGGCATACTTCATGATTTGACTCACTTTTTGAAAGGTATTTCGTTGCCGGACCAAAACCTCTTTAAGAACGTAAAACTGACGATTACTCAGCAAATCTGTCCTAATATGCTGAAACCATTGAACATCCTGTTGAATATCTGCATCACAAATGTCATCATCTCACAGCATTCTTCTACAACTGAATCAACTCACAACATTCTCTACCCGTTGTTTGATTGATTGCAACTTTTCAGACTCTTCTCCTTCATTACCATTCTTAACAAATACCAGACCTTCCTGCTAGTCCCTCATTAATGAAAATATCAGCTGAAAATCGTTCAGTGGTCCTGACGAGGTTGATGAGTTTTCGTCTTTGGTTTCATTTTGTGTTGACTTCAACAGTATCCATATCAAATCGAATCGCCTCCAATCGTTATCTGAAAACTCTGATTTTATTTATTTTACTAGTTGGGAGTGAGATCCTTCAATTTTCTTTTATGACGTTGCGATGGATCGCAGCCGTACTAGATATATTTCTATATATGTAAAGTTTTTTTGAAACAATCATAAAAAAATTAAATGTTTTCCATGTATAAACAGCTTTCATGAAAAATCTTTTTAAAAAAAGCAACGTTATTCATATGTTTTCCCTTAATTTTTTGCAAACATTTTTTTAAGCTCGAGTTTTGCAGCTCAGTTTTAGATGACCTACTTGAAAGTGAGAATTTCAAAAAATCAAAAAAAATATTGTGAAAGAAAGATTTATTTTAAGGAAAAAAAACAATTTATGCAAATAGTTAGTTTGTTGGTGATTGAAAACAAATCTGACTGTGGGTTGCTCATGTGAAGTATTCCTAGCGTCACAGCTGTTGTGAGTTTGTAAAGAAGCAACTGAATCAGTGGTGAAAACGATTTTTTATAATAGCCTGCTGCTAGTCGAAATAACGTTGTTGTTTGCTTTTATGAAAGTTCGGTTTAGCCGGATTTGAGCAGTTTGAACTCAGCTCGTGAAAGTTTCAGCCGCAGACAATTATGACTTATAACTGGATTTGTTTAGCCTCTACATATAAATGTAAACAAGCCATCGATTGTATTTTCAAAAAACTGATTTCGTTTTCATATTTTTATAGAGTTTTCAAATTACTGTTTTCTCATTTTAAGCACGTTTTTGCAATTTAATAAAAAAAAACTGTTAAAATATAATTTTCAATCGGATCTTGTATTCTAGAACTTTTGAGAGAAAAAACACCAATGACTGAAGTGTGTCGCTTTGCATAAATTGTAAACTGTCATGAGGCGTGTGCAGGCGGTACATTAAAATCAGTTGATGGTTTTTGGAAAACATTGTCACATCATGCGAGCAAAAACGTTAGCTATTGTGGACTTGATACTCATTATTTATTTTAAATTTTTATTTATTTTATACATTATATATTTATAAACTTTAAGTGGTAAAACTAGTTATCCGAGGTAGACGTTTTGTGCAGCACTATAAATTAAGCGGACATCAGTGAGTGACGCTGGGATATTATATTTGAACATGGCAAGATCTCGAAATAGTTAAATTAAAAAATGTGGATATTTAGTATGAAAAGGTTGAACAGGTCTGGTTTAGTTTTTTTTAGAAAACGCCATACCGATATTCCCGTCCATTTTTTCCGAAACTATTTTTTAAAAATACCGCGTCTGGTCCGATCAACAAAGTTACACAACGTCGAGCTCAGTTAGTATTGCGATGGGTGACATTAAATACAATAATCCGATTTTAGATTAAACATAAATTTACACTAAAATGAAAATAATAAAATATATAAACAATAATTAGATTTGTAAAAAAAAACACTAACAAATTGAAAATGATATAAAGTATAAAAAATATTTTTTTTAAAACAACTTTTGTATACTAATATACTAAAAGGTTAAAAATAATATTAAAGTGTACATATTAACATTTTTTAAACTAACGTTTCGTTTTCAGGATAAAAGCGTTGGGCGTTATCTATATAATATCTAAAACTTACTATCGCTCAACGATTTAATCTTCCAAACGAAACGTATCATTACCACAGCCGCACACATTTACACTGATACGGAGTGAGGTTGAAGAAAAGTTTTACAATACGACGTTAAAAAAATCAAGAAGAAACACCTTTGACTGAACGCTTCCAACATGTATAAAGCTTCAAATGTTAGCTAACGTCTAGTGTATCGCAGTCCAGTTTTGCATTTGGTTATTGATGTGCAGTTATGCATTAATACAGAAGTTATAATAATTATCTGTTGAACAAACCCTAACAGTAGACGAAACAATTTAAAATTGCAAGAAATGGGGACAAACTAGGTAATTGTTTCGGACCAGCACAAAATATGAAACAGCTCTAGTAATGTTTTCCAACAAAACAACGTTTTTTCACAATATGTTTTACATAATGAATTTTGAACGATGAGGTTGTATGGTCAAAAAAAAAATGCACTCACTCGGCGTAAATAGCGTGAAGATAAATTGATAAATAAATAAGTATTAATAGTAAATTAATATTTTATTATTAAATTTCAACAACTGTTTCCCAGTAACGCCGAAGAGTTCGTAGCTATTGAAACAAAACAGTTTTGAGTTTTATCAAACTTGTGCATAAAAAGGTTGATGTCTACTGTCTGGGGGAAAAAGAAATGTTTTAAGCTTTTGGATTTAAGTAGAAACGCCACCAAACCACCAAAACATTGGTGAAAAATGCACATTCTGTACTGATACATACGTTCTTTTTACAAAAGATTACACAATTTAAAGAAGACAAAATACTTTGATCGACTCCAAACTGCTGCAAACCACCACTGATGTTCTAGCGATGTTCATGCTTTCTTTGCCTGACTTTTGAGTGTGTGGTATTAGTTACAATAATTGACTTACCCAAACAAATTAAATAACGTGAGTAAATAACAATATTCTATAGAATTTATTACATTTATTGAAGATTGTTTAAATATTTTGTTGATTGAATTTTGTGGTAATTGAAGTAAAACAAAAAAACCTGAAAAACGTCGTTTTTGAAAATTTTGTATAATTTTAAACTATTGAGCTGATGAGAATTTGTTGTTTTTGTTTTTAAATGTTTGCTTTTAGGACTAAAACTGTTCAAATTTTTTCAAATAACTCTTTTTTTTCTCATTGTTTTCTCTTTTTCCTTTCCTCAGTTTTTTTTAATTCTATTTTACTCTTCATCTTTTTTTTCTACCACACTATTTTTTTTAATAATTTTGAAAATTAAAAATGTGATTTTAAATGTTTGCTTTTCATGTTTGTGTTTATAGTTCTTAATACTGAATTTCGTAGCGGAGAACAAGTTTTTGGATTGTTTTGAAAAAGTATATTTAATACGTGTAAACCACAAATATACGTTGAACAACAGTAAAAATGTATATCATGACAATGATTTTAAAAGCATAAAATGAAAAAAATTCCTCGCGGATTGTTCCATTGACGTGGGAAAAACTGACATTCAAGCATGTACATTGAATATATTTTTTTAAAACAACAACATCACCTAAATTCAGTGAAATGAATATCCATAAAACTCCATAAAAAACATGTTTTAGTGCATAAAGAAAAATATCGAAAAACAGTAGAGCTAACTTTATTAAGTAAGTATGAACAAAAAATCCAAAACCTTTTAACATTTAAATAATATTTATCACAAAAAACAAAAACAAAAGAAAAGTTTATTATTTGTTCTGGTTTTTATTGAAAACGCTTTTAACTAGAAAATAAAACAACTCAAGTACTTCAGCAATAGTCATAATTGAAATTCCCAACCAGAGACTGAGCATGCCACCTACAAGACTAACCATAACATCCAGAGAATACAAAGGTTTTTCAACCTGATAATATGGGAAAATGTCTTCCATGACTAGTTTCACATATAATAAAGATTGTTGTATTTGTTTCAAATCAGATATTGTGTAGATTTTATCCGTATTGTTTTCCAAACTTTTATTACCGTGTAAATGTATAAAATAATCGTAAGATTCGTAGCGTTTCTTTACTTCAGGGAAACGGTCAATACATTGTGTAAAATATTGTTCATACAAATTCAATTGAATATAAGAAGATGGCCATGGAGATGATACTGACTCAATTTTATATTCAACATCATTACATGGAGAACGGCACTTATCGTTGAACATTTCATCCGCAGTACTCATAACACAAAATAAATCATCGATAACCTTTGAAAAATTAAAAACTGATTTATTGAAAATCTGAAACAAGTAACCGCAAAAAGGTATCGTGGATAAATTGTCAGGTACCGCGTAAGCATCCAAAATGCACAAACACTTGTTGTAGACATTTAATTGGTTATAGAACTCGATACACATTTTCTTAGAATATGTTTCAGTTTCATGAATAGCCACATTGTGTTGATGAGTACAACCCATTTTATTGTATGGTTTGTCCAATCTATCAATATTAGTTTGGGTAACTTTTATCAGGTTTTCAGTTCCAGGTGTAAGGGTTACTCCGCTTCTCATGTCGGGAGAAGTTCCTGACGGATGTATTGTCATTCTAACTCCATTTACCTGAGAAGATCTGAGAGATTGCTGGAACAACAATTGTTCATTCATTAGTTTTCCGATATTTAAAATGAGAGTCATTCCACGAATAAACGGCAAATTATCATTATACAGTTTGCTAGTTCTAATTGTTGAGCAAACAAAATATTCTGCATTCCATTTTTCAATAAAATTACCTGAGCATTGAAAAACTGCTCTCCACCCTTTGTCGTATAAAAAACACTCAGAGATGAAATTTGGACAATCTTCAATGTGAGTTGCTTCTCTTGGTAAGCTACCAATAAATCCATCTACGGATTTCCAGGTTTCAAAAACTGATTCCCACAACTGATTTTCTTCAGCTGTCGTTTTGTTTCCTTTTGACGTTATTGCATCAACTTCTTTTAAATAATCTGACAAAGTAAAATTTGTTGGATATCCGCTAACAAATGGATTAATATTGCAAAACGTAACATCCGGAAAAATAGTTTGTCTATCAACAGATTTGCTGAATGTTGTAGTAACTGGCCATTGGTAAAATTTACTAAAAAGCTGGTAAAGCAGAAGTACCAGAACAGCAGAACAAGCAATGACAAATAACAGCCATAAGACTTTCATTAACGGATCTTTGCTTTTATGAATTTTTGAAACTCCTCGTATTGTAGTTTTTTTTGAAACGTTTTTAGTTCATTTTTAAATTTTAACATATTTGCAATTTCAACATGAATATTGAACAAAAACCGTTTTCAGCAACCTACAAACTGTTTTGATCAACTAATCCAACGCTTTTAAATTATTCATTTAGTTGTTTACTTCATGAAAATATATGAAGCTGTTTATATAAATAAAGCATGCGTTCCTGAGAAATGAAATCAATAGCATTTATTGAAATGATTGTTTCGCTCAAATAATTCATTGTTCTCGATAAAATATTCATTCGGAAAATAAAAAATTTACCTGAAAGATAAAACCAAAATTATATTCCTTTACATAAAAATACAGGTGAACCCGTGGGCACAGGTATACCCATGTAGCTCTATTAGGCACACCCGCCTATCACGAGATCAAAGCTTAAAACATCTCTGTGTAGGTTTTCCATCGTAATTTCTATTTCTCAACCAGTTCTGGAAAAAATTAGAACACGCATCGACCTGTGAAAACTGGCAACAGAATCTTGATCCGCATAAATTAACATAATTTCTGCGTGCGTTTTTTTTGTGACAAACAATCCAGATTCTGCTGCCGAACGACTGGTCGATTTGTACTGGGCTTTAAACTAGTTCAGCTTTCAGTTTTTTTTTCCTAAAATGTTTCTCGCACTTCCTCAATAAAATGAACCAGAGTAAACTCTATAATCAACTTTTTACGAGCAAGCAAAAAAAAATCTTTTAAGTTCAACATTTAAATTCAATCCGTTCAATTTTTTTTAGAAAAAAATGCTTGTTTATTATTGAGTTGTTTTATTCAAAGTTTTTTGAAAAATGTTTTACTGAACAAAGACATGGCAGAACGCAGGAAGATCACAAATCATATAAGAATAACACTTCTTAATATCACAGTAAACATGTTCAATTAAAACAATTATTGCGTTTAATCAAGTTTAGGAACAACGATTACAATTTTTTATAAAAAAAAAACCTTTAAAAATTCTAATTATCTTCATAGTTGAAATCTGTGAGCTTTCAATTGATTCTTCCAAACACAATTAAATAACAATAGTTTGAAAATGTATTTTCACCTAGTGGCAACTGCGAGAAAGTTTTAAACAAAGGCTACCTCAAGAAATTTGATTATTTGGACACAGGCTTAGACACAGGGAGATCCTGGAAATAAGACCTACCAAATGTTCTTTTCAATAAAAATAGTTTAGAGGCACTGAACTTTAATTACTAACTTGAATTTTATAAAGCGGCTTCATGTTTTATACTATATTCTTTATATTTGAATTTTGAAATTTTAATAACTTTATTATAATAACGAACGTGTTAGAAAACAAAACCAGTAACAATTATATGTTATTATACACACACTTAAACTTGGACTCGGTGAAAAATGATCTAAAAACTCGGTGCTTGGCATCGGCGCCAAGTCTGCTGCTTGGTCCATTCCTACTATTTAGTGACGATTCAGATATGTACGCAGAAACAGTTTAGCTTGCTGTTATTCTTTTGCGCTGCATACGACGAAGGTGGTTCTTTGCAGAAAAGAGTTTTGTGACATTTTTATGAGAGAGCGTCCAATATTTTGGAACAAAGTGTCACCAAAAGTGAGGAAGGCTATCAACTTTGTGTGAGATATTAAAACTAAAACAAAAAACCTGTAAGTTTATTAAAACATGAGTCTCAAGCTAATATTTAGAATTGTTTGAAAATTACAGCAAGAAAGTTCAAATCATATATTTCAAAGCGTTTTCTACAAATTGGTTTTTTAAAAGAACTAGTTTTCTAGTTTGAATTTTTTAAAAATTGCATTAAGGTAGAGCAATGAAGGCTTATATATCACTGTCGTTTGTTACCAGAAAACTGTTCCAATTAAAGTCAAAACAGACTTAACTGAAATAAATATGAAAAAATGTAATTTGATAGATTTTAAATAGTTTCAGTTTGCTTCCATTGTTTATTTTACTCAGAATAACATAATGAATTTAGGTGATGGCTGCAACAACTCCTATTAACCACATTTACCACAGAACCATGATTAAAATCGTCCTCATAAACAACTAGCTCAACATTGAAGCACATTTCCTAGTTCACAACTAACTCTATGTTATCTCAGCACAAATTTTTATTTTTTTCCCAACTTATTTCAATATTTGTAAATAATTGTTTATAGATAAAACAAATTCAGAATTGAAAAATGTTGATTTGCATTTTTATCAAAATCTATTTTTAAAATATTTGATAGTGATAACTCTAAGAGAAAGTTAAACATTCAGAAATTGTTGAACCACACAAACTTAGATTAGTAGATAACAAAAACACACGTTTTGAATTTTTCGATGGTTTTCCAAAACAGTGAAATTTCAAACAAAAAACGTTCTCCCACCTCACAGTCTGATCTCTAATCACTTGAAATAAAAACAAACAACTATCGACATGGGCTTGTATATGGTTTTTAGTACACAGCTAGTTGCATTGAGATCGTACATCCATATCTATAACACTATTCTTCGTTTTTAACACAAATCGAAACAAATTAACACGGCTAGTAATGCTGGAAATCACTTAATTGAAATGTTTATTTGACTTTGTTAACCGCTGCATGCAGTGGTCTATTTCAACTCGCTTTTATTCTTTTGCACTGCGCCAGACGAAGGTGTTTTTTTGCAGTAGTTGATCTGTGAGTGTTTTGTGACGTTTTATCTCAAGCTACGCAAGTAAAAATAATAATAAATTTCCAGGTTTGTTGTTTTTCTTTTCAGATTTCACATAAAATAGGTAGTTTTCATCTTCTTTGTAACACTTAGTTTAAAAAGACTAGACTAGACTAGACTAGAGAAAAGCATGTAGAAATAAACCAAGTAAAGGAAGAGTTTTTCTATCACAAGTTTTTTTAAATGAATCATGTATTGTTATTCAATATAAAGCTATGCTAAAAGTTTCAGTTTCCTAGCTAGTCAAAACGCTGGTTAAGTTTTACTTGCAAGATTTGCGTACAGAGAAAGGCACACACACACATACACAAACCAACAGAGATTGTAACCTATATAAAAGTTTGTAAAAAAAAGCAGTTGTTATTCCAGTCTTGTTTGTTGCTGGCTGTTAACGTGCTTGCTTGAATGTTAGCAAGCCTTGAATGTGAACATTAAAAAAGAATCCATCATGTTGATTGAATGTTCACTGTTTACATATATAAATTCAGAAAATTAATTTAAACATTTTTTCAGTAAATTAAAAGCTTGCAATTTCAAAAATATAAACACAACTTGCTTTTTCGGATTACTCGATTGTTTTAACTATACTTACAAGCTGTGAGTTTTGTTTTTACAAAACTGGTTGAATAAATTATATCCTACAATGATATCGCACTGTCTCAGCTGTATTAATTTCTTTGCACTGTTCTAGTCATAAATTTTGTTTTAAAGTTAGTTTAATTGGAAACTTAAAGCGGTGTTCTTTATATGTAAACCATAACTACATTATTAGCTAAGAAATCATTACTTTGAGACCGTTTACACCGCAATAATTCTCAATGAGATTTTTATTTTGAAAATATGAACATAAGATATAAACAGTCGGTGGGGTTTCTAATTGAATAATGAAATATGAACGAGATGTTACGAGATTTTTCTATGTTTCAATGAAGGTTCATGTTTTGCTAAAATATGTAAAAATGAATAAAACAACAAGCTTGTTAAAATTATGAAATGCGTAAAATGGTTGACAGTTGACTTTGCAATTTGTTGTCTTTCAATGAAATAATCAACGACGCAGAGCGTTCAAATAAAAGAATACTCCTTTTTGCGAGCGACCATATAAAAGCTGACATTTCGTACTCACGAGGCTATGGACCAAGTTTCACATTGATTAGTTGGCGGGAAATGGGTTTGTTGTTATTCAGACAGAAAGGAGAAATCAATATAAAGGATTGAAAAGTAATTATGAAAAAGAAATTGTTATAGATTGGGTGAATTCAAAAAAATAATAAGACATTACTAATAATAATGTGAGATATAATCGTAGAAATAGTCTTGATATTTAACTGCCAGCACCTTAGATCGGGCTGGCGGCAGATTGAAATTTATGCAGAACGTAAATTATCAGTCGATGGTGTTTGTTGTCATAAGTCTCATAAGGAAATGTTAATCAAACATTAGTTTTCAAATGCAGACAATGAATTATTCAATTAAGTAAAAAACCTTTTCTAAGCAAATTCACATAAAATATGTTCTGAAAAAACAATGATGACATATGTACAATTAATTTATATAAACTAAACAACTTTAGATGTAATCGACAATGACGCGTCCGTGGAATGCTTATGGGATGTCCACGGACGTTTAGAAGCTCAGAAGATCATCCAACTTTCAACAAATTTAAAATTTAATTTAATAGCAATAACTATGACAAAATTCAAGATACAAAATCTTTTAATAAATAAATTGAAGAAACATACGACAACTATATTTTATCGTCGAAGTAATTACAAACATCTTTTGTTTACTATTTACCGCGGTAATATTTTTACAATACGATGTCGCTATGAATTACTGTAGTAATCTTAAAAACATTTTTTTTATGTTTTTTCAAATTAAATTTCATTTGTTTACTTTTTTAACTGTCCAGATGTCAGCGCTATTGATAGTATTTAGTTTGCAAAATGCAGTAGTTTATACATTCAGTTAAATGAAATTACCTGTGATGGAAAAACATTTAGACATGTTTTTTTAAAGTATTTGAACAACTGCTAGTATAGCAATTGAATGGCAATTTGGAGCAAATTAATAGTGAAAGTGGAAAAAACAATGGAGATAACAATTAATTGTAAATCACGTAAGTCTTTTGAATCTTCTGATCCATAATACTATCAGAAAATTCATAAGACTCTAAATCGTTTTGGAGGCCATCTTTCAATCCAGGGCGTAAACCCATTGATCTCCTATATATACCTATTCTGTATGTATATATATATATATATATATATATATATATATATATATATATATATATATATAGTCTTAATTTCATAACTAAATGTTTTGTCTTCCAAAGAATGGGAAAATCAACTTTCAAACACTTGCATACGTCTTTGAAAATGAAATGATTGCTCAACAAAAAGAACTTGCCAAAGGATATAATAATAACTTCCAGTTTATTCGTAGAATAACTCTAATTTTATTATTATTATTATTATTATTATTATTATTATTATTATTATTATTATTATTATTATTATTATTATTATTATTATTATTATTATTATTATTATTATTATTATTATTATTATTATTATTATTATTATTATTATTATTATTATTATTATTATTATTATTATTATTATTATTATTATTATTATTATTATTATTATTATTATTATTATTATTATTATTATTATTATTATTATTATTATTATTATTATTATTATTATTATTATTATTATTATTATTATTATTATTATTATTATTATTATTATTATTATTATTATTATTATTATTATTATTATTATTATTATTATTATTATTATTATTATTATTATTATTATTATTATTATTATTATTATTATTATTATTATTATTATTATTATTATTATTATTATTATTATTATTATTATTATTATTATTATTATTATTATTATTATTATTATTATTATTATTATTATTATTATTATTATTATTATTATTATTATTATTATTATTATTATTATTATTATTATTATTATTATTATTATTATTATTATTATTATTATTATTATTATTATTATTATTATTATTATTATTATTATTATTATTATTATTATTATTATTATTATTATTATTATTATTATTATTATTATTATTATTATTATTATTATTATTATTATTATTATTATTATTATTATTATTATTATTATTATTATTATTATTATTATTATAAACCAGGCACGGGCAAGACCCTCGCTGAACAATATAAACACAAACTGAACGCGCAAACAAATACAACAAAAAATAACAAAAAACAAACAGAGCAAAATAAAAATCCTAAGCAAAATCAAATTGCATATCACCAAAAAAATCATCCAAAAGTGATTTGAACAAAGACAACGATTCAGCAGACACCGCCGGCCCAGGAAGCCGATTCCAGTCGTCCACCACTGTGTTACTGAAGTAATACTTCCTGCAATCTTTATGAGCCAACCTAGTAGCCAACTTGAACTCATGTCCCCTAGTTCTTTCGTCAGGGCAAAGGGTCAACCCCGGACAGTGGCAATCCATCAACTGACCAGACTTCATTTTATACAGAAGAATTAGGTCGGCTCGCTTTTTTCTATATGTCAGGGAAGGCAATCTGAGTTTCTTCAACTTCTCCGTATAAATGAGACCTTTGCATGACCTGACCAATCTGGTAAACCTCGCTGAACCCTTTCGAGTTCTTCAATCAGACCACGCCCGTGAGGACTCCAAATCTGAACTCCGTACTCCAATTGAGATCTAATCAGAGATTTATACAATGTTACAATAGCATCATCAAGCAAATATTTCAAAGTTTTTCCAACTAAACCCAACAAGGAATTGGCCTTTTTGATTCTAAAGAATACATGGTCTCTGAATTTCAATTTTGAATCCAGTACGATTCCTAGATCCGTAACCGAGCTAACTTCAGGAACCACAATAGACAAACCCGATGTATCCTGCATATAGTAATCCGCTGCAAAACAATTACCTCCAACCCTCAAAACACAACATTTAGATGGATTCACCGTCATTTGCCATCTTGTGAACCACTGCTGCAATTTATCAATGTCGGACTGCAGTTCCCGAGTGTCTTTGAAGTCCGCGATCGGTCTAAACAACTTGGCGTCGTCCGCGAAAAGGTAGATGTTTTCGCAAACACCACAAATGTCATTGATATAGATCACAAATAACAATAGACCCAACACGCTTCCTGAGGAACACCACTCATCACGGGAAAGGAATCAGAGAGTCCGCTCCTCAACTGAACTCTGAATGATCTCTCCGTCAAGTAACTTCTGATCCATTCTATCAATATTGGATGAACTCCATACTCCTTCAACTTAAACAAGAGTCTCTTGTGTGGAATTCTGTAAAAAGCTATTTCTAAGTCGGTCTAGATTGTATGCACCTCCAACCCAGAGTCAACCGAGAGAGTAACTTCGTCCAAGAACTTCAGCAACTGCAGGACCGTAGAGCGTGAAGGAAGAAATCCAAATTGTCTAAATATTTTAAATATTAAAAAACTAAGGAATAAACAGGTGTTGTTTCAGCAGTCTCTAAAATCTTCTCAAGTAGAGAGAGTTAGAATGACAAAACATTCATAAGGAATTTCTCAAGACATAAAAATTGGATGGACTTTTACACCTGGAACTGAAAACTTAATAAAATTAACTCCAACTATTAATAGATTGAACAACCCATACAATATGATGGGCTGTATTAATAAACAAAATAGTTGTTATTTATGAAACTGAAACGTAAAAAAAGTTTCATGGAGTTCCACAAAAAAATAAATTCTACAACAATGTTTGTGCATTTCTGATTCTTACTGTTTGGAAGTGTGTCAACGGTTCTTAATTGCCGTTTTTTGTAGCATCCTATTTCGCTCTAACGCATCCTTTACCGCTCTACCGCATCCTTCAACCCAGCAAACCCTTTCAGAATGGTTTTATTCTTTTGCACTGTGCCAGACAGAGGTGTTTTTGGCAGGAGTTGAATTTTTAGAGTGTTTTGTAACGATTTTACAAAAAGTTGTAATTTTTTTTAAACTAAGTGTCACAAAAAAATTAAGGCTCTCAACTTTGTGTGAGAACTAAAAATTAGAACAAAAAAAACTGTAACTTTATTATTATTATTATTCATGCATGAGTCTCAAGCTAGTAGTAAAATTAGTTTGAGGACTGTAACAACAAAATTGTTTAACCTAGTATGTGAAATGACATCTCAACTGAAACTTGCATTTATTTTTTTGTCATTCATTTGAGTAAAACATTTGCAGCTTATTTCAATGTTCAACTTATTTTAATATGTTATTTCCTAATCTAATGCAATTGTTTTTTTTATATACGAACTAGCCGGGTACCCGGCGTTGCCCGGGGTTTTTAGAGGTTTTTCTAATGCTTGTCCCTCTCGCTCCCATTTCCTTCCCCGCTTGTTTTCCCGTTCCCGGTCATTTTCTCTTAAACCTATAGTAAGAAGCATGCATTATAAATGCACTCCAAACACTACAGCGAAATTAGAAATAACCGCTCATTTAACAATTGACAAAACTTCTATTAATTCTTATTAATCTCGAAAGTCTGTGGTGTTTTGTCATAAATTCCAACCACGCGTTTAATATTGTATATACATTCATTTTATTTCACATCAGCAACTAAAAGTTTGTTGCAGCATAATATCAGCAACATAAACAAACAAATTCATATAATACTAAAACTGTTCGCCTAATAAACAAATATAATTAAAACTACAAATGTAAAGTTTGTTTGTATAAATAATTGTAATTTGTAACGTTAGGCCACTATTGGAATACTGCTCTCCCGTGTGGAACCCTCGTCACAAATCCCTGATAGATCGAATTGAGGAAATCCAGGAACGCATTACCAAGGCAATTCCTTCGCTCAGACATGAACCTTACTTAACACGTCTTGGAATACTCAAACACCAAACTCTAGACCACAGAAGACTCCTGTTGGACCTCTGTTTGTGCTACAAAATACTACATGGAATCGTGAACACTGACTTAGCTCAGCCCCTCCGCCCTTTTGAATATCCATCAACCAGGGGTCATTACTATAAACTGCGAGCCAACTTGTTCTCTGTCGATGTCACCAAATATTTTTTCTCAAACCGGATCGTTGCTGCCTGGAACACTCTACTTGAACATGTTGTGTTATCGAGTGCATTTTCGAAATTCAAGTGTCTTGTCGCTCAAGTTGACTTAACTCGTTTTCTGCCTGTCATTGAAATTGTGCGAAAATGAGTATTCTCCTGTTTTTGATGGTGATAATGATGTCTGATGATGATTGGGGTTGTCTGATGATGATGGTGTTGATGAGGAGGATGGTGATGATGATGATGGTATTGTCGATGATAAATCATCTGATTTGCCTGTTTGTGATGTCGTTGCTTCCCGCTAAACCATTATTTTGCGTTTTCTTGTTTCATTTTTGATTTCGGTTTCTGTTTCGAATTACTTTTTTCTGTTTTTATTGCCATTCCAATAGTGTAAGTGGCCATTGCCCTTGCCATTTGTGAATGTAATAAATAAATAAATAATAATTGACGAATCAATGTGGTATTCTCGTAACTTAGTTGTATGGCCCAGCAGTCGCAACACGTGAAGTTTAGAAATTTATAGTTTGAGAAGATAGAAGTTTTCAATCTTTACAAATTTATCTTTAAAACAGGATTTAACAGTAATAATATTCAACCACAAAAAGTTATGAACAGTGGTTTTAGATGTGTTTTCTACACCCGCAATCGGATGGGATGGTTGAACGATTTAACCGCACGTTGGAACAGCACCTTTCGAAGATGGTGGGCACCAGACAAAATAACTGTGACAAGCCCATACCTCTGTTCCGGATGGCATATAAAGGATCAACTCACGGAACAACCGTGAACTGAGGTTGCCTTGCGACCTTATGTTTGGGTCCCTTAGAGATGTCCCATTTATAGAAGCTGAGTATGTTGCCAATCTCCGGTTTCGAATGGAAGAAGTACATTCATCAGTTCGGAAAAGAATCAAAATCGCCAGCGATGCAATGGAGACCAGGTACGACAGATAAAAAATCGGAACCCAAACTTGCCTGACGGAGGAAGTGCTTCTAATGAAAGTGACAAATTACTGAGTTATAGTGATTCTGATATTCTGTATATGTTGAATGCTTGATAGACGATGAACCTTCCCGCATTGAAGATGAAAACGAGCAGTGTGTTGCCGATGAGGAGAATACGTTGACGTCAATGGTTTCCACAGAAACCTCTGCGAATCAGAAGATGCAGATTTGAATGCTAAGGTGACTTTAATAGTTACAAACAATAACTGTAGCTTCATTGTGACTTGCTTACATACGCCTGAAAATAATATACTATCTGGTCATATGTCGATGAAAAAAAACGAAACAAAAGTGGGGTAAGGGGGAAATTTTCCCAATCTCCGTAAAATTTAGGAAACAATTGGCCCCCGCTTTCAACGCTTTGCTTATAGGTATAACTATATTTTTATACACCTAACACACATATCTTAATGTAAAGATACCAACAAAACTGTTGGGGTCCTTATGGATCCCAAAAATCTCAAGTGTGATTGCATTAGGGAGAACCTCCGAGGGTTAAAAACACAACACTGATTTTTTTGAAAAAGCTTATTTTGTCTTGTTTTGTCAAACTGGAGGACCACAATATATGTTATTTGCTACATAGTGTCTGCAAGAAAAGAAAGAGAGCTTTTGCGACAGTAGACTAAAACAACTAGAACAAATATCATGGCATTACGGAGCCCATTAATTTTGTGGATGACGGCAAATAAAGTGAACTAAATGTGAAGAGTATTAACCGGTAAAAACGACAAAAAATAGTCTATTCTAATTTTGCATCAGCTAGTAGATTTGTTCAACACAGTGAGCAGCTTCATGTTCTTTGTCGAATATGGCTTTACACCTAACCACCACTAATTCATCCAAATTGTTCAGACATAACCATACTTTAGTTATTTTCCTTCAGAGCCGAATGATCTTGTTTGTGACTTAAACCTCAAAAAACATTATGCTGAACAGTTGGATTTCCGACTGAAAAAAAAATATCTTTTCTAGAATAGCGTCTGTGTAAAATCAAATGGCTAACACAATCAAGTATTGCTATATTTAAAACTGAAAACGTATTAGGAAATTATTTAGCTAAGCAAGAGAAAATCATTTTCTCCTTACACATCAAGTTGCGATTGATCAAGCAGTTTGTGGAATATCTTGAGAAAAATGGGAGTGTTTTCAATATAACTGAAACTTGTTTCCAAATCTGACAATTGAAAAATTTGAAGCAAGGATTTTTCATGGACCAAAAAACCATATTCTCTCCAAGGAAACAATATTCATGAAAACGATGACTGAAAAAAGAGCATTAGTTCGACAAGCCTTCGTAAACGTAGTGAACATTTTTTAGAGAAAAACAATTGTTAAAACTATGAAGATATTGTTATGGGCTTAGTATCAAGCTTTCATGAAACAAGCTTTCATAAAACTGAGACAAATGTGAGCATCAAATTGTTTTTCTTTTTAGTCATATCGATCGCTTTCCTAAAATCTCGGAAATTTTTGCGACGAACATTGCGAACGATTTTATCAGGACCCCAAGGAGATAGAAATGTAGATCCAAGGACGTTAGGTCAGCGTATTGATGATAGACTATTAATGATGTTTAAAATTAGGACTGTGCCTGTATGGATTTTTTGCCGGTACCGGTTCTGGCATTTCTGGGCCAAAAACCGGTACTAGCGGTACCGCTACCCGTATAATGTCGAAAGCCTGAAAATGGCTAGAATTAGTGTTTGAAAGTGCGTTGCAGTTACCGTCCGCGATCGATCGCAATTCGTCTCGCCAGTCGGACGATAAAATTTAAAGAAACTAAACTAGTTAACAAAGCGGAACCGTGCTAGACCATTAGTTCTATGCTATTGCTAAGAATCGTTGTCAGTAATCAAAAAGACCAAACTTTAGCAACTTCCAAATGCATCGTTGGGGGTGTTTTATTGATCTTTTCTACGTGACAGATTGAACTAATTTAAAAAAATGAAAAACACAATAACTTTTATAAATAAAACACTTTGTTGAAAACCAATCTTTATTAAAATAAAATTATTGCAAACACGTGGTTAGTTCAATTAGATGGTGCAATAAAATTGTGCATAATACATTAAAAGAATCCAATGTTAAGGTTTTTATAACTATTTCTAGTCAATACAGTTTATTGAAAAATCTGAATAACACTTAAAACTCTGAACTACGTAAAATCTGTAATTCTAGAAAACTGTTAACTGTAACAAATAATAAATTTAAATAAAAAATAAACAAGTTGTAAAATTGTCAATAAAAATTAATAATTATTAACATTTTAAACAAATGAAAAAAATTACATTTAAGCATGGTATTTCCCATATTATAAATGTTTTTGGTCTTTATTACATTTGTCCAAAGAACTGCAATTCAACGTCAAGGAACAAAAATTTAAAAAAAAAAGGCAAAACAATTTTAAATAAACAACACCAAAATGTGTGGATTAAAACACATTTCAAGCAAAAACAATGAACATCGCTAGTTAATTACAAAGTTTTTAATCACATGCAATTATAATTAACAACTTCAAATATTTCATTCGAGAAAAACATAAATTATTGTCCATCGTACTCAAAAGACTACAGCAATGTTGTATGTATCAAACAACATATTTCAGTGCTATTTTAGAATAATCGTTTATTGGTTTTATGATTAAAGCACAATTAATTTGTTTTCAAAACATTTAAGAATACAAAGTTAAAAAATGTTTAAAATAAAATAACACAAAGGAAGTTAATTACATGAGACATTTCAAATGTACGTTTCTTAAAACAAAGTATCAAATTTACCCCAATCAAATTAAATAAAAACTCAACTATTTCAACAAAAGTCATTACGGTTATTCCCATCCACAAGCTGAGACTTCCACCAACAGTTCCAAGCATTGAATCCCAAGAATAAACAGGTGTATCAGTTATAAAAATAGTGTCATTAAATGGGAAAATAAACTTCACTTTCAAAAAATGTGATTTGATTTTTTCACTTATTTTATTAGAATCGAAATTACCAGCTGCGTCATGGTAATCTTGAAAATCTTTGTAATATTTGAGATATTTAAAATAAAAATCTCTTTGTGAAGAAAGTTTTGGCCAATCGTAGAAAGAGTGAACAGTTCGTTCGTAAGATGTTTCAACGCAAGGTTTCTTGCAAATTGACACACAGCTGTCGTATAACTTTGTGTAAGTATTTTCTTCACAATCAATTTGCATAAGTGCTTTTATCGCTCGGTTTAATTGTGCCTCTGCGCTCAAATTGTTCATCTTCAATGCCATGGTAGTGTTACCGCATGTATCTTCACTGTTGTACATTGGCGGAATAACCAATTTTCCGGAAACACATTGACATGCTTTTAAAACTGCATCATTGATACATTTGATTTTGCAAATATGAGTGCTATAAAGAACGTTTGAAAAATTTTCTATATTTTTCTTACTCTCACAACCTTCACTGTTGTATGGCTTGTCTAGAATTGTTTTAACTTTCATGGATAATTCTACTAACGATTCAGTTCCTGGAATAAGATCGAATCCTTTTGAAAAATCACCAACTCCTTCAGGAGAAGATAAAACTACTTTCATTCCTTCTGTGCTATACCCATAATCTAAATGGAAAAATTCGAAATCATTAATGTAAGTATCCGTATACAATAGCAGAGTAAGAGATTTTACTGAAAAGTTACAAAATTTTGAAATCTGGTATGAATAGCATTCGTAGAAATCTGGGTGGTAGATAATTTCTTGTTTCAACTTTGTACAAATTTTATCATATACGCCCTTGTCAGCATTGTCAGTCATTGCCATGTCGACAAGAAATGGAACGGAATTATAATCAAATGATTTACCTTTTGGGAGAGATCTTGAATAACTTATTTGAATCATATTCGACAAAGATATTTCACTGATAAAAGTTACATTTATTAAACTATCTGCTAAGCCTAATATTTTTTTTGAAAACACTTCTGCTGTAAAGCAATAACGTCTATCAAATCCAAAAATATTTACCAAAACTGGTTTTGCACTGCAAATAATTATTGCAGGAAATCTGGTTTGAGTGTTTGCATTTCTTCTCCGTCGAAAAAAGTCGATATATCAAAAGTTAGAAGTGAAAAGACTCTAAGCTGGTGTCTCAGAATCAAACGCAATTAGAAGACATGGACACAGATAATTTATTTTTATTATTTAAAATTTTTTTAAATTCGTGTATCTATTATTTGTTGGAATTAAAAAAAAACTGAACTGAGCTGAACCAACAGTCATAAAATTTTGAGGCAAACTTGAACATACCTTAACTTCTCGGTAATGTTCGAACGCGAATAAAAGTTGAACTGAACTGGAACCCCACAGCAACTGAACACGAACCAAATTCAAACCCAATAGTGATTAAACCTGAACCAAACTCGAACCCAAAGGTGGCCGAACTCGAACCCAAAAATGGTCGAACCGAACCAAACTTTAACTTTCAGTTTTGGCTTCAATTCCTATAACTACTTGTAACTTGAGTATTGATTGTACTTAACATTTAAACAATCCCAAATCATATTTTTTAGGAATAAAAAGCAGAAAAGAAAGATGTGTACAATGTTGTGAAAATATTTTGGTGCGAGGCTTTTAAAAAATTGTCAAATCAGAAAAAGAATCTTTCGAAATCATGTGATTCTTTGCTGCAATTGGATGTTCAGGAATTTTCAATTGGCAACGTGGTACTTTGTGCAGAAATTTATTTTTTTTTAGTTCCAATCATATCTTTCAATGTTCCTGCATTATCACACATGATTTTAGAACAGTTATATTCAAATTAAAAGTTCAAACTGTATTTTTGTTTTTGAGTTGAATCTTGTTTTTTTTTCCAGCTTCAGTTTCTAAAAAAAATTCAGAATTTGACTTTTCTATAGATATACGTGGCTATATACCTTATTGCTAAGTTTAAAATTGCTGTTTTCGCTAGATACAGGCAGTTTGACAACCATAAGGAGTTTTTTTTCGATTATATCGCATGCCAATCCATTGCAGAAAAAGCAATTATTTATTCCCGGGTCTTAATCAATATACTGTTTCAAATACCACTCGAACTTGGCCGTCTTCAAGAGCTACAAGGAACTGATATATGGACGTAGCTATATACCTTATTGCTAAGTTTAAAATTTGCTTTATTTTCAAATTAACTTGGAACTCGCTTAGAATATATTTAGTTCATGTATATAATATAAAACAGTAAAGAAGTACAAAAGTGTTTTGTTTATCTATCGATAACTTTCATAATTGATACATTATCGCATGCTATTCCATTGCAGAGAAAGCAATTATTTATTCCCGGGCCTTGTAGTCTGTCAGTGGTGTTTTTATCTATAACTGCTACAACAGTATTGTGCAAAATAAATTTCACAAAAAACAATAAGCCGCAATCTCTTATTACAACAATATCCATTCAGTGATAAAAAGCACAAATCGCAGATAGAAAATTTACCCGCATACTTTTTTGTTAGAAGACGATTTGAGTTAATTTTAATTTATTTAACAGATTTAAAAGATTTAATTAATTTCAAATGATTTAATTTATTTAATTTATTTGTAACTGTATTTCCTTTATTAACTTTTTATTTATTTGCATTTTTTAACCGTTCAACTCTATTTTAATTATGAAGCTTTTAATTTCATTTTCTTTATTGATTCAAAAATATTATTAAATTCTGCTTTTACATTGAAAATGCCAAACTTATTAGAAAAATAATTGACAATTGTTTTCAGTTTTTCCATAAACTTCATAAGTTAAAATTAAATAATGATTTCAATTTTATTGTATTTAAATTAAATTAAAACGTTTAGGAAAGAGTTTAAAAAAAACATGCAGTAATATAAAATAAAAGCCAACACAATTTTTTATCTGTTCATTTTTGAAATTCTTACATACAAATCAACTTTGAAATATTAAAAATAAATATTCATCGATGAGTCATTTTCAGAAACGTCATTAACTTCTAGCGTTTGAGTTGTTGCATTTTGCTTTCAACACACAAAATAATTGTCATCTAGTACAAATGCAACACTGTTTTTTGGCGGTAGCCAAAAATTCTGTTTTAAAATTGTCAATATTGTATCACTAACATTACTTGTATACAAAAACCAGCCACAATATTGTGACCTGCCCAAAACTTTGCAATGGCTTTTTTAACTTACAACATAACATGAATTTAAAAAAAAACCGAATGTTTAAAAATCCTCTGATTATTGATTTAATACCATACAAGTTTAAACACTTAATTTTGACATTATTTTAAATATGATTTTATGTCATGTGTTTCTATTAGAATTCAAGCTATATAATGTGCAACAATACTTGCATTTGTCTGAATAGAGTTTGTTTCGTAGACAGCAGGCTTTTCGTTGTAAAATATACAGAATATATTTTTGTATCAAGTTTTTTGTGGTTGTTGAAGCTTAACAAGGGTTAATATCTTTTGTGACTTATTTCTTGAACTTCCTTTGAGTCAGCCATTATTAAATAAAAAAACATTATAGAAGAGACTTAGCAAAATAATGAATGAAACCCATTTTTGAAATAGTCTCAGGTTTGAAACTTAGTAAATTTGATGACTTTTGGAAACAAAACCGGAAATTTATTTTCTGAAAAGTTCAATAGTTAATGAATTTCAAGAGGAAACACTAGCAAAACGTTTTTCTAACCGGAACAATGTGGATTAATACTGCTTTGATTTTAACTAGTCAGAACGATGATATTGTTCAATACTAAACTACTTTATCATATACAACAAAATACGCATATAAAGAAAACGTAACGATACTAAACAATTAACTTCTTAATAGATTGGTTAATGCTTTTAACTCAATAATGATTTTACAGATTTAGTAGCTAAGCGTTCTGTGACACAGATTGTAGAAATATACATTACAAGACAACTATGGAACTTTTTTTTTTTTTATTATAGTTTATAGTCTTTTACACCATGTGTTTTAAGACGCAACTATGGAACACAAAGCGGTTGTAATTTAAGAAGTGAGGTAGTTTTATTTCATGGTGTTTTTTTATTCAGTGTTTGAATAAAAAAATAATAAGTTTATTTCAAACCATAAAGTGCTTTTAAATTTTTTTGTTTAATTTTTTTGATTCAAACACAAACAATTAAAATATTTTTAAACAGACGTTTTTTTAAACAGTTTTATTTTTTCGATCATTTTGTTAAATTTATCAAATAACATTTCTGTATTTATTAAGTTTACATTTTTCAAAATTTTATTAGAATTTGGTAATTGAGGCTTTTTAATATTTTTTAATGGTATTGTTGTTTCTCTGCACGTAATTCATATTTATATTACATCTCCATTTTAACAGCAAACTAGTGCGCTACGGAAAAAGCAAAACATTTAGTTTCTGGTCAAGTATGCAGTCAGTGGTGTTTATACTACTAATGATAATTTCAATTTTTTTTAATTACCTTTTATTTTTACAATTGTTTTTTAATGAACTCAAAGTAGAATCAAATTTTTCTTGAAAACTGATTTTATTTTGACAAAACCCCATCATTATTAATTTTTTATTTTATTTGGAAAAACGTGAGATTTTGTTAAAAACCAATTGTTTTCTTTCATTATCCAAATTTCATCTTTATTTATTTTTAGTGATGGGAACTAGAATAAAACCACATTTGTGACGATGATTTAATTTAATTTGATAATTTTTAACGTGGCATAATGTCAGTGTTAACTTCTAGGCCACGAAGAGATGCGTTTTGAGACTCTTTCGAAATTCTTCGACCGTCGCTGAGCAGGTGATGGTAGTCGGAAGCTCGTTCCAAAGTCTGGAACCGGCAACAGCAAACATGCGGTCGCCAGCCGTCTTCATTTATCAATAAGTAGAGTTGTAATGTGCTTTTTGTGCTCTTGTTCGTTTTTTTTTATGATTATGAAATGTTTGCATGATAACACTATAGTATTCAAGCATTAAATGAAATATTTTTATAGCAGATATATTTGAGTTTTAATTGTTATTAAAAGCTAATAAACAAATGGTATGTGCAAATAATTATTTGCTGAGTTTATTTATTCAACAAAGAGTAATTGTTTTTCACATGGCGAGTATACAAAAGGCTTTCCATTCTGTAGATGGATTGATACTCACTCAATATTTGGACATTACCTGCATTGATCCTTTTAGCAAAGTAAAAATTGTACATAGATGTAGATGCAGATGTAGATGCAGATGCAGATGCAGATGCAGATGCAGATGCAGATGCAGATGTAGATGCAGATGCAGATGCAGATGCTGATGCAGATGCAGATGCAGATTTAGATGCAGATATAGATGAGATGTAGATGTAGATGTAGATGTGGATGTGGATGTGGCTGTAGATGTGGATGTGGATGTGGATGTGGATGTGGATGTGGATGTGGATGTGGATGTGGATGTGGATGTAGATGTAGATGTAGATGTAGATGTAGATGTAGATGTAGATGTAGATGTAGATGTAGATGTAGATGTAGATGTAGATGTAGATGTAGATGTAGATGTAGATGTAGATGTAGATGTAGATGTAGATGTAGATGTAGATGTAGATGTAGATGTAGATGTAGATGTAGATGTAGATGTAGATGTAGATGTAGATGTAGATGTAGATGTAGATGTAGATGTAGATGTAGATGTAGATGTAGATGTAGATGTAGATGTAGATGTAGATGTAGATGTAGATGTAGATGTAGATGTAGATGTAGATGTAGATGTAGATGTAGATGTAGATGTAGATGTAGATGTAGATGTAGATGTAGATGTAGATGTAGATGTAGATGTAGATGTAGATGTAGATGTAGATGTAGATGTAGATGTAGATGTAGATGTAGATGTAGATGTAGATGTAGATGTAGATGTAGATGTAGATGTAGATGTAGATGTAGATGTAGATGTAGATGTAGATGTAGATGTAGATGTAGATGTAGATGTAGATGTAGATGTAGATGTAGATGTAGATGTAGATGTAGATATAAAATTTAGTCACATCGCCTCCAGTTTTTCTTGTTTAAAATTAACATTGTTATCTAGCTGATTTCAACATGTTCATAGAGTTACTTAGAGTATTTAATCTACAGATTATTATATATTAATGGCACATAGTCATTATATTTCCTTTCGTAATAACTGCCGCATCAACAACGCTCTGTTAGAACTTAATTATCAACTTGTTTGCTGTTACCCAAAGGTGTTTTGATTTGACACGGTAATGTTGTTCTTCTGCACTGTATTTCATATTTACATTTACATTATAATAAAACACAAATACCGTCAAGCTTCAAAGGTTTTTTAGTAAAACATTTAAATTGTTAAACTGTTTGTGTTTTAAACTTCTTTATTAAAAAAAAAACAAATAAAATGTAAACCAGCATGTTGTTCTTGTGTGCGACAGCTTTGAAACCAATTTTCATTCTTCGCTGTATTAGAGGTTATTTAAAATGGTAACTAGCGTTTTGTTTATGTTTTTCTAAACTTGAGCGTTTTTCTGCCCTGTTTTCAAAATGTATGACTAGAATAATAAAATAAAAATTGGATATAAGAAGAAAGAAAGAAAGTTGATGATTGAAAAATTTTGAGTTTTTTGTGTTTTTTTGTTTACGAATTTATTGATCTTTGGTAATATGTTATGAATGTCCTAATGGTGTTTCAAAACGTTTTGGCTGGAAGAAAATAAACAACTGAATTGAGAACATTTAAGGCAAAGGTTCAGTGCAGAGTAATAGTGAGACAGGCATTCTCTTTTTTCAGTACCTTAAAACATAATACATTAACAACTTTGTAAAACAATGTTTTAGAAGGTTGAAGATGATCGAGTCAAAGGTTTTAGTATGTTTTTTCCGCAATACGGCGTGGTGAAATAAGATTTTTTAACGTCTTTTCATTTACTAAAAAACAAAATTAAAAATAAAAACAAATATTTAAGATTTTTTGTTTAAATTTTGTGTATAAAGATAAATATTTGTTATTTAAACTTTTAGCAATTAAAACAAAAATGTTTAAACGAAAAAACTAAATAAGAAAAAGAACTGTTTATAATGTAAATTTCAATTGTACGTGAGCAACATAACGAGCAATCTCCTGAAATTTATAACAAAATGCACTCATTTAGGCTAAGGTGTTTTCTATTAATTATTCTTTATTTTTCAACAACTTCACTACTAACAAGCGGTGTATTTATCAGTGGCGGATCCAATAGGAAAAGGGCTCAGGAGCTAGTTCCCTGATGAAGTTATAACGAATTAAGTTTAATTTTGTACTTAGTTAAATACTTAATATTCTTTCTTTCTAGTCTTAGGTTGCATCTTTACTAAACTCTTTTCCCAACCATCAATTCTTATATTATTTTATTGGTTATTTAGAACTATTGGTTTTTTTTAACAATTCATTCCAAAATATAAAAAAATGATTTGCCGTAAGTGTTTCATATCTCAACCGACGTGTTTAATAAAAAAGAAAAAATTGACTCTTTTTATTTTAAATGAACTCAGACCACCTAGCAGCAGGGTTTTAGAGTAATAATTATTTGTTAATGAGGAAAAACCTTGCTGGTTTTGTTCATGTATGGACTACTAGATATAAATTCTAGATGTGTAGCCCCGTTATAGCTCAAAACTTCCTTGGGACTATCGCAGCCGCGTCAATAATACATGGGCTTACGATAACGATTTATTTTATTTGTTCCAACAATCATCACAGTTGAAGATTAAGGCTTTATCTTTTCTGATACTAAGTCAATAAGTTATAAATTATATAACATACTTATTGAGTTAAAACTTCCAACTCCATAACATAAATTAAAACCTGTTCCAATCATCCGATTAGGATAATGTTCTTTAAAAACATGTGCCGCCATGATCTAATCACGGACATAATTTGTGCAAAAAGGAAACACAATTTTGTTCTACCCCATTGACTGCAATTTTAGCTAGTTGTGTTTTTAATTTTACTAATAGGTTGTAATTCAAAACTCCTGCTAAGTTTTCCTTTGAGTTAAATATTATCATCCTTTTCATCAGCTACAAAAACATAGTTTAAATCGTCAGCATAAACAATTTGCACAAAATTGAAGCACATTTCCTGGTTCACAACTAACTCTATGTTATTTCAACATAAACTTATAATTCGTTCTAACCTAACTCACTACTTGTGTAACTGTGAATATATGTTTACACATAGAACAGATGCAGACTTTAAAATATCAATTTGCAATTTCATCAAAACCTACTTTTTTAAATTTTTAACAGTCATAATCCTAAGGGGAAGTAAAACAGTCAGGGTCAGCATTTGTTATATCACACTAACTTAGATTACTAGAAAACAATAAAACACGTTATGAATCGTTTGATGTTTTCTCGAAACACTTAAATTTTAAAAACAAACCTTTTTCCAACCTTCAGAGTGTAGTCTCTAATCACTCATAATAGAAAAACAATATTGAGATACGTTTGTTTATGGTTCTGAAACACAGCTGGTTGCACTAAGATTAAACATCCAGATCTTAAAAAACTTCTTAATTTTTTAGCACAAATGGCTTTCAGTGAACTGCTAATTCAAAATAGCGCAGAGTCGTTTAATAACGCTGCACGCAGCGAACTGTTTCAGCTTGCTCTTATTCTTTTAAACTGCGCCAGTCAAAGGTGTCTCTCTGCAGAAGAGAGTTATGTGACATTTTTTTCAGAAAACCTCCAATCTTTTGAAAATAAATGTCACAAAAAATAATGAAAGCTATCAACTTTGTGTGAGTTTTAACAATTAGAACAAAGAACCTGTAATTTTTTTTATTATTCACACATGAGTCTCAAGCTGTTAGATTTGTTTGAAAATTACAGCAAGAAAACTGTTTCACGTAATAGGCAAAGTCACAGATAAACCTACATAAATTTAATTTCCGTGAGTTCCACTCGCATACTTCGAAGCGTTTCTTTCATATTGTTTTTTTCCTTAAAAACTAGTTTTTTAGTTCGATTCTTAAATCAAAGCACTCATGACTTGTTTGGTTTTCTAAAACTTTTAAGAAAAAAAGCCATCCATGCTACTCAGTGGTAATTTAGTAGTTAAACGTTTTATTAAAAAACAAATATTTGATAGGCATGTAAAATATTTTTAAATATTGCATTCAAGTTAAAGCGATGAAGGTTTATATGTCACTGTGGTTTGTTACGAAGAAACTGTTCTAAATTAACAAAAGTCAAAGCAGACTAAACTTAAATAAATATAAAAAAAATGAAATTTGAAAAATATTTCATTGGCCAAATTTGAGCTTGTTGTTATTGTTTATTTTACTCAAAAATAACATAATGAATGTAGGTGATGGCTAGAACAATAATGTTACTAATGACGATAGAGCTGTGACGATTAATTTATATAACAATCAACTTGAATGAAATTTGTCGTGCATTTCAAACGTGTATTTTGGTTGTTTATATTTTACTTCATTAGGTGATGTTACTCCTACTTTGTTAGCAACAGCTGTAATCTGTATCTGACTACAGAAGAATTTTTTTCAATCGCCGCTCGACTACACGGATTCCAACTTGCTTTCATGTTTATGTAAAATAATAGTCGGAGGTGTTTCTATAATGCTGTTTAAAATAACACTACTGCGCCCTCTTTACAATTCATTGTGTCCACAATCACTCTTTTTTGCCGTTGGCATAATCAGGATCATAAATATTATTATTGCCAGCGTCATCACTACGATCAGGGCCATCCATTCAACATTATCAATGTTTCTTTAAATTTCGAATTATTTGCAGTATCATTAACATCAGAAGCTGGTTTTACTTCAAAAAATGTAACTGAAAACTGAAAATGATTTTGCTCCTAAGCATGTAGCGCTGTCACCGCAAACGTCGTGACAGTTATTAACGTGATGAAATTAGTCAATCTTGTTTTAGTTCATACAATATTAAAATATTGTTACCATACCAAATAATGTTTGGTTAAAAACAATTTTTTTTTGTCGATTGCATCTAAAACTGAAAATCACATACAAAGTTTTAGGATTTTTGTTGAAAATCATTAAAGTTGTATTGAAACTAGGGTTGCACCGAAAACCGGCCCCGGCTCCGGCCCCGGCCGAAAACCGGCCATTTTTCCGAATCCGGTCAAATCCGGCTCCGGCCGGATTTGATGGCCGGATTTGGAGCCGGATTTAACGTATTTATTTATTTATTTCAGTGAAAACTTTTTACTCAAAAGTATTTCAAAACTGCCAGCTTTAGCGCTTATTGTTCTATGTTTATATTTGTTAATCGAACCGTTTGAGCGCTCCTGCTATAGCTTATTTCATCTAGTGGAAATTCATGGGCAGGACAGATATAGTTATTCTATATATATATATATTGTAGGAATTTATTATATTATAATCTCATTCCTTATGTTTTTTTGGAATAACTAATCATAGTCTGTTTAATAATTGTTCTATTATCAATGTTTTTAAAGTATATTGAACGTCCTTCATAATTTCAGTTTGCTTTCTATCTTACAACTCAGCAATCTTCCCGTAAAAGCATATGTCGCTTTGTACACAACCTTCCATGGAGAGTTCTTTTGTTTAAATCGCGTGTGATCTTCCGATTGGTTATGGGTTGTGCTGGCTTATTCTTGCCTCGTTACTTGGCACTCGTTAAATAAATTTTATCAAGTTGATTACTAGTCTTGAATACTAATCTATTGCTTGTGACTCATTGGATGCACGTGACTGTCAATCATGTGCTGTTAATCTCATGTATACCAATAAGGCGGGATAACCTTTAATTCCTGTAAGTTATTTGACTATAGAAAATTATCAATGGTGTCAAAAGTGGGATTTTGAATCCACGCCCACATTCGTAGACCAGAAGTCTCTCTAGAGTGTTTGAAGCCGCTATTGATCTAGTAGACGTGGACACACCTAATTCACATTGTTCTCGAAGGGCATGAAAATCTAGATATAGCATGTTATATCTAGACTTCCATGTCGAAGGGTTACATTTAATGTTCCTAATGGAGACTGTTGAACCTTCCTTGTTGTAAATAATTATAAACAAGTAAATTAAAAACGAATTTTTAAAACCAATGCTCTTATATGTAATTAAAACACAAATTTTGCAATCAATTTTTTCTTATATTACTCTTTTATTTTATATTAAAGTCGAAATATCTTAATTATATCGAAATATCGAAATTAATTAAAATTAACTAAATTAATTGACTTATTGTAAAACTAATAATTGAATATTGCATTGTCTTCTATTTTGAGCATGTATGCAAAATTTGAAAAAAATCTATCATCAGGAAGTGACTCAAAAATTGATTGCAAGATTTGAAACAGACAGAGAAACAGACAGACAGAGAAACAGAGACGACGAGTTAATAAAAGCATTGATAAATATGAGGCTTCCAGCTTTTCCCGAGGGGCTACAATGCGCTTTTTACAGCTCCCTAGGATGAAGAGTTTTTTTTAAAATTAAAGCGCGTGTGATCTTCCGATTGCTGCAACAGAATAGCACGCTCGGAAGCTATATAAGGAAAATGCTGAAAAATTAATATTTCTAAAATGCAACGCTTCTCTTATTTAATTTGAACACTGCTGTTTTATTAATTTAGCATTTGAAATAAAATTGATACTTTTTACTATTTTTTGTTTATTGTTTATTTGAAATAAAGCTGATATTGTCTGTTGGTTACTACGTTGGTTTTTAAAGATAACATGCAATTGAACAAAAAGATGAATAATGAATATTAAAAAATGACAAGACCGGCTCCGGCTCCGGCCCCGGCCGGATTTTGAATTATGAATCCGGCCAGAACCGGCCCCGGCCGGATTGGAAAAACCCAAGTCCGGTGCAACCCTAATTGAAACGCAATGGAAAAATATCTAAAAAAACAAGAAAAGTGCTAAAAAATTAATAAATTTTTAACAATTAAGAAAACAGTCTTCTTTTTTTACACAAAATTGATTTTATGGTTCATTATCCAAACAAAGTTCATTTTCAGCAACCCGAAAAATCTGATAGCAAAACGAAACACTGCAAAATCAAAGAAGTTGTAAATTTAAGAAATGAAATATTCTTAGTTAATAGTGTTTTTTGTATTCAATGTTTAAATAAAAAAAATAATGAGTTTTTTTTTCAAACAAAAATTGTTTTTTAAAATATGTGTTAATTTTTTTAATTTAAATATAAATTTTCAAAATATTTTTAAATAGAAAGTTTTTTTTAGGTTTGTTTAACTGATTTGCATCATTTTGTTGAATTCATTAAGTAACATTTGAGTAATATTAAGTTTACATTTCCCAACATTTTATTTGAATTTATTAATTGATGTTTTTTAATTTCCACGTTACTAATGGACCACAACGGTAAATCATTTCTATCTTCAAATCGTATTAATTTAGAAATGTTTTGCAATGCAAAATGAGTATATATTCATTTTCACGTATAGTTGTTTACAAGAAAAATTAAAGTTCCTTACAGCTTTTTTTATTAAAACAATAGCCAAAAAAATGATTTTATCTTGAAAACGTCATTTGTTTCATTTTAAACAACCAGTATAAAACGCAAAAAACTTCAAATTAGCTATTAGGTTTTTTGATTGCTTTTCTAGAATTTGTAAATTATTTTTAAATGCTGTTTTCAATTGCTTAATCGTTCTACTAAATATAATTGTTCGTTTTACAACAAAATTGAAAATATTTTAGTCACAGACTGCTGCAAGAATAAGGAATTAAAAACAATTGAATATAATAAAATATATAAAATAGAAAACTCGATCTAAAAATTAAATAAAAAAAGCTGATAATTTATGGAGGTGGAACAACTAATCAAAATTACAAACTTTATATGAAAACGTCATAAAATTGTTATAAACGTTTTTTCGTAAATCGTAAAGCTGTAATCAAACTAATAAATATGTGCTGTAAACAGTTAAAATGAAAACAGCGCTCATGACTTCACGCACAAAGCTGTCCGCACTCCCGTAACCCATAGTGATGCAACTGATAATTTGTTAAGACAAATTTTAAGTACTTTTAAAATAATTTACGAAATCAAAACAAATCTGTTATTGAAAAATTAAAATTTCTGGTTATTATGAGAATATCAAACATTTAATATAACAGCAAATAGCTAATCACTTGTATCACTCATAAAGTTTGTTCATATTAACATTTTTATTTAATTCAAAAATAATATACCTAATTTACAAACAATTTACTGAAATTCACAGTCGCTGGTTATAAACAAAATAGTTTCTACATCGTAGCAACACTTGCCACGGGAAAAACTGCAAGTTAATGCGCTACAGAAAAAGCAAAACATTTAATTCCTAATCTAGTATGCAGCCAGTGGTGTTTTTTCCATTAATATAAATTTTAACATTTTTTTTAATTGCAACTATTGTTACAATTATTTTCTAAGGAACTCCAAATATAATTAATTTTTTCTTTAAAACTGACTTTATTTTGACACAATGTCCAAAAGATAACTTTTTTATTTCATTTGGAAAAACGTAAATTTTTGTTAAAAGTATATTGTTTCTTTCCAATATTTAAGTCTCATTTTTGTTTATTTTTAATAATGATAATTATAATGAAACCTCACTATTATGCAGTTTAGAAAATGTTTGATTAATATCACTATGATATTTTAGCAATAATGAACTCACTTTTCACTCATTATGGAACACTTATTGGAAGGGGCATTATGAAATAAAGTTGAATTCTGTCCATCGTTTATGCATGTTAGCTGACAAATTGTTTTAGAGCTCAGCAATTACAATATTTCAAATCTCTTGATTTTATTTCACTATAAAACACACAATTTTTATGTCATTGCTTTGCTATTAACTGATTTTTTTAATTAACTTATTCGTTTTATTCTTATAAATTGTGCACTATTGAACACATTGATTGTAAAAAAAAGGTAACTTGTTACGATTCTTTATTAAGAAAAGCATTTCATTAAATTGAAAAAAAAATAATGCAAAGTGAAAAGTTCTTTGTGAAATACAAAGCAGAGCAATTTTTATGTAATTTCTAAAATAACCATTTATTTGTTTCATAAAATTAATGCGGTTTTGAGGTGCGCTTCAAACTTTCATTCATAGTTGTATTTTAATAACTAAAACGAAAGCTTTGGGTAGCCATAGCAAAACTAAAGGTTTGCTAAATTTAAAATTTATGACAAACAAAAGGAGGGTGAATAAGTTTGATAATGTTTGATTAATTTGAGATAGACATACATTGTTGATAGACAGCAGAAGTTGAATGCAAGGTTTTTTTAGAAAGCATTAAAGTTAAATCAATTTCCAGCTTAAAACAAATGTGTTGTGTGAAGCAAAAAGCAGTTTTTATGTCATATTTGTATATTTTGTTATAGTTTATAGTCCTTTACAACAATTACTTTAAATGTAAAAAATAACAGTTAATTTAAAAAATACTATATTTACAATAAATACATTGTTTCTTTAATCACAATTCTTTGTGATTTTTTGTGTCCATTTGAAGATTATTCAGTGGCGGATCAGTGAGTTTAAAATGTTTGGAGTGTAATCAGTTTTTGTATTTTCTGGCAAAAACCTTTAATTTCAATTTATAACCGCATGATGTTTTTTTGCAATTTAGTAACCAGTGCTCGATGGTTTCTTCCTTTCCACATGTCTCACTTGAGCTTGATTAATTTTATGTAGTTGATGTAGCTCTATGCTGTTAAGTGGTTGTTTATTACATTTTTTACACCAATCATTATTTTTTCATAATATTAAAGAGCATTTCTGCCCAAATTAATGTAATGTGGAAATTTATTATTTCATCAGCAGCTACCGCAAACCACACAGCGAGCAATCTCTTGAAATTTATAAAACTTGTACGCGTTTAGTCTAAGGTGTCTTCAAATAATAACTCATTATGATCGTGTTGAATTAACGCAAGCTACCCAACGAGCAATCTCCTGATATTTATAAAACATGCAGACGTTTAGTGTAAGGTGTTTTTTATTAATTATACAATATTTCTCAACATAAATGTTTTAACTTAAAATTTCGTTTAGTTCAAAAACAAATTCATTCACTTCTAACAAGTGGTTTATTTATCAGTGGCGGATCCAAAAGGAGGCAGACAGGATCTCATTCCCTAATGAAATTATAAAAACAAATTTGAAATTTAGTTTTTTTAATTATAAAACAACTTTGCTATGTTTTTTTGTGGTTTTAGGTTACATCATTACTAAACTTCCTTCCTAACCATCAACTTTCATTATATTTTGTGAATATTCATAATTGTCGGTTTTTCCAACCAACTCATGCCAAAATATAAGACAATGATTTCACAAAAATTGTATATGCCTCAACCGACGGGATCAATAAAAAAGAAAAAATTTGACACTTTATATTTTAAATAAACTCAGACCACTTAACAGCAGGGCCGAGCAGTAATAATCATTTGTAAATTGATTAAATTATTTTCGACGGTTTTCTTCATGCCACGAATTTAACAGAGTTATGCAACAGCTACACCAAACAACTATTGTCAAGTTCAATAAGTGTAAAACAATCATCATATATCAACTATTTTAATCAATATACTGTTTCAAATACCACTCGAACTTGGCTGTCTTCAAGAGCTGCAAGGAACTGACAATCAGAAATATGCTCAAATCCATGGACGTAATTTGTGATGTATTTTCTCTCACCCCAAAGCGGGTCAATAAGACTGAGTAGTTCACAGAAATACAATTTTTGTATTTTCCCAAATTAGTCGAGTTGTTCGAGTTTAGCTTGAACCGTTTCATTTTGGAGAAGAACACGTAGAAGAATGTTGTTTAGTCACACCCACAAAAATGTCTACCAAGAGACATAAAATAAGCCATTCTCTTCGAGAAATAAATTAATTTTTTAATCTGCGATAAGTTATATTTTTTCTGTTTGAGACAATACCACTAAATGATACTCTAAGTCATTCTCGGCTTTGAACTGTGTGATGGTATAATTTTGCAGTACGAAGGTAAAAAGAAGTGTCTCGTGTTGATACTGCTACAGAGAAAAAATGAGAAAATTTGAGAGAATAAAATGTGATGATGATGGCGACGGCGACAATGACGATCCATCTAAAATACATTACTATTAATACCGTATGTTAAGATTGTAGCTACCAAGTGAGTCTTCCCTCAATACCGCCAGCACTCGGATAGAGCTGGTGGCAGATTGAAATTTATGCAGAGCGTAAGTATTCAATCGATGGTGTTTGTTGTCGTAGGTCTTATAACAAAATGGTTAATCAAACATAAGTTTATCAATATTTTGCTTAGTAATTTGCTGGTTTCATATAAGTGAAAAACATTTTTGAGAACAATTTATACAAAAAGATGTTATGAAAAAACAGTAATGTTTAAAATTAACTTTTAGAAGCTGAACAATTTTAGATGTAATGGACCAAGGCATTTTGAGTATTTTTACTTTTTTACACGCTTTTTAATAATTTTCGTTGCAGGAAATGTTTTATTCAAATAAACGAGAAACATTTTTGAGAAAAATCATACAAAAGAATGTTATGCAAAAACAGTAATGAAATGTTTACAGTTGGTTTTCAGAAGCAGAATAACTTCAAATGTAATGTGCCACGGCATTTTGAGTTATTTAAATTTTTTTGCATGTTTTTTTTTATAAATTTGCGTTGTCCAGATATCAACGATTGCTCGTTGGATGTACAGGGAATACGCGCGAAAGTTTAGAAGTTCTAAAATTCACCCACATGAGAAAGATTCAAAAGTAAATTGACCAAAAGTGAAAATTGAAAAAAATTAAGTAACTAAAATTATCAAAAAAAACAAAAACTATAATAAAAATTACGGCTAAAATTCATCCATTTAAAAAAACTTTAATGTTTAATTTGGCAAAAAAACGTTTTAAAATTTTAAAAAACAATACTTTATAAAAAAATAGACAAATAAATACAAAATAAATAATGATAATGATGATTAAAACTTTCATCGTCATGTAATAATAAACATTTTATGTTTACTATTTCATCGTTATGGACTTTCATCAGTCTTAAAAGCAAGTTTTTAATTTTTTAAATTACTAGCTGTACCCGGCCACGAGTTGCAGTGGCCTAGTTTTATTAGATGAAAAAAGTAGAGAAAGTTAACTTTTATAATGTTTAATTTTACAATGCTTACGGGTATGCAATAGAGCACTGCACGGGTCCGACTCGTTTCATGGACCATCATTTCAAGACCGTTTCGTCTAATTTGGGTCCGGCCCGTTTTTAAATCCTTTATATTATTTTCGATTGTCTGTCTGTCGGTCACAAACTTTGAGTCTCAAAATTAACTCACTTCCCGTTATCCGATCGAGCTGAAATTTGGCACATCGACTTGGGCTGCGAGACAATTGAATCTATCAAAATTTCAGTTTGATCGGATATTGTATAATTAAGTTTTTCAAAAAATTCAAAAATTCAAAAAAAAATTTCAAAAAATTCAAAAAAAATTTTCAAAAAATTCAAAAATTCAAAACTTTTTTTCAAAAAATTCAAAAGATTTTTCAAAAATTCAAATAAAATAAAAATCTAGGATCGTATATAAAGGATTTATAATAAAAACTTTGTTTTTATGGGTTAGTTTTTTTACAAGCCATATATCATTATGCTTAACAAAAAGTCTCGGCTCGGCTCAATTCAAGCTGACGCAGAAAAAACATGAACAATAAAACATATACAATCAAGCATCAGCGTCTCTAGAAGTTGATTATTTTATTTCAATTTTAACAATAATGTTATTCAATGTAAGATTAAATCAAATGTAGTCAAGAAAAATTGCCTGGTGGTATTAATCACAGCAACCAATCTATTAAAGCTGTTTTTAAAAAGTACTTAAGTGCAGTGCAATTTTCTCTCATTTTCACTTTCTCTTTCTTTCTCTTTTTCTCTCTCTCTCTCTCTCTTTTTTTTCTCTTTTTTCCTTGCTTTCTCTCCATCTCTCTCATGTCTCTCTCATTCCTCTTTTTCTGTTTCTCTCGCTATGGTTCGCTCTCTCTCTCTCTCTCTCTTTCTCTCTCTCTCTCTCTCTCTCTCTCTCTCTCTCTCTCTCTCTCTCTCTCTCTTTCTGTCTTTCTTATCTTTTCTCATTTTGTTTTTTATCTTTCTCTACCTTTCTTTCTTCATTTTGAATTTTTTTTCTGAGCGTACTTTAGTGCAATTTTTTTGTCTTAATTCTCTCTCCTTTTGTATTGTTTCTTTTTTCTCTTTTTTCGCTCTTAGTTAAAATAACATGTTTATACGATATCTGATTTAGTGAACTGTGTACTGTTTGTTAAAAGTTGTGCAAATGCAAACAAATTATGAAATCACTAATACAACAATAAAGCAAGTGCTAGAAAAACATGTGATATTGATGCTTAAAAAAACAAATTGCATACGGACTTTAGTAATTGTGCATGCTGTCAATTATCAGATCAAATTGGCATCTTTGTAACAAATGATGTCTTGGAAGAAATTATAAATTCTTTAACTGCTGCTAACAAATTGCAGGAAAACTCAATTATTTCAACAAACGTCATAATAGTGACTCCTAACCACAAACTAAAACTTCCACCAACAGTGCCAAGTATAGAATCCCAGGTATAAACAGGCGTATCAGTAATTGTTGTAGAGCTGTCTGAAGCAAAATAAAATTTTATTTGCAAGAAATTTTCTCTGATTTGATAAGATTTTTTATAAAAAGTGTTCAGTTCAGAAATGCTTATACTTTTATTAATAAATTCATCAGCCTTCACAATATAATCCTGAAAATAAGGTGAGCCAGGAATTAACTTTCCTCTTATAAATTTTTCAAAGAACTGATAATGAAGAGAATAATGAGGCCAGTCATTTGCTGTTTGTACCTCCTGCTCGTAAAACGTTTCAACACAAGGAGCTTTGCATTCATTTACGCAACTTGCATAAGCTTCTGAGTTGACATTAGTTGAAGAACAATTCATTTCATTTATTGCCTTTAGAGTTAAGTTTATTTTTGTTTCAAAGTTCACGCTGTTATTTCTAGCTGTTAAAGTTGTGTTGCCACAAGTATCGACATTGTAAAAAACTTTAGGAATAGGAACCTCTGGTGTTAGGCATTGACAACTGTTGTTTGCTTTTTTTTGAACACAGTAAAAGATGCATAACAATTTATTGTAGCGATGCTGTCGTGTTTCGTCAAAATACTTTCTATTTTCGCAATTTTCAGTATTATATGGGTTGCCTAATATTGTTCTTACTTTCATTGACATTCTTACATTAGTATCCGTACCTCCAGTAAGATCAAATCCTTCAGAAACGTCACCAACAGTATCGAGATTTGTCAAATGCACTTTTATTCCATTGGAGCTAAGTGACAAAGAATTCAAATCAAAAGTATTTTGCATGTCACCGTTGGAGTTCAGGAAAATAATCATTTTTAGCATTTTTATCTTAGCGTTGCAGAATTCGGATATACGAAATCTATAGCAAATGTAGAACTCGGGATGATAACAAGTACTTTTTTCTAGTGTGCAATTGCTATCGTTTATTACTGACATCAATGGATCTAACATTGAAAAACTAGCCAAAAACGGAATCGAAAAATTTAGGGGGTTTTCCACTTTAGGAAGTGACCATATGTAGCTTTTATCTGTGGAAACGATGTTCATAAATTTAGACAAATTCAAATTAGGCGGCTCGAAAATTCGATTTTTCATGAAAGTGGTTAAATTTATCATTAACTCATTATATTCGTTGACATTCAAATATTTTTCATAATCTATTCCAGACAGTTTTGGTTGCAAGCGACAGATAGTTATCCAGGGAAAGACATTCGAATTTGACAACAGGCCATAAGTAGTTCTGTAGGGATATGACTTGTAATTTGAAAACAGCGTGCCAAGCTGATACGTAAGAACTCCTGTACATCCAACAACAGCACATAACCACATGATTTTGAATAAAATGTTTTTTGATTTAATGATTTTCGATAAACCACGGACTGATACGGTTTGGCCAAATTGAAAACATTCTTCTTTGATTCGGTTCATGTTTTAATCATACAAGTAATAATTTTCAATCATATAATATGAATATATCAATAATAGACTAGATCTCTAGAGACACAACGTTCAGAGTTAGACAAAGTAACGAACACAATTACTTTAAGCTATACCGACTTTTAAGTACGCATACATTTTTTCTAAACGTTCATCTGTGTGTTTTATAATAATTGTATATGACTGTATTCAATTTGTTTGAATGTACATTTCGTGAATGTGTGACTTACGACTACACTATAGTTTTAAGACTGTTTGACACAGATACACACACACGAGCGAGGGTGCGCACACGCAATTTACATATTTACGGGAAACCGTTCCTGAAAGTCTAGGAATATTTGAAAATTATTCAGAATAATTGCAACAATTCCGAAGAATAATCGATTTTTCTGAAATTTTACAATAGCAAAAATGTTGACTGAAACTAACGGAAGGTCGCGAAATAAAATAAAAATTAGTTCTGAACATTTGGATGAAATTATTATTCATCTAAACATATAAATAATATACAGAACAAAAAAAAGCTTGAGGAAGAAATGTCCGGTTGAAGCTATCAGCATGGTTTGAAAAAGATCTAGTCCAGATCTAAAGGATCTAGTTTTTCTTACTATTTGCACTACGGTCAATAGTTACGTTACTTGTCATCATACGTTTTAGCGTATTTCTAGAAACTTTTTTCTAAAAAAGCAGCGTAATAAAACACTTTGACTTTTTTCATTTTGCATCTCCCCTTGGAGGTTGAATGTTCACTTCTGGCGGAAGGAACGTCCAGGAAAGAAATGCCCGTCAAAGAAGATCCTAAAACCAACGTCCGGGAGGAGGAGAATGTGCCTACTGTAAGAAAGGTCCAGTCCAGGGTGGATTAGTTTGGGGAGCGGAGAATATTAGTTTAGAAGAATTGACACATGTGCTGCTAATTAAGGGTGTCACGTTAAAATATTTGTATTTAAAAAGTCCAAATTATGTTTTAAGAATCTATTTGACTTGGCTAACAGGTTTTAAGCAAATTTTTTGTACATTTAAAATTATGTGACGATTTTATTTTTTTAAAGTCAACTGATTTCTTTAACATTTCAGATGTCTTAACTTTTAGCCTACATTACAGAAAAAGTTCCAGGAATGCAACAATTTTTTACTAATTAAAAATTGTCCATTGGTTTGTTTTAAATTTTATTTATTTTCATTATTCTTGCGGAACAAACAACAAATAAAACAACGTCATATCTAAAATATCTGTTGAAAAAAAAATTGTGAAGGTAATAAGTCAATTGTATGAAACAACATTAAACAGAAACGGCATTATTAAATAAATCAATTGTAATTTAGAATGCAAAAGTAGGTACTGATATCTGATCATAGGAAGTGTACATGTTGAAATAATAAACAAGCTGAAATTGCTAAATTAAACATGTTAGTCAAAATAATCAAATCTGTTTAAAGAACAAACTTCGTGGATAAAATTAGTGAAGAAATAACAACATTTCCAAAGAGAAACGACATTTTTAAAGATTATGACGAAAAAATTTTAAATAGCTGTGCAGATCAAGTATAAAAAATAATATAATAGAGGTGCTAGTGATGGGAAAAAATTTAAGATATAAACTTCAGCAAAACAAATTGTATCTGGACTACAAAAACTATTGTGCCCGCTGAAAACCATGAGATCAAATTGGTAACTTTGTAACAAACGATGTCTTCGATGGAAATATAAATTCTTTAACCGCTCCAATCAAGTTACATAAAAACTCAATTATTTCAACAAATGTCATGATGGTAACTCCTAACCACAAACTGAGACTTCCACCAACAGTTCCAAGCATAGAATCCCAAGAATAAACAGGTGTATCAGTAATTGAAGAGGGATTATCAAATAGAAAGGAAAATTTTACTTGCAAGAAGTTTGATCTGATTTTATCGTTTTTTCTAAAGAAATCATTCAGTTGTTCTGTGGTTATATTATCATCATAATAGTACTTATAAATTATGTCATAATAATCTTTAAAATAATTATATATTTTGTCACCACTAGAACGTTCTGGCTTGTTAATATATTGTTGAAAAAATGTCTGATGGTGAGAAACTTTCGGCCAATCATACAAGGTTTGAATGGTTCGTTCGTAATACGTTTCAACGCAGGGTCTCTTACAGTTTGATCCACAGCTATAATAAACTTCCCCTAAAGACCAATATTCACAATAAAGTTGGCCTACTGCTTTTAGTGTCATATTAGTTTTCGTTTGTTTATCCAAAGTATTATTTTTTGATGCCAATGTAGTGTTGCCACATATGTCTCTATCGTTATACATTGGTAGAATAAATAGATATCCAGAAACACATTGACAATTTTCTAAAATGACGTCTTGCATGCATTTAATTTTGCAAAATTTAGGGTTATACAGAGTGTTTGAATATTCGTCAATGTATTTTTCACTCTCACAACCTTCACTGTTGTATGGTTTGTCTAAATTTGTTTTAACTTTCATGGATAATTCTACTAACGAATCAGTTCCTGTACCAAGATTGAATCCTTTTGATATATCACCTATATCTCCAGGAGCAGATAATTCTATCTTCACTCCATCTGTATTCAAACTACCAGATTTAAAGTTGAAATCGTCTTGAATATTGTAGGATGTATTTGTGTATATTATCATAGCCAAAGCTTTTACCGAGTTTTTGCAGTGTTTTGGAATTTGAAATACATGACAATCGTAAAAATCTGGATCGTAGATATTTTCGTGTTTCAACTGAGTACAATTGTCATCATATACTTGTTGATCAGAAGTGTTAGTTATCGCAACGTCAATTAAAATTGGAATCGAATCATTAGTAATTGTTATATATTTTGGGAGAGATCTGGAATAAGTTTCATAAACCAAATAAGATAAGTCGTAAGCTAATAATTCTTCCAAATCAGTTGTTATATTCTTCATTTCTTTAATATAATCGTCTTGTGTAAAATAAATGTCATTATCAAATTGAGCAATTTTTGGTTTCATACTGCAAATAGTTATTGATGGAAATATATTCGGAGTTGTCAATTCTCCATAGGCAGTTCTATGAGGATATGAACTGTAATTTATAAACAAAGTAGCAAGTTGCCAAATTAAAACTCCTGAACATCCAAGAGCAGCTATTAGCCACATGATTTTAAAAGGAGTTCTTTTCGATTTGACGATCTTCGATACGCCACGCACCGAAACGTTTTCGCCAAATTTAACAAATTCTTCTTTAACGCGTTTCATTTTTTTATAAAATAAAAAGCAATTCAAGGTTAAAATTTTCCACAACTCAAGGTATGTCACAAACAATCACACTTTTTTATTAGATTACTTTTGTTTATACAGCCTTCTGCTCATGAAACAAACAATTCATTTGGTGTTAATGGAACTTGCCATGCAATTGTGTTTCGCAACAAAGCATACATGGAAAAATAAATAAAAACTGTGATTTAAATATATTTTTCTGAAGTTTATTGATCGTTTTATGCCACAGAGTGGATGGCTGATGGAAGGATGAAAGTGCCTTAAAAGGATTTTGCTGTTTTCATTGTCATGCGTCCTTTTTGTAATAGTAATGGGACATGCTGATTAAAACAACAAAATTATTACCAAAATCATTTTTTTTTTTTAAAATTTCAATCCAAATTGAAAAACCAATTTTATATTTTAAAAAAAATTACAGCTGACACAAGTTGATGTTCAAATGTTTAATCAAAATTTTTTTTAAAGTTAGTGAAAGGAGTTAGTTAACTTTTCGAGACAGTCAACCTGGCCAATGCAAATAAACTCCTTGCTTAAAGGAATTTATTTGGGCGCACCGCGCCTTAGTCTCTCTTAAATAACTGACGGGAAGTGTTGAAGGTGCCTGTCTCCCCGCACCTGCGGACGCCCGTGACGCTGGTGAGATTTAAACCATCGACCTTAGGCCACCATTACCACCTACCACTTGATGCATGAAAATAACGTTTTCTTTAGTTTGACAAACAAAAATTTATAAAATAAAATAAAACTTTGAAAAATCAATCTTTCCTACCAAACGATTTAAAAAAAACATTAAAAATATTAAATGAACAAAAATATATACACAGCCTAAAACTCAAAGTTTAAGTGTGGCTTCGGAATTGGTTGATCAATTGTTGACCTGATTTTATTAACTGTCACGTGTCGTGTATATGTGTTGCGAGACATGTGTGGGTGTACTTTTACAAAAAACATTGTCCCGATTGATCGTATACTTTGCTGCCTGAGGTTTTCCTTACATTCGCTAGATGGCAGTTGATAAAAAAAAAAGTGGAAAATAATAAAATTATATTTAAATTTAACGGGCTAATGTTTTCCATAGAGTAAAATAAATTTAAAAAAAGGTTTATTTAATATGAATTAAAAAACTCCAAAAAGTACTACACGTGACATCCCTAGTATGTATGTATTGTATGTATGTATGTATGTATGTATGTATGTATGTATGTATGTATGTATGTATGTATGTATGTATGTATGTATGTATGTATGTATGTATGTATGTATGTATGTATGTATGTATGTATGTATGTATGTATGTATGTATGTATGTATGTATGTATGTATGTATGTATGTATGTATGTATGTATGTATGTATGTATGTATGTATGTATGTATGTATGTATGTATGTATGTATGTATGTATGTATGTATGTATGTATGTATGTATGTATGTATGTATGTATGTATGTATGTATGTATGTATGTATGTATGTATGTATGTATGTATGTATGTATGTATGTATGTATGTATGTATGTATGTAAGTATGTATGTATGTATGTATGTATGTATGTATGTATGTATGTATGTATGTATGTATGTATGTATGTATGTATGTATGTATGTATGTATGTATGTATGTATGTATGTATGTATGTATGTATGTATGTATGTATGTATGTATGTATGTATGTATGTATGTATGTATGTATGTATGTATGTATGTATGTATGTATGTATGTATGTATGTTAGCAATTTTGCATAACGCTGCAACCGCGGTGGTAAGCAGTCATTTATTAGTTGATAAAATTAGTGCGCGCAGGCGTGTAATAAAAGTTATTACGGAATTGTACACTACCAATCCCAAAGATAAAAAAAGATACTTTTAAAATATCCGTCGTATTGACGGGCTATCTCTAAACAATTTGTTTCTTTCAGAAAAAAAGAGTTGTATGCTGAACAGCAATCAAACAAAACTCATTTACGTTATACACGTTTAAATACAGTACATGCGTACGTAAAATTGTACAGACATCGGAAATTTGGTATGTCGATTAATTATCAAAATAAATTCAATTAATCGATGAATATAACAGGTGCCAAGCAAATAATTAATTCCGGTTTGCTAAATGCGAACTAGTTTCAAACCTGGATTAAATAGGAAGGAAGTTGAAAAAAAGAACAAATTATGATGCAGGACAAGGAATGTTTAGTTCATTCTTACAATGTTTAAAGAACTATCGACCAGTCAATCAATATTCATAGAGTGCCCCCTACAGAGCTCGGTATACTTGATTATACCCGCCAATTTTCCGATAACATGATCTACTAGGCAGCAAGTAAAAGTTGAAAGAATTGTTAAAAATAAATGTGTTATGTCCTAGTGCAAATTTGTCAAATCTCAGACTATAATAAGTCAGGAACAATCTAGAAGTAGTCGACCAATTCAAAAAAGCGGTGATATTGCTAATTTCCATAATAGGAGATCCACGACAAGCTTTTATGGATTAGCAAATAAACTAAATCTGCAGACGTTTTAACCGATGAAAAATACTTAGTACATAATAATCAAAAACTGAAGATAGTAACAATTAACTAAAAAATATAATACGTATTTATCGAACAGTTCTTAAATTATTCAACTAAAATAAGCAAATTGTTCACATGTTTTCTGAACATTACCACTTTTCGTACATGATCAGATAGGTTTGCGTGACTCTGAATTTTCTAACAACCTAACTATCGTGTTATTGACAAGTAAGCTATATACATCGTTGAGATTCTTTTGCAATATTCGATTGTTAGTTTCCTGGAAATAGTTTTTTTAAACGACTCAACTGTTTACCAGGAACAACTCGCGACACTTAATTTTCCAATTAGAGTAGTTTTTTTTCATTTCAATGAAGAAATTAATGGTTGGTGCAAAACAATGTTTTTGTAAAATAACACGAATTGTTCAAAAACCTTACTTATTATGTCGAAAATTTTGGATAACATTCCGGGAAAAGTACGCATCTTATTGATCATTCTTTCTAACAACTCGGAAAAAGTTAGTACTTGACGTTTATACAATTTGTTGCAAAACACGATCATTATATAATTAAAATTAAAATTTTTTTGCACCAGCTCCAAATCTGAACTTGAAAAATTAGAAAACTGATTTTTATTTTGACAAGTTCATTCTGTGCACCCAAACTGCTAAATTTTTATTTAATATGTTTTTTTAAAGTGATAATCTTTTCAAGTAATCTCATAATATAATGGTATTCCGGTAATTAGAGTTATTTTAATTATATGCAAAAAAAGCAGAAATAATTCTACAACTGAACCTCTTTCTCTTTTATATGTCAGCAAAAACCGCAGTAATGACAGTTAGATAAGAATTCAATAAAAATTTTTAGAAAAAAGATTATTCGCTTTCATTACTGAGAGAAATTCAAATAATTCGTTCAAATATAAAATTGTCTGTTTTTCTACAACAGATTAATTTTAAAGATGTATGTTATCTTTGACAGTTTTTATCAAATTAATAATGAACTCAAAAAATTCAACAAATGTCATAATGGTTATTCCCAACCACAAACTGAAGCTTCCACCAACAGTGCCGAGTATAGAATCCCATGTATAAAAAGGCGTATCTGTAATTGTAATAGAACTATCTGAAACGAAAGAAAACTTTATCTGCAGAAAATTTTCTTGGATTCGATCAGATTTCTTATAAAATGAATTCAGTTCCGAAATGGTTATACTTTTGTTTTTAAATTCATCAGCTTTCACAATATAATCCTGGAAATAAAAATAAAGAGGCGACCCAGGGATTAATTTTCCTCTAATAAAGTTTTCAAAAAACTGATAATGAAGAGAATAATGAGGCCAGTCATTTGCTGTTTGTACCTCCTGCTCGTAAAAAGTCTCAACACAAGGAGTTTTGCATTTATTTTCACAACTTGCATAAGCTTCTGAGTTAACATAAGTTGATAAACAAATCATTTGATTCATTGCCTTTAGAGTTAAGTTTATTTTTGTCTCAAACTCGACGTTGCTATCCTTAATTGTTAATGTGGTGTTTCCACAAGTATCGACATTGTAAAACGGTCTAGGAATAGGAACCTCGGGTTTAAGGCATTGGCAACTGTTGATTGACTTCTTTTGAACACAGTAATAGGTACATAAGATTTTATTGTAGCGATGTTGACGTGTTTCATCAAAATATATTCTATCTTCGCAATTTTCAGCATTATATGGTTTGCCTAAAATATTTCTAATATTCATAGACATTCTTACATTAGTATCCGTTCCTCCAGTAAGATCAAATCCTTCAGAAACGTCACCAACAGTATCGAGATTTGTTAAATGCACTTTTATTCCATTAGAGCTAAGTGACGAAGACGTCAAATCAAAAGTGTTTTGCATGTTAGCAATGGAATCCAAGAAAATAATCATTTTAAGCATTTTTATCTTTGCGTTGCAGAACTCTGATATACGAAATCTATAGCAAATGTAGAACTCTGGATGGTAAAAACTACTGCCTTCTAGTGTGCAATTGCTACTGTTTAGCATTGACATCATTGGATCTGACATTGAAAAACTAGCCAAAAACGGAATCGAAAGGTTTTGATTGTTTTCGGTTTTAGGAAGTGACCATATGTAGCTGTTATCTGTTACAAATATTTTCTGAAAATCAGTGAAATTTAAATAAGGTAAGTTGACCGATCCATTTTTTAAAGAATTTGTTAAATTTATCATTAACTCGTTATATTCATTGACATTCAAATATTTTTCATAATCTATTCCAGACAGTTTAGGTTGCAAGCGACAGATAGTTATCCACGGAAAAACATTTGAATTTGACAACAGGCCATAACTGGTTCTGTAAGGATAGGACTTGTAATTTGTAAACAACGTGCCAAGCTGATACGTAAGAAATCCTGTACATCCAAAAACAGCAAATAACCACATAAGTTTGAATAAAATGTGTTTTGATTTAATGATTTTCGATAAACCACGGACCGATACAGTTTGACCAAAATTGAAGAATTCTTCTTTGATTTGGTTCATATTATAGTTGTCAAAATTACTAGATAATTATATCAGTAACAAAATTCTTTCAGCAAAATTACAACGTGACTTTAAAGTACTATACATTCCTTTAAACGTATGAATATATATATATATATATATATATATATATATATATATATATATATATATATATATATATATATATATATATATATATATATATATCCTTTATACAATCTCGTGAATATATTGTACGCTATTTGGCAGAAATCAATTTCCTAACAACTCCCTTTATCTATCTAAACTATGTCCTCTGTGCAAAACTGATTTGAGTCAAAAATTTCTATAATTCTGTATTATTATCAGTCTTTTTCAGCATGGTATTTCATCTGCAGAGTTTGTTAATAGAAAGATAACTTAAATCAGCAGTAAACACAAAAAGCACTGAAAGTCCAATAAAACATGTCGGTGGAGTAGCACACCTAGAACAAAAAACTGTTAGCCGACACATAACCATGGAACAAAAAGTCACGGGAGAGAAAGCGGGAGTGAGAGAGCAAATGGAAAAAGAAACGGGAGCGATAGAAGGAAAGGAAAAAAATGAGAGAGGAAAACGATAGAAAAATCCCTAAAAATCTAGTGCAACTACAGGTAATTTAGCCAATCCATTGTATTTGTTTTGCCAAAGGTTTTGCATGTTTATTTGATTGTTTGCAAACTTTGGAAGTGAAAATAAACTAACTTCCCACCATCCGATCAAACTGAAATTTGAAATATAAGCTCGCTTTTAATGACAATGCAATTAATTAAAGTTGAAAAATATTTTGAAAAAATGTCAAAATAAAATACTAGTTTTCTATGTTTAAAAAAAAAAAATAAAAAAACACACTTATGTAAATTTGTACATATAAAAATGTCATTTTAAAAGAATATTTTGGCATTAAATAAAATGTCCACGAATCTTCGAATATAAAGAACTATCTGGATTACCCGGCCTTGTCCTGGGTTTTTAAAAGTTTTTTTTCGTTTTTCTTGCTCCTTCTTGCTCCCGTTTCCTTCCCCGCTTGTTCTCTTGCTCCCGCTTGCTTTTTTGCTCTTTCTCGCTCTTCTGCCTTCTTTCCCTTTTTCGCTCGCTCTCCTACTCCAAATCTCGGTCGCTTTCCCGCTTTCGCTTGCTTTTCCATTCCCGCTCACACTCGCTTTTCCGTTCTCGCTTGCTTCCCCGCTCCCATTCGCTTTCCCATCTCCGCTCGCTTCTCCGTTTCTGCTTGCTTCTCCGCTCCCACTCGGTCTTCCAACCCCGCTTGCTTTTCCTCTCCTGCATGTTCTCTCGCTTTTTTCCTGCTTCCTTTTCTTTTTTTCGTCCTCTCCTACCATACGTTTTTGCCCAAAAAACCCAAAATAGACATTTTAAAAGTTGATTGAAACTTTTTTCAAACTTTGTTACGTTAAATATATAAATTTTTGAAAAAACTCATATTCTTGATCTTAAGATAAACCATTTCAAAAATGTGTTTATCTCTTCAGGAAATAAAATAAAAATAAATACTAAATTTCACGTATAAAAGATTACGCTTAATGGTTTAAAATTTTACAAATGCTTTCAAACAATAAAACACCTATTTTATAAGGCGTTTTGTTGCTATTTCTAGCCAGTGAAATTTTTCATTGGTAATTGTTTGTGTCGAATGCTGCTTTCTTTTATTATCTGATAGATCCGGTGTATTCAACCGGTGGGGGGAACTTCCCTCGATTAAAGTTAAAAGTACACTCATTTTTGAGTGCTACTTACTGAACAGACCAGCGGCCACTTTACAATGTTGGCAACTTGCAGATAAGACTAACGGCGTATGCGGTGTTTTACGGCGCCGCTGGCAGCCCCGCATACTACTCAATAGCTCCACAAGTGCACGAAGGACTTTAACCCCCAACCGAAGTTGGTACTCATTTATCGACCACTTAAGGATGAAACGCTGAGTTGACGTGAGCACATGTGAGTTGGTTTCTTGCTCAAGGAAATTACGTGTCGGGACCAGGAATCGAACCCGGGTCCTACTACTCTGAAAGCCGGTGTCTATACCACTAGACCAACATTAAGGTGCCGTTCGATACCGGGAGACACAGAAAGTATATTTTTCAAAAGATTTTCAGTTTACAAACGTTCTCATTTCGTATAACGTAATCGGCAAATTTCCAACATCTTCAATTTTTATATTCATCCGTTGTTTTATGACCCCTGTCGTTGTCGGTCAAATCAAATGTGTCGAGTACAAAGTTGAATCATTCTAACGTGTTTTTATATAATTCAGTGTAGTAATTACTTTATTTCAGTTTACATTTTAAAATTAAAAAATGCCAAAAAACAGAAGTATTTGAAGTAATATGTTTTTGTTTTTATTACTGACAAACACGACACACAGCGAGCAAAGTACTTTTTATGAAAAAAAATCATGTCAATTGAATTCAATTGACAACTTGAAACCGAAGAGCATTTTAGCACACTACATGTCCCAGCGATTCCGAATCAATTAGAGTTCTTAAACAGAGAGAGTTCGGTGTGACGGCGCAGCAGGTTTACCTCAGCTTATCAGTGGCAAACAAACAAACAAACGTTATGCAACAAATTAACAATTTTGTTTTTATTTTGCACAAAAAATTGCTGCAAAAAATTAGCTGGCCATTGGGGTTTCAGGAAACAAATTATTAACCACTGATGAAAATGAAACAAAAAACAACAGCATTTTAAAACGTTTCAGTGAAGCAATCTTATATTATTGTTGAAAAAAAAAACAATTAAATAATTAAATTGAACATGTAATTTAAAATAATTATTTTTCTGTAAAAATTAAAAAAAAACTAACAGCATTTTTCTATTTAGGATTAAAAAAAATGACGAGGCTTGTAGAAATGTTGGGTTTTATAAACGTGTGGTATTAAAATCAACTTTCCATGCAATAAATGTTTTAGTGCTCTGTGTATAATAAAGCGTCCAGTAAGTAACTGTGCAGATACACACGACATATAGACAATTTATAACAAAATATATAACAAATAGTGCAAGGATTGAAAAAAAACTATTTAGATTGATATCTCAGCAGAACAAATTTTAACTGGATTTTGAAATTATTGAGCCTGATGTAAATGATCCGATCAAAATTGTAAATTTGAAGCAAATTATGTTTTTGAAAGAATTATCAAATCTTTAACTGCTGCAATCAAATTGCATAAAAATTCAATTATTTCAACTAATGTCATTATGGTAACTCCTAACCACAAACTGAGACTTCCACCAACAGTTCCAAGCATCGATTCCCATGTGTAAACAGGTGTGTCAGTTATCGAAAAGGGATTATCAAATGGAAAAGAAAACTTCACTTGTAGAAAATTTGATCTGATTTTATCGTTTTTTCGGAAAAACCCATTTAGTTGTTCAATAGTTATATTATCATTTCTGTATTTATCGATAATTTCATAGTAATCTTTAAAATAATTGTATACTTTGTCACCACCGGAACGTTTTGGCTTGTCAATATATTCTTCAAAAAAATTCAGGTGGTGAGAAACTTTTGGCCAATCATTCAACGTTTGTACAGTTCTTTCATAATACGTTTCAACACAAGGTTTTTTACAATCTGACACACAGATATCGTAAGATTCACTAAAAACAAGATCTTCACATGAAAGTTGCTCAAACGCTTTTTGAGTCATATTAATTTTGGTTTTTTTATCAAACGAGTTAATTTTTGATGACAAAGTATTGTTGCCGCATATATCTTTACCGTTATACATTGGTGGAATGAAAATATATCCAGAAACACAATTGCATTTCTCTGAAAGTGCGTCTTGAAAACATTTCATTTGGCAAACTTGAAGGTTATAAACAGAATTTGAAATTTCATCTAGGTATTTTTTACTTTCACAACCTTCACTGTTGTAAGGTTTGTCTAAAACTGTTCTAACTTTCATAGATAATTCTACTAACGAATCAGTTCCTGGACCAAGATTAAATCCTTTTGATATAACATTATAATCTCCAGGAGCAGATAATTCTACTTTAACTCCATCTGTATTTAAACTAGCATATTTAAAATAGAATTTGTCTTGAATATTGTATGATGTATTTGTGTACAATATCATAGCTAATGTTTTTACTGGACTGTTGCACAGTTTTGAAATTTGATATAAATGACAATCGTAAAAATCTGGGTAGTAAACATTTTCATGTTCCAAGTGAGTACAATTTTCGTTATCAATTGCTTGATCAGTATTGTCAATTATTGCAACGTCGACTAGAATTGGAATGGACTCAATAGTATTTGTTTTAGATTTTGGGAGTAATGTAAAATAAGAAAAATAAGCCATATACTCTAAATTATAACTGTTGAACAAAGATTTATTCGAAGCAGTTATATTAATTATTTCATTCTTATATTCTTCTTGTGTAAAATAAATATCATTATCAATTTGAGCACTTTTTGGTTTATAACTGCAAATAGTAATTGAAGGAAAGACATTTGGAGTTGTTAATATTCCATAAGCAGTTTTAAAAGGATATGAACTGTATTTGACGAATAAAGTAGCAAGTTGCCAAACAAGAACTCCTGAACATCCAAGAGCAGCACACAACCACATGATCTTAAACGGAGTTGTTTTCGATTTGACGATTTTCGATACGCCACGCACTGAAACATTTTCACCAAAATTAACAAATTCTTCTTTTATGCGTTTCATTTTTAACACAAAATTTATTTTAGAGAATTGCAAATGTTACGCAATTTCAAAACTCAAGTCACCAGAGGTCAGAATGTTTCATTGAACTAGTTTAAAAAAATATACAATTTATAGGTTTGATGTGTCGGTAATATTAGAATTAGACGCAAAAAACAATCTCCGTGACAAAGCTCATCTGGAAAAACAAATAATGACTCTGATTTCGACATATTTTTACTTGTAGTGCTTATTGATTTATTCATGCAGGTGAGCAGATAGAATGATATAGAATGAAATACTGTTCAGGAAGAATTTTAAACTTGTCAGTAAAATGTCATTATTACAACAAAAATTCGGTCGCTTGCAATTTTTTAGATTTTTTTTCTACTTTGAACTATTTTTATGAAATCACATAGCATGTTTTGCTTTATTTAATTTGTTATCAAATTTTCACTTAATTTATTTTGAGATTCTTTACAATAAATGCTGTTTAGTGCTACAAAACGTTTGTCATTTTTTTGGACATTCAAAAACAAGATAATACGGAAGTTTTTATTTAACCCATGTAAAGAATTTATGGAGCAAAAGATATGTTAATTACGTGAGAATCTACAGTTTAATGTTTTATAGAGGTTGGATGAATATATATTTTTGGAATGCTATAAAAATTGTGTTTGCTGCATTCAGTGAGAGTTTATTATTGAGACTGACTTTTATTCAATAATGTTAATTATTAAAATAACCAATAAATGAAAAGGCCGTACAAAACGAGACTACCAAAAGTGACTAAAAAAATGTGCATGTCTGACAATAAAAAAAATAATAATCCCACATATTAACAAAGATGGCGTTTACAAAACATGGACTTATTACATCTCCTCCTTAAGATTTCAAAATTCGTTCGTTCGTTCGTTCGTTCGTTCGTTCGTTTGTTCGTTCGTTCATTTAGTTTCCGATATGTTCAAATGAAACATGCCACACACAAGATTTTATCATACATTCGTTCATTCGTTCATTCGTTCATTCGTTCATTCGTTCATTCGTTCATTCGTTCATTCGTTCATTCGTTCATTCGTTCATTCGTTCATTCGTTCATTCGTTCATTCGTTCATTCGTTCATTCGTTCATTCGTTCATTCGTTCATTCGTTCATTCGTTCATTCGTTCATTCGTTCATTCGTTCATTCGTTCATTCGTTCATTCGTTCATTCGTTCATTCGTTCATTCGTTCATTCGTTCATTCGTTCATTCGTTCATTCGTTCATTCGTTCATTCGTTCATTCGTTCATTCCTTCATTCACTCATTCACTCAGTCATTCATTCGTTCATTCATTCGTTTGTTCGTTCGTTCGTTCGTTCGTTCGTTCGTTCGTTCGTTCGTTCGTTCGTTCGTTCGTTCGTTCGTTCGTTCGTTCGTTCGTTCGTTCGTTCGTTCGTTCGTTCGTTCGTTCGTTCGTTCGTTCGTTCGTTCGTTCGTTCGTTCGTTCGTTCGTTCGTTCGTTCGTTCGTTCGTTCGTTCGTTCGTTCGTTCGTTCGTTCGTTCGTTCGTTCGTTCGTTCGTTCGTTCGTTCGTTCGTTCGTTCGTTCGTTCGTTCGTTCGTTCGTTCGTTCGTTCGTTCGTTCGTTCGTTCGTTCGTTCGTTCGTTCGTTCGTTCGTTCGTTCATTTAGTTTCCGATATGTTCAAGTGAAACATGTCACACACAAGATTTTATCATACAATCTCTGAGCTATTATTAATGTTTCTATGTAGGATTCCGATTTTATGTTTTAGTTCACGATTTATTAGAATAAAACTTTCAACACTGTTTTTATTCATTTTTGTTGAATGGTGTACAAAAATTAGTTTCAGTGATTTGTTTGTAAAAACGTGTTGTGAAGAACTGTGCAAATATAAATGAGATACAAAATCACTAACATTGGTACAACTAAGCAAACGAATTTGTGCCTAGACTTTGAAAGAATTGTGCGTGATAGTAACTATCAGACTAAACTGGTAACTTTGTAATAAATGATGTTTTTGATGGAAATATAAATTCTTTAACTGCTGCAATCAAATTGCATAAAAACTCAATTATTTCAACAAATGTCATGATGGTAACTCCTAACCACAAACTGAGACTTCCACCAACAGTTCCAAGCATAGAATCCCAAGTGTAAACAGGTGTATCAGTGATTGAAATAGGATTATCAAATGGAAAAGAAAATTTTACTTGCAAAAAGTTTGATCTGATTTTATTATTTTTTCGGAAAAACTCATTTAACTGTTCTATAGTTATATTCTTACCATAACTCCATTTTTCAAGTATTTCATAATAATCTTCAAAATAGTTGTAGATTTTGTCTCCCTTAGAACGTTCTGGCTTATCAATATATTCATAAAAAAAATTCAGATGGTAGGGAACTTTGGGCCAATCATACAACGTTTGTACAGTCTTTTCATAATATGTTTCAACACAAGGTTTTTTACAATCTGACCCACAAATCTTGTATGATCCAAAGTAAGCAGAATATTCACAATCAATCTCTTCAAACGCTTTTTGAGTTCTATTAATTTTTGTTTTTATATCTAAATTGTTTGTTTTCAATGACAACGTAGTATTGCCACATATATCTGCATTGTTATACATTGGTGGAATAAAGATGTGTCCAGAAACACAATTACATTTTTCTAAAATTATGTCTTGGATACATTTAATTTTGCATATTTTAGGGTTATAAAGAGTGTTTGAAATTGTATCTATGTATTGTTTACTTTCACAACCTTCATTGTTGTATGGTTTGTCTAAAATTGCTTTAACTTTCATAGATAATTCTACTAACGAATCAGTTCCTGGACCAAGATTGAATCCTTTAGATATATCCCCTATATTTCCTGGATATGATAACTCTACTTTAACTCCATCTGTATTTAAACTAGCATATTTGAAATAGAAGCCGTCTTGAATATTGTACGATGTATTTGTGTATATTATCATAGCTAATGCTTGTACTGAATCCGTACAAAGTTTTGAAATTTGGAACGAATGACAGTCGTAATAATCTGGATGGTAGATATCTTTTTGTTCCAAGAGAGTACAATTTTCATTCTCTACTGGTCGATCAGTATTGTCAGTTATTAAAACATCGACTACAAATGGAATGGAATCATTAGTATTTATTTTATATTTTGGCAGAGAAGTAGAATAAGTTTCATAAGCCAACCAAAAACTATCACTCCTAATGGATGGGTCTTCCAAAGCAGTTGTTATATTAATTATATTTTTTATATACTCATTTTGTGTAAAGTAAATGTCATTATCAATTTGAGCAATCTTTGGTTTCATGCTGCAAATAGTTATTGAAGGAAACACATTTGGCGTTGTTAATTCTCCATAGGCAGTTTTAAAAGGATATGAACTGAACTTGACAAATAAAGTAGCAAGTTGCCACACAAGAACTCCTGAACATCCAAGAGCAGCACACAACCACATGATCTTGAAAGGAGTTCTTTTTGATTTGACGATCTTTGATACGCCGCGCACTGAAACGTTTTCAGCAAAATTAACAAATTCTTCTTTTAGGCGATTCATTTTTTTAATAAAAAAAAGTTATTTAGTGATTTCTAAAGTAGTACAGACGCACTTGCAAAACTCAAATCACCAGAAATAAGATTATTTTATAAAGCCAGTTTCCGTTCGCAGGTTCTTTCAAGCCTCCTACTAAGTAAATATACAATAGATACATCGGTTTGATGCGTTGGTAATAAAAGAACTTGGCATAACAACATTCTTGACAACAAAGCTTACCTGGAAAAATAAATACTGACTCTGATTCAGATATTTAATTTTTGTTAAGTTTATTGATCGTTGTATGGAGCTGAGTGGGTGACTGATAGAATGGAAAATGCGTTAAAAAGATTTGAGTGTTTTCATTGGAATGAATTCTTTTAGTAACAATAATCCACCATGCCAATTGTTGAAAAAAAATTTAAAAAAACTCCATGGGCTCTATTTTTGCGACGCATTTTTTGTTTTCCAATCCGAAAATCTTTAATGTATACAATTATTCTTGTTCATAGATGTTTTGTTTTATTTACTGCATTTTCAAATACTTTACCGAATTAACTTTGAGATTTTTAAAAAAGTTTCTCTTTATAAATTTTGACAATGTCTAACGTGGCATTAGTCATTAGACTGCTAAACCACGAATCACCTATTCAACTTTTGCTCACCTGTGGGCTCATATAATATAATAGCCCACGTCTGTGTAAGACGTTTTGCGTGACGATTTGCTATCTATGGCAAATTATTTATTTATAATAATAATATCTATGGCAAATTATTTATTTATAATAATAAATAATAAATAATTCTATGAATAAATGTTGGTATATAATTTTTAAATAAAGCAAATATTTTTCAATTTATATAAAGATTAAAAGTTATTTTGCAATTGTACACTGTCAGCCCTAAAGATTAAAAATATTACGAAAAAAGATACTTTATTCAAAAAACACGCTTTTATTTATGTTTGAAAAGTGCACTAAAAAGTATAAAATGATTTTTTCCTTTCCTTCTATATGTCATCAAATAATCTTTGACTAAAAATAAAAACGTGGGAGCTCATCCTAATCCATTTCCATTTCCATCATAATCCATAGATTATGATGAGCATCCCACGTTTTTATTTTTAGTCAAAGATTATTTGATGACATATAAATGGAAAGGAAAAAAATTATTTTATATTTTTCAACGCACTTTCCACAAATAAATAAAAACGTGTTTTTTTGAAAAAAGTATATTTTCGTAATATTATTTTATAATTTTTGGTCTTGTAAAAATTAAAAATGATTTTTCAACCATGCTACATCCTTGAAATCTTCGTTCTAATCTTCTTGTTTACTAAACTTGTTTGGGTCCGTCTAATTATAAAGATAAACCACACATCTATCATGCAGCTATCATGGCTATTAATGTAGGTTGACTCCGCCCATGTCACCTGCGCTAGTTGAGCGTTTTTCAGTGTGTGTGTGGTGTATGTGCGTTTGTATGTGCGTTTATATGTGCATAAGTATATTTATATAAGTATGTATAAGTATAAGGTGCATGCTACGTTAGCAATGATAGAGAGATCGCCGCTACGTAGGCCTGAATCCACATGCAACGTTAGCACTGATAGAGAAAACGCCGCTTTGTAGGCCTGAATCCACCCTGCTTATTGATTGCATTGGCGTATTTTAGTTAATTATAGTTTAAATAAATATTTTTATGATATGAAAATATGAAAATATTGCATTTTCATCGAGAATACGTGTTTTGAAATTGTCAAGTCAATTGGACGTGTAGAAGTGGTCGAAAAATCGATTTAAAAAATCTGAAAATACAACATACAACATACAGTGTAAGCTAAATGAAAGCGTGTAAAAAGAGGGCGCTGCAATTGAAAAAAAATATAATGAAATTTTAAAAAATCCTGCATTTTTGACGGGCTATCTCTAATTTTAACAGAATAACCAAAGGCAGCCATTTGTAGGCGCCTATCCGTATCACTGCTGACACTCAGGTTTACATGCGAGTACCTCGCCGCTGTACCACCAGCGTCTGCCCTTTTAACGCTACACACCTCTACTCCAAGCCATCTGATTTATTTTTGGACTTTCAAAGACCAGATAATACGGAATTTTTAATTCACGGCGGAAAACATTTTACTCGTTGTTGTATTGTGAACAGTGTGTTATCAAAAATAACAGAATGTGTTTATTTCATTCAACATAATTTTAACCGACTATTTTAGACAGTTTCCTCAGCTACTGTTTCATTTCCTCAGCTATTATCTCCATTCTATTTCCACCTCCGCACAGCCTAAAACTTGACCCTTTTTTATCTATAACTAATATTATAAAATAACAAAGTCGATTAATCCAAAATATAACTTTAAACTAATTAAAGTTGAACCAATTTTTTTAAAATCTACTCAAAACGTTTGTAATAGATATCTTTGGCACACGCATACGCTGGTCTTATCAGCAACGTTGAAGTTGTAATGGAGACCTGATGTGTCTCACAAAAGGGGACTTAAAATTCAAAGCTTTAAATTTTTCACACTTTAGCCGAAAGCCTGATAAAAATAATTTAGTCAGTCACGGTTTCATTTTTTTTTACTGTTTTCATGATTTTGCAATAGATAGATTTGTATTTTTTTGTTAGTTTTCATGTTAACATTTCAATCAACCATTAAAAAAATGATAGGACTACCAATTACCAAAAAAGTTGTCTTTCATGTTATAAGAAGTGGTTATTATTTTTACATTTGGCGTAATTAAATCTATTTCTGAGGTGTTAGAGCTGTCTAGTAAGGAATACAAAAGTGTATAGAAAAAAGTGATTTGAGAGTCACAATTATTATTTCGTAGTTATGGAAGGGTTTAATTGCATGAATTAAAATTTATATAATCTGGTTAAGGGTTTATTAATAACAAACTTTTTTACAAACTTTTATTTAGGTTACAATCTCTGTTTGTGTGTGTATGTGTGTTTTCTCTGTACGCAAATCTTGCAAGTAAAATTGAACCAGCTTTTTGACTAGCTAGGAATCTAAAACTTTCAGCATAGATTCTAAAGAAAATAATTTGAACATCTTTCGTATTTCTAAATCGAGTGTATTTGAAATAAACGTTTGTGTTGGAAACTCGTTTTTTTCTTTACTTGGTGTCAAATAATATTTAAAACCATTCTAAATAACCCGTACACAATTAGCAATGTCGTAACAATATTTTCTTAAAGGTTTTGAAAAACTCGACTGTTTTTGTTACTTTTTCACTTAGCAGTGGTCTGGCTCATTCCGTTGTAAAAACATTGTTTGTTGTTACAAAACCATGTTTTTGAAAGCTTGAAAAAATATTTTTATTATAAAAAATGCTTTTAAAAAACGTTCTAACAGAGAGCAAATTTTAATGCAAAATTGTATTGCAAACACAGGACTTTTTATTTACTATGACGTTAAAGGTTTCTGTAGTCATAATCACTGCAAAATGCGGACAACTGAAAAATAATAAAAGCATATAATGAAGCAAAAAACCAAGTAATTCTGAGTAAAGTAGACATCTTATTGATCTTTCCTTCTAACATTTCGGCCAAACAATGTATGTATTGAACGTTACTAGAATCGTCTGCAAAACAATTTGATTTTTTTATATAATGGAAACAAATTTGTATCAGATCCAAACCTAAATTTGAAATGTTGAAAAACAAATTTGACAAACACCTTCCTACTTTCTGCAAATTAATTTTCAATAAATAATTTTTTTAAACTATTATTTTTTTGAATTAGCACTTTTATCGATTATTTTTTTAATTTTATTGGTATTTAAATGATTTAAATTATTCGGATATTATAAAAACAAATACAGCAATACGTCTACAATAACTTAACGTGGTGAATATCGTGGTGAATATCAAATAAAAATTAAACGGAAAATCTACATACAACAAGAAAAAATACTTTATTACAGAACATTATCAAAACAACTTGTTCAACAACAAAATTTTTATTGTTTTTCGACAACCAACGATTTTTGGGGATGGATGTTATCTTTAGCGGTTTTAATCAAGTTTATAAAAAATTCTATAAATTCAACAAATGCCATAATGGTTATTCCCAGCCACAAACTGAAACTTCCACCAACAGTGCCAAGTATAGAATCCCAAGAATAAACAGGCGTATCAGTCATTATATAATAATTGTCTAAAGCAAAGGAGAATTTGATCTGCAGAAAATTCTCTCGGATTCGATCAGATTTTTTATAGAATGTATTCAATTGAGAAATGGTTATACTTTCGTTTTTAAATTCATCAGCTTTCACAATATAACCGTCAAAATAGGAATATAGAGCGGAACCAGGAATTAACTTTCCTCTTATAAAATCTTCAAAAAACTGATAATGAAGAGAATAATGTGGCCAGTCATTTGCAGTTTGTACCTCCTGCTCGTAAAAGGTTTCAACACAGGGAGTTTTGCATTCATTTTCACAACTTGCATAAGTTTCTGTGTTAACATAAGTTGATAAACAAATCATTTGATTCATTGCCTTTAGAGCTAAATTTGTTTTTGTTTCAAAGTCCACGTTGTTATTTCTAGCTGTTAAAGTTGTGTTGCCACAAGTATCGACATTGTAAAACGCTGTAGGAATAGGAATCTCTGGTGTTATACATTGACAACTGTTGTTTACGATCTTTTGAACACAGTAATAGAAACAAAACAGTTCATTGTAGCGATTATTCATCAAAGAATTTTTTGTCCTCGCAACTTTCGGCATTGTATGGTTTACCTAAAATTTTTCTAATGGTCATGGACATTCTTACATTTGTATCCGTTCCTCCAGTAAGATCAAATCCTTCAGAAACGTCACCAACAGTATTGAGATTTGTTAAATGCACTTTAATTCCATTAGAGCTAAGTGATGAAGATGTCAAATCAAAAGTATTTTGCATGTTAGTGTTTGAGTTCAGGAAAATAATCATTTTTATCATTTTTATCTTAACGCTGCAGAACTTGGATATACGAAATCTATAGCAGATGTAGAATTCTGGATGGAAACAAGTACTTTTTTCTAGTGTGCAATTGATATCGTTTATTACTAACATCAATGAATCTAGCATTGAAAAGCTAGTTAAAAATGGAATCCCAAAATTTGGATTGTTTTCTATTTTAGGAAGTGATGATATGTAGTTTATATCTGATGAAAAAATATCAATAAATTTTGAAGAATCATTTTTTAAAGAATTTGTCAAGTTGATCATTAATTCTTTATATTCATTTACATTCAAATAATTTTTATAATCTATTCCAGTCAGTTTTGGTTGCAAGCGTCAGATAGTTATCCATGGAAAAACATTTGAATTTGACACCAGGTCATAAGTGGTTTTGTAAGGATGTGACATGCAATTTAGAAACAAAGTGCCAAGTTGAAAAATAAGAAATCCTGTACATCCAACAACAGCACAAAACCACATTTTTTTGAGTAAAACATTTTTTGATTTGATGATCTTTGATACGCCACGAACCGAAACAGTTTGGCCGAATTTAACAAATTCTTCTTTTATTCTGTTCATGTCACAATCTAGAATATTAATGTTTCAATTATACCAAATAAATATATTCGTAACATACTACATTTTCCAGAAAGAAAATGTGTAGCCTTGAGTTTTTAAATGCGCGTAGAAGCTTTTAGGCGTATATATGTGTGGGCCTAATAATGATATAACACAGTGTTTGATGACTATCAATTAACATGAAAAAAGTGGCTATATGTGCGTGATTCAAGCTAATTTTACTGTATTAAATATATATATATATATATATATATATATGTGTGTGTGTGTGTGTGTGTGTATGTGTGTGTGTGTGTGTCTGTGTGTGTGTGTGTGTAATACAATTTTATGCAAAAAATTAAATTTCACATACCTATTTTCGATTAAAAATACAATCATGCAGGTTTTTATTTTTCGTTTGTCAATGTAATTTCATATTAAGGTTTTCAAGGCTTTTGCAAAATTACGAAAATTATGAAAAAGTTTATTTGAAGTGGCTCTACGTTTCGGACAAAACATGAGGCTTACTGAACTATTAGAAATAATGTCAGAAAGATTTAGTGAGACTAATATTTTTTAGCAGACTTTGAAATTCCATTTCTGTCAATTCCGTTAGAACAGTAGTCCTAATCAGCATGATGACAGCGGTCACAAGAGCTTTTCAACCAACAGCCGGCAGAGCACCACCTATTTTTCAAATCCAACGAAGCATAGGAAAGCATATAAAAATCGTGTTGTTGATCTGTGACCGCATCAACACATCGTAATAAACGTTTATTCTGTTTTTCACTTTTTAAGTAAGTTTTGCGTAAATATTGCTGATCGCGACCGCATCGACCGGAGTTCGATGAAAATTAAGTTTTTATAGGCACCACAAGACTTCCCCTTTGTCCGGCTTGAGTTGCTAGTTGTTCTCAAACATCCAATGACCAGCGTCTTTCAAATACACACTATTATTTAATTATTAAGTTGAAATAAATGTCGGCTGAACAGAACAAACCCAATCTTATATATAAAAATGAAATGTTTGTTTGTTTGTTTGTTTGTTTGTTTGTGTGTTCGGACATAAAATGTAAACGGCCGAACAGATTTAATTGAAATTTGGCACACTTATGTATCTTATTCAAGCGGTGGTTCCTGTAAAATTTTAAATAAATTGGTTCTTCCGTTGATGTTTTATGGACAAAAAACGTTTTGGTCAGCGGTAGTAAGTTGGAGTAAATTTTTTTTCTACAAAATAA
>OZ022238.1:4162151-4199651 GCA_963978895.1 Erpobdella octoculata | reverse complement strand
GTGCTGTAAATACTGTTTGAATACTTCATATCTGCTTCCAGCCGTGATTCTTGCTGTAATTTTCTTTTGTGTAAAAGAGCATCTTACAATTGTACATAAATCTAAATAATTTAATGTCTAATTAAAAATATTCAAATCAAACCTAATAACGGTACAAGAAACTGCTGGCTACAATAAAAAAATTATCTTTGTTTAATCTTTTTGCCGCGTCTCATCTTTGGAAACAATTAGATATCTCATCTTAGGAACCTGTATACCTTTGCACTTAATTTACCACGGTGTAGGCTATAACGTACATTTAAATTTAAGAAGTGCACAAATAGATTAAATAAATATCAAGCAACAAAAGCGTTATTTTAGATTTTTCATAAAACTCAACTGTTTGAAAGAAAAAACTTATTGCTGTTACTTTTTTGACTTAGACTGGCTTAATCCGTTATAAAAACATTGTCTGCTGTTACAAAACAATGTTTTTGTGAGTTAAAAAACAATTATATTATAAAAAACATGCTTTTAAAAACGCTTTAAATTTATTTATTAGTTCTTTTTCTTAATGAGGTTTTACTTATAAGTTGAAACGAAAAATAATTAAAAGTAATTAAAAACACAGATTTTGAACATATAACGTCATGAATAGTATAAAAATGATAAAAATTGGATTATTGAATTACTTTTGAAAAACATTTTCAAATTCTTATTTGCCAGATTGATTTCACAAATATGTTTTTTTAAATTCAACAATTTTAAAATTTAGAATTTTTTTAATGTAATCTATTTCCACTATATATCTCAAAAATTAACATTTTTACAATTCATTTTATTATAAAAAAATCTGAATTTTTGCGAAAAAAAATTTATTTATAAAAAAACCTTGATGCCTCGACTAAAAATTAATTTTACAAGAATCTTTTTTGTAACGTTATAAAATGAAATCAATTACAATTTTGAATTCAAAAAAAAACAAAATTTATGTAGAAAATCAAACCATAAATTTTGAGTTTATTCAAAACAATAATATTATAAAAAAAACATGCTTTTAAAAACGCTTTAACAGAAACCAAATTTAAATGCAAACCGTATTGTAAATAAAAAATGACCATTTTTACTAGGACGGTGAAAGTTTGTGCCGTTATTATCACCGCAGACATCCTGGGACATCCGCAGAAATGCAGACAAGTGAAAATTAATAAACGCATATAATAAACGAGAAAACTCAGTAATTATGTCAAAAATGTTTGATAGCATTCTGAGTGTAGTAGGCATCTTATTGATCTTTCCTTCTAACATTTCGGCCAAACAATGTATGTATTAAACGTTACTAGACTCGTCTGCAAAACAAGTTGATTTTTTTATATAATGGACACAAATTTGCATTAGCTCCAAACTAAAAATTGAAATGCCAAAAAAATGATTTTCAACGTGACCAACACCTTTTTTACTTACATTCTGCAAATTATTTTTAATTTATAATTCTTTAAATTAATACATTTTTGAACAAGTATTTTTTTAATTTTATTTTTAGTCTAGTTGTATTTAATTGATTTATATTCTATATAAACACATACAACAATACTTCTACAACCACTAAACACTTTCGTGGCCTAGTGTTCAATGGACGCCGCGGTGATGACAATCAAAAAGAAATTAAAAAAAAATTCTTACAAAAAATTATTTAATATCTTAATCAATATTATTAAAACAACTTGTTCAAATATAAAATTGTTAATGTTTTTCGACAACCGACGTTTTTTAGAGATGTATGTTATCTTTAACGGTTTTAATCAAACTTATAAAAAATTCTATAAACTCAACAAATGTCATAATGGTTATTCCCAACCACAAACTGAAGCTTCCACCTACAGTGCCAAGTATAGAATCCCAAGAATAAACAGGCGTATCAGTAATTATATAATAATTGTCTGAAGCAAAAGAAAATTTTATCTGCAGAAAATTCTCTCGGATTCGATCAGATTTTTTATAAAATGTATTTAATTGAGAAATGTTTATACTTTGGTTTACAAATTCATCAGCCTTCAAAATATAATCCTGAAAATAAGAATGAAAAGCCGAACCAGGAATTAACTTTTCTCTTATAAAATCTTCAAAAAACTGATAATGAAGAGAATAATGAGGCCAGTCATTTGCTGTTTGTACCTCCTGCTCGTAAAAGGTCTCAACACAAGGAGCTTTGCATGCATTTACACAACTTGTATAAACGGTTGTGTTAACATAAGTAAATAAACAAATTATTTCGTTTAATGCTTCTATGGTTAAATTTATTTTTGTTTCAAAGTCCACGCTATTATTTCTAGCTGTTAAAGTTGTGTTACCACAAGTATCGACATTGTAAAACGCTGTTGGAATAGGAATCTCTGGTGTTATACATCGACAACTGTTGTTTACGATCTTTTGAACACAGTTGTAGGTACAAAACAATTTATTGTAGCGATTGTGACGTGTTTCATCAAAATATTCTCTATCATCGCAACTTTCGGCATTGTATGGTTTGCTTAAAATATTTCTAATTTTCATTGACATTCTTACATTTGTATCCGTTCCTCCAGTAAGATCAAATCCTTCAGAAACGTCACCAACTGTATCGAGATTTGTTAAATGCACTTTTATTCCATTGGAACTAAGTGATGAAGAGGTCAAATCAAAAGTATTTTGCATATCAGGGTTTGAATTCAAGAAAATAATCATTTTAAGCATTTTCATCTTAACGTCGCAGAATTTGGATATACGAAATCTATAACAAATGTAGAACTCTGGATGGTAAAACGTAATTTTTTCTAGAGTGCAATTGCTATTGTTTATCGCTGACATCGATGGATCTAACATTGAAAAACTGGTCAAAAAAGGAATAGAAAAACTTCGATTGTTTTCTTTTTTAGGAAGTGATGATATGTAGTTTGTGTATGTTGAAAAAACATTAATAAATTTAGAGGAATTCCTGTAAGGTAAGCCGACAGTTCTTTTTTTCAAATGATTTGTTAAGTTGATCATTAATTCTTTATATTCATTTACATTCAAATACTTTGTATAATCTATTCCAGTCAGTTTTGGTTGCAGACGACAGATAGTTATCCAAGGAAAAACATTTGAATTTGACACCAGGCCATAACTGGTTTTGTACGGATATGACTTGTAATTTAGAAACAAAGTGCCAAGCTGAAAAATAAGAAATCCTGTACATCCAACAACAGCACAAAACCACATTGTTTTGAGTAAAATATTTTTTGATTTGATCATCTTCGATACACCACGAACCGAAACAGTTTGGGCGAATTTAACAAATTCTTCCTTTATTTGGTTCATGTTACAACCTAAAGTATTAACATTTCATTTATAACAAATGAATATATTCGTATCATACTACATTTACCAGAAGAAAAACGTGTAACCTTGAGTTTTTATGTACGCGTAGAAGTTTTTAGACGTACATATGTGTGGGCCTAATAATGATATGGACTGTTTTGATGAATGTATAAATGTGCCATTTATGATTATAAGTGCGTGATTTAAACAGGTATAATACTGCATTATATATATATATATATATATATATATATATATATATATATATATACCTTAATATATATATATGTGTATGTATGTGTGTGTGTGTTTTGACAGTACCTAGATACTAAATGTTCTTGTAAGCATGCTCGATTAAACTCTACGGCCCATAATCTGTTTCGACGTTTTCTAAGAACGTTTCAAAGCTTTTCCATTTTTTTGTATTGTAGGGGTTCCGAAGGTGGTTGTAACCGAAATCGGCCGGTCAACTCCGTTTTTAAATAAAGTTTTTATTAAAGATTTTTTGGGGATACTTGATTAAAAATGGAGACGCTTTTAAACATCAGTTACATTGAATTAATAGTTTTTTTTTTATCTTTCAAGATAATATCCTGATACAGCTTATCTCATCAAAGTGCATGTTACAGTTTTTGATTCTCAAAATTTTTATTAAACTTTTTAATTTGATATTTGTTTTTATGGTAGCTTTGTGACCACCACTTGAACTTTGATTAAAGTAAAAAATTTCAATGTTTGAAGGAGCTTTGCTGATTGTATGGGCTTTATTGTGCTAAGTTTTGTCACTGTTGCAAGCCTTAACGGATAATCAGTTTTTGTTTTTGAAATGTTGCAAATAATGAAGCTTTTGAATTTTTTAAACCATTGTCAGAATTGTATATTTCTTCTTCAGCGCTAATATTTTTTTATTTCGGCTGCTCATTGTATCGAGGGTAAATTGACTATTTTTTGCTTAAAAACACTTTTGCTTTCTAGAATAAGATCCTAATGCATTAACCAGCTCTAGAATATGTTCAAATCTGTTTCCAATAACTCACCTATAACAGAAAATGAAGAACAATAAAAAACTCTGCTGCAAGTAACAGAATTCCCAAAAAAATAACTGCAACTTGCAACAGAGACAAATTTTGTATATGTAGTTTCAACTAGTTTCTATCAATGATTTTGTTGAATCTTGATATTTTGGCCAACGAACTAGCTTTATTAGCTTCAACCTGCTTAATTTATTAATATATTTATAAACTCTTTAATTCAAAAGCTTTCCATTAGCATCAAACAACTTTATGTGACAACAATAAATAATTTTAAAAACTTTGTCCAACAGCCCGACATCATAGAACAAATTGCAAAACCGCGTTTCGAAACTAGCAAACAACAAATAATTAAGAAAAACATACTATTAAGTGTTTTTTTTTTGCATGCAAGTGCATTTGATGTTTAATAAATAGAACTCTACAAATAAAAATAACTACAAAATATTCGGTCATCAACACTACGTTTATAAGGGAAATTTCAGAGCTCTAACTAGTCAAGACTGCCATTGAAAATGGATTCAAATATTCTGTTTAAACAGACAGCAAACATAAAAGTGGAGCCTATAAATAGCAAGTAAATGGAAAAAAATATTTTTTTCAAAAGCTACTGCTACTGCTAAGAGCAACAAACACTTTTGCTCAGAACAGAATTTCTTAAATTTGTTTCTGGCCTATAATGGTACTTTGTCCACTAAGAATGGACAGACACGAGAAACAGACACGTTTGCTCTTTCCCGAGGGTGTCCATTTTCCAAAATTTTTACTGTGTGGTTTTTTCATCTATTTTTACGTATATTCTGAAAATCTTAAACATCTGGTTATTTGGTAAGCCGGTTAAACATTAATTACGAGATTCCGCCTGAACAAACAACAAACATCAAATAATGAAAAAGTGAAACTAATTGAAAACATGTAAAACATTCATTCTACTGTGAGTTGAGAAGCATTTTCACATCGCGTATTTGCTTACTATAATCGTTTGTACCCGGCGAACAAGTTCAACGTCCAACGTCGATCAGAAATTATCTACATTAATTGAAATTCAGCTTATTAATTAATGAAGATTTTTCATGGCAGAAGTAATGTTTTACTGCAGCCATTATTTTCAACAAAAACTCCAAAACTTCTATGGCAGTCATAAAGGTAACTCCAAGCCACAGACTTAAACTTCCACCAACCATGCTCAGGACAGATTCCCAAGTGTATATGGGAGAGTCGATGGCCGAGTACGGTGGATCGGACATAAAAGAAAACCTCACCTGCAAGAAGTTTGATCTTATGGTATCTGTTTTTCTGAAGAACGTGTTCAAGTCGTCCCCCGTAATGCTGCCATTGTCGTATTGTTCTATGGTTTTGTTATAATCTTGGAAATGATAATAAAGTTTTGAGCCTGGAATTAGAAAATTTCTTATGAATTTTTCAAAAAAGTATCTGTGGTGAGAGACGTGCGGCCACTCGTACAGAGTATGTACAACTCTATCGAAGTAGGTCTCGACGCATGGTTTTCTGCACGACGATACACAATCGTTGATGAGGTTTTCACTGAGGATGTTGTATAAACAGTTCCATTCTACGATAGCTTTCAAAGTCATGTTTATTTCTAGAGATGCTTCAAATTTTGTCTTTTTTGAAGTTAATGAAGTATTACCACAAGTGTAAAAATTTCTAAGTTGTATGGGCACGAAAATATGCGGACCGTTACATTGGCATTTTCTGAAAATTTCCAACTGAATGCATTGAAATAAGCAAGAAAGGTAGGTGTAACGAATACTTTCAGATTCGACTAAAAACAATCTTTTCTCACATCCTTCTGGAACGTACGGTTTATCTAGGATTGTCTTGACGTTCATTGTTAGTTTGACCAGTGAATCAGTTCCCGTGCCGAGATTAAACCCTTCGCTTATGTCAGACACAGCGCCGGGAAGCGCCAGTGTCACTTTGACTCCGTCAGTATTCAATCCGGTAGATTTAACATCGAAATCATCTTGAGATTTGTACAGAGTGTTGGTGTATATTATCATAACAAGAGATTTTATAGTGATGGTGCAAAACTTCGGTATCTGAAATTTATAGCACGAGTAGAAAGTCGGATCCCAGAAAGGATCGGAGTTTAAAGTACAGTTTTCATCTTCAATTACGGTTTCAGTAGCGTCAATTAATTTATAATTCGTAATAAATGGAATTGAATTGTTTGGTCTTTTACCAACTTTTGGGAGAGAGTTTAGATAGCTTCTGGTCACGATTGGAGCAAGATCTCGAAAGTCAGACAATGATAGAGAAGGAGGTGCAACCACGCTAAAAGTTTTATTAATCTCATTAACTATTTTTGTCATTTTATCAAAGTACTCGTTTTGATTCAGATATTCATCGTAATTAATTTCAGACAACTTCGGCTGTAGACTGCAGATTAAAATTGCCGGGAATGTATTGGCCATTTGCAGTTCCCCGTAGGACGTCTTGTAAGGATAGGCCGTGTAGCTCTCGAACAGCGTCCACAGCTGCCACGAAAGCACGCAAGTGCAGATGACTGCAGCGCAGGACCACATGATCTTGAGCGACAGTCGCTTGGATTTGACGATCCTCGGAACACCGCGAACCGACACATTTTCTGCAAATTTTACGAATTCTTCCTTAACCAGATCCATTGTAGATATCTAAGAAATAAAGTTACCAAAATTTCAACCGTTCTTATCGCATATATTTTTAATAGAATAAATAATTTATATAGCGTTATGTACCGTGTGTTTAACTATTAACACAAACTAGGAACAAATCTATTTATATATCACCCTGTTCTTCAAAGTTCTGGAAAACGCACCGTTTTGACATCAGAAAATTCTCCACAAAAACTAAGAACGCAGTGAACCTTAGAAATCGACTTGTCATTTTTTGGCATTTTAGGACAAGTACATTTCAGATAATTATGTGTTCACGTTGCCTAATGTAACGATTAGAGAGTATTAAAAATCGTTTAAACATGCAAACCTCGGTTGTGGTAATAAATAAAAACTGAGCCTCTTATGAGTATTGGTTTTCTCTTTTTTATGAGTCTGTATGTGTCACTTGTTGTATCATTTGTATTAAAAACCCATCAAGGTGGTCTTAAATAAAATCAGTGGATTTATAAAACTAAAAGTCGAATGTAAGTTGTAAAACTCAGCTGCTGAAAAATTTAAAGGATTTTCTAATAACTGTATGGTTTTTGGAAAAAAGACAATATAACTCAGTTGTAGTTTAGACATTTTATTGAGAAATAAAAAGTGGCATTTTTTAAACATTTGAAAGCTTAACAAAGAAGCGTGATATCACTGGAAATTCAAAGTTCAGCAACATTTGTCTATCACGTAATTGATTTTGTTTTTAACAACTAAGGCCATTATTATTCATTTCTTAAAGATATAACCATAGTTCGTATAACTTTACAACAATGGATACCATGCTTTAACTCAATTTCTATGCTTGAGTTTAATGTCTTTTTTTTAAATGCAAAACTGAAAAACATATTCAAAAAAGAGAAAAAGATTTTAAAATAATAACAAACTCCATTAGCCTGTGAGCAACACTCAGTGCAAAAATCCATTATCGGTAACCCATATCAGCTTTTCAGAGCAGAATTTGCAATCAATGACAAAAACATTATCATTTCCGCCAAACAATCCTAATTAATTCTTTTTTTAGTTACTTAACAAAATATCATTTTTCAGGCACGTGTTATAAAACGCTTCTTTGTAACCACGTGACATATAGAATTATTTTTAACCACGTGACACAAAGTACAATTTTTCAAAGTCAAACACTTTTTTGTTTTATTTAATTTTAATCCTTGATGATGATGACGATGACGATGACGATGACGACGATGACGACGATGACGAAGATAACGACAATGATGACGACGATGATGACGACGATGATGATGATGACGACGATGATGATGACGATGACGATGACGATGACGATGACGATGACGATGACGACGATGATGACGACGATAATGACGACGATGATGACGACGATGATGACGACGATGATGACGACGATGATGACGACGATGATGACGACGATGACGATGATGACGGTAGTTGTGGTGGTGGTGTTAAGGGTTGTGGTGGGGATGTTGGTGTTATACTGGTGATAATGATGGTTCTTCATTATAGCGATTTAATAGTTCGCTATATTAAAACCTAAATTAATTGCCAACAAATCGGTAGTGATGTTGGACTGATTCCTTTTATTAACCATATAGATAGAATAAGTTTATCGGACCGTCCCGTCAATTTGCACTAAACAAAATGTATTAAGCAAGGAAATGCCAAAAAGCAAAGAGCAGTTAGCGTTAGAAGGCCTAGAATTTAAGTAACAAATCTAATGAAAAGAGACTAATGTAGCCTAGGTGCGCAAATAATTAAAAAATTTATAAAAGACTTCTAATTTCAGAAATTTTAATAAATACTTTAATTATAGTTAATTTTTTTGGGCAGACGGCTTTATTTACGGCCCTTATTTTAGAAGGGCCAAAAAATACTCTATATATTCATCCCTATAGCCGTACGCCGATATTAGATGTAGGGCATATAGACTTATTCTATATATAACTAGCGGGGTTACCCGGCGTTGCCCGGGGTTTTTTAGAGGTTTTTCTAATGTTTGTCTCTCTCGCTCCCGTTTCCTTCTCCACTTTCCCGTTTTCGTCGCGTTCCCGGTCGCTTTTCCGCTCTCGGTCGTTTTCCAGCTCCCGTTCGCTTTCCCGCTCAGAAGTTTTGTTATCGCGTTTCCTTCCAAGCTTGCTCTCCCGATTCCAGTCGCTTTCCGCGTTCCCGGTCGCTTTCCGCGTTCCCGGTCGCTTTCCCGTTCCCGGTCGCTTTCCCGTTCCCGGTGGCTTTTCCGTTCCCGGTCGCTTTCCCGTTCCCGGTCGCTTTCCCGTTCCCGGTCGCTTTCCCGTTCCCGGTCGCTTTCCCGTTCCCGCTCACGCTTGCTCTCCCGTTCCCGGTCATGCTTGCTCTCCCATTCCCGGTCACGGTTGCTCTCCCGTTCACGCTCATTTTTTCTTTTCCATTCTTTCATAACTTCTGTTAGCCTATAAAACGTAAAATAGATTTGCTAAGACTATATATATATATATATATATATATATATATATATGAATGTTTGTGGGTTAGTTTGTCTATTATAGAAACGGGAAAGCGACCCGGAACGGACAGCGAGCGGGAACGGAAAAGCAAGCGTGAGCGGGAATGGGAGAGCAAACGTGAGCGGGAAAGCGACCGGGAGTGGTAAAGCGACCGGGAGCGGGAAAGCGACCGGGAGCGGGAAAACGACCGAAAACGGGAAAGCGAACGGGAGTGGAAAAGCAGGTGGGAAAGGAAACGGGAGAGAAAGAGACAAACATTAGAAAAACCTCTAAAAAACCCGGGCAACGCCGGGTATCTCCGCTAGTACATACATAAACACACACACAGACACACATACATGCACATACACATACATACATACACACATACATACGCACATATATATATAGTTCCCGCTCGCTCACCCGCTCCGCTCCGCTCATTTTGTGACGGATTTAACTTTTTTTTTTTTTATTTGACTCCCCTTGACTCTCAAGGTTGTGTGAAAATTTCATTACGATCGGATGAATGGTGTAGCAATGCATAAAGGACATTAACATACATATATACATATATACAAACATTCATTTTTATATATATAGATATGGTCTCGATCATTTAAAACATATACGTATATATATATATATATATATACATATATACATACACACAGAGATATACATAAATGAGCAGAAACGGGAAAGGAAACGGGAACAGAAAAGCCACTGAAAGCGAAAGAGCGAGCGAGAAAGGGAAAGCGACCGAGATCAAAGAAGCAAACGGAAAAGAGAAAGTGACCGGGAGCGGGAAAGCTACCGGGAGCGAGAAACCGACCGGGAGCGGAAACCGACGGGAGCGAGAAAGCGACCGGAACGGGAGAGCAAGCGAGGAAGAAAGTGGGAGCGAGAGAGACAAGCATTAGAAAAACCACTAAAAACTCTGGGCAACGCCGGGTACCCCATTAGTTTAATATATAATCAAACGCCATAATTACGACAAACTTTTTAAAACCGAAAAAATGTGCTTGTCACCTGGTTGAAACATTTTCAATTTTTTAAAACAATTAATTTCATTGATGAAAGAGTTATGTATTGTCATCAAAAACTAATGAGCATGCAAAATTTTAGTCTGGGAGCAGAAAGTGAGTGAAAATTGGATTACAAGACTAACAAGTAGCACACTTAACGACGAAGTTATGTACGAAATGTGTATAACAAGTGAAAGTTAATTCCAAAAAAACATGCTTTTAAGACAGTCATAAAATTTTATAGCGACAAAGTATTATAAACATAAAACCCCGGTGAATAGTAAACAAGAGATGTTATAGTTACTATGACGATGAAAGTTTCTGTCGACGTTATTAATATGCTTCTTTAATTTCTTTTGAAACTTTTTTTGAATCAGTATTTTTGATTAAATAAACTAATTTTTTTTTTTTGAAGTGGGTGAAATTTGTAATGCTCTTCCGTACTTAAAAACGGACATCCCATGGACATTCGGACGAGTATAAGTTAATTCAGGCATGTAGACATGAAGGGAAATAAGAGTGGCTTTTTTTATTTACGCACTAATTATTTTTGATGAATTCATAAAGTAGGCACACCGACTGGCAAACATAAAATTGTCAATAACTCAATTTTTCCCTTTCTCCTTTTTTTAATCCTTTATAATAATTTCGCCTTTCTGTCATTCTGTCGTTTTGTCTGTCTGAATGAGCACAAAGCTATTTTCCGTCATCCAATCGACCTGAAATTTATTCCATAGACTCGTGAGGATCAAACATTAATTTTGAAATGTTCAAGCTCGAAAAAAAATTGAACGCTCAGCCTAAAAAATCTATACGTCATTGCGTCATTGATCATTTCATTGAAAGACAACAAATTTTTAAGTCAACTTTCAACTATTTCACGTATTCCTATTGATCTGAAGTTTTTTTTACGTCGAATCGATAATTCATATATTTTAGGATATTTTTATTTATAATAGAATATTGGTTTATACCAATTTTATTAAAATTATTGATTATCAGATTTTTTCACGATTGCAGACATGAATTTTAAACTAAAAATATTTTTTATTTATATAGTATTTAGAATACTGTATTTCATGTTGAAAAAACAACAAAGTTTTTTACGGTTCACTTGTTACTCTATTTATAAGCATTTATTTTTCATTGGTCTGTTTAGACTAGAGAGTGACACGGGGACAACATTTCTTTCCCATCCCCACCCCGCAAAAAAAACTCTCTTCCCGTCCCCTCACTGTCCCCTCGCCCCATGTCCCCATCCCCTCAATATCTGTCCCCATCCCCTACCCATCCCCGAAGCTATCATTCCCAAACCCTCATTGTCCCCGCATTTTAAATTTTTATGCAAGTTTATTTTGAAGTTAATTATTAAAAAAATTTGCAAAAAAATAGTTATATTTTAAATGAAATAAGAAAGTAAAAAATATTAGCTCTTCAATCCATGAGTGCCTTGACATTTGTCGAATCGCAAGCGTTCACTTTTAATTGAAATTAATTTTTCGATGTCGCATTTTCCCATTTCCATGTTATTTAAAACTACAAGCGAAAATGTACTATTGAAATTAAACCGATTCAAGACCAGGACATTCAACCGAAATGAAATACAAAAAGAAAGATAGTCCGGTGGAATTAGCTAAACAAAGTACAAAGACGATAAAACAAAGTACAAAAAAATTTAAAATAATTTTTTTGAATTTTTAAAAATTACTTTAAAACTTCATTACCGTTCCCGCGGAATCACCATCAACATTTTCCCCATTACCGCAAATTTTTTCCCATTTTTTCCCCGTTACCGCGCGGTAATGGTGAAATTATTGAAATTTGTTCCCGTTACCGCGATATTACCGCGGTCGGTATTACCGTGTCACTCTCTAGTTTAGACACAATGTTATAATCATTTTTTGGTCAACTCACCATCTAGTTATTCATTCCTAATATTTTCAGCATAAGACTAAAGTAGTTGACAACACATTATTTAATGTAAAAAAAGTTTGTGCGGAAAAAAAATTTTCTAACTTTTTTTATTCAATCAATTATTTTATTTTTACTAGTTTTTTCTGAAAACTACAATTGTGTCCATAAAATATTTCATTGTTTGGTATTCACATAATGGTAAAGTGGATAAAATAGTAAGCAGAGGTGCTTAATGGACTATTTTCGCGGTTTTTATAAAATTGTTTAAAAAATGTTCAAATTTCAAATTCAAAGAGCCAAAAAACATGATAATAATTCTCAACCAAAGAAACGACTATCAACAAAAGACCATCCGCTAATAGCATAACGCTACAAAAATAGGAAACAAAACACAAAACAAAAATAAAAATGGTCATTTTTACCTGTTTTAAGAAAAAGACTTATGTAACTGCTTGCAACCAAAACAAGACTTTTGTAATTTATTGAATTGAGAAAAAAACATTTTTGTTTCCACAGTAAATATGAAAACGGATTAATGCATTGTCATTGAAAATTTAACCTGCATTTACATAATGCACTCTGTAGAATTAGTAAAAGAGCCTTAAAGCCTTAAAATGTCATCCAGAAAACTTTGCAAGTTAGTGTAGGTGTTTTAAAGATTTGAAAATGTATCTAAAGAAAACAACGGTAAAACCTAGCTTCAGGTTACAAAACCTTCTTCAATGCCAACATTAACCTTATTAGAAATTCAATGAATTCAATGACAGTCATGAATGTAACTCCCAGCCAGAGACTGAGGCAGCCATCAGCCACTGATCATGGAATCCCAAAAAAAAAAGTTTTTGGACAACTAAATTTTCAATTTTTTTTTATTAAGTTGATAATCATTAGTTGATAATTATTAGTTTTTTCTAAAAGCTACAATTGCTACATTAGTTTCAATAAATTATTTAAATTTATATATTATTTTTAAAAAACTGTTTAATAATAGCAAACATTTTAAAAACATTAAAGGTTATTTGTATTAGCTAAAATAAATGTGGTGCTAGTAATAACCTTATTTTCTTTATTCATATACAATTGGTGCAAACGCATTTCATGAAAATGAGTTCAATCTATAGACCATAGACTTATAATATAATATTATCATATATTATTATAAGATCAAACACAAAAATTGAAAAAAAATTTTAACTAAATGTTTTTTTATAATAAATTTGTTGCACAAATCTATGATATCTATAAAAATGAAAATATGTAAAATTCTGATTTAAAATCACACTTCGGTTTGAAAATGTACCAAAAAAGATAAAACAATATCAACTAAGCAAAATCGTCCCGTGCATTTTGTGAGGTAAAAAGTATAAAAAATATTTTTTTTAAACAACGCTCGTATACTAATGTACAAAAATGTTAAAAAATAATAACGTGTACATATTAACATTTTTTTAACTAAATTTTTTGTTTCGAATATAAGAGCGTTGGGCGATAGTAGGTTATCAATGTTATATAGATAGTAGTTTATAGATGTTATATAGATCACGCCCAACGCTCCTACATTCAAAAAAAAAAAATAGTTGTAAACAACAGTAAAACCTAGTTTCAATTTACAAAACATTCTTCAATGCCGACATCAACCTTATCAAAAATTCGATGAATTCAATGACAGTCATGAATGTAACTCCCAGCCAGAGACTGAGGCAGCCACCAGCCATACTGATCATGGAATCCCAGGTGTAGACAGGTGAGTCTTCTGACCACGTCATTTTTTGTTCAAATGTGAATCTCACCTGTAAAAAATTGGCCCGTAACGTGTTCGTCTTTTTAAAAAATCTGTTCAGTTCATCGATGCTGGTTTTATTGTTTTCATAATCACTTATAGCCGAAAGAAAATCTTGAAACTGATTGTAAAGTTTTGTGTCACGAGTCAGGTAGTTTCTCACAAATTTGTTGAAAAAAGATTTATAATATGAAATGTGAGGCCACTCGTACAATGTATGGATGAAATTTGTGTATGCAATTTCTTTGCATGGCTGCTTGCAAGAAGCCAAGCAGCTTCTATAGAAAAGACTAGCAGATTTCGCCAAACACACTTCTTCAGTTATGGCTTTCAATGTTAAGTTTACTTCTGTTGGCCAATCAAACGTGCTTTTTCTTAGCGTCAGAGAAGTATTACCACATATGGAAGCGTTAGATAACTCACTGAGCACGTAGTAGTTTGCTGCGACGCAGTGACATTTTTCAAATACTTTATTCTGAAAGCATCTGAGAATACAAGAAAAAGTAGTGTAAGGTCTGGTTGTGTTTGATCCTTCTATAAAATCTCTTTTATCACATCCTTCTCGGTTGTATGGATATCCTAAAATGTTTTTATTAGAAATGGCCATCCTAACCATTGTGTCAGTTCCTACACCAAGGTTAAATCCGTCTATGTCATTGTAGGTACCTGGAGGCACCAAGGCTATTTTGACTCCGTCAGTGTTTATAGGAATGTCCTCGTCGTAATCATCTTGAAAATCGTAGAGGGTGTTGGTGTAAATAACCATATCCAAAGCAGCAACCGTTTCATTGCAACCAGCCAGAACTCCAACTCTGTAACAGCTGTAATAATACCAATTCCAAAAAGGTAAAATCTCTAGCTGGCATCTTTTACGATCTATTTGCCTTTTAGCGTTGCCTATTAATCTATAATTTGTTATAAATGGAATTGAATTGTTAGTCATTTTACCATTTTTAGGAAAGGAACTTATGTAATTGCTTGCAACCAAACGAGATTCGTTGAAGAATTCATCCGCTGTCATAGAAAGGTTGGCAAAGGTTGTGTTTATAAAGTTGCTTATGTTCAAAATTTTTTCAGTGAATTCTTTTGAACTAAGATATTTCTCGTTATCAATATCTGACATTTTTGGCTGTAAGGTGCAAATAGCCATATCAGGAAAAACGTTCGGATAATCCACTAGATGGTAAGATGTTTTGTAAGGATATGAGCTATAGTTTGTAAACAATGTCGACAACTGCCATAAAAGAACTCCTGTACAAATGACAAAAGTAGTCAACCACATAATCCTAAAGCAAACTTGTTTAGATTTTGTGATCTTGGAAACCCCACGAATCGATACATTTTCTACAAAAACCATACATTCACGTTTAATTTCATCCATTGCTTAATCGTATATTATTTGATAAATTAGCTTTATTACGTTGAGCAATAAAAGAAAACCCTAAATTGTCACAAACAAAACCTGACCATAAAATCTGACAACGGAATACTTATTTAGAATTCATGGTCTGATATAATCCTGTTGCAGCTAATACATCGAAGACGGATGTATATGTTGCATACCATATATAACTGAATGGAATAAATTCATGCCGTGAAAAAAAATGGTAGTCAGTGTGCTTCAATAACAAGTGTTTCTTCTGGCAATTGGAATCAGTTTTCATCTTATTTGATAGTAGAATACCATAACATATTGCCATAGCTAGTTTTTTATTTTAGTTATTTACCAGTAGCTGATATTTAAATAGATTGTGAATGAATGTCAAAAATTCAATCCGTGAAAGTAAATATTTCGTTGTTTAAGTAGGTAACGTAGTCTACTAATAACTTGTCCAACGACAATTTGCACGCATTGCATGTCTAGATATATAGTATAAGTCTATGCGTAGTCCACTTACAATAGTCTAACGACAATATGTTCACGGCAAAACGTTCACAGATGATATGTTCAACGCCAAAACGTTCAAAATAAAATGTTTGTGACATTGCGATCACGACAAAATAAACAGAGACAACACGCTCACAGTCAAAACTTTTACAGACAAGTAGAGACGTTTACAGTTAAAACGTTTTCAATCAAAACGTTCACAGTCAAAACGTTGACAATCAAAACGTTCACGACAAAACGCTTACGACAGCAAGTAAAGATAAAAAATAAATTTTAAAAAAATGCTTTTATATGCATCTTTATCTGAGTCAACTAACTAAAGTTTTTGAATCTAAAACAACCGTTACACTCAATCTTGTACATTGCTTATTTCTAAATTAATAAATTTAACTCGATGTATGGATTAGTTGTTATCTAACCCTAACCCTAACGGACAACGTTGATTAATTTTAATTGATTTATGGCCTAATTCATGTCGGAAACATTAAATTCATGTCCTATTGTCATCCAGAATAAAGCTTTCCTGAAAGTTTTAGAGCTATGGGTGGTCGAAAAGTGGGTGAATTTTTGTTTGTAAGATTTGATCACCACAGACAAACAAACAAACAAACAAACAGAGAGACGAGTGAAGTTAAATAAAAGCATTTAAAAAAATCATGAAAAAACTTCACGACTTCTCAGACAAAACATTTACAATAAAAGAGCTCAAGACACAAGACATTACAATTGTTGGAGACGAGTTATAATTTTTTGATTTTATAAATAACGAAACGTGCGTTCAGAAATGTAAGTTATTGACTTACAGGCTTGGTAGTTCCACCACCGAAGCCCACAACATGCTTGAATTTTAAATTAGGATCTGGTTCTTCTAGGCTCTGATAATTAAAAGAAACTGTGAGTTCATTAGAAAATTGATATTTTAGGTAAAATAGTTTGTTCTTAAAATGTCTATTTGTTCAATTTTCAATAATGAAAATATTTAATTTTTTACTATTAACCTTGAGTCACTTTTAAAGCATAGCAAGTTTGTGTTTTTTCTATGTAAGCCGTCGTTAAGAAAAATGCCGATGCTGTTTTATAAAAAAAGTACAATAGCGAATGATGCCTGTGCGATTAAATAAATTTGTTTTTTGCGTATTATAGGTTATTTAGCAAAATTTCAGCTTATTTAAAACTTTATGGTTGAAGTGAAGTGAGATGATTAGGGTTGGTAATTAATTATTAAATAAATTGAAATATCAAATTCAAAAAATAAAAACAAAAGTTTTTTTTAAGTGAAAGAGTTGTTTAGTTTTGTGTTTATTAAATTGGATATTTCACTACTTTATTAACAGTGTATTATAGTTTGTTTTCTTGCATTTAACAAAAAAAGTCAATGAAAATCTTTTAGCTAAGCTAAAAGCTAAAGGAATGATTTTTTTTATTTTCTATATAACTTGCACAAATTGTATGCTAATTTAATGTGGTATTTAAAAATTAAAATACCAAAATTAAAAGTTTGATGAAGTTTTGTATCATGGAAATGCTATTTAATTTTACTTTAAGAGGTTATCTGCTGATAAGCATTCAATAAACAAGAAAATAAGTTATTAAGGTTTTCAAATAAAAAAATTGATTTAAAAATTTTTATATATTTTAACTAATGGTTTGTTATGAAATAAAAATGAATTGTTTTTTTTTAAGACAATTCCTATTTCATTATGAACCTTTAGATATAAAAATCTTACAATAATTAATTTATTTTTTCTATTGATTTTCTTTTTTGAAAATTTTCTCAACTTTTTTTTATAAATGCCAGCATGTTACTACACGCAACGGTATTTAGTTTCAACAGATTTCCTTTCGGAGTAGGATAGCATTTCTGCTACCCAAAACTTCTTCTTTATTATTATTTTGGCGTTTTAATACTGCATGTAATTAGCTTTTATTTTGTGCGAGTGTTATAGATAAACAAAAATAATTCATTTCATTGAAGTCAAGTATCAACATACATAATTTTCTATGTCAATATATGTATGTATTTTAGAACTTCATTTAATGCTGATAGGTAACACTGCAATTGCAAAACAATGGTAATTCTATATGTTGATATTTGAAAAAAAAATCTGTCATTATTGCTAGTTACCTTATAATTTTATGTTGATTGAGACCTTTTTCCAAGTATTTGTTCTCACAAATATAATAGTAATATAGTTGTATGTTATCAGGTGCAAATATTAAACAATTTTCCAATGAACTCGCAGTTTCTTGTAATTATCAGAGCCTAGAAGAACCAGATCCTGTTTTAAAATTCAAGCATGTTGTGGGATTCGGTGGCGGAACTACCAAGCATGTAAGTCAATCAAAAATGTATATTCTACTTTTTTTTATTTATTTCAACTGTATTGTTATATGATGTGGTTTTTTGTTGAACTTTTCACATCTGAATGTCGATTTGATTTTTAGGTTTTAATGAACAGTTCTGGAAGTCAGGTGGTTTATCCGTGTCATGCCATCCTGGTTTTATTGGACGTGTCAAGTGGGTCCCAGCAGCTCATGGTTGGACACACTGATAAGGTAAATGTCGCGCCACAACAGGAATCAATTGATTTCTTGTATTTGCCATAATTTGAATATGTATGCTTCAACGAAAGCTTGTTGTAAGTTGCTTAAGAGATTGTAGCGATGAAACATTTTTGAAAGTAGGACTTTGTAGTGATGGGGAAATGGGCTAGAAATTTTTTTTTAATATTTTGTTGGATTCAAAGCCCTGTTTGTAGAATTCTTTCTGAGGTGCCTTGTTTATTTGATGGATAGTAATGGTGGTCGTACCCAGCTTGATGTGAATTTTATAGATCTAAGTTTACTATTGTTTTTATAGATCTAAGTTTACTATTGTTTTTATAGATCTAAGTTTACTATTGTTTTTATAGATCTAAGTTTACTATTGTTTTTATAGATCTAAGTTTACTATTGTTTTTATAGATCTAAGTTTACTATTGTTTTTATAGATCTAAGTTTACTATTGTTTTTATAGATCTAAGTTTACTATTGTTTTTATAGATCTAAGTTTACTATAGTTTTTACATATATTACTTGAGCTGATTAGCTGTTAATTGTTGGCACCTGCAGAAATAAGTTAGAAGCTTGTCTGCCATCTTTTATTTATAGCAATATGAGTAATCAACTATGAGCCATAGACTACAAAGTTAGCAAATAAACTTCTTATTTGGATTAGTTCTCAACAGTGATTAATGTTTTCATTTTTTCATGACAACCTCTAGATATCCTGTCTTGCCGTAGACCAATCTTTTTCTCTGGCTGCCTCGGGACAACAGGGAGATCAGGGACTCGTAAGGTTGTGGAATCTGAAGACGCTGAAGTGTGCTGCTCTGGTTAAGACACATGATCGCTCCGTTTTTGTGCTCAGGTAGTTGTCTTAGATGTTTCAGCATTTTATTCTGCTTCATCTCATTTTATTGCAATTCTGTGATGATTTTTAATGTGTTTTGGTCATTAATTATTTACATTTTTATTGTTTTTTGATTATTTACATTTTAATTGTTTTTTGATTATTTACATTTTAATTGTTTTTTAATTATTTACATTTGAATTGTTTTTTAATATTTTACATTTGAATTGTTTTTTAATTATTTACATTTGACTTGTTTTTTATTCCTAATAATAGTTTGTAAGAATAATTATCATACAACATCTGTCTTACAGCATGTCTAAGTCTGGAAACGTGCTGTGCGGAGTTGGCAAGGATGCTCGTTTCAGAAACGTTCGTTTGCCAGTTGAAATGCTTAGTTTAAATTTATTGACTACAATTAACTTAATTTGTTGAAAACATGGTTGAAAATATGTCTGATTATGTTGGAATTAAAATTAATTTAGTTGAAAATATGTCTGATTATGTTGGTATTTTGTTAGCAATATATTTGAATATGTTGGTATTAAAATTAATATTGAGTTTAAGCATGGAAGTTTCTTCCGTTCTCTTCCAAACGCCTGTGAAAGATTGGTTTTTTTGGTTTACGAAAGTTTGAAATAAAATTATTTCCGAAATTGAATAAAACCTATCGCTCGTAAATTTGTTTAGGAAATGACAGTTGTTCTGGAACTCCGAAAAAAAGTTAAATAATTAATTAACAGACTTTTGTAAGTGAAAATTGACAGACTTTCTGTCATATTATCAAGTTGAAACTTAGAATTGAAAAACTTACTACTCGTGGCAATGCATTCTAGTGAATTTTAAAAAAAATTCTGAAAAAATAATTTAAATTTTATTTCTTAAATTTGCAAAATTGTTTAATTTATACTCTAATAAATAACAAATTTTTATTTTTAAAATGCAAATAAAATTGTTTTTTTTTGTGTTCTGTAAATTATTTCTTTGTTATGCGTTTTTTTTAATTGAATACGTATAATTTTGTTAGTTTTCGTAGTTCGAGGGTTATTTTCAACTTAATGCATGTGCGAAACCGAAAAAAAAAACATGAACGTCAAACTTCCATGCTTAACTGAGTTATAGACAATATTATGAATGTATATAAAAGTTGACTGATTAACTACTTTTTCCAGCTCCTCGTTGTCTGGGATGTCAGCGATGCCATCGTTGGAGGTCAGGTGAAGGTCGTTTGCAAAGATCACTTCGAAGCTCCTCTAGTGAAAATGGTCGTATTTCCTTTCTTTGAAAACCGGTACGTTTGATGATGATGATGGTGATGATGATCATGATCATGAAGTTGATGACGTTAATAACGATGATGATGATGAAGATGATAACAAAAAAACAACGTTAATCTTTTTTTTTTTACTTGAGTAATTTTGTTTCAAAAATAACAATTTTAACTGATAAGATTCAAAAATTATGAAATTGGATAAATTTTTTAAAAAGATTAATTCAAATCTTTGAAATGCAACGTTATTATGAATATTATTATGAATGATACACTTTGCTTTCAGAATGGTATCGTGCGGAAGAGGTAATGTCAGAATGTGGCGGACGAAAAAGGACTCGATCAAATCCACTCCTGTTGATCTTCTTCATTACCACTGCGAAGATTTCCTCGATATCTCGTTTGAATCCGCAACCACAATGTCTTACGATTCCACTTCGGCTGGTGCCGGTTCTATGGTGTTCGTTTCAATGATTTGTTGATTTGTTTTTTAATTATAATTGAATTTAATATTATTTAGATTTTTTTTGTGTTATTAATATATTTTAGAATTTATTAATATATTTTAGAATTCATTACTGTATTTTAGAATTCATTAATGTATTTTAAAATTCATTGCTGTATTTTAGAATTCATTAATTTATTTTAGAATTCATTAATATATTTTAGAATTCATTATTTCATTATAGACTTAAGTAATATTCAGATTTTTATCAGATACCTATTAGCAAAGTCAGGAAAAGTAATTGTGGTTGATTGCAATGAAATTCGTTTGAAGAGCATAATAGACATAAAAGGTTACTTAATTTTTACAAAAAAAATAAATAATAAAAGTATTTCCTTTGCATTAAAATAGAAGTTTGTTCTACAATTTTTAAATAATTATATACACCTAAAAATATATTATAATTTATACAATTATATACTGGTGAATGAGGTTTTGCTGATTGCTAGGTTGAATAGCTGGTGGCTGGAATTTATATGGTTTGAGGGTGTATGAATGCAGTATAAATGCTTGATTTTTGTGCTGGGAGACAAGGTTCAATTCTTGTGGCGGTAAAGGCTGCTTAGACAAAGAATTTATTTTGCAACGTCAAGGTTGAATGTGGAAGAGGTTGCCATGATGGTATCTACTTCAACCAGTCATAAGCAAAATCTTACTGCTGTTTCCAGACATCTCAACCATGAAGTCACACATTAGTCTTTTCCTTTATGGAAATTGTTGTTCAGGCTGCAGCGCTGAGACGAAAGTTGTACAGTATATAAGCAGAGTGTGGTATAGTTATAAAAAATCTCCGCCTCGCTAATTGCGAGCCAGTCTCAAGCCTAGAGAAAGGAGGAGGGAAAAGTAAAAAGGATCAAATTATGATCCACGACCGGAAGTACTTAAGTGCTTCCTACATAAAGCCATTAGAGTCTTAAAACACCTGGTGTAAAGGACTATAAACTATTATAAAAAATAAAAAATAGTTATAATATTTTAAATCACTTCAATGTATAAATAATAAAATTTTGTGCATCAGATTCCCTACCGAATTGCACTCCCTCTTTCGTTCCGAGTTCACTCTTAATGACACGGAATTATGCGTGCGTCGGATCGACTGACGGAACGTTGAGCGTCACTTCGAAAGAATTCGATCGTGTCCTTCTCAACGTAGCTCTCGACGGTTCAATCGACTGTCTTGCAGTCTCGCATGATTTACTTGACATCGTCTGCGGTACAGCAAAAGTAATAAATACTTTTGAATTTTTATTCTTTTTATCACATATATCTCCATATTATTATACTATTTTTAATTTATTTATTTATTTAGCTCATACTCAAGGTGTGACTAGAATAGAATAATGGGAAGTGGTCTGTTGCATGAGCAGTCACAACTCCCAAGTATAGGGCTACTGCCAAACATAAAACCCTAAACCACTTGATTTCATTGTCCTTATGAAAACATACTATTTTTATTGACATTTAAACAGAAATTATTGTTATACATTGAAATTAAAAAAAAAAATTATTTAATTTTTATTATTCCAGGGAAGCTTGGGAATTTTAAATTTAAAATCACGTCACTACAAACGTCTCCAGTCTTCGTGCGACGGTAAAGTGACGAATGTATCCATCGATGACAGGAACAAGAACTTGGCTTTGTTTTCCCAAGATGGAACGGTCAGAGTTTTGGCACTGCCTCAGATGGAAGTGGTGAGTGGAAACGATTTAACTTGCTAGTAATTTAAGTTGGGTGTTTAATTTGAGTGGTTTTTTTTTAGAATTTTTATATATAAAAGAATTAACCAATAAAAAAAAACCAGTTTATATTAGTTACTGCTACTTGTTAAATAAATATTTTATATAATTTAAAAGTTTTTATTGATTTTATTGCATTCAATGTGGAACAGTACTGTGAGTTCTACTCTTCATCTGACCTACCTCTGTTGGGTGCTTTCCACCCCAAGAAAGATGTTCTTGCATGTGGTTTTACATCAGGAATGGTCAGGGTCTTCCATCTGGGCAGCGTTCAACTCTTATTTGAATATCTGTGAGTGATTTTTATCATTAGGATTTATTTATTTATTTGTTTATTTGTCGACATATCTACATATGAAATGAAATGAATGATAACATTAATTTTCTTGCTACCTTGCCTCGTGATTTTCTGTTGTGATCATTTTTTTGATGTCATCTTCCAGTCTCCACGGTTCGCCGATCAGTGGTTTGACCTTCGACGGAACCGGTTCTCGACTGCACAGCTCGTCATCTTGTGGCCTGCTGGTGATGCACGAAGTTGATCTTGACTTCACTGCTGATGTTCATATTGAGGATGAAGAAGAAGAAGGAATAAAAAGAAAGGAAGATCACAGTGGTCAAGGAGACGGTTCTGGAGTTTCTTATAAGACCGGCGGTGTTGGGGTAAAAAAGAAAGGACCTGCCAAACACGCCGAGGTTTCCGATCTCAAGAAAAAGATGATTTCGAGAGATGATGGATTGAAGCACTGGAATGATGTTGATAAGGAGAATTTGTACATTGATAAACGGTCGGGTGACCAATCTCATTCTGTCACGAAATATCTTCCTGATGTAGATGTCATTAAGAGGTGAATTATGTGCTCTATAGAACTTCTTTATATGAAAATTAAATGTGTTAGTCAACCCTCCTTATATAGTGAAAATTTTATTTTTTAATAGTCTAGAACCATTTTTAAAAGATTGGTTTTCAGTTGAAGAATGATGGAGAATTGAATAAGGAAATTTTGTTGGATAAATTGATCCTCTGTTTTTATTTCACCTAAAAAAATATATATGTAAGTAACATATATTGTAATAAAACCTATGTAACATTCAACAACAATAAACAGTGTTATGCAACCAACGTCAACACATTTGCGACAGACATTTCCGTCACGCCTCTTTTCATGCAGCATGCAAATTATAATAAATTATAATATTATTATTATTATTTATTCAGTTCGAGTTTCAAGCAAGCGCGAATCATTTGCAACGCGGCGGTCAAAAGCAAAGGCGAAGGTGATCTTCGTCGTTCGAATTCTCTGGCACTGTCATCAGACGGACATTTGTTGGCGTTCGTCGGTCTGACTCGTCTGTGTGTAACCGTAACGTGTGCTCACACTTTGAATGAGGTTTGTTCGTTTTGTCTCTTATAAAACCCGTGTCATTATAGATTTTGTATTGTTATTTATCATTTCATTAAATCTGTCTGACTGTTCTGTCTTTCTTTATGAAGCCAGTAGATTTTCGAGTTATTATTTCTTTTACGTTGTTTTTCATTTTACTCAATCCGTTTGACTATGCACCTTAAGTATTTTTAGTTTTATTCCTGGTGAATTTCTCAGGTTCAAAGGTCACTAGCTTTTTGTTTTTTTTTTGTTTTTTTTTGGGTCGACAAAGTAAACACAGGCCCTGCAGCTGGGAGTAAGTAGCTGCTCATCTCAGGAGAGTAGGAGCCTTTATAGAAAGCAATGCCAGTTATGTTGTCTGAGAAAACATGCTGTTGACACATAGACATGAAAGTTTTACGTTTTCCGAGGGCGTCTCAATCGTGCTCCTCTGGGCTTTATAAATTCAGTTTTATCTATTTATTATTTATTAAAAATGGTGGAACAACAGAGTCACAAGTTTAATCTTTAACCGATTTTGGTTTTCTGTTTTCTATTATTTACTATTGTAACATTTCAATCAGTTACTTTTAACATGTATTTTATTTTGATTGGCAATTTTTAACACGTATTACATTTTGATTGGTTACTTTTAACATGTATTACATTTTGATTGGTTACTTTTAACGCGTATAACATTTTGATTGGTTACTTTTAACACGTGTTACATTTTGATTGGTTACTTATAACATATATTTCATTTCAATCAGGTACTTTTACTACAAATTAGCTTTGCCTGTTTTGTTCAAAAGCTTTATTTTGTATTTAAATTTATACAAATAGTTTTATTTTTGATTTAAATGCAGGTTAATCGAGTTGATTTATCAGAGTTGCTCTTCGATCGCAACCTACCGGTTGAGGAATGCCTTCAAGTTAGATTTTCAACCGGGTCGAATAATTGTTTGCATCTGCTTATGAGCGGCAACCGTATTTTTACGTTGGATCATGAACGATGTCATCTTATTAGAAAGGTTTTTTTTGTTTGAGAATTATTTGTTTTTAATAATTTTGATTTAAGTTAATTATTAATAATAATGTTCATTTATGCAACTTGTTCTCAGAGGTTGAATGTATAAATTTTTGTTTTGTTGTATATAAGGAAGGATCTACACATCAGGATTTATATATAATTTTTTAAGATAAAGTCTATGATGCTTCATCATTAATTAAGACCGCATACATTATCTTGTGAATATAATTTTAAAAAAATAGCAGAACATTTCCAAGTTCAGATTTTTTATTGTTTTCTTAAAAGCTGGAGAATGTCCACAACACGGGCAGTTCTGTCGTTATGGACACTGTGAGAGGAACCGATCTTCTGGTCACAGCTGTGGACAGAATACTGAAAGTCTGGCACAGTGGATGTAACAATGATATCAATTTTCAGGTATTTTTATAAAAATAATCTTAAATATTAAAACTTATTATTTTTTTTTATATATATATATATATGGGGTTGGGGTATTTGAGTTAAGCACAATAATAATGGAGAAGTCATGCAATTTTTGAAAAATGTTGACAGAGATGGTGAAAGATTATAATAAATTGCATTAATTTTTGTAATTATTTAAAAATTCTAATATATCACTTTAAATCTATTTTATTTGTCTTGATTGAATTTTTAGTCTTTCATTGGTCACTCTGAGCCAATCAGTCACGTGACATGTGACAGCCAATCATCTCTCGTCTTCAGCTCAGGTGAAACTTTGTTCATTTGGGAGCTGCTGGGCACGGGTCGGAAAAGTAGTCCCGAAGTTCCACGACGACCAGTTGAAATGTTGGATTTTTATTATTTGTTTTATGTGATGATAAAAATTAATTTAATATTGATTACAATTGTTTCTGTTGGTATTTGATTAAAAAATTTGTTTAATTTGATTGACAAGTTGTATAATTTTAACATTAATAAATAATGTACAATTCTTTTCAATTATATATAATTTTAAAGCCGTTTGTATTATTTTTTATTTTTCTCGAATAAAATATTTATCATTCATGTTTTTTTTTTTCAATAATAATTTTTTCAGAAACGAAAAAGTTATCGCGTCATACATGGATGGTTAGATTTTTATTTTTATAGAACTTCATCATTCAGAATTAGTGCTCTATTACAGTTTGACTATGTTTTATGTAACAGCATGAGTCCATTGCTATGCTTTTGCAGCTACTTCTTCATTTTAAAATCCCTTATATTAACTTCACCGCCGGTCTCGCTTGCTTGCTTGATTACTTGTTTGAGTGTTTGCTGGCTTGCTTGCTTGAATGTTTGCAAACCTTGAAAGTGAAAATTAACTAATTTCCCGTCATCCAATCGTGCTGAAATTTGAAAAATATAGGCTCACTCCTCATGACAATGCATTCTATTAAAAAAAGTTTAAACATTTTTTAAAAAAAAATATTAATTCAAAATAATAATTATCTATGTTTTAAAACAAATCAAATACAATTAAATAAATGTTTACATATATAAATTCCAAAAAATGTCATTTTAAAAGAAAATTCTTTGCAATAAATCAAAATCCAGCAAATTCAGAAATATAAGGGTTTTGTTAAAAAACCTGGCTTTTTACAGTTTACTTACTGATATTTTAATATTCAGGCACATCCCTAATTATTAATATTAACCTTATCATGTTTTAATCTTCTTTCTTATCAAACAGAAATGCCGAGAATTGTCGTTCCCGAACCGAGCGATCCTTTCGGGTTTTTCACGAAAGCGGAACTGTCTCGGATGAAAAATGAAGAAGACGACGATGATGATAACGATGTCAACTTTAAAGATCATGATCACGACCAATCATTAGATTTTACTCTGCCTTATCATGTTAGTGTTTTATTTTTTACAATATAATTGGCAGCAGGATAATCTGATGTGTAAGTTTGTTTTGACTTCAAGCGGGCTATTTATAGTCTTGACCTTCCAACTAAAGGTCACTACTCACAGTCTTATTTTTAGATTTTCGGCCTCATGGTAACTACTTGATAAAGCTTTTAAGTAATCAGATGTCAATTCACTCTTGCATAACTTATTGATCTCAATAGCTCAGTGTGGACTTTGTTGAGGCTTTGTTTATTTGGCATGCGTCTCAATATAAGAATGATATTATATTAAGCTTTGATGTAAATTCTCATCCAGATATTTGCACAAAAAATCGAAGAAAGGTTGCTGAATAGGAAAATCATCCCACTAGAGTCTCTCAGCAAGAGTAACAAAGCTTTCGATTCATTCCCAAGAGAACGCAAACTGCCAAAGTTCAAAAGACAAATTAGCAGATGTTCAAATCATTGCTGATGAATATTATTCTATTTTGCATGTGATGTCAATTTTGTAAAAAAAAATATTCTTATTTAATTTGTATAAAAAAAAAATTTTCAACTTAAGAAGTTCAATAAAGAAATCAATTAGTAATCTCGTCTGGATTTTATTGAAAGCCAAAATGTCGAAATGCAGATAAATATAACAACTTGGCGACATTGCTGGAAAGGGATACTGCAAAAAAAAGCTGATTAGCAGTCAAAAATGTATTGCTTGATTATAATCTCCATAGTGCACAAGGATAAAATAAAAAAAAGAAGAAATAATTATTCATGCAGAAAGTTTTTCAAGTGCTTTTCCAGGTTTTTTGGCACATTAATCATTATTGCTGACGTTATGAATAAAAAGAAAATAAGCGTATGAACATCATAGAGATTCATTTAATATTTCTTTAAGCCGTTTTTGTTATCAAGCCAGTTTGAATAATTGCTTAAAGTAAATGAGCGAGCAATCAGAACGGCCTGAAACCTCTTGCTAGATGGTCGACTAGGCAAAGAGATTTGTTCTTGGACTATCGACGTCTCTGTCTTCTGGAGAGGTTTCTTGACGTTTTCTAGACGTTTTTGGTCTTCCATGGTCCCCGTTGTCAAAAGCAGGCACTTGGCTGTCTGCAGAAAACTTTCCAAGTGCGGTTTTCTTTTCCAGTGAACTGCTGGTAGCCGCTGTATCCATCTCGAAATGTGTCTTTTGAGGGGTTCTTTGTCCACTCGGAGGTCTTTCTGCAAACATAACGCTTCTCTTGGAAGCTTTTTTTGGCACTTCAAAATTGAGCGCAACATCATTCGCGCCGTTCGCCATTTTATGTGGCGTTTCAGTTCGGAAGCCATGCTCGTAGTTCGTATCGAAATGGTTTTCTTTCTTGGATGAATTTAAATTACTGTCAGACGATTTGTGAATTGAAACATCCGGACTGCTATTACTGTCATCTGCGTGGATAATTAATCTTTTGAATTGTTCTAGATTTATCCCGTTCCCGCCGCCGGAGTCTGGTCCTTCTCTATCGGAAGAACGAAGTAGTTTGTCAAAATCGCTTATTCCAATCGATCCCCTTTTATTACTCGATGCCGATTTGTAAAGTGAAACATCTTGACTGCTATCTCTGTCATCAGCGTGAGTTTTTCTTTTGAGTCGTTTTGGATGCATATCGTCCTCGCCGAAGTTTTGTCCTTCTAAATCGGAAGAAGGCAGTAGTTTGGAGAAATTGCCAGTTCCAATCAATCCGTTTTTATTACTCAAATCTGATTTGTAAGTTGGAACATCTCGACTGCTACTACTGTTATCAGCGTGGATTATTTTTTTGAATTGTTCTGGATGCATCCTGTCCTCAGCGGCGTTTAGTTCTTCTCTATCAGAAGTAGAGAGCGGTTTGGAAAAGTCGCTTGTTTTAATCGATTCCCTTTTATAACTTGAAGCCAGCATTTTTCTTCTGGCACTAGCTGAAGAAATCGTGTCGTCCTTGTCATTATCGCGCAGCTGTTCCATTCTGTCGTCATCGCTTCTTGCCGTGATGTTGGCACTGTCAAAAACCCATTCATTGATCTTCTCTTGTTGACCTACTCTTATCTCGTGCTGGAACATTGCACTGTCGTCGTCTTCTGTCCTGGACGCGTGATTCGGTGCCGCAACGCCGTTGTCCTTCGATTTCGAATTGTCGTCTGTCGGGACCGAATCGTGGTGGAAAACGCGGTCTTCTTCCTGACTGAATCGAACGGAATTTTGATGGAGACTTCCGTTGTGTTTTCTTTGTTTCTTGTTTTCGTTTCCATTGTTCATCGATTCATCCATTGCTCTTCTCTCGAGATCGTTCCATTCTCTTTCATCTTTAAATTCGATGGCCATTTTGTCAGCTCTCGACGTCGCGAATTGCGGGTAATCGTGTTGTTTTGATGTAATTTGTTTTTCTTGTTTCTCTTTCTCACTCGTCTTGTTACTGACGTGGGCATAATCGTTATCATCGAATAAACCTCGATGTTGGCCAGTGATGTGATCCGTTGCTTCGTGTTTTTCGTGGTGGTGATGATGACGATGACTTGTGACATCTGCTTCTGGAGTCTTCTCTTCTTTGAATTTCTTTTCTATTGATTTTTGTGGTCTGAGTTTAGGCTGTGGGTTTTCTTTTGCGTCTGACTTTTCGTTAAAAATCGTGCTACTTGGTCTGTCTAAGGAACTCTTTTTGTTGTTTAAAACAATGCTTGGTGGCCTATCTACAGCAGTGGTTTTATTATTTAAAACAGTGTTAGGTAATTTGTCAGCTAACCTATTTTTAGTGTTCGAAATTGCACTATGGGACCTGTCTATATGTTTCAGTTTATCGTCTGTTGGTGTACTTGGTGACCTTACTTGGAACTCTAAGCCAATGGTTTTCAACTTATTGTCCATTGTTACACTGTCCTGTCTATCAATAGAGTGCCTATTATCGTTCGCAGTATTAGTCGATGATTTTCTATCTTTAGTCTGTGACTTGTTATCAAAGTTCATGCTTTGTGGTCTCTCTATTTGGTTTGATTTTTCGTTCAGATGTGTGTTCTCCAATTTTTTATGCTCCAGCCAGACTCTGACTTTTTCTTTGGCCTCCTGTTTTTTGGCTTCAATCTGTCTCTTTTCGTTTTCAAGTTGTTCGTTTTTCTCTCTGGCGAGCTTCTTCTCTTCCATTTTTTTCTTTCTCAGTGCTCTGTTCTTCTCTCTCAACCAGTTTCGTATCTCTTCGTTGCAGTGGCGCCAGTAGTACGTGTCGTCCATCAAGTCGTACTTGTTCTTCAGCTTGAGACTTTCAACTTGTTTTGAATGAGACATCTCTTCTTCTTTTTGACTCACGACTGTTCAAATTCAAGATGACCGATTTAAATTATTATTTCATACAACAAATTTAATAAAAAGTCTTAACAATCAAGGAGCAACGTTTTCAAAGTTTATTCATTAAGTACATTTATTGTTATTATTTTTGTTACAAATAAATCTAACCTGGAGGAAGAGTTCTGGAAAGTTTTTCAGATCTTTGGAATTTCTGCTGACTGTTGGGATACTTGGAGGAGAGGTTGCTCCTGGAAACTTTATTCGCCCATGTCCCCTCGTCCAACGTAGTTGTAGAATGAGAAAAACTGCTTTTCTGAGGTAATCGCTCTTTTGTGCTGGGCTGTAATACCGAATGTAGCATTTCAAGCAGTCTGTCAGATGGTGCCTTTTTGCTAAATGAGCTGGAAATCAGCTGTTGAAGCTCTAAATATTTTCTCTCAAGTGTGTCCATGTTGCGTCCGGCTGATTTGGACCTGTGCTTCTTACTGGCAGATTTTTTGACGTTTTCTGGCCGACATTCGTTGGCAGAGGCACCTCGCGCTTTTTTCTTGCGCGCTTGTTTAGCAGAATTATTTTCCATAATGTTTTTATTTAATCTTTAAAAATTAATTGCTTAACAGATTTTTAAGTTTAATAAGCATGTCTTTCAATACAAGACCGTAATTGTCCTTTTAAACAAATCAGCTGCGTGTCTGTCACACAGCAATGCGAGGGCATATTGACACAGTTGCCATTGGAACCGCCGTTTGTTTTGATGTAACTAATGGCGTAGAATTTCTTTGAAAAAATTGTCAATTGTTAACAAGAATATTATAAGGTTGTTTTACTATTCATATTAATTTATAAATCAAATCATAATAAATATAATTGAATCTCTTGGTTTAATGTATTTAAATGCAAATAAATTGCGTGTAGCCTAGTTATTGATTGGATCGACTTGATAATGCAGTCTTGAGTTGAGTGGAAAGTAAAACTTGGCCATGTTCACATGATAATGTATAATTTTTTTCTTTAGCTTTACCTGAGTTACTAATTATTATTATTATTATTGTTGTTATTATTGTTATTATTATTATTATTATTATTATTAAACAGTTGATAACGCAACATATGTCAATAAAACTTCCTTAAGTAATAATGACGAAATCGTAGTTGCAGACCGTCCATGAGAATGAGAAACAGTTGAATATTAAATAGTTACTCAACTAAGGACCTCTCTAAAATTCCGTATTTGTGTTACGGAATTAACATTAAATGCTTCTATAACGTCTCAATGGCGCATAAGCTGCAAAACGGGTGGTTCCTCATTAGGTAAACTGCGAACCAAATGCATATACCATGATGTGATTGCTACACGGATATTGGTTACGCGACAGGAATACAATATTACAATTAAAATTGCTTTTGCAGGCTAACAACTATTTTAATAGACAAGATTTGTCAAGGGAGTGAGGATACTGCCCCTTTCCGCGGTAGGAAATTGTTTATAAATAAAACAGAAACAATTATACTTATATAAGTTTGCTAAAATTCTGGCACGTAGCATATAGAGAAGGAGGTACTTCTCACTTATTTTCTATCATATTCTTTGAACATTTAAGGTTTTTTATTATAAAAAAAATTGCTCTTACTTTCATTAGCACATTTCAATCCATCCAAGCAACATGACAAAGTAAAGTCATTAGAAGCATGGAGTTTGTACGACATCTAGGGAGACTGACCATGATCTGTCAGTGACTACTCTTTCGTCATGCATGTTAATTTAAGTTTATATTATGCTAATAAAGGCAAGTTATTGAAATGAATTCATTTTCTGATTCAATCTTGCTTAAGCCATTTTAGTCAGTAATTTTATCTATAATTTTAGTGTTCTAATCTCACTTAAATTTTGTCTCGGGCCTCCATCTTGTGATTTTTCACTTAAATACTTTTTTCTTAGATTTGCCCTTGAAAGAAACAGATTTCTGTTTTAAATAGAAAAAAGCCTCACTCACTCAATTAGTTTGGAAAGCTGATCATATGGCTTGACAAGATCAACGTTCACTAAGCTCATCCTTGTGCTTCATAAGGCATGTATTCACACTTTGGTTTTCAACATTAAAATATTTAACCAATGGCAGTGACATATAAGTTTTGTTTGTTGTTATTATTTTTTATTTACGCTGCTTAAAATTTATAATTTTAATTCAATTCCTGTGGCTGTATTATTAAAAGTATATAAATTTTATTTTTTCTCACCTGCAACAATTACCAATTTTGTTTGAGAAAGAATGTTACAAATGTTTTAGTAAAAAGTATTAGGCTCCCGTGCATTTTCCTTAGTTTCAGGATAGACCTGTGAGCCCTTGCTTTTACAATCAATAAACTCAGCACTTAATCCTCAATGGTTTCTGCTCTTGTGATATACAAAACATCAATTGTTGCCTTTCTACGTTGAATCCACCAGCAACAAATTGGTGATCGGTGGTAATAGGGTTCGGCACATCCGATTTCAGACACACACGTGAGGGTGGTTGGTGGCAGGTTAAACTGAGTGATGATCCCATATGCACGGCGCTGCTGTGGTGTATTTCACGAAGTGTCCCCCTAATGGTACGACCTTCATATTTACTTTTGATAATATTATTTTGATGATTCTGATCAGAGTGTCTATCAAACCTATGGCCTGTGGAGAGGTACGCCGCCGTTGCTTGGCCCGTGCCTCCCTCAACTTTTCGTCAGGCATGATTGATTTAAACAGCCGACTAATTTAAAAAAACTCTTCTCACATTGATCAATAACGTTTTTAAAATGAAAACATTTAATATAATAAATAAAACAAAATCATTTAAATAATTTTTCAGCACAGAGGGACCTGATGCAGCATCTCTTCATCAATCATACATGCTATTATAATGACTATTTATTTCTTATTGTTTTTTTTGTTCTGTCTTTTTTGTGATTTTGAATGTATGTATTGATAACTGAATAAACAAACTTAAACTCAATTGTCTTATCACATTTAAAACTCTATTTATTTTAAAATAAACTTATTAAATGCCCTCTTAAGTCCATGGATACTATCTGTCATTCTCAGTATCTCATTGAAGCGCTCTTTTTGTCAAACCGTTTTTTTTCTTACTCTAGTCTTTTTCTATTTAATTTTCTACCATATTTTCTTTCTACTTTTACGTCAATCACCACTTTCAGTCGGTCAAAAACTGTTCACTTGTACGTCTTGTCGTAAATAGAGCTTAACATATCCGATTGATTTATTGATTGAATCTGGATTTAATTTTTGTTTTGTCTTTGTTCTTCAACACAAAACAGTATCGTTGACTCTAGTGTTTTCTTCGATTTTCCTCAATGAAATTTCAGAATATAACACTTCAAATCTAATTGCTATTTTTATTTATCAAAGATCTGCTCTTGAAATAAAGTAAAAACACGAGGTGTGAACTATTTTTTGTGCTGATACACTGATGAAAATACTTCTGATAACATGTCTGTCTGCTCGAAGAAATACAGAAACAGTTCTGATTTTAGAAATCTTTTCCACCAACGTTTTTCCAGCGTGTGGTAGATTTTGTCTTGAGCTTCGCAAAATGAATTCTTATTCGGATGCTTCGTCACATTCTGAGCTATGAACAGATGTTTCTTAGACAGGTATACCTAATTTGTACATAAAAAGGTAAGTCAAAAGTTGACATCAATAAAATAACCTGAAAACAGCAGCGTACCTATCGTTTATATATTTCCTTTTCCACAAAATTAGTGTTAATTTCATTATATTAAGGACGGCATTCATTGGACAGACAAATGTCGTACCTAATAAATTTCTTTGTGGTGAAAATATTGTTTAATTACTCGCCTTTCTGCAGAAAGTTTACGCTTGATAAAATTAGTTTTAGTTGTTTTATATTAACGACGTTATTGAAGGACAAATGCCGCACCTAATAAAATTATTTATGGTACAAAAACGACGCTAACAGCTTAGCGGTTTAATTCCAGACAGCTACTTGAAACTATTCCTGTTTTTTTATTTATTGACAAAATTACAACAGCTGGGGCCAGCAAACAGTAATCCAATTCTGTATTAATGAGATTTGTTAACTTAAGCCCAACAATTTCTTAGTACAACTGGTTTTATTTCAGCACGAGAAAAGTTCATTCATATAATATGACAGCTCGTCAGTTTGTTTGTCCTTTTACAAATTCAAACCTCTGGACTAATTTCAACGAAATATGGCATGTGAATAGTCCTGAAAGATGAAAATAAGATAGGGTAGCTTTAAAATATGCTTTCAATTTTCTCTGGCCGAAAAACATCACTGGCCTATGTACGAACATAAAAAGTTAACAAAACTCATATATTGCTTGCGTAATCATGTTTGAAAAGGGTTTCAAGCAATTTTCAACCAATCTACTGTATATTTTACCTTTACCCAAAGTGGTAGCGTAGACTGCATTAACCTGGGGTGGGCAGGGCAAACACCACCCCCGTTTCCAAACAAAATTATGAGGATGGAGAAAAAAATAAATAAAAAAACAATGGGAGAGGGAAAGAAAAGGAAAAAATTAAGAAAAAGAACAGCCAAACGACACCACTTTTTTAAAATAATTTAAAGAAAGAAAAGGGAAAAATATAAAAAAAAAAGGTAGACAAAAAGTAAAAAAGAAGAGAGAGAATGCGAGAAAGACAAATAAAATGCGAGAGAGAAGTAACAAGAAGGAGAAACTTCAAAAGAAAAACTTTATAAAAAAAAACCCGGACAACGCCGGGTAATCCTGCTAGTAACAATATAAAATGTGATATAGGCTGCTTACAAATTTATCGGACCACGGATTCAGATATGTGTCGTACAATCTGTGCGCTTCCGCACATAGTTCGTTTTCCGGAAGAGTTCTGTAATGTTCACAAGCACGGTAGAATTCCAGAGCATAAATTTTCTCCGCTATAAGAAACCTCTCGAACAAGTCCATTCCAGCTACAAATAATTTTTTTGGACAAATATTATACGTGTTTGTTTTATTTAGATAGTAAAATGTAATGATTTTAATGTAAGTAAGTTAATTTGATGTTCACTTAAGGGGCCATTCACATATTACGTACGCATTAAACTCGAGACTTTGACCCCCTCCCCTCCCCCTGTTGCATCTCGTACATTTTCAGACCTCCCTCCTCTATGCGTACATCCGCACAGTGGATTTTACCCCCCTCCCCCCCGTCCTCAATATAAAATGATAAAATAGCCAGTTTTAAAAACAGGCTGGTGTATTGCTTCAGATTTAATATTGACTATGATGAGCTAGAGCTAGACTTATCTCCACATGTTTTCGGAAATTAAACTGAAATTTACTGACAGACCTCTTAAGGCTTTGGCGTGCACAACAAGCACACAAATTTAAAAAAATTATCATAGCATTCCAATGCAGCCTCGGAGATACAGCAGATTTATCATCTTAAATAGCATTATTACTAGTACGCTGGAGGACGCCATTCCGATACGCCAAATTCAAACCTTCAGCCGCGCTTTTCTAGACACGTCATCGTTGATATTATTGAGCCTTTGAATTTTTGAAAAAGGCGCGATACAAGTTTGCTTGTTAAATTGATTGATCTTAGATACTCTTGATAAGATTTATTATTCAATCAATTCAACTGAACTGAAAAATAATATTTACCATTTTTTGCGTACATACGCATTTGTTGGAGCCCTCCCTCCCTCCCCATACGCACTTATACGCAAAACATTCATTTCGTACACACTCCCCCTTCGGTGCGTACGTAATATATGGATGACCCCTAATTAAAAGCTTCTTATTGCTGCCGAAACAGCTACTGCAATGTTTCTCATATCTCCCCGATTTATCCAGTTTATAGACAGACACCAAAATGGTGAACAATTAAAAAGACCTAATGTCTTCAGATGGCTGGCTGCTTGAATCCAATTAAAGTAACCGGGTTTTTAAACGTGAATAAGTGGCTTGCATGGTCAATGGTCGCTAACTCATAATCATCGGCTTGTATTATAGAGTGGAGAACCAAATTGACTGACTAAAAACTCAATGCACAAAAGGTTTTCTTTTAATTTCTAATTTTCATAGATTTAAATGTAATGAAAATTAATTGAAACAGAACTTGAACTATTCCATAGCTGTTTGAAAGAGGATTTCCATTGTGTCACTGATTTGTTGTCGAGCTCGTTCTTTTTCTCGCAAAATAGTGATTTGAGCGAACACGTCCTGGAAAAACGAGTAATTTAAACAATTACCAAACAAAGTTGTAATTAAAACGAATCAGTGTCGTGTTCAGAACAAGGCTAATTAGTCGTTAAGACGAACTTACAGTATTTATACTTTATTTTTTGTGGATACAGTGTTCTGATATTATCGAACACATCTAATTTTTTATGTTTGGGGTAAGCTAAAAGGTAACAGGTTTTATTTCTTAAATCACTTTTAGCTGAAATCCTACCACTTCAACTAATTAAAATAGAGATGATGTAGTTTTGATCTATTAATATCAATTTGTTACATCTGTAATGTTTTTAGTTTCTGAGTTGTGATTATTCTAAAAAAAAATTTTTAAAGGCTAAAACACGTAGCTTTTTATTTCTTAAGAAGAATCTAGATACTGAATTTTAAAATGTTTTCATTTTTAGTTTTTGAGTTTTCAAGCAAATAATTCTTTTTTTCACCCCATATTTGAGGTCCTTAAAGCAAAATTCCATGGCAAAAGGCAGCAAGTCACATAAATGAGATTTCGTAGAAAACGCAAAACTAATATTTTTTAAAACCCCTCTTGATCATTGCAATTATAAACAATAGTGATATCCTATAAGGTTTAAAATGTTTTTATAAACAGTAGTACACTTCTTTCTTTTTAATTAAAAAAAAAAGCTTAAAATGGCACTTGCTTCCTTTTGCCTTGGGAATATGACAACATAGCGTGTGTAAGCTTCAGTGGCAAAAGGAAGTATATTGAAAAGACTAGCCCGTTGGTACAA
>OZ022238.1:3882151-4159651 GCA_963978895.1 Erpobdella octoculata | reverse complement strand
TAACTTCATTACTTTGTCAGGTCGACTAGCGGGTAATAAATTATTGATGCAAATATATTTATATTAATATTAGCATTAACACCTACAAACTGAATTTCTTTTTGAGTTTCGTGCGCTCGGCATTTTCATCGTCTATGAAGACATCTTCGCTCTCGTTACAAGGAAACCCAGGAACCAGTAGCCTTGCTCCTTGAGGAGTTGGAGATCCAGGGGGAGGAGTTTCATGACATTCTGTCGTGCGTTGTCTGCGGGAAGAGTTGCCCCTGCGCTCAGGTGAACAGTTGTTTGGACATTCGGCCATTGTGGTTGCTGAGCAAGTAGTGATGATATTAATGATAATGTTGTTGCTGCTACTAAATATGAATTTTACTGTTTGAATAAAATTGTAAAAACGACTTTTTTTTGTTTTTTGTTTCAATTTTGTATTGAGTTATCTTCACCGTTTTTTTTTATTTTTGTTTCGTTGATTTATTCAAATTACGTCATTCTTAGTTAATCATTTTTGTAAATTATACAGCGCCGAATTTCATAGTTCTGCTAGTTTTATTAACTGACAAATGAATTGGTGTCAAACTTGTATTTTCTACAAAAACTGACTCCCAACTAACTCCTGAAATTCCTCCAGAAATTCTGAAATTCTCCTTCCCGAACTCCTGAATTTTTCCTCCCCCGAATCACACTGCCTGAAAGAAACCCTACTAATTGCATTCTAGAATATAAAACGCATGCGACCTACGTTTTTAGTTATATCACCAGTACAACATTTCAGAAAGTGAACATTAATCTTGCAACCTGTGTTTCTCTTCGTGAGAGCCTGCAAGCATTCACTCATTAGTTCTACTCTCACTGTAGAAACCTTATTCACTTAATAAGAAAAGAAAGCAACGTTGGTGATGAAAGGTTCTAGCTAGTGTGCAGAAAATGCTCGAGCAACAAAAAAAAACGTTTATTCAATGAGGTGGATTCTGAAAGGTAGATCTGAACCCCAAAACAAGAATCAGAATTTCAACATTTCTTCCAATCTTTGATTTTTTGTTGACGTAATTATTTTGAAGAACAGAAGTGTATTTACAGCTGAAACATTCGTTTGGCTTCCTGTTCACATAGTTCAAAGCACATTTTTAGTAGTCATTGACGAATTTGTTGAGTATGAGCTAATTTAATTTGTTGGTTATACATAAATCAGTTCAGTATATGAAAACATCCAAAAATATAAGTCATTCAACAAAACCAAAGCAGCTTTTGACACCTAATTATTTGTTGACCTATGATCAGCCATTAACTATCCACACGTCCAAAAAAGCAAGACAACAAATCCGCGGCATGAAGAAATCCGACATTTTCATTTTTGTTTCAGCTTTCATTAATATTGCAAGTGATTACTGCTGTAAGAACTTGCTGTTAAGTAGAGCAAGGCTATTTAGAAAAAGTAAAGTGTCTTTATCAATTTTTTGCTAAACCTGCCGATGTAGGTCTAAATGTTTTTGGAGATATTATTTAAAATATATTTTGGATTTAACTAGTTTAAAAAAGGCTCAAAATTTTTTAATATATGTCAAATATCAGAACTAATAATGATTGGGAGATGAATTTATTAAAGATGAAGCTTCAGACTATAGAAAAACAAAATGAATTGCAAACTATGTAAAAAATAAAAATTCAAATTTTTTGTTAAAACTTTTAAGGAAAGCACGGGATTTTCCTGGATCCGCCGCTGAAGGTATGAATCAATCTTTATACTGTTTTTTTGCTGCAAATTCTTTCAACATGTCTGTGTTCTCAAAGAAAAATCGCAATAGTTCTGAATTTAGAAATTTTTTCCACCAATTTTTCTCCAGCTGGTGGTAAATTTTATCTTGAGCCTCGCAGAATGAATTCTTATTCGGATGCTTTCTTACCTTGGCTGCTACGGACAGATGATCTTTACCTATGAGTACCTATTTTATACATGGAAAAGTCTGTCAAAAGTTGACATTAATAAATTAACTTAAAAACAGCAGCGAACCTATTGTTTATCGTTCTCTTTTCAATAAAAAGTTTAAGTTTATTATAGGGTAATGTTAATTGCCTTTTTTAATGACGTCGCTGAAAAACAAATAAATGTTTGTCGGGCCTAATAAATTTATTTATAGTAAACTAGCGGAGTACCCGGCGTAGCCACGGGTTTTTAGAGGTTTTTCCATCGTTTTTCTCTCCCGTTTCCTTCCCCGGGAACGGGAGAGCAAGCGGAAACAGAAAAGCTACCGGAAACAGGAGAGCAAGCGGGAACGGGAAAGCGATCGGGAGCGTGAGAGCAAGCGGGGAAGGGAACAGGAGCAAGAGAGAAAAACGATAGAAAAACCTCTAAAAACTTTGGGCAACGCCGGGTACTCCGCTAGTATATATATAAATATAGAAATTGACGCTACCAGCTTAACGGTTTATTTTTAGACCAGAGCTGTTAACGGAATATTGTCGACTCGCGGGCCGCGGCTAGGGTTGGGTTGGGTCGGGTTGTAGAATTTGGACTAGTGGGTAGGTCGGGTCCGGTTGGGATGGGTCGAGCGAGGTCGGATCGGGTTAATAATAATTTAAAAAAGTAAACACTCGTTTTTTTTTTATTTCTCTAAAAAGTATAACAAATTATAAACATAAAAGCGTGGAACGCAATCGTTGCAATCGTATGAGTGCTTTTGTGTTTATAATTTCTTTTATACTTTTTAAAGAATTTTTTAGTTGTTTAAATTATTGTTTATTTTCTACTTTTTAGTTTTTTTTTAACTGCGATCTATCGATTGTAATGAAACTTAAAGTGTAATTAAACTTTTTTTATTAATTGCTTTTATTAAATGCTTTTATTTAACTTCACTTTCTCTCTGTTTGTTTGATTGTTTGTTTGTCTGTGGTGATCAAATTTTAAAAACAAAAATTCACCCACTTTTGGACCACCTAGAACTCTAAAACTTTCAGGAAAGCTTTATTCTGGATGAAAAAACATTAATTGAATGTTTCCAACATGAATTAGGCCTTAAATCAATTAAAATTAATTAAATCAAATAAATTCATGCCATCTAGCGATTGTAATAAGTTATTTATGTATAAGTCGCCAGATGCTCAAAATATTTAAAAAGATTGAGCGTAACGGTTGTTTTAGATTAAAAAATTTTAGTTCGTTGACTCAGATAAAGAGGCAAATAAATGCATTTTTTTAAATAATTGTTTAATTGTATTGTTAATGTATCCAGAATGCGACTATATTCTGAGTTTCAGATCGAAGGAATCTTGATAAGTGGGTCAAAATGTGATTACAGACTTTGTCGCGGAAAACTTTGTTTGAAATAAATTGGGTAAGGCCGGTTCGGGTCGGGTCAAGTCAGGTCAGGTTGAAGTGGTTCGGGTAGGATCAGGCCAAAGTGGGTGGGTGTTGGGTCAGATCGGGTCACGAAAACTAAGAGGGGTAATAAATTGGATCGGGTCGGTTCAACATTCCTGGTTGATTGGGTCGGGTCAGGTCCTGAAAATTTCACCCATAGACAAATCGGTTCTAAACAGCTACTTCAAACTATCTGCGTCTTATTGATTGTCAAATTTACAACATCTGGGCCAGCAATCAGTAATGCAATTCTGCATCAACAAGACTATCTAACGTTAGCTCATATATTATTTAGTGCAATTGATTTTATTTTAACACGAGAAAAATTCATTCATAGAATAACAATAAAATTTGTGGCTGCTTACATATTTATTGCTCCATGGATTGAGATACACATCGTGCAGTCTCTGTGCTTCTGCACAGAATTCGTTTTTCGGAAGAGATCTGTAACGATTGCAATCATGGTAGAATTCCATAGCATAAATTTTCTCTTTTTTAAGAAACTTCTCGAACAAGTCCATCCCAGCTGCAAAATATTTTGTATAACAAATTGCAATACACGTTTGTTACATTGATGTTCACGTAAAAGCTGAAATGGCTTAAATAGCCACGAAACTACACCTACTGCAGTGTTTCTCATGTTTCACTGATTTATCAAGTTTATAGACAGACACAGAAGTGGTTGACAGTTAAAAATGCCAAATGTCTTCAGATGGTTGGCTGCTCAAATCTGATCAAAGTAACCGGCACTTCCGAACGTAAATAATTGCCAATTCATTATTACCAGCTTCGTATTAAAAAGTGGGGTAACAAATAGACAAAAAGCTCATGAGATTTTTATGATCTATAATTTTTATAAATTCTAAACTTATAAAAGTTTGTTAAGTTACAGAACTTGAACTATTCCATAGCTGCTTGAAAGAGGATTTCCATTGTGTCAATGCATCGCTATCGATCCGGTTCCTTTTCTCGCGAAATAGTGATTTGAGCGAACACGTCCTGAAAAAAACCAGTAATTAAAAAATACCAAACAACGTTTTAATAAAAAAGAATCAGTGTTGTTTTTAGAACAGAGCTATTCAATTTTAAAAACGAACCGACATTATTAATGACATTTGCTTTGGTTTGAAAAATGCAGTTGTCTGATGTTGTTAAACACATCTATTTTTTGTGTTTTTAGTAAGTGTTCTGAAATCACTAAACATCCAATTTTTTATGTCTGGGGTAATCTAATCCCATTTCTTAAATTGAAGTTTTTGCTAAAAATACTTTAAACACTAACGTAATTACAAGTTAAAAACTAAACTAACAAGACACACCTTTCCTATATAAAATAAGTCTCTGTAAAATGATTAAATTACTGCTATCAGGTTCACTAAGAGGAAACATAACTAACTCTACGGGTAAAATTATGGCACTACCCATTCTTAAGCCGGTTTGTCCCAAACAGTTTCATCGCCTCCAAAACATTTTGCAAGGCGATCAGTTCAGAGAACCTTAATCTTCACCCGCGACTTTGACCGCAGTCTGTGAACAGCAGGGTCAATTCTTTCGACTGTTTGACTCAGCTATTTCCATCTTGATGAAGCTTATGTGATCTTCCAATTTCGCTTGCGGATTGAAAAATTACGCCAAATTGTTACCTCTAATAGCGCTTATATTTGTAACAATTATTCTAAATAATTATAAAATTATTAAGACTTGAACACAGTTCGACTTATTGCCCACCTAAAAGTGAAACTCGATCCCTCGACTAAATGTCAATTTTCAACCTTTGGGGAAAGTGGTACCTTAATTTAATTTGGATATGATATGGTAATATGTTTTAGTTTTATTTTGGAACAAATGTTATTATCTGATTCTGAATAATTATACAGTTATTAAGGCTTAACAATAAAACCCACAAACTGAATTTCTTTTTGAGTTTCGTACGCTCCTCGTTTTCATTGCCGAAAACATCTTCATCATCAAAATCATCATCCAATGCACTTGCTCCATGAGGATATTCAGGAGATCCAGAAGAAGGACTTTCCTGATATTCTTTCAAATGCGAATGATGTTTGCGGGGAGAGCTGCTGCGACGCTCAGGCGAACAGCTGTTTGGACATTCGGCCATTGTGGCTTGTCAGAAAGTGGTGACGATGGTAATGGTGCTGATGACTACGATGTTTATGCTTGGTGTTGCTAAATGTGCATGTACTTTTTGAATAAATTTTTAGATTTGTAATGTATTGGTTCTATAATAATGAGAATTGATTTTTCCTCTTTGATTTGTCTTGAGTTTTGTTCACTCTTTTTTTTAAATTTTCGTTTTGTTATCGATATTGATTTATTTAACTTACGTCATTTTAGTGGATATATTTTTTATTTCCATTTTAAATTACGTAACGCTAATTTTTGTTGAGCGTAATTTGGTGAACATCAGCAATTAGTAACTTATTTTCAATTCAAATTAAAATAGGAGACCTTAAACTTTAGAATAGCCCGTTTGATTGCTAGAGCGATTCAAAGTATTCAAAAAATATTTTCCATGTTCGATTAAAATGATATGCAAATCAATGAGCGAATAACTCATCTTTTTTTCTAAATTACGTACTTGGGTTAATTGAGAGTCATAGATATCAGGGCTTTTTTCAGACAATGTTTCAATGCCGCAAGTGAAAATAAAGGCCCCCCTGTATACATCACTGTGTCGAGTATTTCGGAGGTGACAAAGCTGTTTGCTACGAACAGGATTAAGGAGGTTGTAGTAGAATATTTTTTTCACTGTTTTATTTATCAATTACTTGCATGTCAATTTGACAAAATTAAAAAGTCTTTTTAAAGTATAAAAAGACATATAAAGGCTTTATTTCTTTATCTTTCAATAAACTACAAAACCATTCCAAAAACCACGTAGGTATACGATTGACGATATCGTAACAATATGCATACACCAACACCAATTTGCGCTATCATCGAGCAATCAAATGTTTTCTTTCACCAATATACTGATGAAACTTTCTTTTTTTACTGCTCTCTTCTCTTTTGTGACGATTCATCAAACATGATTCAACCTCTCACACTCTCTACTGTACACACAAAATTAAACAGTGGCCCTGCTTAAACTTTTTACAACTAAACCCTACCAAGTCTGAAGTAATTCTCTTTGTCTCACCTCAGCAACTCAATAAATTCAAAGAAATAACTTCAATAGATATCGCTGGCGCCACTCTTTCTATATCTTCACACGTTAAATTGCTGGACGTCACTCCTGATAACCATCTACGCTTCGACCACCACATCTCTTCGACTAGAAAGGCCTGTAACTTTCATATACAGGCCATTACTAGCATTTTTAGTAAACTCCCGCGTATCTCTAAAGCTCAGCTACTGGCACTTTATAAATTTATATTTTTGGAACACCTTTTTCTCTGTTATTCCCAGTCTTAGTTGATTTTATCTCACCATAAAAGATAATACCGGCTGATTTTTGTTAGAGTGAGTTAATAGAAAAAAAGTGTAGATACAAACTGATCACATAAAGTCTCACCATTTTCTTCAAATTTTGAAATTACAACAAAAGCTTATTCATCTACTATTTTTATTTATTAAATGTTACAATGGTTTTAAAAAATTAAATAAAACAATTGATATATTTAGTATGGATTTAGCAAAAATATAAAAAACAATTTCCGTAATGTTATAGCAAAAATGTTTTAAATAACAGTAAAATAAAGCCTGGTTTTATAAGTTCACTTAACTGATGAAAAAAATGGTGTTCTGCAATGCAAATGTAAACAATCGATTTTTGGAATTTGTCGCAAGTGGTTACAAGAAAAAAACGTTTTGCATGTCTAAGAAAAACCGACAGACCAGATGTTAAGTAAAAATCACGTGATGAGTTGTTACAATATGGCTATCATTCATTCATTCATTAATTTATTCATTCATTCATTCATTCGTCCATTTATTCATTCATTCATTTATTCATTTATTCATTTAATTTCATGTTTCTTAAGTACATTTCAAACAATTCAGACTCCAAAAATGCTGGCCAATAGAAGTCCACACACTCCTGATAAATTTTGCACTGAATTTCACAGAACGATTGGTTGTTGGAATTTTTTATGACTCCCCTTGATATGGCATGATGGTCATCACCTAGATATACCTGGTTTTTGTACATAAAGAAAAATCAGTAAAAATCAAATTGACAAAACGACACCATCATGATGACAAAAACAATTTTCTGTTTATTTCCTATCTCGGTGAGTGGTTTTAAATCTGAAATTCCGCCTTGCTTTTGCAAGCCAGTCCCAAGACTGGAGAAAGGAGGAGGCAAAAGTTATAAGGATCAAATTATGATCCACGACTGGAAGTACTTAGGTGCTTCTGACAGCCGTTTCAGTCTTAAAACACTTGGTGTAAAGGACTATAAACTATTATAAAAAAAAGTGGTTTTAAATCTGAAATTCCGCCTTGTTTTTGTAAGCCAGTTCCAAGCCTGGAAAAAGGAGGAGGAAAAGTTTAAAAGATCAAGTTATGATCCACGACAGGAAGTACTTCTGTATTATCCTACACACTGCTTCAACAGTCTTAAAACACCTGGTGTAAAAGACTATAAACTAACTAAATAAAAATAAGGGTTTTAAATCTCAAGTGAGTTTCTATCAAAACAATGACGTTGAAGGCATATCAATATAAAGACAACATTAGCTATCAGGTTTAATTTCCAAGCAGCTACTTAAACCTATTTCTGTTGTGGTAAGCAATAACAAATAATGCAATTTTTTATGTGTAGCATTTCCTAATTTAAGACAAAATTGTTTTAGTAGTGAAAACTCACTCTGAGGTAAATCATATTTGTCTAAATTAAATTATGTGATAAATTTCTTACGAATTTGTAGGACCAAGGATTCAAATACGTCTTGTACAATTTCTTTGCTTCGCAAGCCAATGCATCTGGAGGAAGAATTGTGATCCTGAACTTCTCACAAGCATGGTAGAATTCCATAGCATAATGCTTCTCGCCTAGCATATACCTCTCGAACACTTCCATGCCAGCTGCAAAAAGTTTTTTATTAAAATCTTTTAAATTATAAATTTTATAATTAACATCTATCAAATCAAGTTCAATTTCAATCAATATTATTAGTAATTCAAAATGCGATATTAAGGCTGCTTTTTTCACACTGACAGCTTAAACGTTAGTGGTGTTTCTGGTATGTAGCACGCGAGTAGAAAATGGTGGTCTACTCAAAAGCTTTACGGTATTCCCTTTAATTTACTTAAATTAGTTTCATTAAATTAAAAAAACAAGTTGAATTAAAGAACCTGGATGTTTCCACAGTGAGTCGAAATCGGTTTTCCATTTGTTCACAAGATCGCGGCTGAGAGGAGGAGCACTAGGCTTTTTAGCACAACAGACTAATCTGTGAAGCGATTCAGTTCTGAAGAAAAACTTAAAAATTAACGATTAAAAATAAATAAAAAATGAGATTAGCAGTAATATTTTTCGCACTTCCTACATTCATACTAATAGCACCAGATCAGTTTCAAGTAAAAGATTTTGTAAAATAAATTTTTTATAAAAAATGTACACACTATCGGTTTCATGGAATTAGGTTTTTATAATTTCCTTTTACAAAAAGTGTAAAGATTAAACTCTTTAAAAAATTCTCACTGCAGTAACTTTAAAAAAGAGAAGATTGTCTGAATTTTTGTCGCTTCAAGCGTCTTTTTGTTCTTTTTTAATTTTTACTTTCATATATTGTTGATTGACATTTTTTATTGCATGTATTTTACTATGAATAAAATGTTTTTAAACAACAGCAAAATGTTGTTTTATTTTTAGACTTGTTTTGATTTAGCTGAAATTAAAGAAACTACTCGGTTCTCCTAAGTAGTCAAAAGCTAGAAAAAAACTATATACTCAACTAATCAAAAATGCTCCTCTAAAAGGTATGTAAAAATAAATGTTTTATTTTCTTACATGGCAGTTGCCATTTTATTTGTTAAGTCCCGCGCCAGCATGAGACAAAGTAAAACATTAAACACTTGCACCTCAGATATCAAATTAAAAATTACTTTACAATGCAATAATAAAAAAATTATAACAATAAAACTACTCACAGACTGAATCTTCTTCTAAGCTTTTTTCTTTCTTCCTGAGGACTGTCGAAAACATTATCAGAATCAGCCTCAGATAAGTCAGAGATACCGTAATGATCCACCGTTTCAGGGGAATTAAAATACTTTTCGGGGGGTGTCAGGGTAGAATTTACCTGAGGACGGCAGATCGCCTGTGGTCGGCGGGGAGTGGATGAAGAAGTCCGTCTATCCGACATAATGGTCTTTATTGATGTTTTTGCTATTTTTTAATTTCCTGAAAAATATTTGATATATATTTGATATATATAACATATGTTTTGCTTAAAACAATTATTAAAATTGGCTTCGTGTGCACTAATACTATCACCGATTATATTTCTTTTATCACAATTTAGAAACATTTTCTACTGATCGAAGAGAAAGAAACCATCAAGATAGAATTTTTAAACGAAGAAATTAAAAACACAGAAACATTCTTATTTTTAAATTGGATTAAAGTTTAGAGTTATGTTTTATAAATTACACAGAAACATTCTTATTTTCAAATTGAATTAAAGTTTAGAGTTATGTTTTATAAATTAACTAGCTGAAACAAGCCTGATTACTCTATTTTTTTTTCTTTTCTGTGTTGTTTATTTTACGTTGTTTGGCTTTACATTTGCCGAAATGTAGATTTTGATTTATTTCAATGACGTGGTAATTTCAGACGTAAAAATTATGCGATTTGGTTATTTACTAAAAATGATATAGCACTAGTTTTTAAAATCTGAAACATTGCTTTTGTGAGAATAAGAATAGCAAACATTCTTCAATCAATCACAATAACTTATAAAGTGCCTTTAGCGAAGACTACCAAAGTTATCGACATAAGTAATCCAATCATTCTTAAAACAAGAATAAATAAATAAAAAATATCTTTAGCCCATGTTGGTATTACCAAGTAATTTAGAAATAATACAAAAAAAATTGGGTAAGCAATTTTAAAAAAAAAAAACAGAAGACGAAAAAAAACATTTAACACAAAAATGCATAACTAAAAAACTTAAAAACTACTAAAATTTCAAAATCCAGGGATGGGTCGGGTTTGGGATTTCCAAGAAAAGGGAGGAGAGACTTTATAAAAATGGTCAAATAAATGTTATATAATACAGTTGACAAATTAAAATTGTTTTCAATTTAACGTCAGACGTCAAGTAAGAACTCTGAGAAGTGTAAAACCTGGAAAATATTCGGGTTGATAAAAAAAAAAAAAAAAAACTATAGCACAAAAATATTTTTTTAATCTGGTGTGGAGATGCCTTAATACCCTGTATTGGGGGAACTTAATACCCTGTATTGTACATAAACCCGTTGCTGCTTAAAAATAAACATAGTAAAAAAGTTTTTTAATGCTTTTTTAAATGCTTTTATTAAATGCTTTTATTTAAGTTTGTTTGTTTGTTTGTTTTTGTTTGTTTGTTTGTTTGTTTGTTTGTTTGTTTGTTTTTTTTTTTGTTTGTTTGTTTGTTTGTCTGTTTGTCTGTTTGTCTGTTTGTCTGTTTGTCTGTTTATCTGTTTGTTTGTTTGTTTGTTTGTTTGTTTGTTTGTTTGTTTGTTTGTTTGTTTGTTTGTTTGTTTGTTTCTCTGTTTCTCTGTTTCTCTGGTTTTTTTTTTGGTTTTTTGTTTTTTTTTTTTTTTTTTTTTTTTTTTTTTTTTTTTTTTTTTGCACATATTGCCCAACACTAACAAATCATAGACTTTTGTTTTGCTCAACTAGTCGGAGACTCGCAAAGCATCCAGCTTTTAACAATTCAACTTTCAACAATGCTTTATCTCATCGCACAAAAAATTCGCTTTTTAGAAATTTCTTGCATGCTGCATTGCTTTTTTTTTATCATTTTGACCACAGCACAATGAAATATAAATTATTTTTATTTTATTGATTTTTAGAAAACAATTTTTAAAAGCTATGTTTTTAACTTCTTGAATTGTAGTTTTAATTTAATTAGTTTTTATTTAATTTGGTAATATAGACCAACTTTCACAAAAAATAAAATAAAATTTGAAAAACGGAACTAAAATGCATGAATTTATAATTTAAAAAAATGCAGAGAATGTTTGTTATATTTTTGACTAAATAAAAATTCGAATTCACGTGCATCCATTCAATAACATGCAAGTCTAATTAGGTTTTGAGATACTAAATAAATCTCGTTTAGGCGAGCTTTTTTTTGTTTCTTCTGGGCTTCCAAACAGCAGATAGCACGATTCTGGGCTGAAGATAGCTGACATTGTTCAACATCGTATAATTGACGTTAAAATTTAACGAACCGTTTTTCATTTTCAGGAGTAAAACAAGCAAACTCTACGAGTTTTTTTGTATCTATAACAAGTTATATTTATAACTTGGTTTTTTTTAATATCCACCAGCAATTTCACAGCCTTATCTCGCTTTGCTAACGGCAGTGGACGAAGTTCTGTTTTGCTTGTTTGTATTCAGTGCCGCAGAAATCCTGTTTTTCCGTTGTTTCTTTTATCTAATGCTATTTTGCCATATTATTTATGTAGCATCTTTTTTTTTAGTTTTTTGCCTATTCTACTGTTTTCAAAACTTTTGCGGTTCTTGAAAATGTTTGCAGGTGTGGGTTCCCCATCCTGATATTTGTGTTACTGCATGTTTGCACCTTAGTGTAAGCCAATATGCAATTGATTGGGCTAAAAATGACAATTGTTTTGTTTTTTTCGTATTAGAATTTGTTTTTCTAATTATTAAATACTGTTTCCTGGTTTTATGAAAGAATTCAATGACTGCAACAGTTTCCAAAGTTTTTTTAGCCTTCCTTGTTTGCTGGCAATATTGTTTTCGACATCTAAAATATTCAAACATGTCCATTCTTTTGCCTCATAAGACATCGCATCCAGACTTGCACACTCACATACACATATTGTAAACATAAACATGTTTGTGGGAGCTAGCCTGTTGTTTTAAAAACACAGGCGCTCACGCCGACCAAAACCCAGTTGTACAACTCATACTTAGTGTACAACACCTGACTTTCGTTCCTCTCTGCTAGTCATGAACAAGCGTCACAGGCTTCTTACATGAATTTTCTAAGAGTTATTAAAATTTTCAAAAGACGGGTCCAATACTCTCAACTGTGTTTAAGTTTCATGCGTGAGCGATTTGATGTGAAAGAACTTTTATTCCTTCTGCATAAAGAAACGAGACAGTACATTGTTTCGTTATCAATTGAATCAAAACCTATAAAATTAAAAACAAACTTTTTCAAATTTTCTAGTTTACAAGTAATAGTAATAATAATAAAATTAAAAAATTAAAAACAAAAATGCTCTTGAAACCTTCGTTGTAATAGTATGATCGGTTGAGTATATGACATATGTCAAAAACATTATATTTTGAGCCGCTTTTTTCCAAACAGCAGCATTAATGGTCTGCTGCTTGAAATCAACTAAACACTCTCAGTGCATTGTTTTGAATCACTTGACAGTTTTGTGGCTTCACGTCACCGAACTTTATAAAATCTAAAGTTGTCGGACCTTTTGGAGACATTTTCAAAGCCCCTGATTGTAGCAGTGCCAAACTGCGGCTAACTTTTTGTATATCAGAAGGCCCGGTAATAACAGAGGTTTGATGTTGTGAGTTGGACGTTGAAGAATTGCCCCGAGCTGTTTGTTGTATGTTCTTATGTATGTATGTTGTATGGACTTACGCAACTTTAAATATTGTCTAACATTCATTCATTCATTCATTCGTTCGTTCGTTCGTTCGTTCGTTCGTTCGTTCGTTCGTTCGTTCGTTCGTTCGTTCGTTCGTTCGTTCGTTCGTTCGTTCGTTCGTTCGTTCGTTCGTTCGTTCGTTCGTTCGTTCGTTCGTTCGTTCGTTCGTTCGTTCGTTCGTTCGTTCGATCGTTCGTTCGTTCGTTCGTTCGTTCGTTCTTTCGTTCCTTCGTTCGTTCGTTCATTCGTTCATTCGTTCATTCGTACATCCATCCATCCATCCATCCATCCATCCATCCATCCATCCATCCATCCATCCATCCATCCATCCATCCATCCATCCATCCATCCATCCATCCATCCATCCATCCATCCATCCATCCATCCATCCATCCATCCATCCATCCATCCATCCATCCATTCATTCATTCTCAAAAATACTCTATTTAGATTAATGAACAATCATGGATTTCAAGTCAGAAAACATGTCAAAGAGCGACTTGTAAGTTTCTGGTACCCGACATGATCCCGAAATGTCTTCTGACTATAATCAATACCGATGGAATCAAAACAGTTTTGAGAAAATGTGAAATCAGCAAAACTTTATATTCACCCTCATAACTATTCTCAGTTAGGGTCTTTTAACCTCAGCACTCAGTTGCTTAAATTGTCGGTAACAAAATCTCATCAAGCAAGGAAAGTAGATATATTGTCACAAAGGAGTTGATTAGTCGAGCCCAAAAAATGATAGAATCTAAATTCATTCTATTAGTTTTAACGTTAAAATAAGTTTTTTAATTTTTTGAGTAAGAATTGAAACAGTTCAAATAAACCTTTTTTGATTTTGTTTTATTTGCAAAACATAGTTCTAAGCCACATGCGAAGTTGGGTATATTTCAACAATCCTGATTACTAGCCCCAAATCAAAAGTGTAAAAACGTTTTAATATTTTTATTTTATTGGTTTATTGCATTTAAACGCTGACAACAATGCAACAATCAGATAATAAAACATTCAAGATAACGAATAAGAAAGTTCAATTAAGCAGAATTCAAAAAATGTTTTATCAAAATCAAATTAATTGGTAGTTTTTTAAATTCAAGTTTAAATAATAGTGCATTCAGCAACAAGCTCCAATGAGTTAGGTACTGCATAAAATATCACACTTATAAACACAAAAATAATTTTGAGTTTTAATTGCATTTACGGTTTAAAGTGCTTGCTATAATGATGCATTATGATCAAGAAACAAATTAAAAAAAACACCAAGAAACATGAATTGTTTGTAAAAGCATTGTTCAAACACACTATTAAATAAAATACAAAATAAATGTAGGTTAATATTCAAATAAATTAACTAATTCAAATATTTAAATAGTTTTGATGATTGTACCTTTAATAAAATTATAATTAGAATATAAAGTCACATTTTATTTAACTATAATAACATTTACTGAAAAATTAACTTACTAAACTACTTAAAAATTTGTCAAAAGTGGGTGTTGAGAAAATCTACAAAAAGTGCTAAAACACTAAACATTATTTAAATATTTTAAAATAAGCAAGACAAATTCAAAATTTCAACAAACTGTTTTTTGTCATTTCATTGATCTGGAGATATTGCGACAACTGATGTTTTAGTAGAAAAAATGAATCCTTTCACGGCACCAATCAAATTGAATAAAAACTCAATTACTTCAACAAATGTCATGATGGTAACTCCTAACCACAAACTGAGACTTCCGCCAACAGTTCCAAGCATGAAATCCCAGGTGTAAACAGGTGTATCAGTGATTGAAGTAGGATTATTCAACGGGAAAACAAATTTGACTTGCAAGAAGTTTGATCTGATTTTATCATTTTTTTTGAAAAACTCATTCAACGATTCGATAGTTATATTCTCATTATTATTATCATCTTGGAATCCCTTTGTTGTTACAATGTCATTATCTCTGTCATTGTAATTCAGTTTCACTGTTGTTTTACTGCCGTTATCATTGTAATCAATATTTAACCTCTTTGTTGTGATACTGTCATTATCATTATTATCATCATAGTAATCATCATTCACTTTTTCTGTTGTAATTTCGTCATTATCAACAGGGTATTTAAAAAATAACAGATTTAATTCATCCTCTGTTATATTGTTATTATTATTAAAATTATTATCACTATCATTATTTTTATTATCAACATTTTTAATCTTTTTTTTATAAAATCTGTCAAAATATTCTTTGAAATCTTCGTATACTTTTTCACTTCTGTCAGTAATATCGATATAGCGTTCAAAAAAAGCCTTATGTAGAGAAATTCTTGGCCAATCAGGCAAAGTGTGAACAGTTCGTTTGTAATAAGTTTCAACACAGGATTTCGTACAAGTTGACTCACAGTAATAATCACCACAATAAAACTGTTCGAATGCTTTTTTTGTCATGTTAATCTGTGTTATCAGGTCTGAGCTATCATTTTTCAATGCCAGAGTAGTACTGTTCCCACATCTATTTGCATTGTTATACATTGGAGGAATCAGATCATAGCTTGATACGCATTGACAGTGCTCTAAAAATTTGTCCTGGATACATTTGACTTGGCAAGCTTCTGTATTATAAAGAATTTCTGAAGATCCGTCGAGGTATTTATTACTTCCACAATTTTCACTGTTATATGGTGTGTCTAAAATTGTTCTGACTATCATAGATAGTTCAACTATAGAATCCGTTCCTGGACCTAAATTAAATCCATTTTTTAGATCAATTACACTTCCTGGTGTCGTCAACTCTATCCTCACTCCGCTTGTATCAAAACCACCATGCCTAAAAGAGTAATCTTCTTGTTTATCATAGAAACTGTCTGTGTATAATAAGATCGTGAGAGATTTAATTGTAATGCTGCATGATTTTGTAATTGTTAATAAATGGCACTCAGAGTAAATCGGATGATAGAAGAGTTCATCCTCTAGTCCACATCCATTACCTAATACATAGTCATTTTTTTTATTGGTCATTTCAAATTCAACTAAAAATTTAAGAGAGTTTTTCAACTTTGTTTTAAATTTTGGAAGAGACCTAGAATACAATTTATAAATATTATCTATTTGGCTTTCAAGGAAAGATAAATCATTATTTCCAGTTATTAGGTTTTTTATTTTTTGGAAATACTCATTTTCTGTTAAGTAGTTTTCATTATAATTATAAGAATCCTTTTCTTTCAGTTTGCACACAATTATTGAAGGAAATATATTTGGATTTGGTAATTCTCCATAGGCAGTTTTATAAGGATACAAACTGTACTTCAGACATAAAGTAGAAAGTTGCCAAACAAGAACTCCTGTACTTCCAAGAGCAGCTAACAACCACATGATCTTGAAAGATATTTTCTTTGATTTGACGATCTTCGATACGCCACGCACAGAAGTATTTTCACCAAACTTAACAAATTCATCTTTTACTCGATTCATTTTTTAAGAAATTAAAATTTAAAGTTTTTTTATTGAGATTTACTCACGTACCAACCCAAAATCAAGTTGTTTTATTAAATTATGTTTAGTTCACAGGTAGTTTTATAGTGCTCGACGTAAGAAATGTGCAACGCATAGCCTTCTTATTGTGTTAGTTATAATGAAACTTGCTAAGCAATCGTGCTTCATAATACAACATCGATTTTTTGCGTTGCCTGATAACATACAATTGGAAATAGATGGAAACTCTGACTTAGAAATTTGTTATTGTTGAAGTTATAGATCGTTGAGCAGATTTCATACTTTTTATTGCCACCTGTTCTTTTTAAAACAGCAATGTATCATCATGCCAGTTGGAACAATACAAATACTAAAAAAATAAGTTTTTGTTTATTGTGGCTAACAAAAGAAAGCATTTAAAAACTTGTAAAAATTGAAGAAAAAAAATGTCCTAACCAAAGGATACATTTTAAATCCGCGACATTTTATACTTTGACATTTAATACACCGACACTTAAAAACTGGGTGAACTAGAAATAAATAACAGATTTGGTAAAAAAATAGTTGCTCAAAACCCTCTGTATAGTTTGCTACGCAACAACATTTTTAGTATTTATAGCAGATTTTCATCCAGCGTATACGTGTTACTATTTCTTCAAAATTCAAGAAAAGCTTACAACTTTTTGCATTGTTTTCAAATTGTTATAAAACCAGCCTGGAAACAATTCAAATAATCCGTTTTTGTCAAAATAACAAAATCTTGTTAAGAATTTATGTTATTTTTAATTTTGAATAAATAATAATTAAAAAATCAAAAACATTCTCTAATCAAATGCTCCAAAAAAGAGAAAATATTTTGTAAACATATAAGCGTAGGCGCAATCCTTTCGGACGTATAAGTGCAAAGGAGAGCGTCCCACGCTTTTATGTTTAAAATATATTTTGTACTAACTATTTAGTGTATTTTATTAAAGCGTGTTTTTTTATTTTTTAAAGTATTAATTATTTTTCACTTTTTAGTTTTTCAACTGCCACCTAGCGAATTAATAAAAACCTTAGCCAACAAAGTATATCTCATACTAATTCAAAGTGTAATTAATAATTTTTAAGTAATATTGCTTAGTGAACAGAATATGACTATGTTTCGAATTTCAGAAAAAAAAACTTGAGAAGTTAAAAATATAATTTGTCGAAAATTATTTTGAAAAATTAAATTATTTGAGATATCGATGTCAATTGCCATGATTGAAACGTTTTTTAACTTCAAAAAATAATTATGAAATGTATAAAAAAGCTTTTTTAAATCAACGCTTGTAAATTAATGTACTAAAAGGTTAAAATTGATGTTTAAGTGTACATATTGAAATCTTTCGAACTAAACTTTTTGTTTGGATGATAAGAGTTGGGCGTTTACCGGCTTATCATTTATTAAAACTTTTTTTCAAATTTCTTTGAATTCAAAAATTAATATAGTTGTGTTAACATAGAATAATACATTGTTATAAAGAGCGAGCCTATATCTAAAATTTCAATTCGATTTTTTGACGAAAAACAAGTTAAATTCTATTTTCAAGTTACATATTACAAACTTTTATTTAGGTTGCAATTTCTGTTTGTGTGTTTGTATATGTGTGTGTGTGTCTTTCTCTGTATGCAAATCTTGCAAGTAAAATTGAACCAGCCCTTTGACTAGCTAGGAAGCTGAAACTTTCAGCATAGCTTTATATTGGATGACAATACATGATTCAATTAAAAAAAAAATAATTTGACCTTCTTTCGTATTTCTAAATCAAGTGTATATGAAATCAAAGTTTGTGTTGAAAAACTTGTTTTTTCTTTATTTGTTATTCCTTTAATAAATTGGTTGGTTTTATTATTACATTTATTTATTTAAAATTTGTCAAAATAAATTTGACTTCAAAACGTCATTGTCATTTATGTTCCAGAAACCGTGCTTTTTTAAAATCTATATTTATCTTTACTTGTTTTTTTTTTATTAAAAAAGCATATCTGAAGTTTAATGTTACTATATATCCAACTAGCAAAATTACTCGGCATTGTCAAGGTTTTTTGCAAGTTTTTTTTTTGTTTTTCCACAATGAAACATAAAATAATGAAACTATTTCTGTTAATGGCTCAAAACTTTAACCTTAATAAAGATTACCTTCCTGTCAAAAAAAAAAAAAATTTTATGGTTGGCTTTTCCATCACAAAATTTAACAAATTGTATAGGCAGAATGCAAGACTTCTTAATTAAAAAACTTACTGCTCCATTCATCTGCAATGATTGAGAAAATAGCTTATTCGTTGTTTTTCAATGTTTTGAAAAATTCTTTCCTAATCTGCTCTGGAGCAATAGCAGACATCCAGGCCATGCAACTGGCTGTAAAATACTAAATGCTTGGGTTTTATTTACAACGAAATGGGTGGGTCATATTCCCAAGATCCCCCTGTATCTGAGCCTGTTGTGCATTTTAAATGTTCAAATAATCAAATTAATTTTAAAAACCATTTGTTTAAAAAAACCCGCGCAGTTAGGAACTAATGTCAAGTCAGTACGGTGGGGCCCACTGAAAAGTCAGGAAGGGAGATTTTCCCCCTGACCCGCCCCCCAAATTGACGCCCCTGGTAAAACATTCTGGTGCTAAAAACGGCGGATGCCAAAACGCTAGCGCACAAATGTCTTAGTACTGGCGTTCAAGAGAGATTCACTAAGTAGTTTGCATTTAATCGGTTCGCTCTCTCGCGGTTTGCAGTTTACCCATAGCTTATTTACTCTTGTTTTGATGTGATTCACACCCAAAATTGAATTAAAGTTAAAGAGCTCGTTTTACTGTTGTTATATTATGGATTTTTTCATTTATCTTAAAAGTGTTAACCATATTTCTAAGGACCGTGAAATATAATTATAAATTAGAGTAACTAAATACAACACTTCTTAATTCTTACTTAATCTTACATAGTTAAGTAAGTGTCTTAAATCACTTAAGACTTAATTAAATGTTAATAATCATGGAAGCTATTTGGAAAACTTTGTGCCAGATAGCTGCCACGTTTAGCTTGGTGAGTAACTTTAAATTTTAATTTATTCCCATATGGGAAACAAGAATTGTTAACTCGTAATCCTGAACTATACAAATAAAAAATTTTGCAATGAAAATACAAAATATAATTATGGCTAATAACAGATAACACAAGCTCCACGCACAACTTCTCTATTTAGTTCCAATCAACCTCTTTAGTTCAACTCACATAACTTTTAAATTAAAAGTATACTTCTTATCCTGTCATTTGCAATTGTCAATCAAATTGAGTGGCCATATTATTTTCTTTTAACAACTACTTGTTTTGGATCGTCATTTCACATTTAGTAGTTGAGTTAATTTTTCTTTCTTTTTTTTGGTTTAGGGCTGTTCAATGAGCTTGATAGGTCCTTTCATGTACCAAGCCAGCAAGCACTTTGACCATTTCAGCTACGGGGAATTCTTCGCATATCTCATCGGAGGGAGGGGCGTGGGAATGGCAACCGGGGTTGTGATGGGAGTGCTCGTTCCAGTCAAGTACAACTATTCGTTCTTGACGTCCTTGTCGCTTCTCTCCATCGCTATCGCAGCAGCGGCGGTTCCTTGGCTGAGCGGATCTGTGGTTCTTCTTCCGACTGTTATCGGGTTGGGTTTTGCTGCTGGAATGACCAAGATTTGTAAGTATAAAAGTGTTTTAATGAGTGGGTGCCTTTTTTAAATGAGATTAGATTATTTAACATAGGCAACTTAATAAGTAATGTCACCTCTAAATTTTGATGGCATGTAACTCTTAAGAAAAGCTTGTCAATATTTATTTACAACTATTATTTTACAGCTAAACATTTACATTTTTTTTTGTTTCATTGAATTTCAGGCTCTCAGAATCTGTTCAAAATCTATCACAGCCATGCATCACCAAGCAACAAACTTAGCAAACTGATGCACATCAGCTTTGCTTTTGGTTGTTTTTTTGCTTTGACATCAGTCTTTTTCTTTAGCAACGTTTCGATGTATCCAAATCCCTATTCATCATCTCCGCACGGTACTAGCATACATCAAGCGGTGAGCTTTCACAGCAGTGCTGGTCCTACCAGAAGGCTTGCAAAGCGATCGCTCTTGAGCGAAGTGAATGCCAGCTCATCTGACTCTACAGTTCTACCGACATTGTCTACATCAACACCTTCGAGGGCATCAGCACCTTTTACAATAAAAAATGATCTAGCAATTGAAACAGGGAATTCATCGAATAACGATTCGTCATCGTTCTTCAATTCATCGACACCGATCTCCGTCGCCGAACGTGACAACGCGACCGAAGTTTTGACACCGTCGCCGACTGTCATCGTCACGACCGAGACTCCGCCGAAGAAGCCGGTTCTGGTCGATGCCAACAACGGGCAGCACAGCAAGGATGGTGCCAGTGGTAATAAGATCAACCCTCAATTGAAAGAACACTTGAAAAACAATCCTCTGGAGCTCCCCGCTGCACCACCTCCAATTCCGCCGAGCTCGGCCGTGACATTGTCACCTTCCACATTGTCGGAGACTTCCACGCGATTCAACGTTTCTACGACTTTGACGGTTTTTCCAGATAACTCCACGGTGCAAAATTCTAATTTCAGCACTAAGATGACAGTTTCAGCATCAATTTTCGTACAAGGTGACCTTCCCGCGCCGTTTACCATTCCAAGTGATTCTAGTCATTCTAATTCTTCCCTAAAAAAAACAGCCACTATTGCAGCCGATGATGATTGGCTAGCACTGGCAAACCTAACAACTAAACAAACCTTATCGACCCTGCTCCTCACTCCGATTGCTTCTACAGACAAAACGCCGCATTCCTCCATAACTCCAGCTTCTGTCAGTGTGACCGACTCACTGCCAAAATCCAGTTCTTATCCAACAACTAAAACGACTAACAGTGATAGTACAACCTCTACGGAATTGTCGATCGATCTTTCAAGCACTTCTCGATTGCACGGTTTTTCTTCACCGTCATTTTTTTCATCACTACCGACGTCATCGGTCTCCGATCGCGTCGGTGGCGATTCGAAAATCAGCAAAATCTCCGGACGATCGAAAGTGACAGATCTTGATTCCCTAGCGGCGATAGTCGACGGTTTGCAGTTCCACTTTCAGAGCCACGCTCTCGGATTCTTCGTCGTGTCGGCCGTCGTTTGCATCGCGTCGGGAATGTTCGCCGTAAACTCCGGAATTTGCTGGAAGAGTAAGAATGTCAAAAGTTTCTCCGATATAAGCTATTCGTGCCCGGACAGGGACTCCATTCCTACGAGGAAGCTGACTTATCTGAGAGTTGTCATCAGCATGTTTACCGTGGCTTATAGTTCTGCCGAAGTCATTGTAGCAAGCCTCCTGGCTAGTTATCTCTGCTCTTTCGATGGTGTCACTCTTTCCATGGGAATTCTCGGCAGCTGCACGTTCTGGCTTTGGTTCTGTCTGGGCAGACTTGCATTCGCTGTTCTGAGCGGATATATCAGGCTCTACTATCTGGCGTTTCTGAGTTGTAGTCTTTCTCTTTTTTGTTTGATTTTTTTCCACTTTGCAACCATTTTTTCTTTTCACATTTCGTGGCACTTCCTGGCCACGGTGCTGTCGGCCACCGGGTTTTTCTTCTCGATGGTCAATCCGTCCTTCGGCGAATACCGAGAAGCCTTTCCGGTACTGGCGTACAACACCAACGTCCAAGAGGCGATCGTCTCGTTCGGCGAGCTGTTCATTCCGTTCATCGTTTGCAGTCTCGTTTTTTCGTCAGGGGCGCACCACTTCATCTACTCGGTAGTCGCGACCGTCGCCGCTTGTCTTTTCTCGCTTATTTTCCTGAGGCTGACGAACTCTTCGCCTCTCGCCAAGAAGCCGGCGAGAAGAAGAAATTCCGAGAACAGCGAGACGTCGTGGTGCAAGAACGTAGACGAAGTGGAAGTCGAAACTCTATCGTTTGATTGCAACTCTTCTGTGAAACCTTTGCTGAATCCGTGACGGACATTGCAACTTTCTAGTGCAGAGGGCGTGTCTCGTTTCATTGGGTGTGGAATCTTTTTTTCTAGTTTGTTGAAGTGCCGATTTTTTTCTGACGGTTGAACCTTCCAAGGTTTGTTTATTGTCACTGTTTCCATGCAATCTTCTCATTTTATATTATCGCAAGTATTCAGATTTCTGACACGAAGGTTGAACATGCCAGCAATCAACGGGACATTTATGTACAGCAACAGATATCTGAACTGTATTTAACAAGTGTTCTATTATTTTAAAGCAAAAATCAACGGAAGCTTAGAATCGGATGCGCGATTTTGATTTTCATTATTGGACTGAAAATTCGTTTGTGATTGTTTTTTTGTTTTGCATTTTACTTTGCTTGACAGGCGATCAATTGGTTATTACAATTAATCACTAATGTTTTACATTTGTTATAATTACTGTGACAATATTCCTAAATAAAATCCATTTAATGTCTATATCTTAAAGTTCACCGAGGTTTGCAGTCCTGCACTCTTACCTCTTTGACTTCAGTTTTTGCTTTTTGTCAACTTTCATGCTCTCATTCTACATATTTTTGGCTGACTTCTGGCGAAATTTTAAACTATTGAGTTTGTCAATGTTCAACGTGGTTTTATTCGTTAGAATTGTAGGCCACGAATCACTGATTTGACTTTTATTCACTCGTGGGCCCATTTTTAGGAAACGACCAGAGGCAGCCATTTAAAGGCACCTAGCCAAGTCCCCTTGCAGACGCTGAGATCTACAGGGGAGTGTCATACCGTTATACCATCAGTGCCCTGCAGAAGTCTCTACAAGATGCTAAATCTTTTGAATTCTTCCATTCCAGATGTTCACAAAAACCGTTATACCATCAGTGCTCTGCAGAAGTCTCTACAAGATGCTAAATCTTTTGAATTCTTCCATTCCAGATGCTCACAAAAACCTCAGCCTCCTGCCTCAACACTATCAATCCATAAAAGTTTTCTGTTTTGCCCTATTAACTTGACACTGCAGCTACCTTTATCTATTAATGTTTACATGCATCTTAAATTTTTCATTGACCACATCTTATTGATATAGTTCTGTGTGTTGCCATCATTTTCCACAAATTTAACCCGGGCACTTATTCTAATTCCAGAAGCTTCTGGTGAAGAATCTTCGAACCCGATCGTGTCTCTCAGATAACGAAACTTATTCGCATATTTCCGTTTGCATCACGTTCATTATCTCTAATTTTTACTTACAATTTCTTATTTTTTTACAAACCTCATCACATTAAAAGGTTTAAATTTTAGGCAATTTTTTTAGTCTTTCCTCGTTGACTCACTTACTGCAGAACTACCACTCAACTTACTTTGATCGAACACTTTTCTTACAAATACCCGAAGAATCTGATCGTGTTGAACATAACGTTTCAACTTAATATGAAATTAAAAAGTTGCATGCTTTGATTATTATGTAACTAACATCAATTTAGTTTTCAAGATCATTAATATTTTGAAACAAATATTTATCGATGCTGAGCTCGAATCAGAATTTCAGATCAGAGTTTGTGATGAGAGGTTTTCAATAAAAACAGATTGACATAAAAACAAATAATTTTATTAATCTTCCAGTTAATTCAATTAAAAAAAAACTTGAATCTAAATCAAAAAAATTATATTACAAATAAACGTAACAAAGTAATGGTTTTTAAAAAGAAATCTACACAAAAATTCTTCCAGTTTAAAGTAGATACAGCAACCATCCACCTGATCAAGTGGCTAACATGCCGTCCATGAGCTGGGCTTGTAGTTAACGAATGGGTTCGGAAACCATGTTGGCTCAGGGTAGAGTGTGTCTGGATGATTCTGCAAAAGCAAATTGCAGAGGAAAAATTTCATGAGTGGAATTTTACTAAATCTGTAAATAGCATTATTTAATAAAGCCCTAATGATATAAAGTCAACTATTAAAATTCAGGAAGGTGCAATTACTTCCTCGACTAAGTTGGCCAACAAATTGCAACATACTATTTAGAAAAAAATACTTATGGGCCATCCCCATCATCATCATTTATTTTTGAAACGTCCCTATTCCACGCTATGCTAGGGTTGGACGTTTTTCCATATCAGGCCCCTCCACAAGTCACGATCCAGGGCAGACTGCCGCTTCAGGCCGAGCTCATCCATGTCTTTCTTCACACATTCCCACCAAGTCTTCCTACTTCTACCTTTACTTTTCACTCCTACAACATCCACATCTCTAATTGCCGAAACCCAATCATCTGCACTTTTGCGCTCCAAATGTCCAAACCACCTTAGTCTTCCACGTCTCACCACATCAGCCACACAAGGAACATTCAGAAGGCTATACAAATCCACACTACGTGCACGATCATTCAACGAAACACCACACATCCATCTAACCATCATACGCTCTGCCCTTTCTAAACTTCTTAGATTCTCCACCTTCATAGACCATGTTTCAGTGCCATAAACAAGGACACTTTGAACACATGCCCTATACACCTTTCCTTTCACATGAAAGGATGCACCACGGGTGGTCAAGATAGGAGATAACTCTTTGAATTTAGCCCAGGCAGAACGCACTCTAGCTCTCACCGCCTCATCTACACCTCCTCCTGAACCTAATGTGTCACCTAGGTAACAGAACTTGGTCACACACTCCACCTTTACACCTGGCTCAACCTCAACCTCGCCCAACAACTCTTCCTGAACAGAACCACCAGCCACACAACTCTTACAACGGAAGCCAACAAGATCTTTCAAACTACCCAAAATGCCACTGCACCTTTTATGGACCCAACTCTTACAATCCACACAACAAATAGAATTGGAGCCAACACCTTTTCTGCATACACTGCATGGCCATTTACCCGACTTCTTCACCTGTCCCATTCCGACCCGACACTTCATGATTTTTGTCTTACTCGCATTCACTCTAAGGCCTTTCGCTTCCATGCCAATTTTCCATATCCTTAACTTTTCCAGGAGAGAATCTTCTGTCTCAGCTAATAAAACAAGATCATCAGCATAGAGCAGTTCCATTGGCAAGCCTACCCTGAGCTCCCGTGATAAGGCCTCTAAAACAATGATAAACAACAATGGGCTGAGAACTGAACCCTGATGCACTCCAACCTTAACGCTGAAAGCATCACTCTCCTTCCCATTCACTCTCACCACTGTCGCTGCATCATCATACATAGTTCTTATCACGGAAACTAACCATTCATCCACACCTAGACATCTCAGAGCCCACCACACTATCTCACGAGGTACTCTATCAAATGCCTTTTCAAGATCAACAAAGGCCATCCACAGATCTTTGTTCTTGGCAAGATACTTTTCCTGCAGCTGACGAACTATGAAAATAGCATCGGTAGTACCTTTCCCCATCATGAAACCAAACTGCATACCATCAATTTTCACAATCTTCCTTACTCTTTTTTCAATCACCCTCTCTAAAACTTTCATTGCATGTTCTAATAGTTTAATGCCCCTGTATGAGCCACACGCTAATGCATCACCTTTTCCCTTGTAGACATTATGGGTAGTCCATAAAAATATTAAACCTTTTCAGCCCCACCTCTTCTGCCTACATGAGTTCACAAAAGGCTACTAAAATTGATTCATTGCAATTCAAGCAATGACTCAGTTTTGAATGATGCCGAAAATGTGTTCTCGACATCAGCTCTTATTTTATATGAATTCTGTTCTCACAGGAAGAAGTGTTTACGCGAACCCACCACAAACTTGTCCATTCTCCTACTTTGATGTGGATGGCTTTTTTCCAACAAAACAACATATAAGGGGTAATATTATACTCATAAAGCAACCTCATAAGTGATCCACGTGCTGGGATAGGTTGGCACAAATCCCGGAGGTGGAGCTACTTCCTCGTCTTTCGTACTGCCGCAGCTATTGATACTGAGGGCGATTTTCGTATTGTCTTCATAATCTGAGAATTCAAATTACAAAATATGAATAAAATTTATAACTAAGTTTCAGCTAAAAAATTTTCATATTAAGACAACCCATCTGCAAACGAATATCATTCAAAGGAATAAATCACTCACAGGAATCCATGAATGAAAACGACTTTGGAGAAGTCATGGAGACTGGAGCAGCAGCAGAACTCACAACCTTGTTGTTTAAGAAGAAAAAAAGTTCTCTCCATAAGCAACAAATGAAATGCTTGTGTACAATTATTAAATAAATTAAAAAAAAATTATCTTCAAAAACAACAAAGAATTATTTAATAAAGTGACTGAACAACAACGACATCTCACTTGGTTCGGACTCTGCTTTGGTGGATTCAGCTTTCCTTTCATCTCCGAGTTTTCCTTTTGCAGTTTTCTGACACGATCCTTCAGGTCATTGTTGGCAGTTTCTAATGCAAGCAGAATGCCATCCATGTCACTGTGGACTAGAGTTTTCTTCAACATCTCAATCTCTTTACTTAACGAGTCTCTTTCCTGATTGGTTAGAGAGCTTATTATCACCAATGAATTCAATAAACATTAATCTCCATATGCAAAAATCTTTTTTTATAAATTTCATTAAACACCGTTTTAAGCTTTCAATAATTTCAGCATAGTCTGAACTAAAATAGTAATCATAGTAACTAGAAACTGACTTGGCTATATTTAGCAGACAAATACTATGCATATGACAACTCAGTCTTTAGAGCAAACCAAAGCTATGAAAAATGTGCACTTGTTATCACCAGACCAAGTAATGCCTGGCACAGCTTGCCAGTACAAATTCATAGTACGGACACAAAGCAGGTCAAATCTGTGCTTGAGATTTATCTATTTACTTTTCTAACTACAGTTGTATTCCCCATTTACGACCATCTCTAGTGTCCCCTCGTTTAAGATCGCCCTTTTTAAAACCGGATTTTTGTGACATTTTCAAAGTAGTAAAAGGTGAGTACCAACGACGTGTTTTCCATAGCTTCGGTTCACTACAAGAAATATTTTTAAATTTCAACGTAAAAAAATTAATTTTCAAAAACCGTCTTCAGCGTTTCCACTTCTACTCTGAGTTCCTCATTCTCTTTCTTGAAATTTGAAAGCTGATCTGGCTTCTGGCTGCTCAACTGCATTGGGAACAGAATTTTGAAGTTTTAAAAAATCCTACACCGGCACACTTGATTTTAAAATAACTTTATGAAAAACTGGATTTCAAATGTCAAAATGGAATGTCGAAAATTTACAAACTTTCTATGCTAGAAATCACCGCAATAATAAAAAAAACACGAATAAAACAAATTTTTACAAAAAACTGTGCTTTAAGATTATAATTGAGACATTATTAAATCATAAAATTACTGCACACAATGATATCATGAACACTTTTTAATTTAATGATAACCTTATCAACAGAGATGTGCTCAATGTTACTCGATTCTTCATTGATTATCTCAAAATCATTTGCTATGAACTGAAATGGAATGCTGACACCAGCCAGTTTTTCAGTGGATGTGATGTAGCACAGGTGATAGAAGTTGTCCTCATCATCTGGCAACATGTTAGCTGTAAAATCAATGCCGCAATTTTAGCAATAGAAAATTTCATTTAAAGACACTATTATAAGCACTGCTTAAATAAATGCAGATTTATTTGTAAGTATTAAAAAATTAATTATAAATTATAGATAACAATAATAAAAAATAATGGTTTAATCTAATCATTAGTGTTGTTAGTTTTTAATTGAATATTGGATACCATCAAAAGTGATGACGCGGTGTATTCCAGCGGTACGATCATCTGAAACTTTCACTTCGGCAACTCTTTCACTCGTGTTCATCCAGCCAACTTTAAACAAGCAAACCTTATCATCTGGCGAAACATTGTGAGACGGGTCGAGTTTCAGTGTTACTTCCAGAGAAGAGTCACAGAAGTAGCTCTCCTTAACACTACAAAACTCTATCAGATCGAATCTAATAATTGAATCATCCATCTTTATAAAATGTTGATTATTAGACGCGTCCTTTATAAATTAGAAAAATCGATCGATTTTACAAATTTTAGAAGTCGCCAAGTTGGACCGGCTGATTTTATTATTGTGGCTGACAAAAGTGAATTTAAATCTTTAATTTAAATCTTAAATTCACAGACTTTTACAAAGAGGGTAGTAATGTTTTACTAAAAATGTTAATAACCTTAGGCACAGATAATATTTATTTAATTTATTAATAAAGCATGCTAAAATTAAAAGGCATTAGCTAATTGTGGTTCAGACTTTTACTTTATTTAAAAGTCACTGCTGCAAAGCAACGACTAAAGTATAGGTACCTACTTCGCCAGGTCTCACCGAATGAGACTAAATGTTTCTATATTTCTATTAGGGATGTCACGGGTACCCGAACCCGAACCCGAGTTCGGTACTACCCGGTCTTTTTCTGATACCCGAACCCGAACTCGAACCCGAAAGTGTGAAAATTTGATACCCGAACCCGAACCCGAAAATGTGAAAACTTGATACCCGAACCCGAACTCGAACCCGAAAATGCGAAAACTTGATACCCGAACCCGAACTCGAACCCGAAAATGTGAAAACTTGATACCCGAACCCGAACTCGAACCCGAAAATTTATAAGCCTAATACCCGAACTCGGAGTTGTGAACAAATAAATTTTTTTAGTAAATAAATATTTATTCCAGTTTTAAAAATAGCAACACAAACAGAGTTTTCATAACTTTTCTAGTTTAATAAAAATGAAATAGTATTAGGAACCGATTTCAGGCAAGTTTTACTTCATAAACAACAGTTTTTCTGCTGTCTTGCCTGATAATCGGTTCCTTAGCGGTTCATAAATAATTGCAGCACCACTGAACAACTGTTCCGATGGAACGCTGGTAACTGGGGCCACCAGGTAGCGTTTTTTTTTATAATAGTTTATAGTCCTTTACACCAAGTGTTTTAAGACTGAAACGACTGTGTCAGAAGCACCTAAGTACTTCCAGTCGTGGATCATAATTTGATCCTTTTAACTTTTCCCTCCTCCTTTCTCCAGGCTTGGGACTGGCTTGCAAAAGCAAGGCGGAGTTCCAAGTAGCGTTTAGCGATCACCGCTAAATTTGGAAAGTTTGTTCTGTTATCTTTCCACCACAAAAGAGGGTCTTCGTCTAAAGTGATAAATTACAAGTTTTGTTGAAGTAACATATTATACTAATCCCGAGCCGTAGAAGTTTTGTATTATCACCTTTGCGTAACAAATAACACAAATACGTCATTTTATTGGTGAGTGTGTAAGCTAGACCACTAATCCGTTTGATTATCAGGCGGACCGAGCCGCGAACGAACTAAAATAATTAAGCCTCCTTCGGTCGAAGAAATCGCGGATAGGTATGACTCTAAACTTTTTACTTCAGTTATATAACCTTATATTTATTCATTCATATATTCAAAGTTCTTCTGATATAACAAAGACCCTTTGTTATAAAGATAATCTTGCATAATCCTAAACTTTAACTGGCAAAGTCTATAAATGATCTATGCGTCACAGTCATTTTATTGGCAAATGTGCAAGCTAGAACACTAATCCGCCTGATTACCCGACCGGACCGAGCAGCGAAACAAATTAATAAATTACAATAATTTAAGCGGTAACGTATTATACTAATTGCAAGCCATACAAGTTTTGTATTATCACCTTTGCGTAACAAATAACACAAATAGGTCATTTTATTGGTGAGTGTGTAAGCTAGACCACTAATCCGCCTGATTATCTGGCCGGACTGAGCCGCGAATGAACTAAAATAATTAGGCTCCTTCGGCCAAAGAAATCACATTATTTGGAAAGCTAAAAAAATAACTTGTTAGAGTTTATTCAATACGTGTAATGTCCAATGGATGAATTGATCGCTCTTGTTTGTATATGTATATACACTAGGTAAATTTAAAATCAATCCGGGAATTTGAAATCATAAGCCAGTACCCGAACCCGAACCCGAACCCGGTTTTTGGAAAACTACAAACCCGAACCCGAACCCGAACCCGAAAACTTGAGTTTCACAAACCCGAACCCGAACTCGAACCCGAAAACTCGAGTTTTACAAACCCGAACCCGAACCCGAACCCGAAAACTCTAGTTTCACAAACCCGAACCCGAACCCGAACCCGAAAACTCTAGTTTCACAAACCCGAACCCGAACCCGAACCCGAAAACTCCAAAAAGTACTACCCGTGACATCCCTAATTTCTATGTAGTAGCTGTTAAAGTACTGCAAGAGCGAGCTGGCCGAGCCCTAATTTTAGGGCTTTCAAACGGCCGGGCAGGGCCGTGTTTGAAATCAAGCCGTGCCGGCCGAAATTTGTGTGCCAAGTATATGGATTTTAGGCCCATAAAAATGGGCCGGGTCAGGCCTGAAAATTTAGCCTATAAACGGGCCGAGTTATTGACAGCATAGGCATAGAATACAGTCATAGAACATTACATTGAAAGAAAAGAAAAAAGTCACAAGTGAACACTTATTTTCATGCGGATTTGCATCAATATTACAGAATGGACAGTAGTAGTAGTATTAAATCTAGCATGATAGACGAGCATCATTTTTATTCAATTGTGGCAAAGTTAGGCAAACAAACGTTAAAGACCATCCATAACCGCAATTTCAGAATTCTGCAGGAGCTTTGATTTTTGCTAAAAAAAAAATATCTTGACGTGCAGCGATTGGGAAAATTCAACCTGGTTGGTTAGTTGGAAGAGATAAACAGAGAATGTAAGAGTAGAAGTAGATAGCGGTCACACTTGCGTCACTAATCTATATGGTGACAATTCCAATTTTTGCAATTTTTCTGGGTGGTTTTATCCTGCTCACGGTTTTCACGATCAAAAACAATGTTGAATCTAATAATCTGATGATCACTAGTACCAAAATTTTTACCTACTTGGGATTTCTTCTACTAGGTTCTCTTCAGTTGAGATCCCTAGATCCAGAATGTTGTCTCCTCTTGTTGGTGCTTTTACATGCTGAAAAAGAAAACATTTATCTAAGCAATCTTGAAATTTCTTGTCTGCTTGGTTCTTTCCATCTTTTTGCCTCCAGTCAATATGGAAATTGAAATTACCCATTACAATGCAAGATGTTTTAAAAGCTTCAACAATCAATTCTTGCAGTCCTCTGTGGAATCGGGAACTCTATAGCAAACTCCAACTAACAATGTTTCATTTCCGTTCTTTAGTTCGCACCACATACTTATTTTGAAACTGTCATTCCTCAGGTCTTCTATTTCAATTGAAGTTAGATTGCTGTTTATGTACAATAGAACACCTCCTCTATGTAGTCTTCCTCCTCCGGTGTCTCTGTCTTTCCAGAACATTACATACCCCTCAAGTTCTAACTCCTAACGATTAATGAAACAATACGAGGTGTTTTTAATGGTTCTGTTCAGTGATGGGTTTTAACTACTTTAAAAGTAGTTAACTACTTTATTTAACTACTTATAAAAAAAGTAGTTAGTAACTATTTCCTAACTACTTTTAACAGCAGTAGTTATTAACTACCTCTTAACTACTGTCTAGTAGTTAACTAGTAGTTAACTAGTAGTTAACTACTTTTTAACATTAACCAAAAAACCTTTAAACATTTGCAATTAAATACAAGTTAAATAAATCTTATTTTTCAAACTTTTGGTTCATTTCATTTATGTATGCCAACAAATTTTCTTTGATCAAATATTTTTTGTTCATTATTCAAAAAATTTAATTTAAATTAGGGAATTATCGCTGTTGCTAAAAGATATTCTTCATTTTCCAAAACAGGACCAAATCGTTTTTCTATACCTTGAGATAGCGCTTGTAAAAGAGCATTGATGGTTTTATTTGGATATGATGTTATTTTTTTAATCCTATAATGGTTTAAATAATGTGACCAATGTATGACTTTTCACTTTAGAAAATATTCATTGCGGTGACTATTGGTTTTATAGTCTGAATGAACGATTTCAAAAAAGCAAACTCGATTTTTTTTAAATGCAACTTGCCCTAACTTCTTCTGACAATCACAAACATTATTGAAAGCTATATTAACAATCCTTTCAACCGAATAAAATTTTGAGCACCACCGTGTAACATTTGGCTTTATAAATGTTGAACCACTAATGTCCTGTACATCCTCAGCATTTTTTACATTGCGATGAATGAAGTTTGATAACGATACAACTTTTGCCATTGATCTATCATAAAGTTGTTTGTATTTCAAATTATCCCTTACTTTCAATGCACCAACACTTGCCACGAAATTTAAGATATAACTAGAAGTAGCCCGTCAAAAATGACCGTTTTTGTGATTTTTATCGAACTATCAGATATTAAATAAAGATGGTTTTCTTCTCTACCATTACTAAAAGTGGATGCTCAGTAATATCAAAAAAATGTTCAATGCTTTGGATCGAACCAGGTTTAAGCAGATTAAAATCACTGAATTTCATGTGTACCTTCGTAAGACAGTTTCAACATCTAGCGATGTTTTATTTTAAACTTTAAATCCAGCATTATGTTTGATGCAATCGGATAAAACTCTTGCATAATAAGCCTAAGAAAAACGTTTTTGATCTTTACCTACTGACAGTGTACAACTTTTATTAAAACTTTTATTACATGCAATCGGATAACCTCTTGCATAAAAGCTTAGGAAAAACGTTTTGGATATTTGGAACTGATAGTGTACAATTGCGTAATAACTTTAATTACACGCCTGCGCGCACTAATTTTACCAATTGCTGACTGCTGACCACCGCGGCCTCTGCGTTATGGAAATTATGTATGTAGATTACCACAGTGCTTATGAGGAGGTAAAAGAAGCACATCGTCAGAATTATCAATATTATCTTGCTCACTTTCTATCAAATCTGATATACTTTCACCATTAGATCTTCATTATTTACATACATGTCATATACTGGCTCATCCACTTCAGTTTCATGATCTATAGAGTTTTTTCAGCCACCAAAAAAGTAAAGTAGTTAAAAAAATAGTTAACTACTGTAGTTAATAACTATTTAAAAAGTAGTTAACTACTAGTTGTTAACTAGTTTAACAAAAAGTAGTTATTAACTATTTCTTAACTACTGTAGAGTAGTTAATAACTAGTAGTTAACTATTTATAGTTAGTAACTACCCATCACTGGTTCTGTTGCGGTTTGGTTGGATTTCAACAATGTAACTTTTAGACAATCTCCAGAGAGAAGATTTAAGGGAAGTCAGATTAATGAAATTCATATATATCATTAGACTGGATTGAAGATGGAAACTTTTGATTTCCTTGGTTCAGAAATTGAATGTTTAAATTTGACTGGTTTGAATCCGATTTTCCGTTTTGAAAAAATGAAGGTGAAATGTGGTTTTTGTTGATGGTTTTAAAATATAACACAGACGCTCATCATTTATTCTGGCAAATTAAACAATAACATTTTCATTAAATTGCTTGTAAAAATGATATTTTAATTTGACTCGTTGATTTATTTTTACTTTAAATGCTCATCACTGTTTTCAAGCTAATTTATCTATATTAATATATTCTTTTTTGAATATTGATTATAATAAATCTTTACAAAACATGTATTACATGACTTTTAATAGCTACGCGTTTCATAAATTTTAAATAAAATTGTCAAGAGCCGAAATTATAATTTTTTTCTGACTCAGCTAAGCGTAAGATTTCTACAATCTCGTTCGCATTTTTTCAGTAGCAAATCACAAAATGGCAGAGAACTTTTCCGAATGTTTTGATAATTATCTTTCTAACTGCATTTCTCTGCTCGGGTACTCGGGTTACCATGAAAAAGAACAGAATTAAAAAAAAAAACTAAGTGATGACTCCAACAATTTCTAGTGTTATAAAAACAGTCATGCTGGTCCTTAGAGAAGTCAGACTCTTTGTTCCTGAAAATGTATATTTAGAGCTCTCGTAGTCCAGCTTGTGCTAACGCGTATTGACTACTGGAATTCCCAACTCACAAATGTCAATAAGAAAACACATGATATCTTCCAAGAGGTACCCAATACTGCAGCCGGACTTTTCTGTGGGTTGAAGAGTTTTTGTCGGGTCACTCCACTACTTATAAAACTTTAACAATTAAAGATCCCGGAGAGAGCAACGTACAAAGCTTCCTGCATTATCTTCGGTGCTAGTCTCTACGGAAAAGCGGAGCATCTTTCTTTCCTCTTTGTGTTTTTTGGCACACTAAAAAGAAGATCATCTCTCATCACCCCAAGATCGCGTCTTTTGAGGTTTGAAGACGAAGACCGATTCATCCACGTTGTTGGTCCCGTCACCTGGATGGAATGCCCTTCCGCCTGTGGTCCGAAAGCAGACGACTTCGGATAACTTTCGCATTCTTTTAAAAAATTATCTTTTCACCCAGTCTTTTAATAGAATTAATAAAATTCAATAACACTTTTTACTCGAATTTTTTAACTGTTTGTTTGCTGACTTGGTTTGAGTGCATTTTATAATCTTTTTATTGTTGATTTTATTCCAATATTCCAATTCCAATTCATTCCGTAACAATTGGAAATGGGATAAAAATAAATTAAACTTCTCGATTTAACGCTAGATGGCAATGCTATTCAAACAAGTTTGTTGGGGCTGAGCTGAAGGCTACCAACAGCCGTCCCAGGTGGACAGTTGTTTTCAACTTTTAAAAAATTTTCTCTAGCTAGTTCATAATTTTTAATTTTTAACATTTCAGATGCAAGCAAATTAAAGTTCTGTGAATTTTAAAACGCACCCTTCGGGACGTCATTAGCGTCCGCTTCTTCTTCAAAAACTTCATTCAAGCCATTAAAAAAAATTGTATTCGTCCTAATTTGATTTCAGCAAAAAACGAAAAATCTGTTGCTGTTATAAAGAGAAGATGTTTTGTTTCATATTTCTGTTCTTCTTCGGTGTTGCATGTTTTGAACCGGTGGCAGTGGAGAAGTCTTGTGCGGTTATGAGGGGGGAAAAGTTGGTAATACTAAAATGTCTTGACAACCAGTTTCCTGAAGAAACAACAAATTGGACTTCGATAGACTCAGTTCAGATAATTTGCGGCAACAACTGTAAAAGATTGGACGAATACACTGAAGCGATAAAAAAAGATAACCTTCATCGATTAAGAATTATAAATAGTACAATTCAAGTCCATGAAGCGAAAAGTGGATTTAAAAACAAAAATGTGACCTCTTTAGAAATACGTAACAGCACGTTAAACATTCTGCCAAGGAATTTTTTGCAGGAAACGTCTTTTGGCGGTGTTCATTTAAATTCAGTAACAATTAATGAATCAAGACGAGGTGCTTTTAATGGTTCTGTTGTGGATTGGTTGAAGTTCAACAATGTAACTTTTAGACAATCTCCAGATGGAATATTTGAGGGAAGTCAGATTAAGAAAATTCATATATATCATTCGACTGGATTGAAGATGGAAACTTTTGATTTCCTTGGTTCAGAAATTAATTATTTACGTTTAACTGGTTTGAATCCGACTTTCCGTTTTGAAAAAATGAAGGTGAAGTGTGATTTTTTTTTATTATTTTTAAATATAACACATTCGCTCATCATTTATTCTGACAAATCAAACATTAAATGTTTCATTAAATTGCTTGCAAAGAGATATTACAAATTTGACTTGTTGATTTAATTTTACTATAAATGTTTATTTCTGTTTTCTAACTAAATTATTTTGATTTGAATTTCGAGTAATGATTATAATGAAACATTGATTTTTAACAATTTCAGACCAAAGGAAATTTGAGGTTTGGCCTACTGGAACTTGACGGGAGCATTGATTCGTTCGAGTTTCTCAACAATCCTAATATAACTGTAAAAGGACTTCGTATTTCTAAATTGTTTAATCACACCTGGAATTTCTCAGCATACAACCAGCTGAAGGAGCATTTGAAAGTCTTAAAATTGTCAGACAACAAAATTTATGAAGTTACTAGTGATTTCGGCTTAAGAGACTTTGTTAAATTAAGGGAGTTATATTTGGATAAGAATAATTTAGGCGTTTTTCCTAATCTAACGCATTTTCCTGCACAACTCGAAAAAATTGAGTTAACCAATAACCCTTTGAAATGCAACTGTACATCCATATCTTATGTCGAGACGAATGCCAGATTAAACATATACGCAACTTGTTCAGACGGTGTAAACAAACTTGTTGTTCAAAAGCTTTCAGGCGGTAACTGTACTGAAAGTAAACTTATGCCAAACACCCAGAATCTCTCAACTCCAGGAACTCTTTCCATTGGTGCTGAAGGTAAAGATGGTAAAGGAGTTGAGCAGTTGATAACTTCAATGACTGATGTGACTGAAGTAATGCCAATCACCAGCACCGACGTAATCAGTAATGTTAGCAATGAAACGGCTGCTCTGCCTACAGTCAAGGTTGTCAACTTCGAATGGGACTTGAGGAACAATACAGATCTAATAATTTTTTGTGAAACACATGGCCAACTACCTCCTTATGTTTTCATTGTCTTGTCAAACGGACATGGTGTCGGCTACTCTAACAAGAAAGGATTGAACATATTCAGAGTCTTGTATGCTATAAACAATGTAGAAGAAAGGCACAAGGGTTCATATGCATGTATTGCTATGAACAGTTATGGGGTAGACCAAGAAATCATTCAAATTGATTTTTTGTTAACATCAACATCGTTTAATCTAGGAGTACATATCAATTATATCGTTTTTGTATTATTTATGAACTTCGTTCTGAACTTGAGTTGAGAATATATTTCTTTGATTCATAGACATGTTCTGTTGACATTTCATTCATGTTTTTTAAAAAAGTTGAAGTCAGTGTTCAATTGTTTTGTTTGTTTTTTCTTAGCTTTCATATGTGCGGAAAAGCCGTTGTTTGACTTGAAAGTTTTGTTTTAATTCAGAAGGTACTTAACTTTTAAACAATCGGATTGCACCTAAACTTTTAACCAACAGTCGCAAAACGGTTATTTGATTGAAAGACTCAGAAAAGAATGAAAAGATGAGTTCACAAATACACAACTTTTAGTAGCTCTATGTTGACCATGCAAGTGAGAGAGATTTACAAATAGCAGCGAAGTCTTGTACACGGAACAAATTTGAAATTTTGAAAATGTTGCCACCCTGCAAAAAGCTGAATTTACGTCCCTGAATAAATGCTCAGTTGATAATGATCGTAAGATTCAATAACTGTTAAGAACCAAGTAGAGAATAATGCACGCCGCTAATTAACAGTTATTACGGCAGGCGTGGTCACAATTTGAATTGACCTTAGTATAGTAAAGGAGCTTAATAATTTTTCTTCCGATCCTTCCACATTGCTGGTCCCCCCTCCACCTGGATTGCTCTCCCACATGTGATCCGTAAGCAGACGACTTGGGATAACTTTCGCATTCTTTTAAAAAATTATCTTTTTAACCAGTCTTTTAATAGAATTCAATTTATTTATATATCATTTATTAGTCGCTTAAAACAAAACAAATTTTGATCGAAAGCGATCGCGTAGGAAAAGTAAGCTATTATAAAGAAAGCAAGTAAGTTTTTAATTTAATTTTAAATTCATGAAGAGTTGTGGATTCTCTAATAGATGTGGGTATTGCGTTCCAGGCTGTCGGTCCAGCAACGGAGAATGCTCTGTCTGAGAAGGCGCGATGAGTCCGAGAGACAGTAAGATCCCGTCGGGAGGAGGAGCGAAGTCTCTGTCTGCCGGGGCAATCAGAGGATAGAATGAGGGACTCTAGTAGATATACTGGAGAGCGATTATTGAAGATTTTATAGATTAGAAGAGAGAGCTTGAAGATGATCCTAGAGGAAATAGGAAGCCAACATAGTTGGCGTAAGATTGGCGAGATATGATCCCGGCAAGAAGCATGAGCCACCAGACGAGCGGCTGAATGAAGAACAGAGGTGTAGGGGCGAAGAGTCGTAGCTGGAAGTCGTGCGAGGACAGCATTACAGTAGTCCAGTCTTGAGAGAAAAGTGCTTGGACGATAGTTTTAAGAGAGTAGTGGTTGAGAGACGGTCTAATTTGATGAATACGGCGAAGTTGAAAGAAACTAGCTCGAGCAATTGATGAGACATAGGGGGACAAGCATAAGAAGCTGTCAAATAGAACTCCAAGGCTGCGGACCATCGATACAGGAGAAATTGTTGTGTTTGCATCCAGGGTTAGGGAACGGTTTTCAAGGAAACAGGTGGAGGATCTTTTCCGACGAAGCCAGATAAGTTTCGTCTTAGCAGGATTCAAAGAAAGACGCATGGAGGCGCTCCATGATCCAATTTCAACAACGCATGCGGAAAGTCTAGTACAGGCAGTGGGGACATCATGAAGAGTAGAGTGAGTGTAGAGTTGTGCGTCGTCGGCGTAGAGTTGGAGTGAGATGGCATGGGAGACTGCTATGTGGTAGATCTCAGTAGTATATAAAACAAAGAGTTGGGGTTCAAGAATGGAACCCTGCGGAACGCCAGAAAGAACTCTGGAGACCATCGACTTATAACTTTTTAAAAAATAATTTTTTCGTGTGGACAGCTTAATAACATACAAACCAAATGGTGCTTATTAGTTACACAAATGTGCCGTCATCTCCTGGAGGGGGGAGTAAAAACACTTTTGGATCTGGACGAATTAGAAAAACCATCTATGAAGAGGTAAGGAGAGTTTGAGCTCGCAAGATGTCTACGCCTATGAGTTTTTTCCCCAAATATTCTGACAATGCGGGAGTTGTAGGCTTGTAGGTACGTTTTTTTGAAAATTTCTTAAAAACCATTTCAACAGGCCCACTTTACCGTCATAGGGAGCCAACTTCAACGTCATAGGAAGCCCACTTATTTATAGAAAAGACCTATTCAAACATCTGAGGGTATTTTGGCGGCTCAAAAATACGTCAGGGGGCCCACTCAAATGACATCCCTGTAATAGTAGATTATTTAAATTGAGAATAAGCAAACCTATTTGAAAAATTCTCTTTATGACAATTACTTATCTGTTTTTATAGTCCGATTTAATAAAATTCAAGAAAAATAAACATTTCTGAAACTATGTTTTTGTTTAGTTTATATGATAAAGAGTTGTATTTTGCGTGGAGGAATCGGAAGAAACTTGCTGACTTGGGAATTGTATGCGCGTTTTGTTTGAGTCTGCTACGTGATTGCTGTTGAAAAGTTGTGCTTTCGTAGCCCTTTGACACAGTGTTGTTACAATTTTTCATTCGTATTTAGCATATGCAATTATTGTTGGAAAGTCGTGTGATCACGTGACTCCTGGCTATAAATAGAAAACCTCTTGCTCATTGTGATCTTGTCTCGTGTTCAAAAATCAACCTGGCTGGTTAGTTGGAAAAGATAAACAGAGAATGTAAGAGTAGAAGTAGATAGCGGTCACACTTGCGTCACTAATCTATCTGGAGACAATTCCAGGACAACTTTGCAATTTTTCTGGGTGGTTTTATCCTGCTCACGGTTTTCACGATCAAAATCAATGTTGAATCTAATAATCTGATGATCACTAGTACCAAAATTTTCACCTACTTGTGATTTCTTCCACTAGGCTCTCTTCAGTTGAGATCCCTAGATCCAGAATGTTGTCTCCTCTTGTTGGTGCTTCTACATGCTGAAAAAGAAAACATTTATCTAAGCAATCTTGAAATTTCTTGTCTGCTTGGTTCTTTCCATCTTTTTGCCTCCAGTCAATATGGAAATTGAAATTACCCATTACAATGCAAGATGTTTTAAAAGCTTCAACAATCAATTCCTGCAGTCCATTATCGCTTTCCTCTGTGGAATCGGGAACTCTATAGCAAACTCCAACTAACAATGCTTCATTTCCGTTCTTTAGTTCGCACCACATACTTTCTTTGAAACTGTCATTCCTCAGGTCTTCTATTTCAATTGAAGTTAGATTGCTGTTTATGTACAATAGAACACCTTCTCTATGTAGTCTTCCTCCTCCGGTGTCTCTGTCTTTCCAGAACATTACATACCCCTCAAGTTCTAACTCCTAACGATTAATGAAACAAGACGAGGTGTTTTTAATGGTTCTGTTGCGGTTTGGTTGGATTTCAACAATGTAACTTTTAGACAATCTCCAGAGAGAATATTTGAGGGAAGTCAGATTAATGAAATTCATATATATCATTCGACTGGATTGAAGATGGAAACTTTTGATTTCCTTGGTTCAGAAATTGAATTTTTAAATTTGACTGATCTGAAAACGACTTTCCGTTTTGAAGAAATGAAGGTGAAGTGTTGGTTTTGTCGTTTATTTTAAAATATAACAGTCGCTCATCTTTAATTCTGACAAATCAAACATTATTTTTTCATTAAATTGCTTGTAAAAATGATATTTTAATTTGACTTGTTGATTTATTTTTACTTTAAATGCTCATCACTGTTTTCAAGCTAATTTATCTATATTAATATATTCTTTTTTGAATATTGATTATAATAAAACATTGATGTTTTTAACAATTTCATACCAAAGGAAATTTGAGTATTGCTGGACTGGTACTCCACGGGAGCATTGAATCGTTTGAATTTCTTAACAACCCTAATATATTTGTAAACAATCTTCGTATTTCTAAATTGTGTAACCACACTTGGAACTTCTCAAGATACAACCAGCTGAAAAAGCATTTGGAAGTCTTACACCTGCCAAACAACAATATTTCTGAAGTTACTAGTGATTTTGGTTTGATAGACTTTGTTAAATTAAGAGAGTTAGATCTGTCTAACAATAAGTTACTCATTTTCCCTAAGTTAACAAATTTTCCTCCGCAACTCAAAAAGATTATTTTATACAATAACCCTTTGGAAAGTGAATCTAAATCCATGTCTGATATCAGAATGAAGGTCAGTTTGTGCATAAATGAAAGTTGTTCAAGCGGTGCAGAAAATCCTGAAATAAAAGTGTTTTTAAACAATAGTTGTTCTGCATCTGAAGTTATGCCAACGACCCAGCATCTCTCAACTTCAAGAACTCTTTCCATTGATGCTGATAGTAAAGACGGGAAAGAAGCTGAACAGTTGATAACTTCGATGACTGGTGTGACTGAAGTTATAACAAACACCCAACATCTCTTGACTACAGAAGCTCTTTTGAATGCTGGTGGTGAAAATGTTACAAAAGTTGAAAATTTGATAACTTCGATGACTGATGTGACGGGAAAGTTGGATCTACATTTGGAGACATCATTTGGTGACATTTTCACTGCGGTGGACAATGTAACATCACTGAATATGAACGATGCAACCAGCACCGATGGAAGAACGGCGTTGCCAGCAATCATGGTTGTCAAATTGGAATGGGACTTGAAGAACAATAAAAGCCTAAACATCTTTTGTGAGGCACTTGGCCGACTACCTCCTTATGTTTCTATTGTCACGCCACAAGGTCGTGCGGTCTACTACTCTAACAAGAAAAGGCTGAACATATTCAGAGTCTTGCATGTTATCAACGATGCAGAAGAAAAGCACAGGGGTCCATATGCATGTGTTGCAACAAACAGTTTTGGAGTAGACAAGAAAATCATCCAAGTTGATTTCTTATTGAAAGCAGCATCGTTAAAGCTAGGAGTTCATTTTAATTATTTCGTTTTTATGACATCTGTGACCATTGTTTTGAGCCTGTTCCTTTAGAATTTGTATGTATATAATGTTTATTCAAATCTGACAAACAATGTTTTTAAACTTCCTGCGGTGATTGTTTTTGTTTACTTGGGGTTTCAAGTCCGTTTGCTTTTATTGAATTCAAATGACATTCATGGTCTTTAAACACGTTGAATTTGGTTGAAGTCAGTGTTCAATTGTTTGGTCTGCTTTTCTTACTCCTTGTATGTGCGGGAAAGACGTTGTTTGACTTAATTTTTAAACAGTCGGGTTGCACCTAAACTTTTAACCAACAGTCGCAAAACGGTTATTTAATTCAAAGACCTAGGAAAGGATGAAAATGTAAGTTCACAAATACACAACTTTATTAGTGGTTCTATGTCGACCGTGCAAGTGAGAGAAATTTAAAATACAGTGAAGTTTTGTACAACAAATTAAATGCTCAGTTGATAATGATCATAAGATTCAATAACTGTTAGAACCAAGTAGAGAATAATGCACGAGGTTAATTAAAAGTTATCAAGGCAGGCGTGGTCATAATTTGAATTTACTTTAGTATAGTTAAGGGGCTTAATTAAATAATTAGATATATATATATATATATATATATATATATATATATATATATATATATATGGGCTTAATAAATTTCTTGATTGAAAGCCTCTCGTCTTTACAAAACATGTATTACATGACTTTTTAATAGCTACGCGTTTCATAAATTTTAAATAAAATTGTCAAGAGCCGAAATTATAAAAAAAAAATTCTGACTCAGCTAAGCGTAATATTTCTACAATCTCGTTTGCTTTTTCTCAGTAGCAAATCTCAAAATGGCAGAGAACTTTTCCGAATGTTTTGATAATTATCTCTCTGACTGCATTTCTCTGCTCGGGTACTCGGGTTACCATGAAAAAGAACAGAATTTTTGAACAAAAAACTAAGTGATGACTCCAACAATTTCTAGTGTTATAAAAACAGTCATGCTGGTTCTTAGAGAAGTCAGACTCTTTGTTCCTAAAAATGTATTTAGAACTCTCGTAGTCCAGTTTGTGCTAACGCGTATTGACTACTGCAATTCCCTACTCACAAATGTCAATAAGAAAACACATGATATCTTTCAAGAGGTACCCAATACTGCAGCCGGACTTTTCTGTGGGTTGAAGGGTTTTTGTCGGGTCACTCCACTACTTATAAAACTTTAACAATTAAAGATCCCGGAGAGAACAACGTACAAAGCTTCCTGCATTATCTTCGGTGCTAGTCTCTACGGAAAAGCGGAGTATCTTTCTTCCCTCACACAAAAAAGAAGATCACCTCTCATCACCCCAAGATCGCGTCTTTTGAGGTTTGAAGACGAAGACCGATTCATCCACATTGCTGGTCCCGTCACCTGGATGGAATGCCCTCCCACCTGTGATCCGGAAGCAGAAGACTTCGGATAACTTTCGCATTCTTTTAAGAACTTATCTTTTCAACCAGTCTTTTAATAGAATTCAATAACGCTTTTTTATCTAATTTTTTCAACTAATTGTTTGCTGACCTGGTTTGAGTGCATTTTATAATCTTTTTATTGTTGATTTTATTCCAATATTCCAATTCCAATTCATTCCGTAACAATTGGAATTGGGATAAAAATAAATTAAACTTCTCGATTTAACGCTAGATGGCAATGCTATTCAAACAAGTTTGTTGGGGCTGAGCTGAAGGCTACCATCAGCGTCTTAGGTGGACAGTTGTTTTAAACTTTTTAAAATTTTTCTCCAGCTAGTTCATAATTTTTTATTTTTAACATTTCAGATGCAAGCAAATTAAAGTTCTGTGAATTTTAAAACGCACCCTTCGGGACGTCATTAGCGTCCGCTTCTTTTCAAAAACATCATTCAATCCATTAAACAAATTGTATTCGTCCGAATTTGGTTTCAGCAAAAAAAATCTGTTGTAGTTTAAAAAAAAGATGGATTATTTTATATTTCTTTTCTTTTTTTGCATTACATTGTGTAGTATGTGTAGATCGGTAGAGGAGCCATGTGAAGTAGCCATAGATGATGAATCTGTGGAAGGAGCTTATGATGATTATGATTATGCGGTTATACTAAAATGTCTTGAAGGCCAGTTTCCTGAAACGACAACAAATTGGACTTCGATAAACTCAGTTCAGTTAATTTGCGGCAACAGCTGTAGAAGATTGGACGAATACACTGACGCGATAAGAAAAGATAACCTTAATCAATTCAGAATTATAAATAGTACAATTCAAGTCCATGAACCGAAAGGTGGATTTAAAAACAAAAATGTGAGCTATTTAGAAATACGTAACAGCACGTTAAACATTCTGCCAAGGAATTTTTTGCAGGAAACGTCTTTTGGCGGTGTTCATTTAAATTCAGTAACAATTAATGAATCAAGACGAGGTGCTTTTAATGGTTCTGTTGTGAATTGGTTGGGTTTCTTCAATGTAACTTTTAGACAATCTCCAGAAAAAATGTTTGAGGGAAGTCAGATAAAGAAAATAGTCATTGCTAATTCAAGGGGATTGAAGATGGAAACTTTTGATTTCCTTGGTTCAGAAATTGAATATTTAAGTTTGACTGGTTTGAATCCGACTTTCCGTTTTAAAAAAATGAAGGTTAAGTGTGGTTTTTGTTGATTATTTTTAAATATAACAGTCGCGCCTCATTTATTCTGGCAAATTAAACATTAACATTTTCATTAAATTGCTTGTAAAAAGATAATTTAATTTGACTTGCTGATTTATTTATACTTTAAATGCTCATCACTGTTTTCAAGCTAATTTATCTATATTAATATATTCTTTTTTAAATATTGATTATAATAAAACATTGATGTTTTTAACCATTTCAGACCAAAGGAAATTTGAAATTTAATCAACTGGAACTCGACGGGAGCATTAAGTCGTTCAAGTTTCTCAACAATCCTAATATAACTGTAAAAGAGCTTAGTATTTCCAAATTGTATAGACACACTTGGAATTTCTCAGCATACAACCAGCTGAAGGAGCATTTAGAAGTCTTAGACCTGTCAAACAACAATATTCATGAGGTTACTAGTGATTTCGGCTTAAGAGACTTTGTTAAATTAAGGCAGTTATATCTGTCTAAAAATAATTTACGCGTTTTTCCTAATTTAACGCATTTTCCTGTCCAACTCGAATCAATTGATTTAGAAAATAACCATTTGGAATGCAACTGTAAGTCCATGTCTGATATCAAGACAAAGGTTAATTTGACGATAGCTGGAACATGTTTAAGAAGTGCAGAAAAACTTGATATAAACATGTTTTCAGCTGTTAACTGCAATTCATCTGAAGTTATGCCAACGACCCAGCATCTCTCAACTTCAGAAATTCCTTCCATTGATGCTGATGGTAAAGATGTCAAAGAAGTTGGGCAGTTGATAACTTCGATGACTGATGTGACTGAAGTCATGCCAAAGACCCAACATTTCTTGACTACAGGAGCTCTTCTTTTGGATGCTGGTGGTGAAAATGTTACAAAAGTTGATCATTTGATAACTACGATGACTGATGTGACTAGAAATCTGGATCCGCGTATGGAAACATCATTTGGTAACATTTTCACAACGGTGGACAATGTTACATTACCGAATATGAACAATTCAACCAGCACCGATGGAAGAACGGTGCTGCCAACAATCAAGGTTGTCAACTTCAAATGGGACTTGAGGAACAATACAGATCTAATGATTTTTTGTGAGACTCATGGCCAACTACCTCCTTATGTTTTCATTGTTTTGCCAAACGGACATGGTGTCGGCTACTCTAACAAGAAAGGATTGAACATATTCAGAGTCTTGTATGCTATAAACGATGTAAAAGAAAAGCACAAGGGTTCATATGCATGTGTGGCTATGAACAGCTATGGGGTAGACCAAGAAATCATTCAAATTGATTTTTCCTTAAGATCAGCATCGTTTAAGCTAGGAGTACATATCAGTTATATCGTTTTTGTGACATTTATGAACTTTGTTCTGAACCTGAGTTAAAGATATTTCTTTGATTCATAGACATGTTCTGTTGAAATTTCATTCATGGTTTTTAAAAAAGTTGAAGTCAGTGTTCAATTGTTTTCGTTGGGTTTTCGTAGCTTTCATATATGCGGGAAAGCCGTTGTTTGACTTGAAAGTTTTGTTTTAATTCAGAAGGTACTTAACTTTTAAACAATCGGATTGCACCTAATCTTTTAACCAACAGTCGCAAAACAGTTATTTGATTGAAAGACCCAGAAAAGGTGAGTTCACAAATACACAACTTTTAGTAATTCTATGTTGACCATGCAAGTGAGAGAGATATACAAATAGCAGTGAAGTCTTGTACACGAAACCAGTTTGAAATTTTGAAAATGTTGCCCCCCTGCAAAAAGCTGAATTTTCGTCCCTGAATAAATGCTCAGTTGATAATGATCGTAAGATTCAATAACTGTTAAGAGCCAAGTAGAAAATAATGCACGCGGTTAATTAAAAGTTATTATGGCAGGCGTGGTCACAATTTGAATTGACCTTAGTATAGTAAAGGAGCTTAATAATTTTTCTTCCGATCTTTCCACATTGCTGGCCCCCCCCCACCTGGATTGCCCTCCCACCTGTGATCCGTAAGCAGACGACTTGGGATAACTTTCGCATTCTTTTAAAAAATTATCTTTTTAACCAGTCTTTTAATAGAATTCAATAACACTTTTTTATCTAATTTTTTCAACTGTTTGTTTGCTGACTTGGTTTGAGTGCATTTTATAATCTTTCTATTATTGAATTTAATACGCCTTAAAAATTAGAATATGAATAAAAATAAATTAAATTTCTCGATTGAACGCTAGATGGCAATGCTATTCAAAAACGTTTGTTGGGCCTGAGCTGAAGTCTACCAACAGCGTCTTAGGTGATTTCGAATTAGCGCTAAATAAACAAATAACATCGACGAATCGGGAAAGAGTTGGAATTGAAAAGAACTCGAGCCGTCTACTAACGTAGCGGAATGAGAATTTCGTACTGAATTTCCTACAGTTGAGAAATGATCCTCAAAATATAAAAAAAAAAGAGTTTAATACATAGAGATATATTTAAATATTTAATACGGAATAGGAAATTAATAACGTTAAAGGTATCTATATTTGAAACAAGACGTCTAACACTGAAAAACGAAATTGGAATAATAGCAAGATAGAGTACTATCAATGAGGAATGGCGTATTTGCAATTAAAAAAAAAGAATTTCATGATGATGAAACATAGGCTATCTGTTGTTGTTTGTTTTTCAATTATAACTAAGAAATACTCTAGAAACTGTAAAAAGAACAAATTGATACAAATTAAGTGAAAAACAAAAAACCCCCAAATAAGCAGAAACAGCTTCTTCATAAAAAAAAAAATGTCAAGTCTTCATGAGTCAAAGCTTCGGCATGATCGGGATGGAGAGGAAGGACGGAGGGATGGTCCGTGCCGACCCGCGAGCCTTTTTAAGCGGCGACGGCCACGCTGAAGTCTTTGTTGTGCTGCCCCTCTTTGATCACGTGGACGGGGATCAACGGGTGTTCTGTGCCCATCAGGTAGAGATTATAAGACTTTTTTAATAGCTGCTTCCACGGTTGTAATATTTAGTGGTGACACACACACCGTAATTGTGTCATCACGGTCACAATATTTTGTGGTGATTGTTTGCTGTAGCCACTCGGTGATTTTTTTTTTAAAACTTTATTGACATAAAAAAAAGGAATAATTCACAGAAACTAAAAACAAAAAAAATTACTAAAGCGTCATTTGATAAAAAAAAACCAAAAAAGAAGTCAAGTCTTTCCCGTCGGTTAATACGACAACGGAAACAATGACGAAGCAAGCATTCGCCGTCTCAGCGACTGCTCAAGTCGAAGACTAAAAATTAAAAAGACTAACGTGAGCGTATCCAAGGCCGTTCTTTTTCTCTGTCTCTGAGGAACCTTTGCCCACCCAGACGAAACAGTTGTCCCCGGTGTCCAAAATGAAGACATCCTATTGGTTAAATAAGCACCAATCAGGATAGATGCTCAGGTTACATTATACTTATAATAATGGTAGTCAAGGGAACTGACATGCAGAGTCTTCATTTATGAATATCATTTTTAAAAAACTGAATGATCTGTCATTCATTATACATTAATGTCATCATAAAGTCTGGCGTCAGTCGTTTGCCGCAAAGCTTTTCACCTGTGGTAAAGGTGAGCTTACCTCTGACTTGAAGTCATCCAGGTAGACCAAACCTTTCTTCACCTCGTCCTTCTTCAGGTGACCAGAGGCATCGGAAACACTGGAGAAATTAAAAAAAAAAAAATTTAAAACACGATAATGATGAAAGTATTCATTCTAGAACCATCATTACAACATTACTGGATACTTTCTGAATACTGAAACTCAAATCTTGACGAAACACTCGTGCAGATTTTTAAGCAAAGATTTTTTTAATAAGCATCCCTTTAGATAAGCTTTCTTCAGTGGTGAGGGCAAAACGGTAGCTTTATTGCGAATGAAACGTATTCTAAGAACCACTTGAGAGTAGTTCAACAGGACCAACAAAGGAATATAAACCACCCACCCATCTGAGGGGGGGCGTAGAAACTTTGAGTCGGCCAGGTCAAAAGGCAGGAGCAGGTGCAAGAAATAATGGGGAGAATGTGTCAGTTATGAACTGCCTTCGAGTTGAGTTGCCACAAGAAGGGCGTGTTGTTGTTTTTTTTTACCGGATTCATTTGACACGTGCAAAAACACTGATAGCTCGAATAGCCCCAGGCTTACTCCATCTTAACGCTTAACTCTACTCCATTGTCTCCTACTTTGAACACGAGCTACTGGGGTTAACCCCGTGATTCACTAGCGCGGGCAATTTAACAACGCCCCGGATATGACTTAACGGGGTAGCCAAATCAAAAGAAACTGCGCGTTTTGTTTGAATCTGCTACGTGATTGTTGTTGAAAAGTTGCGTGCTTTCGTAGCCCTTTGACACAGTGTTGTTACAATTTTTCATTCGTTATTAGCATTTGCAATTATTGTTGGAAAGTCGTGTGATCACGTGACTCCTGGCTATAAATAGAAAACCTCTTGCTCATAGTGATCTTTTCTCGTGTTCGTGTACGAGCTTTTCAGATTTTGACAATTATTTTTTCATCAAAGTACAAAAAACTAGTGTAATATAATCAATATTAAAACTTGAATAAAAATTGCTTGCTAAACATTTTCTATTTTGTTTCTCAAAATTTAAAATTTATATTTCAGACTTTTACTTTATTTAAAAGTCACTACTGCAAAGCAACGACTAAAGTATACCTACTTCGCCAGGTCTCACCGAATAAGACTAAATGTTTCTATATTTCTATGTAGTAGCTGTTAAAATACTGCAAGGGCGCGCTGACCGAGCCCTAATTTTAGGGCTTTTAAACGGCCGGGCAGGGCCGTGTTTGAAATCAAGCCGTGCCGGCCGAAATTTGTGTGCCAAGTATATGGATTTTAGGCCCATAACAATGAAAATTCAGCCTATGAAACGGGCCGAGCCATAAAAAATCGGCCCGTGAAGTACTCTAGTAGAAATGTAAATGTAAATGTATAACATTAGGGCGCTACTTCGTATATCAATTAATACCCCAGCAGCGCCGGGAACTGCTAGTGCATATGGGATCACACAGTGTTACCTGCCACCCGCACGTGTCTCCGAAATCGGAATATGCAGAACCCTATTACATACATCCCAGTCGTGAAACTGGTACTCATTCATCGACCAATGAAGGATGAAAGGCTGAGTTGGCCTGAGCAGTGTGAGTGAATTCCTTGCTCAACGGAATTACGCCTCGCCGTGACTGAGATTTGAACCCACGACGGCAGGATGACAGCATAACTGCTTTCACCACTGAGCTACGGCGCCTCTGTAGTAGCTGCTATTCCGATCAATAGTAACAATAAAGCCAGAAAAAATGTACCGAGGAAATATAAAAAATTAAATAAGATCGGTAAAATTAGGTATCGCTAATGGCGTATATAAAATTTTTAGTCTTACAGCCATTTTATATATTTTTCAAGATTAATTTACTGCATTATAAGTTTTTATCTGCATGGTCCATGGTAAATACTATGAACAATATAAAAAGATTCCGGCAGCCATCAAAATTTAGCCCATGCGGTTTGACAGGGGCATATGAATAAACGGATATGAAATTTAAAACAAAATCAGAATTACAACAAATCACATCTTTGTGTATTAATTTATCAATAATAATTAAATCACATTTAGGTATAGAATACAGTCATAGAACATTACATTTAAAGAAAAGAAAGCAGACAAAAGTCACAAGTGAACACTTATTTTCATGCGGATTTGCATCAATATTACAGAATGGACAGTAGTAGTAGTATTAAATCTGACATGATTGATGAACATCATTTTTATTCAATTGTGGCAAAGTTAGGCAAACAAACGTTAAAGACCATCCATAACCCCAATTTCAGAATTCTGCAGGAGCTTTGATTTTTGCGAAAAAAATATCTTGACGTGCAGCGATTTGGGAAAAATCAACCTGGTTGGTTAGTTGGAAGAGATAAACAGAGAATGTAAGAGTAGAAGTAGATAGCGGTCACACTTGCGTCACTAATCTATCTGGTGACAATTCCAGGACAACTTTGCAATTTTTCTGGGTGGTTTTATCCTGCTCACGGTTTTCACGATCCAGAGACTGGTGGCTGTTAGCGATCGAAATGCGTCGTACATCTCTTGTACTTTCTCGCGCGATGTTAAGCTCAATGCAGAGTTGATCAAGCATGTCAGAAGCGGCTGCGAGTTTGGCTTCGATTTCTTCAGTCATGAATAGCTGTAATTTGTCTGCGTAGACATTCGGTGAGACTGGTAGCTCACGGGCTAGTGATGATCGCAAAGACATTAGACGTCCCCAGACATCGTCCCAACGAACTGAATAGTCACCTGATTAATAAAAAAACAAACAAAATTTCTGAATTTGTAATTCTACTATTTATTTAATTTACATTAAATTGTAAAACAAAACATTTTGTACCAACAACAACAACAACAAAAATAACAAATAAATGTCATAAGAGAACAATATTTTTTAATCTAATAGGTATATAAAAACACCTGTACAACTCCGGCAGCGATTCAAGTTTGCCAACAACGGATCTGCAGCTTTGTAGAGTTCTGCGTGATTTTCTTCGTCATTACAGGCTTCGGCGGTCAGCATCTTCTCGCAGTCGGCTCGAACTTGTTCAATTGCGTTCTCCAGAGCAGTTACTGCAGAATGTCTGTCCAGCTTGGCAACAAGACTAGCGGCCCGGTCGAAAGCGAAGCAGGCTTTGATTCGCCAGATTGTTTTGTATGTGGCGAGGATTTCTGATTCTTCTCCTTGAAGCTCTTTCGGGGGAAGATCTATGTAGAAAATTGTTTTTTCAATTTCTCTTGTTGTCATCTTGTGGTCTTTGTAGCGAATTTTTATCGACAAAACGTCTTTTCCTTTGAGCAGTTTTTTGTGTTTTTTAGGCAAAACCAGACGAAGTAGAACATGTTTTTCTGTGTCTATTCCAATTTCGTGAATGAAATATTCTTTTTTCAATTCTGAATTTATTTTAACTTCTTCTATTTCTCCGGTCGAAACCGACTGAGACTCGGATATAGTGTCGATGTTCAGCGGATTAGAACGACTGGGCGCCACCTTCACCTTGTTGAAGCTTCCCGTCAACGACTGGGTTCGCGGAGGTCGAGAAGTCGGCAGCGATCTCAAAAGCTGATATTCTTCCCATGCCGATGTAGAAAACTGTCCGTCGATGTGGGATGAAGTAACGACGGCGGTGGAATGCTGATCTTTCGATTTTTTTGGACCTTCGACATCAGGTGGTGCATCAAACTGAACTCCGTTCGTGGCCGAGACGAACACGTGAACTCCGGTCAAAACGGTTTCTTGTAGAGTAAGAAACGAAAGTAAGAGATCGGAGCAGATATCGGAATCTTCTCCTAGGTGGTGGAAAGCCCCGCTGCCGAATTGTCGTCCAAGGTTGAAAAGGGTCTCGGGGTAGAAGCCGCTAGCTCCTATGGTGGTAAACCTAATGAAGTAGTCGTATTCGAAGTGGCAGTCTTCTCGTACGCGATTCACTCTTTTGTTGATCTCTTTGGCGATCTCTTCGTAACAGACCATTCCTTCATTGGGCATTCCGTCGCTGAACAGTAGAATGTTATCGTTCGTACAGCGACTCCTGAAAATCATCGACCAATCAACTGAGTAATCAATGTGATAATCACTTAATCTGCATGTCAACAATCACTGTAATCAATCAATCACGTTGAATAAACTTCGAAGTAACGTAATCACCATCGGATAGTGAGTGGTTCTTCCCATTCATCTTCTTGACGGTAAGTGCTATTGATTAACTTTTTAAAAGTAGATGCGCCATATTTCGACCGTGATGACGATGAATTTATGAATGGCGACGGAATTTATTAATCAAATAATGGAGACAGCATTGCGTCGCTTGAATTTATTATATCTCTCATATTTATTACTTTTTTTTATGCAGCAATTAAGAAATTACATTAACAGAGGACAGGACGTGGCTAAATGAAGTTGTTCGTTTTCTACAATTAATAATCGACACTGTACATTAAATGCGTGTCTTATACAAAAAAAGCATTGACAGAATAAGTGGTTGGATAAACAAATTGAATGTGTTCCACTCCGTTTATTGGTAGTTGAATGAATGCTTGCTTGTCAGCTAGATGGTCGGTTGTTTGAATAGACTGGTTTTTTTTTTTTTTTTTTTTTTTTTTTTTTTTTTTTTTTATAATAGTTTATAGTCCTTTACACCATGTGTTTTAAGACTCTAAAGGCTGTATGTAGGAAGCACTTAAGTACTTCCTGTCGTGGATCAGAATTTGATCCTTTGAATAGACTGGACATGGCTTCAGTTTATAAGCTATCGGGTAAATAAGTTAACATGAGTGCAATTGATAGGTCTGGGTGGGCCTGGGTGGGCCTGGGTGGGCCAGGGTAGGCTCTGTGACCAGGAAAGTCCGTTACACAAAAAATAGGGTTGACTTTTATGTTCGTGTCATAAGAGAAAAATGTTTTTTCGTATCAAGCCTCTGATGCTTTGAAACTCATATCTTGATGATTTGATACAATGAAAAAGATGGACTTAAATATCTCACGGATTCAAACTCTTTCAGAGCATTTTTAGCGACAACTGAATTTTTTACTGAAAATAATATTTAAAAATTTCGTCTCCATCTATTTTTTTTAATATTTTTTTTAGGTAACAGCATTTTTTTCTATTAAAAATAAAATAAAAACCAACAAAATCAGAATTAAAACATTTCAATACTAACTTTTTACCAAACGTTTGATTGAATTGATCAATGGCGCAGAAGATACCAGCGGACATGTTAGTAACTCCTTTTATGGTAATTTCGTTAAAAGCTGCTGCCATTCGCTTCTGTGAAATTAGGCATTGTTAGGTTTAATAATAAGTATGGAGTTTTTCTTTTTGAGTGATAATTAACTGAAAGTACAGAACATCACAAAAAAGGATAAAAAAATTTCTATATGCAACAAGAGCAGCTGGGTTGGTACAATAAACAGTTTTATTTCTGTTTCATCGCAAACATTTCCAACAACATCTAAAAAAAACATTTATTTTTTTAAATAAAAAATGAACTAACTAACTCCTCTTGAACAGAATTTTATTCCACAAACGCACTAAACGCAGTACATTTTTCAAGTGAGAAAATAAACATAAGCAACTGTAAATCGAGTCTGTCGGTTTTTATTATATCGATGAATAATACCTAAGAAAATAATCAATACTTGAAAACTGCAAGTGACGTTGATGGAAATTGCGAGCAGAAAAGGCGGTTTTGAGTCCAAGAAAACCCTCTTCACTGACTCTTCAGGCAACAAATTTACAGAGGTTTGCTCGAAACCAAAAGTCAATCGAACAAATAAAGTGAGAGCTAAAAACAAAACTTTTATATAAAAAATATGTGTTGGCTTGAAATGGATAAACTGAATTGTGTTTGGATTTTCTGATAGTTAAATAAAGGTGTATACTTTAATATTTAAACTGTTTAAAAAGCTTTTGTTTTTCGTCAGGAAATATTCCACGACATTATGAGTGAGATTAGTTTTTCCTAAACAAATGATTAGATTGGAGTGGCTTAAATGTTGGTGACCATTCTCGTCTAAGAAAATGAACTCGCACAAAACTCTGATATACATATAAATATACTGGCGCGGTAATCTAACAACCGAGATACCACGTGATGGTAATTTACATAGAATCCACCAGAGTGGGTGCTAGGTCAACAGATGGATGTAAACAAAAGAGTTTGATGGAAAACAATCTGATGCCATTAGCGAGAAAATTAATCACTAATATTATGATCTGGATCAACATGCCTGTCTGTCGTGAAATTAGTCAACCCTTTCACTTTTCTGTTGAGAGCCCCAATTTTTTGGTTTTGTCTCTCTTTCTCTCCCTCTCCCTCTACCTCTCTTTCTTCTTTTCTCTCTCCGTCTTATTTTCACCCTCTCTCCTTTTTGTCTCCCCCTGTCTCTCAATTTTTTTTCTCTACTGCAGATGCCAACCGGACCATTTGCTTGATTGCACTCACGTGGTTGAGAGACGAACGTAAACAATCGATTGTTTGCTTACGTATCTCTCAATGAAGACCAGATGATGTGTAGTAGTGTAGTCGTATTTCCTGCACTGTCATTTGAAGTTGTTGTTTTTTATTTTTATCTTCTTCATCTCAATCAATCGGCGGGTTAATGCTTATTTTTATTTTTGTATAAGTTTTAGGCAGTTTTTTTCTTTTGGGTAATTTCTCTAACTCCAATAATCCAAACTTTCTTTTTTTTTTCACTCTCTCTTTTTCTCTATCTCTCTCTTTTCTCACTCTCTTTCTTTTTTCACTCTCTCTTTTTTTTCTCTCTCTTTTCTCACTATTTTTTTATTTCTCTCCCTTTTCTCGCTTTCTCTCTCCCCTTCTCTCTCTTTCTCTCTCTCACCAAGAGATTTCGTGTTGAAATAATGTTAAAAACTTTATCAGAAATTTAAATAAATCTGTATTACGTACAGTAGGCGTTTTGAGAATGATGGATTTTAACATGCTTATGCTTTGATGAAAAATATTACAACACTGTAGCAAAACTATCAATTACAGAATCTAAAAAACAAAGTTTTCCCACAAATCTTTTAATTTTTGATTTTGTTTTTTTTTAGAACATAGATCGAACCATTTTTGAAAATTGAAATGTAAATATATTTTATTTATTTATTTTTAAATTTCCAAAAATGTCATTGTCATCAAGAACGAATTCATATTATGTCAAGTTTCAGTTTGATTGGATGACGAAAAGCATGTAAATTTTCCCATCCAAGATTTGTCCACAAAAAAAGCAAGACCAAAATGTGAAAAATATAGATGTCTTATACATTTCTGCAGATAATTACAAAATAATATTAAGCTAATTTTAACAAATATATTTTTTTAAAGGGCATTAATTTAATTTGTCTGTATATTATCTTTGAACGTAACTCAAACTTGGAGTAGAAATAAAATAAAAATAAATTAATAAAATTAAAAATAAAGTTTTCAATACAGGTGATTTTATTAATTTTTTTTTATTTTATTTCTACTCCAAGTTTTAGCTAAGGCTTGTGATCTAAATTTTGATTTTAAAAGAGAAATCACTAAACATACGAAAAATTAAATGAAACCGAATACAAGCGTATAAATGCAAAGTAAAGTAGATGGACGGGACGAAACACGGCTCAGTACAGACTAACTCTGAGTGTTGTTAATTATTCGAACAGCGCTAGTCGAAGGTGTTTCTTCAGAGATGTTGAAATTAAAAAAAAACAAATTGTCTTTTATATAAATAAATGACGAGGATTTTCAAAGAATTGCTTTCATAACACTAAGACGGCTAAAACTTAACAGAAAAATGTCTTGTAATGATAAATTGTTAGCAGAAACGAAAAAAATGCGATCAATTGAATAGCAAAGTAAACATCACCTATAAAAAAAAATAAGTGAACAAATAATATTGCAGTGACATCGAGCAGCGAGCAATGAAAGGTTTACAATTATATTATTAAAATGATTTTAAAGTTATCACTAGCGGGGTGCCCGGCGTTGCCCGAGGTTTTTCTAATGTTTGTCTCTCTCGCTCAGGTTTCCTTCCCCGCTTGCTTTCCCGCTCCCGCTCGCTTTCCCGTTCCCGGTCGCTTTCCCGTTCCCGGTCGCTTTCCCGTTCCCGGCCGCTTTCCCACTCACGGTCGCTTTTCCGCTCCCGTTTGCCCTCCCGTTCCCGGTCGCTTTTTCGTTCCCGGTCGCTTTCTCGTTCCCGGACGCTTTCCCGTTCCCGCTTGCTCTCCCGTTCCCGTTCTCGCTCATTTATAGATTTATTCTAGAAAATTTAAAAAAAAATTATTACAAATGTTATTCATAGGCAAAGTACTATAGAAGCATCATTATATTAATACTAAGCAAACAACCTGATCTATATTGAGGAAAAGGCTTTTAACGTGATTACTAAAAAGCTAAGAAATCTTAAAACTTTTACCAAGTAAACCGTATAAAACGAGTTTTTTTTCACAAATCCCTTTTATTTCAAAATTTTCCGGCTGAATTAAGTACAATATCCTTATGTAACATAAGTTATGTTTATAATTTGTAATCGTTGTTTATTTTTTGTTCTTGTTTTTTTAATGGGCGCGGTGTTATGGTGACCCGTTCAAATCGCACCATAATCACCAGACGTGGTCGACTAGACAAAAATGACGAATACGCAGCGAGGGCCTCAAAAAATAAAAATGATATCTCTGTAAATATTTGGACCGTGACAATAAGCGATATGGAAATCGTCACGTCGGAATCAAGCATTATCTCTGTTGCTAGCTGAGCACCGTGCATTGCGTTAGTGTACATATGTAGCAGAGTAGAGAAGGGAATTTATGGAAGATATGTGCACATTCGTAGCACTTATTTGATAAATTAACTGACGCTTAAATAATAATGATGATGTTGATAATAAAAATATCATTAATTATATAATTCATCTCTTCTGTAAATAATTTGAATGTAATATATTACTTTTAAAATATTTTATTAACTTTCACTTGTCCGGATGTCCATTGGATGTCCGCGGAAGTTTAGCAGTTTTGAAGAACATTATAAAATTAACCTCTTTTATAACAATTTGTAGTTCAATTGAACAAAATTAAATATTAAAAAATTTTAAAAGCAAATAATTTTAAAAAATAATTTAAAAAAGCATTAACGGTTAACGACAACTAAAACTTTCATCGTCATAGTATTAATAAACATTGTTTGTTTACTAATCACCGGGGAAATTTTTTTTACAATGCGAAGTTTCTATGAACTTTTATCACAGTCTTAAAGCATGTTCTTAAATTAACTTTCACTTTTTACAATGTTTTAACTAATTTTAATTAACTCAAAAAAATATTTATAGTTTCTTTAGGATTTTTTATAAGTAGTTTGTTATCAAGCGCTATACAAATGACAATTATTAAAATAAAATTATAAAAATAAAATACTGATAAAAATTTGTGAAAAAAACACTACTTAATTTAATTTGATTTATGGAGTGAAGAACAATAAAACGTTTTAGAAATCAAGTAAAAAAAAGCTGATATATTCCAAACCTTTGCTTCCTCGGTCATCTTCTGAAGAGGGAAAGCAACCTCAGCCGTTGTCCCGAAAACGACCACCCCCAAGTGATCGTCAGGTCCCGTAAACCGCGCCAGTAGATGTCCAAAGAGCTTAAAAAAAAGAGAGACTTGTTTAATGTAATAATGTTGTTGAAGTCTTCGTTCTTATTAGTAGAAGACAAAGATTGTAGCAAGTAGAGTTTGTGCATGGTAATGCGGACACGGGGGATCAAGCATATGTTGTGGAAATGGGGACAAATGTAGCAAAGAAATCACGGTAATGGGGTTGAGGTTGTAAAATTATCACAGTGGAATTAAATCACATTTAAAACATTTAGTTATCAAATGTTGATAGATTGTTCAAAATGATGAAAAATTAATTAAAAATACTAATATACTAATAATTGTAATAAACGATCCTGCAACTGGTTTCTTTTTACCGCAATTCATCTTCATCATTTTTTAATAAATTTAAATGAATTTTTCAAAACATCAATATTTTTTTCTTGAAATTTCACAAAACAGTTCATAGATATTTGCTATTTGCTACTCCGGTTTTTACAGTGCTTAGTTTAGCTCACTAAGTGTGTATCGTCAATATTTGTATATTTTTGAACTTCTTCCCGTTATTCAATATATCCCAAATTGTGCATACACGTTCAGTTTTTAAGACATGATCAATTTTTTGAATTTTGACGTTTTAACGTGCTTACATTTAATTTGGTTAAAATATTTTTTATTTATATAAAAAAACGTTTTTTGACTAGAAAAATTTATAAGTCTCTAAAGCGTTTTTGATAATTCTTCAATGCAACAGTTTAAATTCTTTTTTTTTAATAAAGCGCTGTTTAAAAAAATGTTTTCAAATGCTTTACCTGTTTACCTGCAAATTTTATGAGCCGATGAAATTCTTGTGCCAACTACTATCGTAAAAGTAAAATAAAAACTGTTTTTATAACTTCAAGAGAAGACAATTGAAATAGTTTTGATTGTTTGTGAATTTTATGTGCTTTTGTTTCAGTGTGAAACCAGTTCTGTTTTCGAGACTTATTCACGTATGTGTAAATGAAACCAGCTTGTGGGGTCGTTAATTCAAAACCAAAACAAGTAAATTAAAAACGAATTTTTAAAACCAATGCTTTTATATGTAATTAAAACACAAATTTTGCAATCAATTTTTTCTTATATTACTCTTTTATTTTATATTAAAGTCGAAATATCTTAATTATATCGAAATATCGAAATTAATTAAAATTAACTAAATTAATTGACTTATTGTAAAACTAATAATTGAATATTGCATTGTCTTCTATTTTGAGCATGTATGCAAAATTTGAAAAAAATCTATCATCAGGAAGTGACTCAAAAATTGATTGCAAGATTTGAAACAGACAGAGAAACAGACAGACAGAGAAACAGAGACGACGAGTTAATAAAAGCATTGGTAAAAAAGGTTTTTTTATATAAAGTGGTTTTTATATACATCTACATAAATCCTTATGGCATCGGATGCGTTTATCAAATCAAACAAAAACTTTAGTTTCAAACATTTCGAACTCGGACAAACTTCAAATGCTGAAGTGCCTAACAAGAACTGATCTTGAACTCAACAGGAGACGAACTCGAACCAAAGTAAAACCTTTTATTTGGGGTTCAACCCCCATCGCTGATGAGTAGACCTCAAACACAAGCATCTGTAAATGGTGGACAGTTTCTACGGTAACCGTTTTACTTCCTGGTCAATTGGTCACAACCTGTTTGTTTTGCACTCCGTGTTTTTGCAGTTGAACGATTTGTTGCGTCATTGCTACTATTTTACTTCGTTCTAATTTCTGATTTTGCTCAACTATTTGAAACCAACATTTTTTCTCGATAAATTAAAATTGAAAAAATTCTATTTCTAATATTTTACATATAACTTATAAAACCTAATCTAAAGTTTGTTTATTTGACTGTGACAATTGAATTTATATTATTGCCGTGTTTTATATTTTATAAGTTCACGAGCCCATCTTTGAAGTATCATCACCACCACCATTACTTTCACCATCATTGTCATAAACATGCAATATTTTTAACAAAGCCGTAATGAAAACTTCATTTTCAATCTATAGAAAGATAAACATTTTCTTAAATACCAGCACTTAGTCCAGAAACATTCATCACTTAATTGATTCCAAGCACAACCAAGACAACCCCCAGGGGCATTATTTGGGGGCAGGAAGCCACGTTGCTATCTGAGGATTTTCGGATTTTTTTTGAAAAACGTGGCTAGTAAATATGGAAAAAATCAGCTACTTTGGAAAAAATGTATAAGGTTTTTGAAAAAAAAATGTAGGAAAAGCACCTACAGCTACATCTCCGGTCATCAGCTAGATTTTAAGAAAAATTTTACTATTAGGTGTAAACAATTTTGAAATGTATAGTTTTGTGAAACACTTTGCCCCACCCCCGTGCTTTTGCTCTTAAATTCGGTGAATAAAATACTGACAAAACCATCTATTTTGAAGTAAAAGTTCAGAAAGCTAGCTTAATTAAGAGTTAAAAAAAAACTTATTTTGCTGCTTTTTCCACTTACTTTGATCTTATCCAGTTTTGGAACATTTGAGTGTGTACCGTGCGGTTCTGCCATGCTGTGGCTGACGTCAATGACGCACACCAGTCGCATGGGGATCCTTGGTAGGTGTTCTCTTTGGCAAAAAGCATTCCTTGCCGGAATTTGGAACGGCTTCAGTTCCAGTAAAACGTAGACCTTTGAGAGAGAAATTAAAGGTTATTATAAACAAAAAAATTGTTTAAATATTGGCTCAGTTTGTGTTAGCGTTCTTGTGTACAAAGAATAGAAATTGCAAATCTGTAACTTTTAAGTTTAAAATATGTGAATAATATATTGTGAATATTTCTGCTATTCATAGCATCATTTTACAAAAATAATACTTCGCTTCGCAAAAAAGATTATTGTTAGTTCACATGCAGCAAATTAAAACACAAATTCATAATCATTCACACCAAGTGAACATGACAGATGTTTCTTAAAACTTGCGCCACTTCTAAGGTGTTCCTTTGAAACGATGGAGAATGTTGTTACACAGAAGGAGGTTGTATGCTTATGTGTGTGAGTGTGATATTTATAAACGGACCTCGTCGTGGCACATGCAAACATTTTACGAAAACACTTGCTTATGAGCGTGTGTACGAGAGATTTTCCTTACATTAAGATTTTCTACGAAAAACTGTGGTTTTCTCATAAACATTAAAATATGTTTGAAACAAGAAATTTATACTATTTTTTATTTTCAGCATAAGCAGGTTTAAAGTTATTGAAAATGCAAATTAAGTAGAAAACTTTAAAAAAAAAGATTTGATTTTTTAAAAAATTTACTTTTTTTTCCGACCGTTTTGATTTTAATCGCAAAAGCAAGAAAAATGGAAATCGTCACGATTTAATCGGCCAACCTTGTTCTCCAACCGGGTGCAGAAATGGTTTATTTCCAGTGATTCATCGTCGCCGCCGATTTTTTCATCTGCAATTGAAAACAATAGAACAACCATTGATTTTCACCATCCAGGAAAAAAGAGGGGAAAAGAGAAATGGAGAAAGAAAGAGAGAGAGAGAGATAGAAATAGAAATAGAAATAGAAATAGAAATAGAAATAGAAATAGAAATAGAAATAGAAATAGAAATAGAAATAGAAATAGAAATAGAAATAGAAATAGAAATAGAAATAGAAATAGAAATAGAAATAGAAATAGAAATAGAAATAGAAATAGAAATAGAAATAGAAATAGAAAGAGAGAGAGAGAGAGAGAGAGAGAGAGAGAGAGAGAGAGAGAGAGAGAGAGAGAGAGAGAGAGAGAGAAAGAGAGAATGCGTCAAAAGCTCTGGTCTGCAAGTTAAATTAAAACGAGTTTTCTGAACAATTAAGACCAACGAGAATCCTGAAGAATGAAATGATAATGGCGATGCAAGATGCAAGCATAACAAGGCATAGTAACAATTTAAGGAGCCTTTCAACTGAATTAATGAACAGTCAGGGGCGTTTAATTAATTGATTTAATTAGGAGCATTGTTGAAAATCCTCAATTCAGCTTCAAATTTCTTTTCTTTTACAGTTATATTTTGATCAATTAAGGTTTATTGAAGCAGGATTTAATTAAATACGTTTGAGAGTTTTGCTTTTACATTGTACTCATCTGACAGGAAGACAAAAATTAGCTTGACACGGATGAGATTAATATGGTTAGATTTCAGAAGAAATGCGGGCCTGGCTGTCTCTGGGCTTCAAGAAAAATCGTCTTTACTCTTGGAAAATTTCTTAAATATTCAGTTTTTCATGATCATGTGTTCAATAAAAATTTCAGTTACAAAATTTTGTCTAATAAAATTTAACGCACACGATTGATAAAGTATGCAGTAGAATGTCTTAAACAACTTCTACCTCCTCCCCTTACCTTCTCCAGCCTGCAATTTATTTGTGTCCCTTCGGGGAATATGGGGAATATGGGGCCTATGTCCCGATGATAAAATCTCGGAATTTTTTTTAAATTTTATTTACCAATCTATATATAAGCATTCCCTAATAAAAAAAAATAGATTAAGAAATTAATACCAAGTCTCATCTGCGATCAATATTTTCTTCCTCTAATAATCTGGCACGGCCATAAAAATCAAGAGCCATAAAATACGCCCACAACATGGCCTGATAGATCGCTCTAGCGGAGAGTCTGTTGCAGCGCGTCGCCGCCAGTATACATGGAAGCAATCAATAAAGCAACCCGAATGATGCCATTAATAATAATCGCTTTCCAATCCATTGTAACGTTAGATGCAGTCGTTTTGGTTGTTTGTTAAGAAAATCGGGTGGAATGAACGCGACGGTTCCATAGTCAGTGTGTCACATTACAAAGATGATTACATGGATGTTAAAGGTAGATTACAAAGAGATTGCAAAGCATATTACAGGTAAATTACAAAGACATTGCATGGATATTACAAGTAAATTTCAGTGAGACTACAAAAATATTACAGGTAGTTTAAATAGAATGGAGATGACATAGACATTTTATTGAGATTACAGGACACTACATGAAGATAATTCAAAAATTACATAGAGATTAAAGATAGTTTTTTTTTTTAAATAGAAAGGGTTTCACATTGCAGTAACATTATATAGATATTACAGGTAGATTACAAAATGATTATATAAATATTACAGGAAATTCTAATGAGATTACAGCAGTATTACAGGAAAATTAAATGGAGATTTTACGGATATATTATTGAAGTTACAGACTCACAGCTCTAGTTTTTCGCGCGCCATAAGTAATAAAGTAACTAAAAAACATTTTATGTTATAAATATGTAAAAACGCCATAAATGTTTAAAAATGGACGTCATGTCAAGCCATGAAATAAGATAACGTCCTACAAACAGCGCCAAACTTAGAAAAATTTACCTACGAGCATAAAGATTGTGTGAAAACCTATATATATATATATATATATATATGTATGTATATATGTATATGTGCATTTATTTATACATTTCAATGAAGTACGTCATACGTTTCAATGAAGCTATGGTAGGTACGTCGTGCCTTCTAGACGAGCAGATGCTTTGCGCGAGTGCTGCTACTTTATCAATATTGACAATACAATTTGCCAAGATCACGTATTTATACTATAGAGCTACACAACTCACCGCTCTGACTGTTCCTTTCCGAACTCATGCTGTTCCTACTAGACGAGGAGAAGGAGGGTAGGTTTAGTCCATTTGGTCCGGTAAAATCGGCAGTGGAGCGGGCCCGCACGAGCTGGAAGCTTTTATAGAATCCCGACTGCGCGTCCTCGTCTGCGTGTCTGACGGATCGCTCAGTGGGTGGTTTCCCTTGAGCGTTTTCGCTTCTCTAAATCGGCCCGTTTGACTCATGACATTAATGTCACGGAAATGTCGTATGTCAAACTGGCCTGGATCTGAGGCAAACTCATACGAAGAAGAACTGATTTCTTATCACGTTTATTAAAGACAATTGTTAGCATAAATACGCTCTACTCGCTATTGGGATAAGTTTAGAATCCTCAATAAGTCTTTAACCTATTATTATTATTGTTGTAAGCTTTTATAGACCTTATTTAGAACTGCATGTCTATGAATTTATAGTTAACAATGAAATTATTTGACGATTTTCCGCTTGTATTCTTCGTTCGCATTGTGCGTTAATTCGTACTTTCATAAGTGTTCAGTTGGTTTGTTGAGTTGTAGGAAATTTTAACGGGTGTAGAAAGGAAGAGAGGAGAAATAAAGAGAAAAGAGGGAAAGAGAGAAAAAAAAGAAAAAGAGAGAGGTGTTTACATTCCCTTCAAAACGAGCAAGTTGCATTGGTGCATTCAACGATGGTAATGACCCTGATGATGATGAAGATGAAGAAGATGAAAATGAGGGCAGGAAAGAGAGTAAAAGGATGATGGCTAGTGGTGATGGTGTTGATCCTGTTAGGCACGCATCTTTTGCATACAGGATCGCAAACAACGCATAAGCTGGTACAACTGCGGTTATCACCTAATTTTCATTCTGCAATTTCTTTGTTTTATTACAACATAGGTAATAAATTCTTTATTTTATAGATATTTTTTATTGAAGCGTCTTGAATAGGTGAATTTAGTAGCTCTCGGTCATGTTTGGTATTTTTCAGAGAAAACAAGTTTATTTGAATAATTTTTCCATCTGGAAACATCCAGATGTAAGAAAAGAAGAGCCAGAACTAATAAAAAAGAGAAAGAGAGATACCGAATTTAATTGACTGACGAAAACATATAAGAGTGATTATAAACAAATGATAAATGTTAATAAAATTAAATTAACAAGTTTAAAGAATTTGAAAAAAAACTTTGCAAATTAAAAATTAAAAAGCTTACATTAAAAGTAGGGAGCGGGCAAAACAGCAAAATGGCGTGATATAACGCTTCAAAACCAGATGCATAAAATATTATTATACTACATATGAACATATAACTATAACGAGTATAACCTCATTATAGGTCTCCAGAATATTATATCAATGAGCTGTGTCACAAAAAATACCCCCAAGATTTCATCATGTCATTCGTCCAGACAATTAAGATCGTCCCCACAAAAAATCGGATTCATGTAAAAACACGAGGTATTTCAACCAATTATATAGGCTATTTTATTTTCATCATGTAGGTCACCTGGTCACCGTCTGGTAATGTTGGTTATTTGTCAAAGATATCATCTTGCATTTGAGCAAAGATATCATCTTTAACACCGTAACATGATGCCATGTTTATGGGTTAGATGTGTTATTTGTTATTGTTTTTAAAAACCAAACGCTTCCTTGTCCTTGACATTGATATTTTCTCAGTGGCTGCAATACTTCAACGTTTGCAATAATTCAACTTTTAGCTATTGAAAAAAAAAACTTAAAATAACTTGTTAATTTTGAGTTTTTAACAGTTTTATGAAAAAAATGTTTGTTTTAAATAAATTTTTATTTTATAGGTTCTTGAAGTTTACAAGATAATATATGTCTGATTTTAAGGTTGCTTTGTTCGCTGTTAAATTGTTAACAAGAAAACAATAGAGAGAATATAGAAAGAGAGAATGGAGAGAACCAAGAGAAAGAGAGAGAGAGAGAGAGAGAGAGAGAGAGAGAGAGAGAGAGAGAGAGAGAGAGAGAGAGAGAGAGAGAGAGAGAGAGAGAGAGAGAGAGAGAGAGAGAGAGAGAAAGAGAGAGAGAAAGAGAGAGAGAGAGAGAGAGAGAGAGAGAGAGAGAGAGAGAGAGAGAGAGAGAGAGAGAGAGAGAGAGAGAGAGAGAGAGAAATTTCTTATCTTTTGGCTTCCTTCTTCATCAACAGCCAATAAATAAATAAAAAACGCTTTGATAGATGATGCATCTGTTAAGTGTATCGTTTGATATGACTGGATAGTTTTTACTGCCTCGTTTCTATATTATTTAAAAAATTTCCTGTGTTTCGTGAACTTAAGCTTTAGAATTAGATAGAGTAGTGAGTCACTCGATTGCCCGTCAAACTACTCATGGAAAAATATTATGATTATGATGATGACGATGATCGTCGGATGGTGAGGGTTGAGGGTGTTGTTATTTTTTTGATGGTGGTAATGTCGGTGTGTGCGGTGGCGATAGTGGTGTTGTTTATGAAGATGATGACGACGACAACGATTAATGTCATTTAAAAAAATAATAATTCAGGTAATAATGATGATAATAAAAATTCTCTTTCTTCTTCGTTCACTTTTAACTTTTCAACTATGTATTACAATTAACGACATTAGCTCTACTTCTTCTATTACCAATCAGCCTCGCATATTTTCCAAATTTGCAGCTGAAACATTTTTTCATTTATAGAATATCTGAATAAAACTATTAACTCTATGTCTTCTTCTACTTGCTCTTTAGATTTTATTCCTACTCCTATTTTCAAAAAATTATCTCTTATTTTTTATTCCCTTTTTGCTTGATTAAATTAATCTATCTTTATCTCCATCTAAGTGTCCATCCGGACAAATGAAAATTAATAAAAGCTAAGCTTATAATATAAAAAGAGAATAGAAAACTGAGTCTTTCAATTGCACACCAGCATTGAGATTCAAACTAACACAAATCAAGGGAGTTGTCGCTTACGATCACAGCTCGAATTACACCATTTCATGCTGTAGTAGTTCTTGAAAACATCTGGAACTAAATGACCGACCAGTCACGTTGGAATCGTCAGATCGCTCTGAGTTTATGGAGAGAACACGTGCAAAAGTATTAGAATCGCGATCGAGCGTGATTGTCTGGGTCAGCATTAACCCTGAAATTAGTTTTGGGACTATTTGTATATTATCTACGCACACCCCTCCTCCTTTTTTTCTCTCAAATGCTCATACATTTTTAGACCCCCTCACCTTATGCGTAATTAGGCACACCTCTTCCCCCCGCAGTTTAAAAATGCATAAAACCACCCTACTGTAAACCAGAAGTGTACAGTTGTACAGTTGCCAATTTCCAGGGAAGAACCAAAACTAAGATAAAGTCGGGTGCCGAAAATGTTTATATTTTCTCTTAAAAAAATGGTCGATGACCGACGGAATAAGGGTTGTCCCGTATCTGATTTTTCAAAAAGAATTTAAAATTGAGCGTAGTTGCTGAGATAATTTTACATGTGTTTTGTTTGCGTCATAATAGTTATTATTATTAGGCTAAATATAAAACCACTGCTAACTTTTAAAATTGCTGAGAACGCGACGAATTTATCATACATATAGCGCATCGCTGATTTCTAACCTTTAATTGTAAATTTTTATCTTGCTTAAAGTAGGAGTCAATTGATAGAGTTAACTTCAGAGTTAAGCGTTAAAATGGGGTGAGCCTGGAGCCACATCGGTGCAAATGCGAGTCAAACGAATCCGGTAAAAACCAACGCTCATGGAGCTTGCATCATGAATACAAGCTGTCAAACTCTTTACACGATGTCAAAGACGGCAAGTTAGCTGTATTGTATAAAGACGTGATCACAATGCTCTTTTACTACGACTGTTGTGAGTTGTTTCTAACTTCAGACGATTAAAAAGTGCGTTTTACGTCTGTACTATATACGTTCAGAACTCTTTTAAAACGTTCATAATATGCACATATTAAACTGACCCCAAACCTATAAATAATACTATTTAGAATGGGTTTTGTGGCAGCCATATGGTCCCAATCAATAAGCATTTAAAGCCACGATAGATAACAAAAGTTATTTTTATTTTTTATTAAAATAAAATTAATGAAGGTTTTTGTACAGCTCGTCATTCTCAGATTGGAACCTGTACAGTACTGAGGTCAGCTCACGCTGGCATCGTCTCCATAGATCATGATCAAGTTCGCTGATTACCGAACGCATCCAGTCAACAAATGCTTCACGTTCACCGCTCTGGCTACGTTGCCGCTGGATGTGCTCTTCGTAAATAGCGAGAACCTTGGATCTTTCTTGCATCTCAGCAATAATGGTTTCTTCTGCGTCGAGGAGTCGTTTGGATTGGTCTAGACTTGAAGTAGACGATGAGCTACCGTTTCCGTCCTGATGTTCGTCAGCTGTTTTATTGTCAATCTCCATTTCGGCATCAACAAATGTTTCTTCTCTGGTTGAAGGACGAATCGACTTCGCAGACGCAGCCATTTTTTTGTTGAGCTAAAGCACGTTAAACATAGCGTAATCGATCTCGTAATTCAATTGTCCTATTGCTTACATTGCTCTTACTGCTACAGAGTTGAAATTAAATTTTAAAACAATTCAATACTTACGCAAACATTTGTCCTAGACTGAATCTCGTGAACAAAAGGTGCTAGAAACTGGAAGTTGCTATACACCCACTCATCCCTCTTAGTCATTTCTGGATCATCCTGCAAAGATTTCTTTTTCTTCAAACGGCCAAACCGGGTTCTGAGGCTGGTGTACCAAATCTTGAGTTCAGTTGCGTCTTTACCAAACTCCGTTGCCTTGTCCAGCCAGAGTTTCTCTTTTTTGTCAATATCTTTGTATGTTTTTAGTTTTTTATCGTATATTATAGGGTTATCTTTCAGCCACGTAACCATGTTCTGCTCCTCCATTTCAGTCAGAGAACTGCAAAGTTTCTTTTTCTTGCTCTTCTTTCTGGCCGTTCTGGCGAAACTGGCAATCCTGATCACACTGGCTGCGTCATCACTTTCATTGAATTGTGTGGCTGGAGACATTGATGCTTCAAGCTGAGGAATTAAAGTTTCCAGAGTAGCAGTAGTTGATGCTTTCGTTCTCCAACGTCCATTCCTTCTAATTTTTGGTGCCATTTCAACTTGTTATCAAATTTAAAGAATAAAACCCCTCTATATTTTAAATTACAAAAGCAAACAAAGCGAATTACAGTTGTATTTTAGAGCTATATATAGTCTTGCCGAGCGCGGTGTGCACGTAGCCCAAGCGTGATTAGCTCGTACACATATAGGATGCATTGAACAAAGCGTAGATAAGGCGCAGTGAACGTAGCATGAACGCAGTGTATGGGAGCCAATCGGTGTGCAGCAGTTTAGTTAAGTGTACAAAAAAAACTAAAAAACCATTCGGCGCACTGAAAACGTAGTCAACTTGCACTGTGGATGTATATATATGAATTCATATACGTTCACACTCTCTCTCATCACGTTTAACTCAAATCTTAGAACGCGGTATGATCGCTATGAGCGTATATGACCTATGAGCGCATCACGAATCCGTAATCATGAGAGTTTATTGAGCTCTTGAACAAACTAAATTGTATTTTGTACGACCATATATGACCTATTTGATTAACCAATGGCCGTTTAGATTTCGCCTTTATAATCCCTCTCAGGGGTATCATTTGGGGGACAGAGGAGGAGGTTGCCCCCAGGGACTTTCAAAAAAAGGCATCAGTTATTTTATTTGGAGGCAAAAGTGTCTAATTTTGGAAAATATTTAGAAAAACTACCTCCAACTACCCCACTCCCGCCTCGGTCATCAGTTATTATTGGTGGAAAAAGTGAAGCATTTTGTAGAAGAAATTTAAAAAAAGTTTGGTCTCCCAAAGGATTTGCTGAAATGATTCTCCTGATCCCTGATTTCGCCCTCGTTTTGCTCCAACTCTGCTCTTTAAAGAGTCATTTATTAACAAGAAATGTATTATGAGAATTTTTATTTTTCTTTTCAATTTGTATAAATGTTTTTTTATATTTTTTGGTCAATTAATGTTATAGATTTTGTCATTACAAGTCTCTTCAGAGACTGTTATTATTTGTAGCCACCTGCCTATGTAATCAACTATTTGCTATTATTATCTACGTGTTTTTTTTATCACCGAAACACAAATAATCAAAACAGCCCAACTGCCTAATAAACTTAAACGAGAGAGAAAACATGGCCATTACAATTATATACAATTTATATACTCAATCAAACTCGTGTTCCAGTACATATGGCAAATCCATATTATTATCTCATTAACTAAAAAAGAGAAAGAGAGAGAAGAGAGAGAAGAGAGAGAAAGAGAGAGAAGAAGAAAGAAAGAGAAAGAGAGAAAAAGAAAGAGAGAGAGGGAAAGAGTCAGCTTGCTTGCACTCGCGCATGCAATGCAAACGGTATCGTATCGATTCGAAGAGCCTAGGCCTGGCGATGGATGTAAATATGCTAATGAGGAAGGCCGGAAGAACGGTTGACTGACAACACGACGAACAACACAACAATTTCACCAGCTGAGCAGAAGAAGCCAGGAAAGCACTGGCGAGCTTCGTTGGAAAGTCGTGGTTTTCAGACGCAGAGCGAGCACCGTTACCGGGCGGCGAATAAAAAAATCAACAAGTCTTTTTTTAGGACATCGGGGTCAAGATTGGGAGACGGACGACTGGTTGAAGAACAGAGTTTGAATGATATTGGATTAGTCTAGTGAAAAGATAGTGGAAATTTTTTAACGTTTTTAAAGCGAATTTCGAATCATGAACATCAACAAGTTCATTTATGGTCCAAATATGGCGGGACAGAGCCTAGTCGATCGTGTCATGGCAGCCAAGCACAGTCTCGCCGGCCAGGGATTGGCCAAATCCGTGTGCAAGGCCACGACAGAGGAGGTCATACCGCCGAAAAAGAAACACGTCGATTGTGAGTTTTCGCGGTTTAATTCGTTTGATGAAATGATGTAACTTGTGATCGGATAGTTATGTTCTGGTACCGTCAGATCTTAAATTTAAATGAGGTGATACCAGCTGTCGGTACAAGTGAGCAAAAAAGGATACTGCGTTGATTGCAAAATAACTGGTCAAGTTTTATTTTTAATGAGTGATTAGGTAGGAGTTCAAGGTGCTCATTATCGGTGGTTGTGAAAGATTAGGTGTTCCCTTGCAAGCAGTAGTGCGTGCAGCACTGTATATTCTTATTATACCTCGCAAGAGTAATTTCTATTTACAGTTGCAGAATAAAAAATATCAAATAATTACTACTTCTGGATGACTGATTGACTAGTTATATATTTAAAAATGATAGAACTAAGAAGCAGTTGAGAGTTGAACTGTGAATTTACTTGTCCTTTATTTGTTAGGCAAATTAAATTAAGTCCTATTTTACTTATAATTAGCAAAACAATTTTTTTTACTTTCTTGCATTTACTGTGTTCCATATTCATGAAACTTTCTTCATTAATTCAAATTCATTCTTCTCTTTCAACTTTATCTGTGTCTTTTGAACATTTCCGAGACCTGGGAACAAGTCTATATTGCTGCTTCATAACTTCATAGCAGCGAGCGAGCGGTTTTAAGTTTCAGTAAAAGGGATTATAATCATGATAGACATTTTTCATCTTTAATTGACTGCTTATATACAGTAGTGGAGCGGAGGTATACCGTAATCTAATTTGGTTATAGACATTTTAGTTATAATAATAATAATAATTTGTTTAAAAATCAAAAGTTCACTTTTATTGAATACATCCAGATCTTGTGCAATGTACAAATGAACCAAATGTTTCGATACCTCAACTAGCTGGGTTGCTTCTAGAAAGAAGTCAAAATTTCAGTTGGGTTTCTGTCTACAAGGCGTTGCTGACCACACACAGCCTTATGAATCATGGGAACGAAGTACGCTTACACTATCCTAGGAGATGTTGTGTTGTGTTTGAAAGTTTGAATGTATTGTGTGTGTTTGAATGTAGTGTGTGTGTTTTAATGTAGTGTGTGTGTTTGAATGTAGTGTGTGTGTTTGAATGTAGTGTGTGTGTTTGAATGTAGTCAATGTAGTGTGTGTGTTTGAATGTAGTGTGTGTGTTTGAATGTAGTCAATGTAGTGTGTGTGTTTGAATGTAGTGTGTGTGTTTGAATGTAGTGTGTGTGTTTGAATGTAGTGTGTGCTTGAATGTAGTGTGTGCTTGAATGTAGTGTGTGTTTGAATGTAGTGTGTGTGTTTGAATGTAGTGTGTGTGTTTGAATGTCGTGTGTGTTTGAATGTAGTGTGTGCTTGAATGTAGTGTGTGTTTGAATGTAGTGTGTGTGTTTGAATGTAGTGTGTGTGTTTGAATGTAGTGTGTGTGTTTGAATGTAGTGTGTGCTTGAATGTAGTGTGTGCTTGAATGTAGTGTGTGTGTTTGAATGTAGTGTGTGTGTTTGAATGTAGTGTGTGTGTTTGAATGTAGTGTGTGTGTTTGAATGTAGTGTGAGTGTTTGAATGCCAGTTGGTGTGCTTGTGTCCATAGTAGTGATAACATTAGTAACCGGGAATATTTCTTACCACTGGTGTAACTTCAAATACGTTGGCAGAGGTTCACTCAGTATCTTGCTTCGAACAACTGCAGTTTCAAGCTAGAAACATTCACTGACAAAAGCTCTCCACAAGGTCTGTATACAAACAAGCAAACTGTTTTTTTTTCTCTAGAATTATTTTGTAATCTTTTTTTAGGTGAGATTGCTTCCAAATAAATAAGAGAATGACTTTTATCTTATCCTCTTTACAGGTTACGACATGTCACCTTACATCAGAAGATACGCAAAATATCTCAACGAAAAAGCGTTGGCTTATCGGCTGATGGCTTTTGATTTCTGCAAAGTCAAAAAAGGGTAACCTGTTCAGATTTTCATTTGTATTTTTATATTATGTTATATATTTTTGTATTGTTAATTTTCGTATTGTATATTATTAGTGTATTATTATTATATTATTATTATTGTATTATTTATTATATATTTTCATATTATATAACTTCAACTGTGCAATATTTTATTGTATTGACTCTTACTATACATAATTGTATTGTTGTTATTTTTGTATCTTCTATAATGTGTATTGTGATTATATAACCCACTCTCTACTCAGTTCAGTGGATTATTGCTATAAACTGCTCGTAAATGAAAGTTTACTGGTCCCATCAGAAAAATGCATTCTTTATCAATCCTTTTTTAAATCGCTCCGCTACATTGATTGCTTGCTGTCGAGAATTTTATTTATTTTTATTTATTTAAACTTTTCTAGGAAAGACGATGGAGTATTAAGAGTGATGGATTCAGACAAAGTAATCACTTTCTTTTTCATCTGTTTAGCAATTATTATTGGTAATTCTTTTTTTTAATTTTATCTAAATTCATGTCACTTCCAGCTTTTGAAAGCCCTCCCAGCACTACAAGGACAAGTTGATGCTTTATTGGAATTTGAGGTGAGATACTAAAGCAAAAAACAAAATTTTTTAAACTGGTGAATATATTTTCAGTTGACTCAATCATGTCATTTTTCATAAATGCTTTCATTAACTTCCAATCTCTGTTTCTGTTTTTTCCAATCAATTTTTGAGTTTTTGTTCATGATGATAGATTTTTTTTCAAATTTTTGTGTTGATCTGAATAAATAAAATTAAAAATATAAAAAGACTGTTTTTCATGAGCAGTGTCAAGTTTGTTTATAAAAGCCTGACTAACTTATATTTATGAATGAAATAAATTTACATGAATCCACAGAGTCATATTTTATGATCATTTAAATTAATTTATTAATTTATTGGATTTATTTTACACATATATTGTATTTAGATTTGTTCTAGAAATGTTTTATTTAAGTTTATTTTCTAGATATTAAACTTTTTTTATTCTACAAATATTATATTTAGATTTATTCTATAAATTTTTTACTCGACTTGTTTTCAAAGTTCTCAGTTATTTTTCATTCAAACAAACTAATGACGACCGGGATACGTTTTGAAATTCCAGGTAACACCGAGCGAATTGAACAATCCCGTCATATTTGCAAGCTTTATGATGCTCTTCAAGGACTTAATTCGGCTGCTGGCTTGCTACAATGATGCTATCATTAATCTTCTTGGTTGGTTTTGTTTTTAATTATTATTATGTTTACAAACTTTTATTTAGGTTACAATCTCTGTTTGTGTGTGTGTGTGTGTGGATTTCTCTGTACGCAAATATTGCAAGTAAAATTTAACCAGCTTTTTGACTAGCCAGGAAGCTGAAACTTTCAGCATAGCTTTATATTGGATGACAATACATGATTCAATTAAAAAAAAAACCTTAATTTGAACATCTTTCGTATTTCTAAATCGAGTGTATTCGAAATTAAAGTTTGTGTTAAAAAACTCGTTTTTTTCTTTACTTGTTTTTTTTTTAACATTTATTTTTTTCCATTTTACTTTATTTTATATTTTTTGTTTTATTTTCAAGTCATTACAGTTCATCTCTTCAAGCCTGTTAGTTTTTTTTTTAAATTTAATAGTTTTTGTTTTAAGCTAATCATGAATTATTTTATAATTTTTTTATAATTTAATCTCTATTAATAGAAATTACCTTAACTAGTTTTTTATTTCTGATTTTATAAGTTACGTCCAATTTCGATTTTTTTCTGTTTTATTTTCAGTTTCATTGTTTTTGATTTATATTTTTGTTGATAACTCGCTATTCGTGCACGTTGAAATATTAAAACTTATTTTTATGTCAAACATTATGTTCCTCGTGACTCGGTAATGAAATGTAACGTAATGTATAGAACATTATGTTCATCGTGACTCGGTAATGAAATGTAATGTATTGTATAGAACATTATGTTCCTAGTGACTCGGTAATGAAATGTAACGTAATGTATAGAACATTTGTAAAGCGCCTCTTTATAGCAAATCGTCTTTTCATTTCATTCCAGCAAAGTTTTTCGAGATGAACAAAAAGCACTGCAAAGAGGCTCTGGATCTCTACAAGAAGTTTGTGACACGCATGGAAGGAGTCGGAAAATTCTTTCAAGTGGCCGAGGTATGTGTGAATGTTGCTTTCTTGCGATTGTCCGAGGTAGGTGTGAATGTTGCTTTCTTGCGATTGTCCGAGGTAGGTGTGAATGTTGCTTTCTTGCGACTGTCCGAACGGAGTCTTCTGATATCAATCTTCTTTTTTTATTCACCAATGTTTTAAAATGTATCGATTTGCCTACATTTGCGTAAAACGTTTTTTTTCCAGAGTGTTGGCATTGATAAAGGAGACATTCCGGACCTTGCACAAGTCAGTTCATTTTGTTTCTACACACACACATAATTATAAATATATATATATGTATGTATGTGTGTGTGTATGTGTGTGTATGTGTGTGTGTGTTCTCATTTTCTGGGTTAACAATTTTTAAGATTCTGAGTTTAGATCTTTCACGTATTAGTTTTTCCACAATGGTTTTTAATTGCAAACTCCGACTGCGGTTACGATAACGATGTCGACAAAAAAATGAGACGATTATTTCATTTCGCCTTGCAGGCACCTTCGACACTTCTGGAAGCTCTGGAGGCCCACATGAAGTCCCTAGAAAGCTCAAAGAAAGGATCTTCGAAATCACACCCGGTGATCGAGAGCGCCATCAGCGATTTCACAGCCGTTGCGAACAAGTCACTTGTCGGCCAGCATGCCGAAGACGAAGTTACTTCCGACTATTTCGCTTCAGAACCTGAGGTGTGTATGCCGTTCAGGTGTTTGATTGATCAAAATTTTTATTTTCAGCCACTAAAGTATAATTTTACGAGATTATATAATTTTCAGCCACTAAAGTATAATTTTACGAGATTATATAACGCAAACTTATTCGGTGAGCAGAAGTTAATTATCAATAATCGCTGATCCAGATTTTCTATCGTAACCTATCCTAACTACTTAAAATCTAATAGATTCGTGTTTGTTATTTTAGTATATCATAAGAAATGTTCAATTGGAAAACTTTTTTCTAAAAAGATTTTTATTTGACCGACAGCCGGTAAAGACATCCTCGAATAACCCGTTTGCTAATTTTGGAGACGATGAACAAACGTCGAACGTTGAAGAAGTTGAAACTGTGGTCGAGGACAGCAGTGCCACGTCGGGCTCCAAGAAGAATCCGTTCTTGACCGGAGACTTTGACGCTGTCGTTACAGAAGAGGATCCTTGGAATTCACTACCAATCAACCAGAGTAATATAGATCGACTCTCTTCGGTGCTTCAAATAAATCGATCAAAATAAATATTTGTAGAGCACCTTTTACATAGCTTGGCAGTGTTGTTCTTTTACATGTCTCATATAAACACGGTTTTATCTTCTAGTGTTCCAATAATGTAGGCTACTAGAAAGCGACTGGGAGTTGAACCTTCCACCTTTTGCATTCAAGTCTGATGCTCTACCAGCTATCCTAGCACCTGCGATAATGTCTTGGGCTTTTCACGGCTGCAGAGTAGTTGTGATATTTATAAGCATTTTATACTCTGAACTCTGAACTACTCTGAACTGTTTCATGCATGTGACTGAATAATAGTTTTAGATCAGATGTTATTTCATCGAATTTGTGTCGCCATTTTTCAGATGTCGACGTGTCGGGATTGAGTCTTTCAGCCAATAACGACTTCAATGCAGCGTTTGACACAGCATTCACCAACGATCCAGGTGTGTATTAAATTATATATTGTTTATTTTCTATTTTATAAATAAATTGTCTGCTATCGCAGTTTTTCTTTCGCATTTGAGTATCTCGTGCAGTTGAACAGGATAAGTTGTAGTGTATCGGTAACTTTGTCTCTGAAAATATCATACAAATTGTTTTTTGGATGCGTAAATTTTGAGTTTTATCAAAATTTGTTCAATTTCTTTTGCTTTGTGGAATAATAAACAAATTTCTGCAAAAATTATCCGAAATCCTTATCAGTTGTGAGTTGATGAACTTGAAAACATTTTTGGATAATAGCTAGCTAGCAGGTCATACAATTAACTTGTCAACTCATTTTTTTTAAATAATTTTTACATTTCAGGTAATGATTCTTTGCCCATAGAGGAAGAGGATGTCGCTACCGCAGATGACAGCAATTTCACACATCCCATTGCAGACGTTGAAAACTACTATACTGAGTCAGTTACTTGAAAATTTAAACCTGGGGATTTAATTCAGCCATTGTGGGTATCTGTAGGGCAATATCTTCACCCCTGATATGAGTCTGGAGTTTAAAGCAGTACTGAGTCCTGGTGATTTATTGAAAACTATCCAGTATTTATCAGTCATGCAAATAAATAGGGTAACAGTTGTATTGGCTCAGTGGTTGAAGAGTTTCTAATCTCTTGAGATGAAAGGAACTTATTTCGGCTTTCGCGTACAGGAGTAATGCTAGTAAACAGCTTTAGCATAAAATTAGGTTTACTTTTTGCACATGCCAAACAAAATTGGCTGCTTTGTACAGAGGTAGGTAATATATTAAGAAGTTGTAGCTTCTCCCGGTATGTTTAACCTCTGCTCAAATATTAGCATTGCTAATGTTAATTGTAGCAGGTGGTTTAAATTTTGTTGAAGCTTTTTTTTTTTAATCTCTGCAGTTGTCCCTTTATATTGTAAAAATCGAGTTTTTTTTTTCAATCAAAATTTTCTTTGTTATAGAAATGACGGGGCAGTGGGTGACGAAGCCCCCGATGCACAACTTGATCAGACACAGCAGCAAGTCGTCCAGGGACTGGATGTGGACCCGTTTGCAGATTTATTCGGGAAGAAGTATGCTTTATTTATTATGTTCTTTTTCTTTTTAAAGCCAGATGAACGCGCGACTAATTAAAACTTTTTCTGTTTCTCAGCTGACGAAAGATGGCGTTGAAAATTTGATTGCCGAAAGAACCTCCATGACAATGAACAAGACGGACCATCTGAATAATAACAGACTATGTTGAGAAAAATGACGACTTTGACGTCAATCTGAGAAAGAAATCCACAGGATGATGATGATGCTCATTCTTCGATTTTTATTATGTTAGCGTCCGTCTGTCAGCTTAATAATAATAATAATCAAGGTTTAGTTTTCACGCACGTGAAAAAGATACTGACTTGTATCTCGTGCATCGATTGCTGTATGTGATTTGTCGGTCGCAATGTGTTTTACTCGTGCGATGATGTCGTTAAGTTTGCTTTTCCGTTTAGAATTCATTTGCTTTGTTCGACCCAGATATAAATGTGTTTATCGTTTCATCCATCCCAGTTCGGTCATAATGGTTTTAATCTTAACTGTCTTAGGCTGTTGCGTGTTACGCTAGTTGGCCGTGTGGCCATGTTATGTTTGACGATCCTTTTCACACATTATATATATATATATTCTTATATGTACACAAGTAGTTTTATAAAAATAGAAGATTTATCACGTGTCAACTTGATGAAATCCAATCTTTGTGATCATTGGTCTGGTGCAGGGTTCTCATTTTCGAACAATCGGGGACCAACGAATTCCTGGTGGGAGAAGCAGATATGTCACTTTCAATTTTTTTTTTCAAAACTTTCTCACTTTCTACTCCCAAACAAGCTGATGAACGGAATTACGGAATGGGATAGTCATTGGTAGTTTTCCAAATATTTAATTCCAGGTTTTTACTTCATTTTCCAAAAACGGATATTCTAATGATAATCATGTTAAGGATAATTTGGAGTGTGAGTGCGTCTTTCTCACCCTCGAGTGTCTTTATTGTTGCCCGTGGTTTTTAGAGGGTTTTCTATCATTTTTCTCTCGCTCCCGTTTTCTTCTCCGCTCGCTCTCCCGCTCCCTGTTACTTTTAGTCAGGTCGTTGGATAAAAATTCTCTTGAAAGGGGTGGAAAAAAAACCATTGCAAGCGATTTAAGATATTTTCAAAAGTTAGATAATTTAGTTTTTAATCCAAACCCACTGTTAACAGCTTGTAAAAACCTTGTTTAAATGAGATTTTGGAGCGAGTTTGATAGCCTACAACAGGTGAGTGATAAGTTGACCGGCTGATCTGAAACTCCTCACATACGAAACCCGTAATTAAGTTGCGACAAGGATTTCTTATTAAAATTGTAAGCTAAATAAGTAGATTAGTTGTTGTATTTAAATGACATTCAAATATGAAAAATGTATACTCATTTTCATATGTATTTTGTAATCAAGCACTTTAATTGGATTAGAATGATTAGGTTACAATACAATACAGTACAAAATAACATTTATATCGCATCCTTATAAAAAAAGTCTTTGGCAAAAGCGCACAGTTCATCAATATTTCCTAATCGAGAAACTTATTAAAAAGATATGTCTTTAATCTAATTTTAAATTGATTAATGTATTTAGAATGGCAATATGTACTATTCCAGTTAGTCGGGCCAGAGATGGCAAAAGCTCTGTTTCCAAATTGGAGACGAGACCGGACAGAGACGAAGTCGTCTCTGCTAGCAGAACGAAGACGCCGCCTTGCAGGGAGCGACGAGCATGGTGAAACGAGAGATGACATATAGGAGGGAGAAGATCCAGTGTAGATATTAAACATTAAGAGGCATATTTTAAAATTTATTCTAGCAGGGATAGGTAACCAGTGAAGTTGACGTAGTATTGAAGTGATGTGGTCTCGGGGACCGAGATCTTTGACAAGCCGAGTAAGGGGTTTTAAGGACGATGATGGTAAACCTGCCAGCATTGAATTGCAGTAGTCTACTCTTGAGATGACGAAAGCCTGAACTAGGGTACGAATGCACTGCTCATTAAGGCAGCGCTTCACTTGACGGATTCGGCGTAGACTGGATGAGTGCAATTGTTTTCAGTGCAAAATAATTTCTAGGCGGTTATTGATTAGCAGTAACTTTCAGGGGTCAGCCAGAGACTTTTTTCCGGGGCAGGGGAAAGAAACTGACCAGTAGCTAACGTGCCGATCCTGGGGGGGGGGGGTAACCGTCCTATTTTAATTGATTGATCACAAATCCATTTCCCACCACCAAATCGATCTAAAACTTGATGAATAGATTCGTTAGGACCAACAAATAATTTTGAGATATTCACGTTACAAACAAAAAAAAACAAAAAAACATGTAGTTTGAACGATCTCCTAAAAAATCTATGCGTTTTTACAAACTTTTATTTAGGTTACAATCTCTGTTTGTGTGTGTGTGTGTGTGTGTGGCTTTCTCTGTACGCAAATATTGCAAGTGAAATTTAACCAGTTTTTTGACTAGCTAGGAAGCTGAAATTTTCATCATATCTTTATATTGGATGACAACACATGATTCAATTAAAAAAACGTAGTTTGAACATCTTTCGTATACATACACACATACACACAGACACACATCGAGTGTATTTGAAATCAAAGTTTGTGTTAAAAAACTCGTTTTTTCCTCTACTTGATGTTTAAATATATGCTGCAATTTTTTAGTTAAAATTTATATTTTAGCCATAGAAATATTAAATTTAATAAATAAATTGGTTGCTATTGCATTTAAATAAATTAAATAAATAATTGTTATTTATTTTCATTTATAAATTATCAACGAGTTTTTCAACCCATCAAATAATTTTTGAAAACATGGCTAATAATTTTCCAAGGTATATTCTATAATCTATTTATACAAACAAAGCTAATAATTTTTTTCTTTTTTTTTGTACAAACTTTTATTTAGGTTACAATCTCTGTTTGTGTGTGTGTGCGTGTGTGTGTGGCTTTCTTTGTACGCTAATCTTGCAAGAAAAATTTAATCAGCTTTTTGACAAGCTAGAAAGCTGAAACTTTCAGCATCGCTTTATATTGGATGACAATACATGATTCAATTAAAAAAACAACGTAATTTGAACATCGTTCGTATACATACACAGTTACATACACACAGACACACATCGAGTGTATTTGAAATCAAAGCTTGTGTTAAAAAACTCGTTTTTTCCTTTACTTGTTTTAAACTTCTGTTTATAATCAACCATATTTTGCTAAATCAAAACAGTATTTTTATGTATTCAGATTTTTAAAAGTTGAATAGCAAACACCTCCGACTATACGCTACGACGTTGCTTAAATTGCAAACGCTTCAACCGTTTGTGAATGTAGTTAACGGTCGGGTCAACATTTTACTTTGAGGTGGTTCTGAAACTCGTGCGCATGGCATTATCGTCTTACAAACTTTTGCAGGAAACAAAAGTTGCAAATCGCCTAATTTTTCATCAGTATTCAGTCTTGTGTAACTGCTCAATTCTGGAACAAGTAAGTCATTTATAATACACCTCAAACTTCATTAATTTTTCTAACTTGCAAGCAGCTCTCTCAGTAAGTACCTTGTGAAGTCTATGCTGATTTCAACTTGACCTGGATTGCATTTTTTTGCAACAACTGCAAATATGATTGCTGAACGGTTTAAATTTCTATCGAATGCATTTTCTGCACACTTTTAAAAAGCTACAACTTGCTTTTGATGATGTAGCTAAAAAATTAACCAGCCCTGCTACACGCTGAATCCTTTTTTTTTACAGCTGTGGGGAATCAAAAAATTAGTATTTTAACTTGATGTCGAAAACAATGCAATCTAATAACTTGTGAATTGCATGCAAACAATTTAATAGGTTTTTTGAAAAATTACATAATTTTTCCGCTCATCTAAAGAAGTTGCTCAAGTTGACAATGTCTAAATGCTTTGAAGTGAATTTTCCTTTGCAATTAAAGCTAAAACCAAATTTCAATTTACACCATTCTTTAAAAAATTAAACAGTAAGATAAACCGATATCTCAAAATCAATTCGTTTACACTGTAATCAAGTTTTTAAAATCAATTAACTTCTTAAATTTAAAATCTGTATTATAAACCAATAATAAATCATTCTATAAGAACATCGTTTTCATTAAAAGAAAACTCTGGATTTTCCATAGTTCAAATTTGTTTTGTTCAAAAACATTTGCTATCGTTGTTTTATTTGTTTCGTTTATTTGTGATTTTTCAGTTCAATTAAAAGTTTCTAGAATTATTTTGGGTAACTCTCCAAAGCAGCTGTTTAAATATGAGACGTTTTAAACTTATCTCTATTTTAAAAAAAAGTTATTTTACCTGCTTTGCTATTTTGTTATAAAATAAGCCACAACAATAATGTACTTGCATTTTAAACAATAGCAGACACCTCTGACTTAACACCTCCAGTCTGCATAAATTGCATTTTGTAGAAAACGGGGGTATGCGGTTTAAAGCAATTGTATATTCTGCGGTTGTATCAATTAACTCCTCTTCGCCTTGTGTTGTTAACCATAAATAAACAATACATAATTGTGGGCTTTTCAGGTATCCAACCAAATATCGTATATAATGAGTTTTGTTTTAATAGGCTTATTTGAATAACATATTATGTTTTATTATTTTGAGCAAACGAACCTGGTTATTTTTTTAGAAAGCAAATTTCTTGCTTACAAATATTTTTAAAGACAAAATATTCTAAGAGATAACACTGTGAAATTTCCAGTTTTTCGAATAAAATTATGTTGTTGTCCGAATTTCTCAATTCAACAAAACACAAAATAAAATATGGTTTAATAAAAACTTCAAACATGCGCTGAATTCATTTTGTTATCTTGGGTGACATAGATGCCAATTCTGTTGACATATTCTTTTGGGCTGTGTTTATGTTATCGCAATCATACATTTCGATAAAGTTTTGTTTTCATAGAAACCGATCGTGAAAGCACCCCTGGCTAATGAAACCTTTTGATATTTAAAATTTGATTCCAGATGAAAGTTATGGCTAATAATTCGCTGTTGCTAGACGAGATTCAAGTTTCTAAGGGCGAAATGATTTATAAACATATAAAATTGTTTGATTTTTTTTTCAATGTTGCGGCTGTATTTTCTTACTCATTAGCTACCGTAGATACCCAAATATAGCATCATCCTAAACGCCGCGAAGGTAACAAATTCGGCCATTGGATAGGTCAAAAATGTAAGACGCGAATATAACGCGAAGTTTAAAATTTTCATAATTTTGTAGGAATTAGAAAGCTTAAACTTTGTTATTGTGGGATTACTACAGTTATTTCATACGTAATCATGTCAAAATTACGGCAAAAACCAGAGTAAACAATGCAGTTTTTTATCTGACAACTTTACTGTATGTACACTATTACTTTCCTGCGGCATTGTTTATTTCTCGTTGCATAATGATGCCTTCCTACAAACCCTATGAAAATACCTCTCACATTTTTTTTGTTTAATTATAAAATAATGTTTAAACAAGTAAAGGAAAAAACGAGTTTTTTAACACAAACTTTGATTTCAAATACACTCGATGTGTGTCTGTGTGTATGTATGTGTGTATGTATACGAAAGATGTTCAAACTACGTTTTTTTAATTGAATCATGTGTTGTCATCCAATATAAAGATATGATAGAAGTTTCAGCTTCCTAGCTAGTCAAAAAGCTGGTTAAATTTCACTTGCAAGATTTGCGTACAGAGAGAGCCACACACACACACACACACACACACACACACACAATTTCTTGCATAACTTTTTGCGAAAAATTAGTTTTTTAATTAATTTATTAGAAACAGTTCAATGCAAATTAACAAAAAATCATTAGTTAGTCATTGAAATAGTTTTTGAAAAGAAACATCATTGACGAAAGGCGTTTGTTTTGAATATGAAAGTATACAAAGTATGAAAGTATGAAAATTAGAAAAAATTTTAAAGTGGCCACACGGTCGAAAAGCTTCGAAGCCACTAAATATGGGTGTTAGAAATAGTAGTATTAAACGAGAAAGTAAACTTAACTTTAAAAAAATGTGATCTTATTTTATCATTAAGAAAAAAATCAAATATTTCATTTTTACTAATATTCTTACTACGGTAATTATTATATGTTTGCTGGTAATCCTCAAATTATTTGAATGGTTTATTTTTTCCACGCTTTATTTTAGGATAAATATAAGTTTTATAAAAATCTAGTTGGTGACGCATTTTTGGCCAATCACTCAACAACTGAACGGTACGTTCCTAGAAAGTTTCGATGCAAGGTTTTTTACAACGTTTTTATTAGGTCACTTTATTGTCTGTTTGAGATTTCCGTGAATGTGTGTCCGCGAAATCCATACGATGGTATGGTGTTTTTTAAGCATTACCTACACCCGATTCATCTTATATTACCACCTAGCGAAAAAAAAAGAAAAAAAGTTATAAGATATAAGATTTTAAATTCAACGAGGTTTGCCACCTAGCGAAAAAAACTAAAAAAACTCAAATGCTTACAAAATTTCACCCATCTTAAACGAAAAAAAAGAAAATAATTTTTACATCATAAAAAATACATTTATAAAAAAAAACAACGTTTTTCTTGCGCTCTAAAAAGTATAAAATAATATTCCTATAATTCATGTACAACGAAAAACGTTGCGGGCGCATATAGGCTACCACATCAAAACTTTAGTGAAACAAATAGTTATACAAAATAATGCGCCCGCAACGTATTTCGTTGTATATGAATTATAGGAATATATTATTTTGTACTTTTTAGGGCACAAGAAAAAACGTTGTTTTTTCTTGTATTTTTTATAATGTAAAAATTATTCACAAGCTAACTCGCATATCTCGTTAAGTTCAATGAAGGAATCTTCATCACAATTAATTTGTTTGATTGCTTTTTTAGTTTTGTTATATTGTGTTTTTGCATCCAAATCGTTAGATCTTGAAGTCAAAGTATTATTACCACATGTTTCTTGGTTTTTAAACATTGGATTTATACATCCAATGTTTAAAAACAAAGAAAAATGTGATACTTTTTCCGAACCACGTTCACATTTTTCTAACATTTGTTCTTGGATGCATTTGATTTTGCATGGTATAAGGTAGGTCCGAAGTGTTATCTACATACTTCCTACGTTCACAGCCTTCATTGTTGTATGGTTTGTCTAAAATTGTTTTAACTTTCATTGATAATTCTACTAACGTATCAGTTCTTGGCACAAGATCGAATCCCTTGGAAATGTCACCCACATCTTTAGGAGAAGATACAACTATTCTAACCCTATTTGAGTTATGTGCATGAGTAAACATATAATATAAGTACCTATTCCACCAAGTAAGCATTTGTATACAATATCATAGTGAGAGATTTTATTGGGATGCTGCAGCGTTTTGAAAACTGATATAAATGGCAATCGTAGAAATCCGGCTTATATATTTTTTCGTGTTTCAACTTGGTACAATTTTGATCTCCCCATACTTCATTATCCGTATAATCTGTCATCAAGAAAAGGAATACAATCATCTGTATCGGATAATGAAACAGATCTTGAGAAACCTTTATAAAGAAGCAAATCAAATGTTAGTTTATTGACAAGAGTTGAATTTTTTTGTTTTTTTGTTATATTATTTATTTTGTTTCTAAAGTCATTGAAGTCCTTAGTAATAGATAACTCAGCTTTTGGTTTCGTACTGCAAATAGTTATTGAAGGAAAAGTATTTGGAGTGTTTAATTGTCCATAAGCAGTTTTATAAGGATATAAACTATAATTCCATGATAAAATAGCAAGTGCCATATATAAGGAATCCTAAACAACCGAGAGCAGCACACAACCGCATAATTTTAAAAGATTTTCTCTGTGATTTGACGATCTTTGATACGCCGCGCACAGAATTATTTTTACAAAATTTAACAAATTCCTATTTGACGCGTTTCATTTTCGCAAAATATATTTTTAGGATTTAACAAAATTATTAACGCAAAAAGAATTTGAGTCCAAAACAATTAAAAAACTAGAAGCAAAAAAACCGGGGGCGTAAAACTGGGAGCAGGGGCGCAACTAGGGGGCCCCCAGGCCAAATCGGAGGGTCCTGCAATTTTTCCAAGTTCGGTGAGTTTTTTTGGGTAGGGGTGGGGTGCTTCATTTATTTATAAACTTATTTTTTTACAATTGCTTTAACTGATTTGAGACTGATTTTGACTATCTTCAGTTTGTAGTCTTTATTTTCTATCATTATTAAAGTCTTAAAGATACCAAAAAAATAATGCAGATTTAAGATAGTCAACAAAAATTTTTTTCCTGCGGCGGGCTTTCTTCTTTTTTTAAAACTTGAGCATATTTCCCCCCCCCCCCAGCCAGATTGGAAGGCCCTGTAATTTTTCCGAATATGAGGGGTTTTTCTTTGGGTGGGGGTGAAGGGTGCTACATTTATTCATAAACTCATTTTTTACAATTGTTTTAACTGGTTTAAAACTAATTTTGACTATCTTCATTGTGCAGTCTTTCTTTTCTTTCATTAATAAATTATTAAAGATATCAAAAGAGACTGTAGACCAAAGATTGTCCAAAAAAATTCGCCAGCGACATGCTTTTTTCCCTTTTCCACACTTGAGCCGCCCCAGCGGGGACTAAACTTTCCCAGTGTGTTCAGCTAATGGTAGATAAAATCTAACGCTAGTCTATAAAGAAAAATGTAAAATAAGACATTATATAGAAAATCAGCTTATCTATAGACTACTCGTTGAATTAAATACTAAAACAAAGAAATGGGACGGGCTTCTAGTTTGGGATTCTTCGGAGGAGGGGATAGTCGACCTAGGAATCATTTAAGCCAGGCTGCCTGGGGCAGATTGAAGCCCCCGAACATTATGGCAACACTTCGTGAAGTATAAACCTCATCGGTGCCTGGAACGGCTCGAGAATATATGGGCTTACGCTGGCTCACACACTTCGCGATTTCGATTTGAATCTGCGTGCCGTGATAGTAGGGGATAACTTTCACTAATGTGCTACGGCGCCATGAGGAAAAACAGACGTGAATTCTGAAAAATTGATTTTTTTTTTTTTATAAAATAAGCTATTACAATTTTTGAATCAAGAAGATGCTAAGAAGCGAGTGCATGACAGTCGACCATGACACCTTGTTTACATTGATGAAGCCAAAACGTCATTTCCGCTCGATAATTGTTTTGTTTAGAGTTTAGAGATCTAAAGCCGCTTAATAGACGACAGCCACTGCCCACAGGAGGCAAGTAAATCTTTTTTTATGGCTAGCTGTTCGCTAAGTAAACGATAGAGCTATTTAATACTTGAAAGATTTTTGCGATTTTCCACCGGCTGGGTTGAGCGTTTCCGAGAGCTACTTGCTTTTATTTTTAAAGCCAAAACGGAGTCTTATAACTAACTTAGTGACTTAGTCTTAAGTACTCTTAAAAGCCTTAAGTCTTAAGTCTTAAGCCAGCCAAGCCTTATTAAGCCTAATTTAATTACAGGCAGCTTCAATATAGTGTTTATATTTATTTTATATTTATGATAGAATTATTTTAGGTGTTTATATTTTAAATAATTCTACTTGATATGTCAACGACTGATTTAGTATTAGTAGATAAGTAATTATTACACTTTCCACAGCCAATAAAAAAATGGTTGTTTTGATGTAGTAGCAGATAAGATTTTAGTTGAGATTGGTAAATTTGTTATAACTAATGAATGATTGTTGTCACATGTTTATAAATCATGTGCAACATTAATTGAATTATTTCTTTTTTTAGTAATCCTTTACTTTGGAAATCAATAATTTAGTAATCTTTCACAGGGGATTGAATTATTTTTGCTATTTTCCATGAAACGTATGCAAATTATTTGCCAATAAAATGTATTAAACTACCAAAGTAAAACGTTTTTGGTAAAGTTTCCCTTGGACGGCCCGTGTGGCGGATTAATACATAATTCTCGGCTATAATTAACTATAAACACGATTAAAAGTAAACACTAGTTCAAAAATTATGATAATTAGTATAAGTAATTTATTTAAAATGGGAAAATGTCATAAAAAAATAAATAATGTAATTATAATTTATGTACGTTTGAGTTTTAAGGAAAAGTTTAAACGAAGGATTTGAAGGAAAAGTTTAAACGACGCAAATACACAATGTTCGCTTACAAATATTCAAATTTCGACGTTGCTTCGAATAAACTACTTTTTTTAACATTTATTTTTTAGTTTTTCTTCATTAAAAATTTGAAATTTCGTTTATTTAAAGAAGTTAACTTAGTTTAATAATTTCCAATTTTCTTACTTCTTGCAAACCGTCCCGAGTTACCGGGCGGTGAGTTTTAAAATTTTAATGGAATTTTTATTTACAACTGATAGTTTGTTTTTTAAATAAAATTTTATTATAAACTAATTTTATTTATTTTTTATTCATTTCATTCATACGATCATCGTACCTCACCACTCACAACTACGATGTAAATAGGGCTTGGAAGGGTACTACTTACGTTTTCAAAGTCTCTCAAATTACGATAAATGTTTTTTTTTTAAATTAAAATTGGTATTAAATTTGTTTTTTTATATTATTGTGACAAAATAAAAATAATACGATTATTTTTCGGCACGGGCCGTCCAAGGGAAACTTTACCACGTTTTTAACAGGTTTTTTTTACTGAAATATGCTATTTATTGCTACTTTGATAAGATATGTCGGAGTTAACGATTAACGGAGTAACACACTGGCGCTTATAAAGAAAAAGAAAGAAAAGTTAACTTATGCAGAACAGAAAAAAGTAAAAAAAAATTAAAAACACTTTTAAGCTCTACAGTTTTAATTCGAGCAATTTTTTTTTATAATTAATTTGATCAAGTTTTAATGTGTACATTTTACGAGAATGAGAATAGATCTTCATAGCGAACTTTTTTGAGCTCCTGCTAGTTTTATAATATGAAAATTTGCTTTAAAAACACTTTTTAATCGAATATTTGTAAAGTTTTTATCTTTTTTAATTATCTTTTCTATCATTTCCATATGATACCTTGTTGTTTTTTGTGACAGATTATCCAATAATTTTAAATGTAACTCAAAGCTCGATTTAATGCAGTTCAGTATAATTTTGCTATAACCAACCCTGGTATTTTATTACAATTAGATATTGAGTACTGAACTTTTTGGCCACTGTCACAATTGCTGATCAACCCTATATCTTGAACATTAGAAAAAGATGACAGACTATTTAGATTAATAAGGTAATGCATTTTTCACTGCCTCGCTGACAGTTTATGACAATAAGTGAAAGTAAAAAACATAGTTTTTCAAAAATCTCTTGTATTTTGTAATTCAGCAGGTTGTAATTTGTTGAAAATCATTTTTGATAATAATCTTATAAAATAGAAAAACATGGACCACAGCCTTCTAAATACTTGATATGTGAGGATGGAATCAATATGGAAAAATTTAATGTTTCTTTTCTTCGTATGAACTTATTAAAACTGGTTGTTTTATTTCTCAGAAGAAAATTTTTAATTAAATTTTTTTTAACAATTTTATTTTATTTAAATTCTGTTCAATCAATCTGAAAATGTAAAACAATGCAACGTCATTAACAGCATTTCGATATACCAAATTTTAACCTGATTGGATGACGGATAGTGTGTTTTTAAAGCGTCTCAACTTCACCAACGCATGCCCCAAGTAAACACGACAGAGGTAATATAAAGAATTTAATAAATACAATTTGTCGCTACATGGTACCTTGATAATGTTTTTACCATAGATATAATGCACATAGCGGGGTTATAAGGTACTGTAGTACCAAAATAAAACTTTTTAAGAAGCTTTGTAACCGAGACATGCCTTTTATTAAATTAACTTCACTGTGTTTGCTTGCTTGAGCCATACGTTGGGACCCTATATCACATTATAAAAAAAAAACAACTTCCCCTCATCCAATTGTCGCTGCAGACTTTACATTCTATTACATTTTCAAATTGATTGAACAAAATATAAGTGAATTATAGAATAATATCAATTAAACTTTTTAAAAAAATTTAAAAAAATTAAAAATTTATGTAGAAAAGCAAACTATCAATTTTTGGTTTCTTCAAAGAAAGCAATACTTTATTTTTAATTTTAAAAATTTATTATAAAATTATTATTATTCTATATTGATTGGAAAATAGCTTATATTTTCAATCCTCACAATTAAGTTGAAATTTGGTGGGTTATTTGTTACTGTGAACTTTACATTCTATTAAATTTTCAGATCTATTGGAAAACAGTTACGTGAACTATAGAATAAAATCAATTAAAACTTTAATTTTTTTTTAAATTACAAATTTTAAATTACAAACTTCAAGTTTTTAGTTTATTTAAAAAAGCGACATTTAATCTTCAAATTTTTAATAATTAATTTGTTTATTCCATATTGATTCAAAAGTTTCTTAATGTTCAATCCTCACATACTTCTCATATTAAGTATTTAGAAGACTGTGGTCAAAAAGTATGTGAGGATTGAAAATTAAGAAACTTTGGAATTAATATGGAATAAACAAATTAATTATTAAAAATGTGAAAATTAAATGTTTTAATATTTTATAGACTTACTATCATATTACTTTTAAAGTTAAAGTACATTTATTTTTGAGTGCTACTTGCCGAACAGGCCAGCGGCCACTTTACAATGTTGACAACTTGCAGATAAGACCAGCAGCATATGCGGTGTTTTACGGCGCCGCTGGCAGCCCCGCATACTACTCGCTAGCTCCTCGAGCGCACAAAGGACTTTAACCCCCAACCGGAGTTGACACTAGCACATGTGAGTTAGCTTCTTGCTCAAGGAAATTACGTGCCTGAACCTGGAATCGAACTCGGGTACTCCGGATATCCAATGTTCGTAGAAATCTTGAAGAGTGCATCCGGTGCTATATAAATAAATTATTTGTTAGTATTATTACCACGTAAAGTAACTTTCTACTTTTTTTCATCTGAGTATTGACACTAGACTCTACCAGTCTAGATAATATTGAAAATATACTAATTTTTTAGGTATCTGACATCGTTGATTAGGTTTTTACAATTTACTAGTAGGTTAAGATTAGTATTAGATTAGTGCTTAATTATTTACCTATACAACTGTCCTGTTGCTGGCAAGTTTTAATTTTATGGTTTAGAAAATATTTGAATAATTTTCTATATGAATTAAATAGTAATTATTTTTTCTCTACCAGTAGACATGGTCCTTAAGGCAGACCAGGAGAGAGTTAAGACACTATTGTCTGAAACGATAACTCTGCTTTGTAAAAATGGCCTGCATTATCAATCAGAGTTTTCAATCGAGGGCCTCATCGGAATCACGATCGACAAAAACGAAATATTCTTGGTGAGTCTGAAAGAGACGTTCCACATACCTCCGAGCTGTGAGACGTCTAAAAGAAAAAACGCTACTCCGGTTAAAATGACTTTTAAGAAAACTTCGGAGGACAGTCTCTCATCGGATTCTGTGGAATTTCTAAACAATTCAGACAATGGCAAGACTGCTTCGAATACGACACGCACGAAAAAGACTTCTAGATTGTCGTCATCTTCGGCTAACGATCTCCCGAAAAATAATTCTACAGGTTTCCTATCGCAGAACCATTTTCAGGAACCTTTATCAGAATATCAAGAATCGTTTCTTAAAAAATCAGACTGCGAAGACAACAGCAGCCATGCTCCGTTTCTAATTTCCGATAAAACCGACACTATTTATATAGACGCACTGGATGCCACAGAGATAAAAACGGAAGCAGAGTTTGAAGACGAGGAGTCTGCCAAAGATATCCTGATCGACAGCATGGATTGCGTGCCGATAGATAAAAGAGAAGAATTCCCGTTCGACATTGCAACCCGATCGAGGAGCGTTTCCGAGACGTGCAACGAAAGCAACAAAATTTATACCGGCACCAGGAGCTTCTCGGCGACGAACCGGGAAATGCCGAACCTTCTGGCTCACGTCAAAACCGAGTCTACGTCTGATCAAAACGAAGGCGCCAGCAATGCCAGCAGTTACCCGACGGCCGGAGGAGAGGTTGACTCGATGGTCCAGTGCAGTGCGTTCATTCAAAAGCTACAAGAATCGTACAGGAAGCAGAGTGCCAATACATTTCAACGAGGTGCCTTAGAGACAAACGTGAACCTGAACGTGGTGAGTATTATCGATATTCAACTGCCTATGTTCATTTGTTTCTCTGTTTCACAAATGTGACTAATAAGGTATGATTGAAAGCATTTAAAGTATTAGCACCATAGTTAGTTTAATTCTTTCAATTGAATTATCAATTATTGATCTTCCAGAAGCTTTCAGATGTTGTCCATTGTTTTCTTCTAATGTTTCTCTTTCCTATCAGCGATCTTATGTTTGCCACCACTTTCAGACAAAAAAAAAACCTGTAATAATCATTTTCCTTGCACATACCTTTATGAAATTTAAACAATTTTCACATATCACATGTTATTCTCCATCTTGATAAGTGTGATGTCATCGTTTGCAGAACATCAGCCGATTAGATCCGTGGCCATCTGGTCAGAGACCAGTCCGAAAGGCAGGCAGCGGCAGTGGTAGCGGCATCAGTGGGAAAAGACACACCTGTCAGATATGCAATAAATCTTTTACTTTCGCCTCAGCCCTGACTCACCACGAGAACAACATCCACGGCCGACGTCCCCATCCCTTCAAATGTTTCATATGCAGCAAAGGGTTCTGGAACCAGCGGAGTATGCGTGGCCACATGACGAGCAAGCACCTGATGCAGACCGAGTATTGCTGCCCGATCTGTCACAAAGAGTACGCCTACAAAGTGTCACTGAGGGACCACATGAAGCTCTATCACAACATGACTTTATGATGGCACCAGAGACAATTCTTTATTTCTGATGTCGACTGATCGAACTTTCTAGACTCTCTCGTTGATTGATGCATATCTGCGTATAACAAATAATGATCTTCGTTTCTTAATGTTTTGAAAATGAGTTGTACAAAGTCACTATTGTTCTTCCATGTAGTCAGCATAAGCAGCTTGTTTTTATACATTTACATATATATATATATATTTATATTTTAGATTGTCTTTTGATATTGTTGTATATGATGTATTTGTTATGTGTAGATGTTAAGCATATCTGTATTACTGTTTCATAGCTGCGTTTGTGTACTTACTAATTTTAGATGGATGCAGATACCCCAGCTTTAAATGTTTACTGGACATCAATCAACCAGACTGTTCACACTCAGAGAAATAACGTCAATGCCAAAAATTTGTCTCTTTCCAAGTCTCTGGACGAAACGCTAGCACGAAAGCGACTGAGAAATGCTGAGAGGCAGAGAAGGTGCAGGGCCAGGAAGAAGGAGCGACTGAGACTTCTGCTCCAGTGTACAGACGCTTCGCGGAGTTGAATTTTGTCGACGGTGGAAATTGTATTACTGTCATGTTATCATGGCTTCTTTGTTTTTGTTTCTTTTTTTATTTTTTAATAATGTTTGATCTCAACAAATTTAGATTTTTTGTTGTTAGATTTATCATTCTGCTTGCATGAGTCAGTTTTTCTCTTAAGAAAAAGTTGGTAGAGAACAATATTTACTAAAAATCTTACAATTTTGTGCACATTCATGAGTGGTTTATTAGTTCTAACCCGTTAATTTGCCACATGAGATTGCGATGCGTTCAAAGTGCTGGTCCTCTCACGAGCGGTTTAATTTGCATTACAGCTATGCGACGGTTTTCAAGCACTAGCAATGTGGTTTCAGAGCCACCAGGATGAGCACGTATGTATAACGCACGCACGGAAGATTTTGAGTATTCTATCATCGTGTGACAGCTATGAAGCAGCAAGATGCAATTCAATCCAGCAGATTGTGCAGTCCAAATTAAACAAAAAAATTTAACCGATTTTTTTTTTATATTAAGTGCAAAGCTCTCATCTAAGAGCCTTTATTTTGATTAACATGAGAAAAAGCATTTTTTCATGAAAACTCCATCTAGTCAGCAAATGAGCCAGTTAAGCAGTTAAGAATTAATTTCATTTCAGCTTCGATTGGCTACGACAACATTAGTTCTTTCTGTTCCTTCTTGAACTTTTTCCCTGGATAACTTTCTTTGAGTTTTCTTTCTCGAAATTCTGAAATCGTTATTTATTGAATGAAACATCTTTTGAAGGTTCATTATTTGAATATCATCTCAACTCACCGGTGAGTCACTACCAAACTTCATGTACTTGCTTTTCGACTGCTTCTTCCCTTTGTTTCTTATGCTCAGCTTGGATGCCTGTCGGAAATATGTAAAAATTATGAGGTGATCGATTGAATTTTCAGCATTAACATCCGCGACTACCTCGTTGCATACATCTTCTTCTTGCTCAACATCTTCATCTTCTACCACCACTTTTCTCTTGTTACTTGGGACAATTCTGTTATCCTTAACCTTGTTGTGACCTCCAGGGAATGGGTTAGTTGGCTGGGGCGAGACTGGTGGTTCTTGTTCATTGTGATCAAAAGAGCAATCGATTGGTCCTTCATCCTCTGGCGAAGCATCTCTCGTTTCTTGAGATCCGAGTGACTGGGGGACGATACTTCCTGGTACCATGTCTGCTGCTTCGCGACAGGCGTTTTCCGTCTGGCATTTATTCTCCGGATCACTATTGCTTCCTGTTGTGAGCTGAAGATTCAATCTACAGAACAATAAAATACAGTAGAGTTTGTAAGTATAGATTAATTTACACTCAATAATAGATACGACAAGGAATTCTATCTGATTGCACTTACGTGTGGTATATCTGAAATAAACAAAATTTAACATTTAACATTGCTTTAAAGTTATTTTGTGCTCGCTAGATGGCGCAAAGCAATACTCACAGTCGACACACTCCCTATGGTTATCGTCCTAGGGTCTCCTTTATAGGTACACTCTTTTCCTTCAGCTGGTTCAAAGCCAGGGGGCTCATAATCAGTTGGAGTAACTATATTGTTTTGACAAATGGGCAAGTCAAAAAAGTTATTTGCTTAAAAAATTTATTTGTTAAAAAAAAGACTGTTACCATCATCCTACTAAAATAGCTTGATGGAGAGTGAATACATAGTAAAATAGTTTCATGGAGAGTGAATACACTTGTTAAATAAAAAACTGTTACCATCATCATAGTAAAATAGCTTCATGGAGAGTGAATACACTGATGGCAAAGGCTCCAGTGTCGAAGCAGACACAATCAGTGTGCGAAGCATTTTCAGAGTGGCCTCTTTGGTTTTGTCAGCATTTGTCGTGGTAGATATCTTCTTATTGTTGCTTGAGTGTTTCATCGAAATAGATTTATAAATTACTTTGATAATAATAATAATGATGCCAGTATGTTAATCAAATCTGTAGTGTTCAGAATCACCTATAAATAGAGACTTCAGTTGTTTCATTGTAGCTGAACTGGAATGTGTATGAATCAAGAACTTTCTGGTGAAAAATGTGAGCTGACATTTACAACATAGAACAATTAAATTATTAATCACAACAATAATCGACTAACATTTGTATCATGTGGATCTGGATGAACCTTTGAAAGAGGACTCACAATTGATTAAAAATGGATATGTTTTAAATGATAATCATATAAAATTAAAACAAAATAAATGGCTGACCATGAAGATGAGCATCTTCAGCTATAAAACAGTATGTAAAATATTACTTATCTTTCAGCTATGAAAAACTCAATTCAGACAAAATAAAATACCAACATATTTTTTATCCAATGCATCAAATACTCCCTTAAGGCAAGTGATTAAATGAACAACTTGGGGATATGATTCAGAACTTTTGAGAATTTTCAAGTGAATTCCTACAAGCACAAATAACATGTACTGAACAAGGTTTTTACAATAAATAAACAAATAATTTACCTTCCAAAGATTTATCCACAAATGCATCATTTGGAAACATCATCCTGAGATATGCTATGTTGCACACTGCTACACCTAGGAGCCTTTTCATGAACATCAGCGATTCTTTAAAAGTTGTTTGCTGAGTTGGAAACGTTTCTGACCACTGAAATAAGCAAAACAATTTTGTTGAATAGTAGCGGTAAAAAAATCATGTAAATCATAACAATCAACCTAATGCCCAACGACAGTTCTCTAGCCAGCTATGCTATTATTAGTAAATCAGTAATTAGTTGATATTGTACATTGTACAATGTACAATATTTCAACGCAAAAAAACTACGCATTATTGACAAAATGACAAATAATAAACTATTTAAAATGTCGATATTGAATAATACTCACGGATCCAACTTCTTTATTATGCACAGCTGTCGCCATTGCAAGAAAAGTTTTACGAAACGACGAAAGATGGAACACAAAAAGGCAGACGACTTTGTGTTTAGTGGGAACAACACGATCCAATAATAGCTTAGCTTCAATCACGTGATATATAAAAAGATGTTCTTAACTTTTTTCCAAACGACTGCCGATGTTCTTTAAAAATGACAAAGTTAAATAAAAGCAAACATAAAACTATTTTTTTTACGTTTGTAAATTTGAATCCAATTATTTTCAATTTCTGTTTCACATTATGGAACTGTCATTCCGGCCCGGTGCGGACCCTCGGCAACTTGACTCGGACCATCGGCAATTCAGTCCAGCCTGTTTTTGTAAATCTAAAATCCCTATTCTACTTGGCACAAAAATCTTTTTTTAACATGCTTGGGCCGACCTATTTGACTTCAAACCTGACCCGGCCCATTTATAAACCCTAAAATCAAGGTAAAGACCTACACGGGCAGTTCACGCACGGGGATGTTCATGAGTGCTTACTGAAGTCACATAACTAAGTTAGTTATTAAAATTTGGGTTAGTTTATTTCTTCTTACGGTTTATGAATCCAAATAAATATAAAAATAGTTTTTTTTGGTTAACTCAATATATGTCGTGATTTTGTAAAATTTTGTTTCCTTATCTGTAGGTAATCTGTATCGGATTGGATCTATATCAAACGTAATTCATAATCAATTAATAAACTATTACAACATATTAATCATTAATCACATGATTATTTCATCTGAAAGTAATGTTTACCTTTGCAAAAGCTAATATCATCAATTTGCTTCATAGTTATATATCTACCAGGGGAGGATACAGGGGATCCGGACCCCATTTTTGTTGTAAAAAACTTAAATTATTTAGCACTTTACAAGCAGTTGGATGATCCAAAAGCCTAGGCATAGCGGTTTGCTTAGGGTACAGAGTAACGGTTAATCAACCAGTCAAACAATTTACTGAATAAAAATGTTTTCAAATCACTAAAAAATAATCAGTGAATTACATTTAAAACTTACATTTGAGAAACCAGTCAATCAATCATTCAGTTATGCACTTTTTAAATTAGATTTAGATAGATGACTAGCTTCGCTCGCTTGATATTATGGAATTTGAATTTGAACAGTGTGTCCAAGTGTCCATAGTAGATTACTGCACGGGCTGATTTTTCATGGATCGGTCCGTCGACAACACGGACCGGTCCGTTTCATAAGCCAAAATTCCAGGCCCAGTCCGACCCGTTTTTACAGGCCTAAAATCTTTTTATATTTGGCAAAATCTCTTGGCCCGGTCCAGTTTGACTTCAGGCCCGGACCAATCCATCTGAAGGTCCTAAAATCATGGGCTATCCCGGCCCGTGCAGTACTCTAATCCATAGAGCCATATACAGTTTTTTGAAACCCAATCCGGCTCATTTTATAGGCAGATATTTCCAGGCCTGGCTTGTTATTTATGCAGAAAATTTCAGGCCCAAACCGGTCCATTTTATAAGCACAAAGTGTAGGATTGGCCCTCTCTGTGCTGAACTGTACTCAAAAAAATGTGAAAACACGTATCTTTTTGTTTTAATAAATATAGACACTGAATTTAAACATTTTGAGATGTTTAGGTTTTGAGATTTTAACCAAATAAATCTTTTTTCCACCCCAGATTTGAGGTCCCGGAAAAAATTATTAAAAATAGTAAAACATGAAACACGTAAATTTTTATTTTTCGTGTAATACTAAATACTGATTACACACTTTTACTTAACTTGACCTCTCTGTCTGTCGATCTGTAGTCAAAATTTTGCAATCGATTTTAAACTAACTTCCCGATGAGCTTGAGATTTAAAAATTTAAACATATTTCCGAACTGATTAACATTGCATTCTATCAAATGTTCGGATCGATTGGACAAAATTTAATTAAATAATTATTTGTGATATTTTCGTCGAACTATTTATTGTCTATGCTAATATACTCGTTGTTTATGTAACAGAATGTGGCCTACACAATCGATTATATAAAAGTGTGTTTTTAAAAAACTTTGTTTTTTGATTCACTTGTTTTTACATCCGTGGTACTTACAGTTTTTGAGTAGCGGTTATTCTGAAATGCAATAAACTCTATTTTCCACTCCATATTTGAATTTCTGGAATAACATTTTTAAAAATTAAAACATTTTTTTTGTTATTTTGTAAACATAATCTTGGTACTAAATTACAAAACTTTCACATTTTTAGTTTTTAGGGTTTTTAAGCAACTATTCTTTTTTCCACCCCTTATTTGAGTTCCTTAAAACCAAGCTTAACTCATATGTTTGTAATATTTATTTTTTTTGCTAAATTAATCACCCCATTCCCCAAAACGTCTACGACACTCTACTTTATTTTACTCTACTGTTGCAGCAGATATTAATTTTATTTTCCCTTCTGTCTCAGTGATGAAATCAGAAATAGGTTGAAACAAATTATTAATAGCCCCAGTTGTAACCCAGAAACTCTTTTTCAAGGGCTTTATCGCTAGCATTTTTTAATATTTGAGAACAATTAAATTAAAATTAATTTTATTAGAACAATTTTTTTTTTGAAAATTTCTAGCAAATGAAAATTTTTACTGGTGGAAACTTTCCCAAAGAAAATTTGCAAAGAGCTTTTTGAAAGTTTTTGAAAAATCTCCTGAAACTTGCCGCAAATGTTTAACACTACAATGAAATGGTGGCTAAAATTTGTTATTTTGACGTTTTTTCTAAATCTTTTAGTAACATGGTATGCATCATGGCATCTCTGTGTTTACCAATCGAAAGAGGACAAAAGCCATCTAAAATGTTTTTTCACAGTGTCGATCATAATTAAAAGCGCAAATAGTTTCTCTAAAAACCGAATATTTTCAACGAGAATGGTATTTGAAATTCAATCAGTGCATGAAATTATATACTCGATAGATTTCGAACAAAAACTTTAACGATTGTGGAGTTGAGTGAAGCATATATATATATATATATATATATATATATATATATATATATATATATATATATATATATATATATATATATATATATATATATATATATATATATATATATGCACATGCAGTGAATCAGAAATGAGTTTTTAAAAAAAAGTCAAAGTTTCATACATTTTTGGACCTATTATTTTTTTAAACTATTTTTTAAGCCAAATAGTCGGCATGCTGTGCGGCATTTTTTTTATAATAAAACCAAAACTGTAACATTTTAAGTTATTTTAACATGAATATGATAAAAGAAGAACTTGTTAAGTTTTGTGAGAACGTTTCGATGCGTGGCGTGCCAAAGATCGTCAAATCTAAAAGACTTTCTTTCAGAATCATGTGGTTGAGTGCTACCGTTTTTTGTACCTCGTTTCTGATGTGGCAGATGTATTCTCTATTTGATAACTTCAAATCTTATCCTTTTAAAACGTCTTACCAAAAACTGCCAAGTCAAAACGTTTTCCCGGTAGTGTTGGCTTGTCCTGTTCAACCTCAACTTTCGGCAATTGATTACGACAAATACTTACGAAGAGAAGATTATTTGAAAAAACTGTACAAAATAATGAAGTATATTAATGAAACAAACAGTGATATTAAATCATCTTACTTGAACTTTAAAGATGTTTCTAATCAGGATTCTGCTCTACAAAGAAGTTACTATTTATCTCTTCCCAAAGACAGCTCGAGGAACAGCTCCGTTCCTTTTCTACTTGACTACGAACTTTGGGACATAACTGAGTCGTTAGTGTCTCGTAACATTTGTTTCATAAATGAAACAACGTTTTGGAATCCGTTTTTTTTAACATGTTACAAATTCCAGCTTTCTGATTCGTGTGAAGTTCCAATAAATGCTCTCACAATGACTTTTTTTACTAATTCAATTTACAAGCTACAAGACGTTTATGATTTGAAATATCCTATAATGAGCATTAACGGAGTTAGACTAAACCTTGCCATTTCAAACATCATGAATGATATTTCGTACGGACTTAACTATGGAGCCGGAACCGAAACCTACATAAAAATGACCATGACTTCTAAGACCATTTTAGACAAACCGTACACAGACGGGTGTGCAGACAAATTGTTTCTGGAAGATTCCAACGGCAATTATCAGTACAGCGCAATATCTTGTACTTTTCAATGCATTCAAAAGAAAGTATTCGAAACATGCCACTGCGTTGGATCTGAATTGTTTGTTCCCCATGTCCTCCAGCATCTACCCGTCTGCGGTAATACCTCTTTGACGTTGAGAAACAACAGCATAGACAAATTGACAGAAGCTAATCTTACATTAAAAGCAATTAAAGAAATGAACTGCAAAGATAACACAACTACGAATGACTTGTACACTGAATGTACTTCAATTTGTAAACCTCCTTGCACAGACACCTATTACGAAACTAGTTCTTTCTCCATGGCCGGGTGGCCAGAGGTTTCGTATCACAAGTTTTTCTTTGAAAACAAAATCCAAAGTAAACTAATTAAAGGGACGAACACTTATGATTATTTTGAAAGTTATATTTCTGCCATTCGTAAACACAAAGAGAATAACATGACCGACGATGAACTGGACGCATTTTTTAAAGCCAGCGACAAAATCAGATCAAACTTTTTGCAAGTGACGTTTGCTTTTATTACAAAAAACCAAGTCAAGCTAGAAGATTCACCAATTCACACTTGGGAATCGATGTTGAGCATGGTCGGTGGATGTCTCAGTCTGTGGCTTGGACTGTCTTTCATGACGGCTCTGGAGTTTTTTGAGCTGTTTGTGAATTTATTGAGTGTTTTTAAAGAAGTCTTGCTTCATTCTATAAAGAACAAAACACCCAAATAACAGTTTTTGTTTGGTGATGAAATCCTGACCTTAATGCTTAATTTTGAAGTGTTGATTCAACTCATTTGTCTCTTTAACCCATTAATGGTCACTACTATACGAAAATATTAGAAATGACGTTGCGTTTTTGCAACTGTAATTGTTAATGAGTTCATTTGAATTTTTAAGTCTTTTGTTATTAATTTCATTTTTGGTAGTGCTTGTTTTCCTGTAGTGAAAATGAACAAACTTTCTGTCATCCGATCAAGCAAAAATTTTGAAAATATTCTAAGAAATACAAATTATTACCTCTTAAATTAAAAAATTGTTTTGTTTGTGTTCTAAAAAATTAGTCTTAAATAGAAGGCATTTGTATAAAAATCCTGAATTTTTGGTTCTGTAATTTGTTCAATTATTTGAAACTTTTTTGTATAAATCCATTAATTTTGCATATTAGCATGTTTAAAAAATCAATTGTGGGACAAATGTGCCAACAGCCAGAAAAATGAGATGACACACCATCAGCTATTTTGAATAGCCCTAAAAAGCCGTATAAAAACAAACTAAAATATAAAATAAACACATTTTAGAAACGTTTACGTCATCTATTTTAATTTTATAACTTTCTCCGGTCATCAGATATTTTGACAGAAGAAGTTTACAAAATTTTATTTAATGGGGCTCGGTCGCTTATTTTTTTAGGTCCATGCTTTCTCTCAACAACCCTGCATATGCATCATTGAGATTTTTATAAAAATTGGAAAATGATTCAAACTTTCGTTATATATGAGTTCGTTAGGCCTACGTTTTTACTGAGCCAGGATTATCCGTACATTGATAATTAAAATGTTAGTGGCCTTCTGTTTTCTAATTTATCTACTTTTAAAAGTAAATTTCGGTTAAAGAAAGAAAATGAAAAAAAGGCCAACGAACAGCAATTAACTTAAGAGATCCCAAACTTCATTGCATCAAAAATTAAACAGCTGCACTTGGTCCAAATAATTGTAAACATAATTCCATTGTGATGTACGTTGAAAAAAGCCGTTTTTCATAAATATATTAAGAAGCCTTGCAAAAATAATTCCAAATACAACAAATAATCTTGGAAAATATTCCGACTAAAACGAATAATACTGTTATATCTACGGTTATAGTTTTATATCATTGCTTATGCACATCAGAAAGACATTTATTATTATTATTATTATCATCATTATATTAGAAGGTGTAAAATAGACTTATCCAAGCTTCATTCTATTATCATCATCCAATTAACTACAAAACCATTCTATTGGACCCGGAATATGATTTGACGATATTATAACATTGGTGATCAGAAGTGAGATTACAAGAATGGTTTTGAAAGCAATGGATGAGCTCTTGATACTCGAGTTGAGGCGGGAACTTAGAAAACGAGAGCTCATTGACAAAGAAGAAAGTCTGAGCTCGTGGACCGCCTCCGGACGTCATTTGGAGGACAAGTATGAGTTCGAAACAGAAAATGAATTAATGAAGGCTCTGAACAAAATGGCAGAAGAAAACAGAGCAGCACATGAGCAATACAGAGCAGCACATGAGCAATACAGAGCAGCACAGGAGGAAAACAGAGCAGCACAGCAGGAAATGAAGAAATTTCTTGAACTCCTCAATGGTGACACAAACAATTGCGGAAACCAAAAAAGACGGTCATGATGATGAGCCATGCAAGGATGTTCATGATGAACCATGCAAGGATGGTCATGATGATGAGCCTCTCAAAGACGGTCATGATAATGAACCATGCAAAGATGTTCAAGATGAACCATGCATAGATGGTGATGACGAGCCTGGCAAAGAACAACTTTGTTGATGAGCCAAAGAAGGACTGGAAGAAACTGCGTCAAACGGTCGAGACTTGACCATATTGTTTGCGAATTGCGGTCAAGGCCACGAGTGAAGATGAAGGTGGTTTGTGTTCGTGGCCGAGTCGCATTTCTCAAGAGCGACTATGCTGTTCGGGACGAACAGGATTAGGAAGGGAATAGTGTTATATCTATAGTTATAATTTTATATCATTGCTTATGCACCTCAGAAAAACATTTATCATTATTATTACATTAGAAGGTATAAAATAGACTTATCCAAGCTTCATTCTATTATCATCCAATAAACTACAAAACCATTCTATTGGACCCGGAATACGATTTGACGATACTATAACAATACTTTTAATGGCTACGTCAACACAGTGCTGAAAAAATACACGTGAAATCAATGTTGAATACATTTCTTTAATCACATTTTATTGCAAAAATCTCACTGAATAGCTAGTAGAAATTATTTTTTTACAAAACAAGTCATGTAACTATATTACTTTTTTTTTTTTTTACAAAACGTTAATTTAAAAAGAGAAGCTTTGAAAAATTTGGTGCTAAAGTGTTGCTTCCAAAAAAAATCAAAAGCTTTGTATGTGTCGCTAATTTCTGTATAAACACCGAAATCGACATTCATTTTTCAAAATCCTATGCGGACTATTTATTAAAAAAAAGAAGCAACAATGCAAAGCACATTCCATCACAACATGATAATCGTTAAAATTTTATTTATAAATATAACCACCCAAAAACTGTAATTTATTTATTTATTTATGTGAAGTCCAGTCAGGTAATGAAAACAGTTTGAAAATAATTTGTGAAAAGGTAGAAGCAGGGCAGTTCAACATGAATGTCGTAAAAGAAGAATTTGTTAAATTTTGCGAGAACGTTTCAATGCGTGGCGTTCCAAAGGTCGTCAAATCTAAAAGACTTCCTTTCAAGATCATGTGGTTGACTGCCACAGTATCTTGTACAGGACTTCTCTTGTGGCAATTGTGGATGTTATTTGATAGTTTCAAATCGTATCCTTTTAAGACATCTTATAAAGAGCTACCGGGTAAAAACGTTTTCCCAGCAGTAATTGTTTGTCCTCTTCAACCGCAACTCTCTCAAATTGATTACCAGAAAGTTTTAAAACAAGACGAATATTTTGAAAAGTTGGAAAATTTATCAAATTTAATTGACAGCGCAAACACAATAATTAAATCGCATAAAATTAACCGTCTAGAACATATTTCGTTATTAAAAAAAAGTTACTACAATTCTCTTCCCAGGAGTGGTTTTTACTTGACAAGTTCAATACCGTTTCTCCTCGACTACAAGCTTTGGGACATATCTAATCAAGTGATAATTGATAACAATTGTTTTCTGGAACACACAACGTTTTGGGATCCGTTTTATTTAACGTGTAACAAATTCCGAATTTCTGAATCATGTAAAATAAGTGTAAATAGTCTTACACTGATTATTTATACAAACTCTATTCAGAAACTTCAAGACAGTTATGACACAAAATCGCTGGTTCCAGTCACTGATGGAGTTAGAATAGATCTTGTCAGTCAAAATATTACTGCTCTCATATCAAATGGATATAACATTGGAGTTGGAACTGACACTAAAATACGAATGACCATGACTACAAAACAGAGCCTCGACAAACCTTACACAAATGGCTGTGAAGATAAAACAATTCTCGAAGATCCTGGGGGAAATTATTATTATAGCGCTTTCACTTGTACGTTTCTGTGCATCCAAAGGCGAGTTTACAAAACGTGCAACTGCATCGGGTTTGAAATGTACGCTCCTAAGGTCCTCCAGTATCTCCCCATCTGCGGCAATACATCTCTGACTTTGAGAAACCACAGTTTCGACTTTTTAACAGAAGTTAGTTTATACTTGAAAGCGATCAAAGAAATAGAATGTAAAGATAATACAACTACTAACGACTTGTATTCTGAATGTGCATCAACCTGCAAACCTCCATGCAAAGATACCTACTACGATACTAGTGTATTTGTAATGCCGAATTGGCCGATAATTTCGCATCACAAATTTTTCTTTGAAAACTATATCCAAGATAAGTTGATTCAAGGAACCAAAACTTATGAATATTTTAAAAGTTATATTTCTGCCGTTGGTAGTTACAAAGAAGGTAACATGAGCGACGATGAAATAGACACTTTTTTCAAAACCAGCGACAAGATCAGCTCAAATTTTATGCAGCTGCGTTTCAAATTTAATGGAAACAGTCTCATTATACTTGAAGACACTCCACTCCATACCTGGCAGACGATGCTAAGTATGGTCGGTGGATGTCTCAGTCTCTGGCTTGGAGTGACTTTCATGACGGCTGTGGAGTTTCTGGAGTTTTATTTGAACTTGATTAATGTTTTTAAAGAGTGGCTGCTTTTTGCTAAAAGATAGATTGATGTACAGTGATTATTATTAAGGTTTGAATTGAGTGGTTTTGACTTTCATTTCTGAAGTTTTTATATTTTTTGAGTTCTGTTATTTGTAGTGTAAAAAATTTATATAATGCTTTTTAAGTACTTATGAGTTAAATGAAAAAATTTCAAATTTCTGGAAAATAAAAAAATAATTTTTTTTGTTCATAAGACAAATTGTTACATAACACTTTTTCAATGTTCAATTTTTCTAGAAATCAAAAATACTTCTCATACACAAGCCAAACTGTTTTGCCAGATTATGTGATAAAATTAACCAATTAATTAATTAATTTGTTAATATCCGTTCAAATATAACCTATTCTTGTCATGGCAAGACCAGGACAGCTAGAATTCTACAAACTGTCACTTCGACTTAACAATTTCTGTCTCAGAGTGAATCATACTACAAAAACCGGCAACCAGTTTTTTTTTCATGTAATAAAATCTATCAGTTATATTTATAATGTTTTATTATTATAATTTGTAATTGTTAAATGTAAAAAATCAAAGATTCCGAGTTTTTTTTAAATTTTTATTATGAAAAACAATGTTTTATCAACATTGACCGCTATGAGCTGTATATGGTTTGTTAGCCATTTAGCAAAAACACCTGTAGCAAAACCAATTTAACATGACCAGCGGCCTGCTTTGAGATCTCTTTAAAACAAAGTTTTCCACACAAAAAAAACCTAAGAAACACAAATGATTTATTTATTTAAAATAAAAACTTTTTTTTATTTTTAATCAACTGTATTCTTAAAGAAGATTAGTTTACAGACAATAAACTACTTACAATTAATCATCAAAGAATAACTAGATAATACATATAGTTTGTAATTATAACAATTATTATATTATTCATTAAAAAAACTTTTTCTAATTATTTGAAAATTATTGCAGAAACAAAATTAAAAAATATGTCAGCAAACAGAATAAAATCAATTCAAAAAAGTTTTTGTAAAAACAGACAGCGATGTTAGTTCATAAATTACACCTAATTGTTAAATCCTTACTACTACTATACAGTTATTGACATGTCAAATAAAACTTGAGTTTGCTCCAATTTGTGCTAATTCAAGGTTATTGACGGCATTTTTACGACTTATTTTTCATTTCATGTTTATAATAGCTAAATTCATGACAAACTTTTGTTATAATTTGTCTACTATGTTTTTTTTTATTAACTACAAAATTGTGTGCATAAAATCTATTCAATCCACAAAATACAAATCGATAAACACTTTACTGTTGGGTATTTATAAAAAAAGAAGAAGCTATTTTATATAGAAGTGTTTTTTAGTAAATATGACAACAGGAAAGCCCTAATTTTTTGATTTAATTTCAATATGAATTCAATAAAAGAAGAGTTGGTTAAGTTTTGTGAGAACGTTTCAATGCGTGGTGTGCCAAAGATCGTGAAATCTAAAAGACTTCCTTTCAAGATCATGTGGTTGACTGCTACTGTTATTTGTACGTCGCTTCTCATATGGCAGCTGTGGAGTTTATTTGAAAGTTACAATTCATATCCTTTTAGAACATCCAGTGGAGAGAAAATTAGTGAAAATATTTTCCCGGCAGTGACGCTCTGCCCACTTCAGCCGGAATTTTCTGAAATTGATAACGTGAGATTTCTAAAAAGATATGAATACCGTGAAAAATTAGAAAATATAATAAATTTTATAAATAACTCACGCAATTTGATTGGACAATTTTCCTTAGATTTTCAAGATTTTTCAAGAAAACATTTACTTCTAAGAAATAGTTATTACATTTCTCTTCCTAAAAATGGTATAAACCCAGAGCGCTTTCTTCCATTTGTTTATGAATACAATCTTTGGGATGCTACTGACTTACAGTTATCTATTAGCAATTGTTATCTAGAAAACACAACTATTTGGGACCCGTTTTATTTAAATTGTTACCAATACAAAGTGTCTACTTCATGTAAAACGCCTCTAAACGGTCTCACTTTGAATATTTTTACTAACTCAATTTACGAACTACAGGAGGGTTATGGTTTAAAATCTTCTGAAATTAATATTAATGGAATTAGGATTAATTTAGCTAATCCTAATGTCACGACTGACACCTCGACTGGATATAATATTAGAGTTGGAACTGAAACTATCATAAGAATGACCATGGTGACCAAAAAAATCCTGGACAAACCTTACACTCGTGGTTGCGTAGATGAAAACTCTCTAAGTAATTTTAAAGAAAACATTTCATACAGCGCTCTCTCTTGTACTTTTCTGTGCATTCAAAAAAAAGTGTACGAAAAATGCCACTGTACGAGATCGGAACGTTACGTTCCTCGAGTTCTCCAGCATCTTCCTACATGCGGCAATACTTCTCTGACTTTGAGAAACAACAGCATGGATATTTATACAGAAATCAGTCTAATATTAAAAGCAATCCGAGAAATAGAATGCAGAGATAATATAACTACTGAGGATTTGCATTCCGATTGCACATCTGCCTGCAAACCTCCTTGCAAATCTACTTACTACGAAACAACCGTTCACTCCGTGCCAGGATGGCCGCCAGTATCGTATCATAAATATTTCTTTGAAAACATTGTTCAAAACAATTTGATTCAAGGAACAGAAACGTATAAATATTTTGAAAGTTATCTTTCTCCCATTCGTAAATTCAACGAGCGTAACATCACAAGCCACGAATTGGACAAGTTTTTGAGAGAGAACGACAAGATTAGTTCAAATTTTTTGCTAATGCATTTTTCATTTGATTCGAAACCAGTTTTGAACGAAGATTCTCCACTCCATACCTGGCAGTCGATGTTGAGCATGGTCGGTGGATGTCTCAGTCTGTGGCTTGGAGTGACCTTCATGATGGCTGTGGAGTTTCTGGAGCTGTTCATAAACTTGATCGGTGTCATCAAACAGTGGTGGTCGTTCCGTCCATCAAATAAACATGTTCTTACTGTGACAATGTTTGTTTAATGCTATTGTTTTATTGTTTGAAATTTATTGAAATAAACAAAGCAAAAATGTCATTTTGAAAATTTTGTTTGTGAAAAACCTCAAAAACTAATGTTTATACGGTAATTTTTAGAACAAATTACATTTCAGTGGAGAGAAAAGCTAACAAATAAACTAAAATGATGCACAATAAAAAAAAACAACAAAAAATATTAAACGGATTTAAAATAAATGTTAAAGTTGGGTGGTCAGTTATTTAAAAGCAGTTGTTGATTTTTATTTTGTTTTTGGACATTTATAGAAGATATTTCTTTGTGGGACGCAGCTCAAAATTTTAGGCCTATTGGTTATAAACCCTGATATAAAAATTGCCTTGTTAACAGAGTTTTGGTTCCCTCCTAAAAATTCTGCGATACGTTGCTTTATATTGTATAAAAAACTTTTTATCTATATGCGGAATTTGAATGCTTTTTTTAAAGTCATCGTAAGTTATAACAATTTGCTTATTTTGATTCAAAGCATCAGTCTAGAGATTTGTGATTATTAATAATTCCAAAGAGTGAATTTATCATAAAACCTTACTGGTTACAATGAGTAAATTTAAAAACGTGTATGGTTCAAAAAGGGTGTTAGAATAAAATTGCTTAAAATAGATCTCATTAGTTTACTCAGAACTGAGGTCGAAAACACGGTTCTAACATAATTTAGAGAACCATGCTTACCTGCAACTTTTTTTTTAAACATTGGGACTACCGTATTTATCTTTCAGTCTTTCGAAAAAATTTTCATAGAAAATAAATCACTAAAAATTTCAGCTCAACAACGTGAAAATGTATGGTTTTTAGAAATTGTTTTAGATCCTTGAGATCTATTGGGATCAATTCGAAACAATTTGATAAATACTAGCTCCTACGTTTTTAAATTTTTTTCTAATACTCAATGCTTTTATGTATTCTCCCACTCATATATTTAGTTTGCCAAATTTAAGTTTTCCTCTATTTATTAAAAAAAAATTCCATCCCAGTTAACGGTATGGAGTTCTCTTAGGACAAAACTTTTAGAAACTTTAAATTGTTTCTAAATTCATGATATTCTTTAGTTTGTAATTTTGTGTTTGTTACGTTCAAAGCATTAAAAAAAAGTTCTTTTTATCACGATAATATTAAATGTTATATAATTGTCAAATCTATACATAAATGGAATTAATTACAAAGCAAACAAGTTTGAGTTTGTTTCTAAAGGTTTTTTATACAAAATGATTTCTAGATACCATTAGAAGCTTTTTTTTATATTGAATCATGCTTAAAAAAAGAATATGTGGAAGCTGTCATACCTGATAAATTGAAAGAGTTAAATGAAAAATTGTGCTAGTTGAGTAGATAATTTGAATGAAAAAACATGTGGTTTTTTTTCAAAAAATTAAGTCAACAGCAAAAAATCAGTTTTTATTTTTAAGATAAACTAAATTAAAGTTGTCTTTTTTTTGTCTGACATATTAAACATTTTGAGTTTAAAAAATACTGAAATCAATTTTTATTTTTAGTGTCTCCTGATGTGAACAATTGCTCAACGAAACCGTTGTTAATCGACACATGCTGTCCAAAGTCTTTCATGCCAATTTCAAATTGAAATAACATTTACAAGCATTCAACATTTTAGCATGAATCAAGTAAAAGATGAAATTTCTAAATTCTGTGAGAACGTTTCCATGCGTGGTGTGCCAAAGATCGTCAAATCTAAAAGACTTGTTTTCAAGATCATGTGGTTCAGTGCTACTGTTACTTGTACGTCGCTTCTCATATGGCAACTAAGTTCTTTATTTGATAATTTTAAACTATATCCTTTCAAAACGTCTTATAAAGAACTTAATGACGAAAACATTTTTCCGGGAGTGATGGTTTGTCCTCTTCAGCCACAGCTCTCAGAAATTGATTACGTAAAGTTTTTAAAACGATATGAATACATTGAACAAATAGAAAATATTACTAATTTCATAAACAGTACCTACGAAAAGATGAATTCATTTCAAATAAATTCTCAAGAATTTTCAACGCAGGTTTTCAATTTGCAAAAAAGTTACTACATTTCTCTTCCTAAAAATGGTGTAAATCCAGAGCGCTCCATTCCATTTGTTGTTGAATACAAATTTTGGGACTCTACTGACCTGGTAATAATCAACGACACTTGTTTTTTATCTAACACAACCTATTGGGATCCTTTTTATTTATCTTGTTACAAATTTTATCTGTCCGAATCGTGTAGAACGCCAATTAACTCACTGACGATGACTATTTACGCTAATTCAATTATCGAGTTACAGGATGGCTATGACTTGAGATCTGGTATTGTAAATCCCAACGGTATCAGACTAGCTCTGAGCACACCTTATGTCAGGACCGATATAACGGGCGGATTTAATATTGAAACTGGAACTCAAACACGGATAAAAATGACCATGACCACCAAGATGATTTTGGACGAGCCTTACACCAGTGGTTGTCAAGATCAAGTGTTTTTGGATGACCCCGAAGAAACAAAATATTACAGTCGTCTTTCTTGTACGTTTTTGTGTATCCATAGAGAGGTTTACAAGCAATGCAGCTGCATCGGACTGGAAATGTACGTTCCTCGCGTCCTCCAGCATCTACCGATCTGCGGCAATACCACTTTGACTTTAAGAAACCAAAAAATGGATCTCACGATGAAAGCCAATCTGACGTTGAAGGCTATAAAAGAAATGGATTGCAAGGATAGAACAACTAACAACCTCTATTCTAAATGCACATCAACCTGTGAACCTCCTTGCAAAGAAGTTTATTACGAAACAAACGTCGTAACTACCGGTGGGTGGCCTCATGTCTCCTATCACAAATTCTTTTTTGAAAGTCTAATTCAAAAGAGTTTGATTCAAGGAACAAAAACGTTTGACTATTTCGAAAGTTATATCTCTAATATTCGTAGATTTAACGAGCGTAACATAACAAGAGAGGAACTGAACTATTTTTTTAAATCTAACGACAAGATCAGTTCTAATTTTTTGCAGGTTACTTTATCGTTCTATAGAAACAAACAAGCTAAGTATGAAGATACTCCAGTACATACTTGGCAGTCGATGTTGAGCATGGTTGGTGGATGTCTAAGCTTGTGGCTTGGAGTGACCTTTATGACAGCTGTGGAGTTTCTGGAGCTGTCTATAAACTTAGTTGGCGTCTTGAAAGAGTGGTTATTCCATTCTAAGATACAGCGCAATCTTAGTATTTAGGTTTGAAATCTATAAACTGTCTGTTGTAGTTTAAAAAATAAAAACAATTTCAACATTTTCTTATAAGAACTATACTTTTTGTTTGTTTGTTCAAAACAAAAAAGATAAAACTACGCCGATGTTAGCTGCCGGCGATTTCAGAAGAAAATAAATAGAACATTGAAGAAAATGTTAATTTTTTTGAACTTAGCCCTATACATAGACGTGTTGATCTAGTGGTTTATATACCTGCTGCAGTTGTCCTTGTGGTTTATATACCTGCTGCAGTTGTCCTTCGTAACGATAGATTGTCTCTATCACTACGGCTTACAGACCGATATCGTTCTTGATGAATACTACAAGACTTTCGTGAAACTTGAGTGGAAACAAGCTTTATGGTACTAGTGCAGGCGGTTATAGCACCCTCACATTTGAATTGTTCAGATTCACCTATAACCTAAATATTCTTTGTGCTATTGGCTGCTTTAACGGTGTCAATTTTCTGTAATGATATTATTTTCAGATTTGGTTTTTTTTGAAAAAACAAAAAAACTCTTTTGGCGGAAAAATTTGCAACAACCTGGAAATTTGTCAAATTCCATTTGCAAAAAAACCAATTCGGTGCCTGGAATGGCCCCGCAGCTATTTAGAAACTGCAATGAAGTCGTTATTTTGCTAAGAAAGGAGCGTAATTAAAAAATTTGCAGCCTAGTTTAGATAAAATCAACCATTTATAAAAGAGCATGAGGATATTTTTTTATCAGATTAACATGCTCTACCAAAAAGTGCTTTCAGTTTACTAACATGTAAATGCTTGTCACTTCAGTCCAGGGTTTCCTCATAAACAGAATACAAAATTTTGATGTATTTTTGATTATCGTATTTGTAACATTTTTACTGATAGATTTTGGCATATTACGAAATTTTAGTTCTTGAAAATAGGACCATCTTGGTTTTCCAAACAGACATTGGCATAAGACTGATTTATTTTATATCTAACAAGAAACAGTGTTTTGTTGTGGCTGCTTCTCCAACAAACTTCTAAAATGAAAAAATTAAGCGGTTAATAAGTAAAATTTTATCTTATTAAAAAAATTGATAAAAAATAAAATTTTATTCACTTTTGGCTATTAATTCAAAAAATAAAACTACAGAGCAAGCTGGTCAACAACACAAATTCCAAAGCATTGTTAGCACATAAATTACTTTTAATGGGTAAATCCATACTAATATACCGTTATTTACTAGCATAATATAACTGAAGTTTTGTCAATAGAGTTTTAGTGTATTTTAATTAATAAATGTTTTTGATGTCAATTTTCATTAGCAATTTTTGAAAACAATTGGAGTAAACATAACACTTTTAATTAAACAAAAATACAAAATTTTAAAGTTTGTTAAAAATGATTATAAAATTATCAGTTAAAAATTTAGTAAGAAAAAGAATTGCTTTAATGTTTTAAATGTTTGAAATTTGGTAAATAATTTCTAAACTGCCTTTTTTTCATGAACACCCACAATTTGTTATGGAACTGCGTCAATTAAGCAAAACAAGCTTTGTCGATAATTACTTTTCCACTGGCTATTTATTCACATAAATGCCAAGCTATGACAGCCATTTTTATCAAAATCTTAAGCAACAGGCATAAATTATTTAACTTCGTTATGAGTCTAATAAAAAAAGAAGTTTTAAAATTTTGTGAGAACGTTTCAATGCGTGGTGTGCCAAAAATTGTTAAATCTAAAGGGCTTCCCTTCAGGGTCATGTGGTTGAGTGCTACTGTTATTTGTACGGCACTTCTCATATGGCAACTGTGGACGTTGTTTGAAAGTTTCAAATCGTATCCATTTAAAACATCTTTTGGTGAGCTACAAGAACAAAATGTTTTTCCGGCTGTGCTGGCTTGTCCTCTTCAGCCACAACTTTCAGAAATTGATTATGAAAAGTTTTTAAGAAGAGATGAATACATTGACAGGATAGATGAACTAACCAATTTTATTAACAAAACATATATTGCCAATAAACCATCTTCTTTGAAGTCTCAAAAATTTTCAAATCAAGTTTCTACTTTACAAAGCGGTTACTACATTTCTCTACCTAGAAGTGGCTTTAGTCCAGAGCGCTCCATTCCATTTGTTGTTGAGTACAAACTTTGGGATGCTACAGATTTAGTAATAGCTAATAGCAAATGTTTCCTAAAAAACTCAACATTTTGGGATCCGTTTTTTTTATGGTGTTACAAATTTCAATTGTCTAAATTCTGTGAAAAGCTTGTAAATTCTCTCACTATGACCATTTACACAAATTCTATCTATGAATTACAGGACGGCTACGACTTGAAATCAGCAATAGCTAACATAAACGGTGTTAGAATAAATCTGATTAATTCGGATATAATAAGTGATACAACAAGCGGACATAATATTGGAGTTGGAACTCAAACATCTATCAAAATAACCATGGCAACTAGAAAAACCTTAGACGAACCTTACACTCATGGCTGTAAAGATACAAAAAATTCAGATGATTTTGTAAAAAATTTTCAATACAGCGTAATTTCTTGCACAAATCTGTGCATACAAAAAGAAGTTTATGAAAAGTGTCGCTGCACCAGATTGGAAATGTACGCTCCTCGAGTCTTCCTGGAATCACCAACATGCGGCAATACTTCTTTGACTTTGAGAAACCACACCATGAAATTTTATACAAGAGTCAATCTTACGTTGAAATCAATCGAAGAAATGGAATGCAGAGATAATGTCAGTACCGATGACTTGTATTCTAAATGCCGCTCAACTTGCAAACCTCTTTGCAATGATACCTACTATGAAACCACTGTTCACACTGTGCCTGGATGGCCACCAATATCTTATCACAAATTTATTTTTGAACAATTCATTAAAAGCAATTTGATTCAAGGAACAAAAACGTATGAATATTTTGAGAGTTATCTTTCTCCCATTTGTAAATTCAACGAACGTAACATCACAAGCCACGAATTGGACAAGTTTTTAAAAGCAAACGACAAAATTGGGTTGAATTTTCTGTCTTTGGATATCTCGTTTGGTACAAACGTCCCTACCTTATTTGAAGATTCTCCAGTTCATACCTGGCAATCGATGTTGAGCCTGGTCGGTGGATGTCTCAGTCTGTGGCTTGGAGTCACTTTTATGACGGCTGTAGAGTTTCTGGAGCTGATTATAAAGTTGATTAATGTTTTCGAAAAATGGTTATTTTTTTCAAAAAACAAACACGTTGTTACTGTAAAGATTCCCGTATGATATAGTTATAGTGAATAGTTGTATTTATTTTGTTACTAAACTGGTTTTTACTATTTATCATAAAAACTTTATTTGTTTTCAAGATACTAGAATTAATTCTATATAAAAATTATATTCACTTTTTCTTTAATGGCAAAATTAATAAAGTGCTGCGAGTTATGTTGATTCGTTGTTGTGAATGAACTATTGTAAAAAATTAAATTGTAAGAAAAATTGGTTTATATTTATTAATCAACAAAGTGCTAAACTAGATAATTAGAAATTTTAGTTTCTGTAATTAAAATTTATTTTTTTAAACATTTTATTAGTAATTAAGAGTTCTCCGAACGAGTCATGGGGTCTTGACCCGGCGCCAACATGGCTCATCAAGGAATTTTCTGAAACCTTGTCTCCATTTGTTACAGAGTTGTTTAACAAACCGCTAAACACTGGTCACTTTCCGGTCCCATTCAGAGCAGCCGAGACCACGCCAATTTTGAAAAAAAATCTACGCTGGATGTTTCTCTGCCTGCCAGTTATTCCCAGTTTACATCTTCAGTTCGTCTCTATGCTTTTCAAATGGGATGTGCAAAAACAGATTTTACATCACTTGGATAGTTGCAGCCTTCTACCAGAGCATCAGTCTGCCTATCGGAGGTTCCGTTCGACGAAGACTGCGTTACTTAGAGTTACGTCGGATGTTCTCCTTGCCACCGATCGTGGGATGGTGACACTGATTGGCATGCTGGATCTCAGTGCTGCATTTAATTGATGTTTTGCCCTGGCTGCTCAACGTGGTTTCAATATTCATGGTTATACTAACGATCTACAGATCTACGATCATTGTGAATATCGGTCTGTTTGCGGACAGATTGGACGTTTGTATTTTGGAGATAATGGAATGGATGAAACGTAGTTGATTATAGTTAAACGCTTTCAAAACAGAGGTTATTTTACTGGGATTTTCTAGACGTCTGAAGCAATGCTCCTTTAACAAGATCTGTATAGCTGAAAACATCATCCGTATCGTCGACAGGATTCGCAATCTTGAGGTCATCATAGATTCCGAACTGATTTTTAGTGAGCATGTAGCGAAATTGGTCAACACGAGCTACTACTATTTACGACAGATGAGGTCAGTTTGCAAATCCCTCACGGTCGATTTTTAGCCTGCACTTGCCCGCGCTTTGATCTTGTCTAGACTTGATTATTGTAATGGTCTACTCAGTTGAATACCGGATTTGTTAATGAGGCGGCTCGATGGTGTCATGCGTCCGGCTGCTAGACTGTATCTCCGATTGGTTCGATAAGGTCATGTCACGAGGGCGATTTTACGACCGACTACACTGGCTGAACATGCAAACGCGTATCGATTTCAAGACGTCTTTAACTGCATAACGATGTCTCCATGGTCTTGCGCCGTCACACTTCTCCGGTTTGTGTATCCCGGTGACTTAGCTTCCTGGCCAATCTCACCTTCGTTCGGCTTCTTCTGGTCAGCTTATTGTTCCTTCCTGTAGAACTAAGACATTTGGAACGAGGGCTTTCGCAGTTTACTGTCCAGCCACTTGGAACAATTTACCGATTAAACTTACAGATCCGGCGAATGTCGACAGCGTTTCTGTTTTCAAAACGAGAATTAAAACGTATTTTTTAAAACGCTTATATTAACTTGAAACGTTGTTTGTTTGTAATTTGTTTGTTTCAGCGCAACGTGCAAATAAGCACATTCACTACAACAACTCAGCGCATGGTTTTTTATTAATTACAACGCTTATAATAACTTGAAACGTTATTTATTGGTAATTTGTTTGTTTCATTGCAACGTGCAAATAAGCACATTGACGTTGTTTGTTTGTTTGTTTGTTTAGGCGCAACGTTGAGTGCGAATAAGCACATCGAGTGCGAATAAACACATCCACTACGACAACTCAGCGCATGGTTGTTTATTAAAAAAACTTTGAACAAACTGGAATGTTCTATCACCTGAGATAAGAGCCGAAAAACATGTTTACATGTTCCAAAAAAATCAAATTAAATATTTTAAGTTATATTTAATAATGATTGTTTCTTTTGCAAATGCTTGTTTAAGCGCAAATGTTATTCAAAAATACCGCGACTCGCCCGATCAACGAAGTTCAGCAATGTTTAAAATTTTAGTGTCTAAAACTAGATATTATAATATAAAACTATGAATCTCTAAAAAACAACCTTATCTTAATTTATCACAAATACATTAATCTATTTTTAGATTTAAAAAAATTTAAACAGTTAAACCAGAAAAATAATAAAAAATATAAATATTATTTAGATTTATAAAAAAAATACACACTAAAAAATTGAAAATAATATGAAATAAAATTTTTTTTAAACAATGTTCGTATACTACATATTAACATGTTTTTATGTGTACATATTACTATTTTTTGAACTAAATTTTTTGATATGAATATAAGTGCGTTATATTATCTATAACCTACTTTCTATATAATATCTATAACCTACTATCGCCCAACGCTTTAATCTTCCAAACAAAACGTTTAGTTCATGAAATGTCAATATGTACACATTTTTATTATTATTTACATTTTAGTACATTAGTATACAAGCGTTGTTTAAAAAAAAATATTTTTTATACTTTATATTTTTAGTCGTATGACGAACTTTTATTGAGTTTTTGCTTTCAATGTGTGTTTCTGTTTGACAGGTACTAACGCATTTGTAACATCTATTCCCCCTGACAATATAGATTGCTAAAACCAATTGGATCTACATAATTACAAATTCCATACAATAATGAAAATAATATAAAAAAAACAAAAATGGAATGCACTTTGCTGGTTCATAAAAGGTTGCAATACAAAGTGATTCTCAAAATCCATTAGGGCATTTTTAACACTTTTTTCTAGTTCACTAGCTTTGTCAACGTTCTTGTATTAAATTTTCTAAACCTATTTGTCGTTCAATTAGAGATTTCAACTATGTTCCGATTTTAAAACTGTAATTACAAAATATTTATATGAGAAGCTAGTCCAGCATCGGTGAGTTGTTCATTCAATTTAATTCCGATACCAACCTAAGTATTAAGTTTATTAGTGCAAAAACCTTTAACACGACAGATCGGTATTAAATTCTTATCACTGTGTCTTTTAATCTAAAAACTAGAACGTATTATAGAATATTTAATGCAAATTTTTCTTTAAAAACCATTTTTTTTAAATTTGTAAATGTGAGTAATTATATAATTATGTTTGATTTGTTGTTGTTTAAAAACATAGATAATTTGTTTTTTATATTAAAACATTAACTTTTTTTCAGAAAATTTTACTTAAATAAATGCTTGTTGTAAACGTAGAGGAATATGCTTTCTAGCGATTCGTAACGTTAAAGTCGAAGTTATTTATAACACAATATTTCTCGAATTTATTTTAACTTTATTATTCTTCCTTGAATATAATCCTTTTCTTGACTCTTAAACTGAATTATCTCACTTTGCAGAAGTTAACCCGGTTCTGACAAATCTTTTTATAATTCCAAATTCTCTACTCAACAACCTTACTTTTTCTACTGAGGACCACAAAAAGGAAAAAGACCAATACCAATTATATATATATATACACATATATATATACATATATATATACATATATATATATATATATACATATACATACATCCATCCATGTATATATACACTCAAACACACATATACACATATATACACTAATGATACAAAAACTATACGCACACACAATGTCACAGGAGCACAAATATACACATATACATACATATACATATATACATACATATATATACACACATATACACACATATACATTCATACATAAATGACTATTGTTACAACACAACCAAAATATGCACACATAATAAAATAAATTAAACAAATACTATGAAAATAGGTAAGATGAATCATCTTCATCTTACACTTGTCATAAGAAACAATTTTTATTTTAAATTTCAACTAGATTGGATAGAAGTTTGTTAGTTTTTACTTTCAAGGTTTGCAAGCCTTCTACCAAACAAGTAATCGAAGTTACACTTATTTTGCATTTGATTTTTTAATCTAAAACACATAACGTGTTGTTAATAAATTAATTTAGAAATTTTATTTGTAAATAAAAAAATCTTAATTTTTATCTTAAGTAGAAATAAATGTTATTTGTTACTTTTTTTTTAATAGAAGCGTGATTTTCAAAGATTTAACATAATTTAAACTGACTTCAATTTCAACTTCAACGGTTTTGAATGCTGAAACTTAAAATATAAAATCATTGCTATCAATTTTATGAAATTTTCTGAAAAAATAAATTTAGTTTAATTTATTTAATTTAACAAAATTGTTTATCTGTTGAACAAACTAAATTTAAAACAAAAAAGATTTGCAAACATCTTGATTTTTGATTGTGTAAACATACTTTTTTTACAATAAAAATTGAGCAGTTAGTTTAAAATGCAACAAAATACATTTAATAAAAATAATAATTCAAGATAAAGACAGTTTTTGTAATTTTAGTTTTTAGGTTTTTATTGCATGCTCTATATTTACAAATAGATATTTACAAATGTTAAACAATATTTGTAGATACTCATATCAGTTTAAAATTTATTTTTAAGGTTTACCGTTATAGGTTATTTATTCAACAAAACTGTCTGCCTAAAATCTTTAATTGAAATCGAAGATACGACTGCTAGAAATTTTTTTCTCTAAATTTCCAACATGAATCTGATAAAAGAAGAATTTGTTAAATTTTTTGAAAACGTTTCAATGCGTGGCGTGCCAAAAATTGTCAAATCTAAAAGACTCCCTTTCAGGATCATGTGGCTGGCTGCCACAGTTACTTGTACAACGTTTCTCATTTGGCAACTGTGGATGTTATTTGATAGTTTCAAATCGTATCCTTTTAAGACATCTTTCAAAGAGCTACCAGGTAAAAACGTTTTTCCGGCAGTGATGGCTTGTCCTCTTCAACCGCAACTCTCAGAAATCGATTACGTTAGATTTTTAAAACGTTCTGATTATTCTGAAAAGATACTAATCTTAAAAAATTATATAAAAAACGCATTCAAAGAAGAATATCAAAAATATTCACAGCAGATTTCTAATTTGGAAAAAAACTATTACATTTCTCTTCCTAGAAAAAATTTCAATCCAGATAGATCAATACCTTTTGTGGCTGAATACAAACTTTATGACTTTTCTGACCAAGTAATAAAAGATGACAACTGTTCTTTAGAAAACACTACTTTTTGGGATCCGTTTTATTTAACATGTCACAGATTCCAACTTTCTAATTCGTGTAAATCGCTTGTAAACGGTCTTACTCTGATCATATACACGAATTCAATTTATGATTTTCAAGACAGCTTTGGTTTGAAACCTACTAAGGTTGATCCAAATGGCGTTAGATTTGCTATAAGCATGCCAAATGCTAAAACTGATATAACAAGCGGGTTCAACATTGGAACTGGAACTCAAACCGTTATCAAAATGATCATGTCTACTAAAATGATTTTGGATCGACCGTACACTAGTGGCTGCCAAGATAAATCGTTTTCGGAAAGTCCCGGAGAAAATATTCGTCACAGCGTCCTATCCTGCACGTTTTTGTGCGCTCAAAAAATAGTTTACGAAAAATGTAACTGCGTTAGGTTTGAAATGTACATTCCTCGTGTACATCAGGATCTACCTCCCTGCGGCAATACCACACTGACTTTGAGAAACAGCAGCATCGACTTCTTGACGGAAGTCAACCTGACATTAAAAGCTGTTAAAGACATGAACTGCAGACATATAACAACTACTGATGAGTTGTATTCTGAATGCAAATCAACCTGCAAACCCCCCTGCAACGACACCTATTACGAAACAAACGTTATCACCACCGGTAACTGGCCGCCGAACTCGTATCACAAATTCTTTTTCGAGAACAACGTACAAGACTACTTGATTCGAGGAACCAAAACGTACGATTATTTTGAAAGTTATATTTCGAATCTTCGCAGATTCAAAGAACGTAACATCACAAGCGAAGAACTAGACGCGTTTTTCAAAGCCAACGACAAGATTAGTTCAAATTTTTTGCAAGTCTCTTTATCATTTTTTAGAAACAACCCGGAAAGTTATGAAGATACTCCAGTACACAGCTGGCAGTCAATGCTTGGAATGGTTGGTGGATGTCTGAGCTTGTGGCTAGGACTGACCTTCATGACGGCCGTGGAGTTTATGGAGCTGTTCCTCGTTCTGATCGGCGTCGTCAAAAATTGGTTAATCCATTCAAACAAAAAACAATACGACGCAACAAAATCGTCTGTATAAAGTTGTAGTTTTTAAGACAAACATTTGTTTGTGTTTACAATAGTTTTGTTATCAATAATTTTTTATTTGTTTTTTAATTTTATTTTCTATGTACTATATTGATTGAATTCTAATAGAAATTTGGTTATTAGTTACAAATTTTAAAAATCTATATACTAGGTCATTATTGAGTTGTGTTATAGATAAAAACGTGATTGTACTTTGTTCATTTTTAATTTGAATTTTTGTGTAAAAAATGGTTCATTATCTTGTAGTTTGGAGTAACTTTCATGACAGCTGTGGATTTTCTGGAAATTTCCATCATTTTGATTAGTGTTGTTCAAAGACTGTCAATTTATTTTTATAAGGAACAAAGTGCTGCAGTAAATATTTTTGTTTAATGTTGTGATTTTGATGCAAATATTGCAGCTATCATTTGTGATTTCAGTATATTCTCCTGATGAATGTGAGTTTTTAATGTATAAATACAACCATACATATAGCCATTTTTAATTCCTTTATATTATTTAATCCTTTATATTAACTTTGCCTATCTGTCTGTCTGAGTAGAAATTTTTTCCCCGTTATTAAATCGATGGGAAACTTGGTCTATAGACCTGTGAAGACCAAACATTAATTTTGAGATAGTCAAACACAAAAATATTTTTTTTTAAATTCTTTATTTGAACTCTGCTAAAAAAATCTATGCGATATTGCGTCATCGTTTACTAATACAAACTTAGCCCAATGTATTATAAATACGTATTTTAATTACAAGCCTTTGAAATACAAATACAAACTTAGCCCAATGTATTATAAATACGTATTTTAATTACAAGCCTTTGAAATACAAATACAAACTTAGCCCAATGTATTATAAATACGTATTTCAATTACAAGCCTTTGAAATACAAATACAAACTTAGCCCAATGTATTATAAATACGTATTTCAAATACAAGTCTTTGAAATACGTACTGGCACTGACAGCACGTTACTTATTGAAACTCGCTTGTTAGTCTCACGCCGCATTGATTTCACGATTAGCTGTATTGTCAATTAACAGTCACGTGATATATTCGTAGGAATCTATAATAACACGCAGCACTCAACTATACTATACACGTTCTTCATGACAATGAAAAAAAAGGCTTGTGCATTGCAGAGTCTTATATTGCAACCGATGAAAATCGAAAAACGTGTGACTTGAATATTTAGTTTTGCTAGATTTGAGATTATTCAACATTGATGTTTGAGATTCAAGAAGATACGCCGAAATAATAAAAAAAGATGCGCATCAAACGATTGCTGCTGCAAAAAAAACGTTTGCTCGTTGTTTTTTCGATCGTAATTTTTGTTTACAACGTCGCATGGATAAGTCTCAGAGCGGCGCTGAAAAGAAACAAGAGAAACCACGACGCAGACATGCTTTTAACAAAAATTCTTCATCAAAGTACTTGGGATAAAGAAAGTGCTGTAATTCAAATGTTGAGATCGATTCGTATTCCACGTCCAGAAGATTTGTTGTATCGCAATCGCTTCTGGCAAGTGCAGAAACGACATCGCCGTTGGAGGACGGCTTACAGTAATATTACAGATATTGAGGAAGCTTCATATGTCAACGGCTCTATCCATGAAGTTGATGATGACGACGTTGAGGATGTAGCCATTTATTCTGCTTTCTATGACGACAGACTCAATTCTCGTTGGGTGCGAATTCACGGCATAAGAAAACTTGTGAACGACTTTGGAGAAATTTATTGTCAAATTTGGCTCAGGAACGTTGATCCGAACGTAACGTTGAAGAGTGAAACGCTAGTTTTCCCAATAGTCAAAGGTAATTTTGTTACGAGGCCTCATTCGTCACCTCAAAATTACGAACTGGGTAAGGAGCCCAATTGGCTAGCGATTGTAAAGCCTGAAAGTCACATTACTGGAGCAGATCATCATTTTACTTCGTTTACTTATGGACAGCGCTTGTTTTCTTGTCCGCTAAAAGGCATCGATTCTACCTTGGTGCCGACACACGTTTCTCTGACTTTTGAACCTATTACAAACTCTTCTACATTTGTACCAGTAGAATATTCTGAGCTCGACAAAGAAGCTTCAAATCATGGAACAGATAAATCTATCAAAAATAGTAACGGTTCTTCTTTTCAACACGAATTTGTCATCTGCGTTGCTGTGGTTAGCATTATTCTCATTATTGAATAAATGATCATTAATAGCAACTCACAAAACAAATTAAATATATACTAGAGATAGCCCGTCATCAATGACGGATTTAAAAAAAAATCACTCATCGATTTCTCACTAAAATAATTAACACTATTATTTTTTAAATTCTTCTATTTTTACATTTGTTAAGCTCATGGGAGTTTAATGGTTTTTGCCAGAAAAAAACAAATGTCTTAAAACCACCCTGGTTTTACTAAGTGATTCAAATTATAGTAAACCTCAATTCGAATAATTAATAATTATTGTATTGATAGTAATAGATAGACTGCTGCTATTTTTAAATAATAATTTTACCAAATTACTTTGTCATCATGCTATTTAAGCAAGTGAAAAGCTGTGACATTCATTTAGTGTGATTTAATTAAATCTTTGTTTTTTGTGTTAAGTCTTTTTTATTAGCTTATAAATAAGCATGACATTGCATTATAAAAATTTGCAAAACGAATTTTCAATTATTATTATTGTTATTTCGGTTTATAGGCATTTGACAGTTTAGATCCAGTCGAGTTAATAGAGTGGATGGAACTTCATAAAATTCTTGGAGTCAGCAAGATTAACATCTATAACGGAACTTTATTACCAAATTTCAAACTCGAATCAGTTTTCAAACATTACATTGAAAACGGCTTTCTCGTGCTGAAGCAAATACCTCTGGCCGTCTTTAACCAGGAAAACAAGGTGCTATCGGTCTGGTTGAACAGTCCCGCTTCTCTGAACGATTGCATGATGAGCTACATGAAAACCGCTCGCTGGGTCATTGTCGTTGATTTTGATGAAGTTATCTTGCCCTCGAAGGCCAATAATTACTCCGAGTTGATTAATTTAATCAACAAATCAGAACTGCACGTTCACCAAAAATCAGAAAAGCCCAAGCTGTTAATAAATGCAACGGCAGTTTCAAACATTTCTGATATTGCGAGTGAAGACACGGATAATGAAATGGTTGATAATGCAAAGTATCATACATATCGCTTCAGAATGTCCTATTTCTTCAAGTACGTGATTTTGTTCTACAATGCTTTTATTGTATTGAAAAGCTGGTTTATCTGGGTTTTTCACAAATATGTTTTATAAGCACTTCTAATGATTCTACAGAGCTGCTTTTTTTAAGAGAAAGTTTTTTTGTGACGACTTACAAATCCGTTTTCAGATTCATTCTTAAAGCAATAAAAAGTTAATTAATTGCTTTATTCGATAATTTCTACAAATATAGAATTTAAATAATCGAGTAAGCCGTAAAATCAGGTTTTTATACAAGTCCCACAAGTCCCGTAGTGGGTAAGCGCTTATGAATGGCTGCCTGTGGTTGTTCTGTAAGAAATAGGAGCCCGTGTGTATGCAGTGGGCCGACATTCATGTCCGTCCAACGCACGTCTGTCAACCTGTGTTATGTCTACCTGTACTGCTTAGATTGCTCGGCTCGCGCACCTGCTGGTGGAATTTTTAGCGGTTTTTCTTTGTTTTTCCCATGCTGGTTCACCATATTTTGTATTGTCCACAATTGTCAACTTGGCCTAGTTTATAAATTCGTTCTTTTCATTTCGCCATTGTCGGCTTTTACAGAATTATTCTCATTTTTAGTTTTCGTGATCTATTGTTGTTTGTAGAGAATACAAATTATAATTAACTGTCTTCAATTCTATTTAAATACGTACTCACGTGTGAACGACTACAATTGGTGACACTAATGTGTCAAAGCGACTACAATTGTGTACAATCGGTGTCCCGGCTTCAACTCCAATGACGTCTTTAACTCCGACGTTTTTAATTCTCTTACAATAGTTTACTTTCGTTTCCTAACACTCCTTCCATCATGAACTTCTAAATTTTTTATTTTACTTTTGTTGTATTTATTTTATTTTATTTATTCCTCTACTCATTTTTTTATTATTCTATATATATATATATATATATATATATATATATATATATATATATATATATATATATATATATATTGTTGTGTCTTTCAGAAAACTTTATTCTTTCTAAACACAATATAAATAACAAGAAACATGTAATATTAATACCTCGCAACTCGCAAAACACTAAACAGAACTTTCTCGCAACAACTCGGTAGCTAGCTAGGAAGGCGCACCTGACTACACCTGGAGTGTCTCGTCACAACACCTTCCCACAAGCTTTTGAGTCTTTTCAAAAGCGAAAACTAAATGTAAAAATGTCTTCTAACGAAAGAAAAAAAAATCGTGTCAAAATCTTAAATTCTTCAACCGCAGGCGCTCCGAACGTCGTGGTCCGGTTTCAACTGAAGTATTCGCTTGCGTTGCTGATCTTGTCAGATCCGTCGGTAGAATTTCTCCTGGTACGGCTGTCGCACTGGATGGAGAACTCATTGGCAAACTGGTCGCTTGATTTCCTGTTGACACGGTTGCCGGACTTTTCGTCATGATTGGACTCTTCGTTGACGTGGTCGCTGGACTCCTCGTTGACGTGGTCGCTGGACTCTTCGTTGATGTGGTCGCTGGACTCTTCGTTGACGTTGTCGCTGGACTCCTCGTTGACGTGGTGTCAAATGCGTCGTCTCCAAGACTCGATGATGTGGAGTAACGTGTAACATAACGTGGGCGGAGTTGTTCCACATGGCGTTTCCAAATCGACCCATTTGAGCACAATCGTACTTGGATGTTTCGTGCTCCCAATATTTTGTTGACGATTGCAGGAATCCATCTTGGTTGTTTACCCTGTCTGGGACCACAGTGTAGAGCGTAACAAAAATCTCCAATTTTGTACTTGTGTTGTATTTGGAAAGATTCTTTGTTTGTTCTTTGATTTCGTTTATCCTGCATCTCTCGAACAAGGCAAGGAGGACATGGCAAAAGAGAATCTAATTTGCTTCTGATTTGTCGTCCATTCAAGAGTTCACTTGGGGAAAATCCAGATTCCAAGGGCGTTCTCCGATATTGCAAAAGAAAATCTTGCAAAGCTCTTCGGAGAGGATGTGCAGACTTCGTGAGTGATTTTTTAAAAGTTTGTATCAATCGCTCAGCTGCCCCGTTGGTTGCAGGATGATAAGGAGCTCCAGAAAGATGAATGATGCCTCTTTCTTTGCACCAATTCTGAAATTCTTCAGAAGTAAAGGTTGGAGCATTATCAGTCACCAAAGTGTGTGGGAAACCAAAATGTGCGAAATCTTCATCCAAAAACTGAGTTGTTGTTTTTGCTGTTATGGAACTTGTCGGTTGAGCAAAAACGCATTTCCTTTGATTGCACTTTAAACCTCTTGCTTGTAAACGTTGAAAAAGATTCCGTAGGTTTCTCAGATGCTCGTCAGCTGTGGTTCCAATCACTAGAATGTCGTCTAAATACACCGCTACTCCTGGTAGATCACACGTTAATTTGTCCATTATTTCTTGAAAATAACCTGGAGCTGAAGTGATGCCAAAAGGTAGACGTGTTTGTAGAAGTACACCTTTGTGCGTGCTCAACGCTAGTCTTCTTTGACTTTCTGGTGCTAGTTTAATCTGGAGGTATGCATCTGCGAGATCGATCTTACTGAAGCAAAAGCTTCCTCCTAATTTTCTCATCAGATCTTCTGGAAGTGGCATTGGGTAACGATGTGTTTCAAGTTGAGAGTTGATCGTTACCGAGTAGTCTCCACAGATTCTTAGTCCTGCCTTTTTCTGATTCGGTTGAATCCGTTTTCTGACTGGAACTACCGGGGTTCCATAATGATTGAACTGAGCTGGAATCCATATACCTTTTCTAATTCCTGCATCATAGACACTGTTCAATTCTTCCAGGATAGCAAACGGTACTGTCCGGGGCTTGCAGAAAATCGGTTCCGAATCTGGTTTGAACTTTATTTCTAGTTCGACATCTTTAAGACATCCCAGTTGTGGATCGAACAATTCGCTGTATTCAGAGCACAAAAGTTGACATTCATTTTGAAGGTGGTTTTCTGTTGTTTCCGTTATAAGTTGAACGGAACTGAAGTTCTTTGACAGCAATGCGGTGACGTCAATCTTCATATCACGTATCGCCTCAAATCCCAGTAGGTTGAGATCATGTGTTTTTGTGACATTGAACCACACTCTTCTTTGGATGTCTGAGTTTTTCAATTTTACTTCTGTTTCAAATGTGCCCATTGTTGGGATGTCATTTCCCGTTGCTGAACAATATCTTTTATCATTCAGCTGCAACTTCGGTTTCCCCAGTTTGATCCATGCTGCTCGTGAACAAAAGTTGTCTCTGGAACCACTATCAATGAGAAAACTGAAGGGTTGACTGTTGAGAGTCAACTGTTGCAACAAAGGATTTCGTCCTTTCATGGTGAACACGTGTTCTTTCACGAATTCATCTTTTGCAAATACACACTGAACTTGTCTTTTCTTTTTTAGAGAAACAGCTTGCAAATGTCCTTTCTTTTGACAGAAATTGCATATGTAGTTTGCAAAACGACATTCTTTAAAAGTGTGGTTGTTCTTACCGCAACGTCGACACTTTTCTTTAGGAACATTTGACGTTTTATCAGTTGCGTGCTGCTGATGATATTCCGTATGTTTCTTCTGCTTTCTTCGATCTACTTTGAATACCTGAGACGTTCTCTCAGGTGATGGGGCTTTTTCGCAAACGGTTTCTTTTGCAACTTGAGCTGCATCTTCGGTTTCGCATGCTATCTCTATTGCTCTTGCAAAAGATAACTCATCGTCATTTATGCGGAACAGAGCTCGGAGGACTGCTTCATTGTTGACGGAACAGATAAATCTGGTCCTCATTGCTTCGTCTTGTGGATTCTCGATAGAAGCAAAATCACAAGTTGTCGCTGCTTGACGAATTCTTGCCGCCAACTGGTTGATGGTTTCACCTGGTTCTCGTTTCATTGCGGTCCAGAATTTGTACCTTTCTCGGAAGACAAACTTTGATGGGTTAAACTGATTTCCCATAAACATTTCGATTTCTTGTATCGTTAAGTCATTCGCTTTCTTTGGCGGTGTTTGCTGACTTGCTAACGTATCAAGAAACTTGTATGTTGACGAAGTTTGATTAGTCAAGAAAACTTGAGGTATTTTTCGACCAGGAACCGAATGAGCACCAGTGAAAGTTTCAAACCTTGCCCAGTAATCTTTCCATAATTCTTTCAAAGGGTCGAAAGCTTCGAAACTGGGAATATTTGTTGCCGATGGTTGTAAACTCAAAATCAACCTCTCCATTTGTTTTATGTGTTCTGCTCGTTCTTTTTCGCGAAGTCTTTCTTGTTCTGAGCGATATCTCTCTTGCTCAGCGAACAATTTAATTAATTTATCAACTTCAGACATGTCGACTGCGCCAATTGTTGTGTCTTTCAGAAAACTTTATTCTTTCTAAACACAATATAAATAACAAGAAACATGTAATATTAATACCGCGCAACTCGCAAAACACTAAACAGAACTTTCTCGCAACAACTCGGTAGCTAGCTAGGAAGGCGCACCTGACTACACCTGGAGTGTCTCGTCACAACATATATATATATATATATATATATATATATATATATATATATATATATATATATATATATATATATATACATTTTGTGTGTTAATCTTACTTCACTGCATTTTCTAATTTTTGAAAACAAATAAATTAAAATATATGTTATTAAAATAATTTTTCCCGACGAAAATTTCCGGAAATTTTTCCGAACATTTTCAGCACTAGTCAGTGGATGCAAATCTCAATTGATCGTAGAGCCAGTTAACAAAATTATTTTTCATCTTTTTTCATGCTTTTATTATTATTATGATGCTATTGTCAAATAAAGATAAATGAAAAAAAAAACTAAAATTTTCAGATATTTCAACAAAAATGCCAGTAACGACAAATCTCATCAACTGCCGATTACTCGTCTCCGGGAGAGAACACAAATTATGACTCCGGGGGTTGCTCCAAAATCGTTCATTGATCCGAGGTTGTGTCTATCTGTCTTCAATCATTATTGTTACATTTCTCTTGAAGAAAATACAAACGAAATCTTAGATGTTGATCCAGAGCTAGCCAAAGTGCATCACTACAGAGCCGGCTGTTCCCAGTCAAAAGCCGAGTGTGATGACTTCAATAAAAACACCTTTCATGATCATACCATTGATAGATTTCAGCCTAAATTAAATCAACAAGTTCAAAAGACTATTGAAAAAATATTTGGGTAACAAAACTCAATGAAAATAAATGTTTCTCTAATGTATTTTTCCTTAATAAAAAATAAATTAAATTTTATCCAAAGAAAAATATTTTTTACAGATTAAATATTTTCAAACAATTAAACAAGTAGTCAGCTTTTGTTGGAGACGACAATTCTGTGTGATTGAAATCAACGCTAAGGCATTGCAAAAAATATATGAATAGGAGGGTAGAGGTAAAATTTCTATTTTCGTTAGCCAAATTTTTTCTCCGTCATGTAGGCCGAATTGTAGCAGTCCGGCTCAGCCTGTAAGCATTGACTGTAAGCATTGAAGTATGTTGGGTTAATTAATCACGGAATCTTAGCACAATTAACTGTCTTGTATGCATTGATACACCATTCATCAGATCGTAATGACATTTTCACACAACCTTGACATTCAATGGAAAAATGGTTTCGTGAAAAAAAAATTGAAATCGGTCAGAAAATGAGCAGAGCGGGAGCGGGAGAGTCACCGGAACGAGAAGGCGACCAGGATCAAGAGAGCAAGCGGGGAAGGAAACCGGACAAGAGAAAAACAATAGAAAATCTTCTAAAAAAAACCCGGGCAAAGTAAAGTATAAAAACAGTGATATTATAATCTCTAGAATAAGATAGTGGTTTTTCCTTTTCTGACATATGGTAACATTGTATGGGCTTCAAACCATCTTTCTTGTCTTAATGGTCTCACAATAAAATTATTTAAAAAAAAGTCATTTATTGTTTAAATTCGCTAATTTACTAACTAAATTTCTTCAGCTTTTATTAATTTTTACCCAAATCCAACAGCGTCCACAACTACAACGTTCAACGTCTCTTGGAGGATGGTCAGGTTTGACTTTAGTAAACAACTCAATTTTTTTATCACTACAGTTTTTCTAGTCTATGAATTTACTGAGCCTTAAGAAAATTGCTAATTCGGTATCACTCACCCCGTCACGCAAGACTGAGTTTGAATGAACGCAAAAAATATATTGAAGTCTAAAGAACATTTTTTCAAAAGCACAACTATTGGTTAATTTTAAATCTTTTGTATTTGTTATAACGTTGGTAAGTTATTATTAAAGTATCTACACAAAGACTGTGCCTACTAAGTCTTATTCACGAGGCACAGACGCGAACAATACAAACATCCTGGTTGCCAGAGCTGAACAGCAGAAAGAAATAAGTTAATACCGAAAGTAGAGCATTGACATGCAAAATATAGTAAATATTTGACAGGTAAATAACAAGTAAGCCGTAGATTTCTTGTCTTATTTCCCTCATAATTTAAAATTTGGTGGAGGTAGATCGCAACAAGTACAAGCAAAAAACAAAATTTTTGAAAAACACACTTTTATATTTTTACGTTATGCACATAGATAACTAAACGTATTAATAGTTTTGCCATACTTTATAGTTATACATTAGTCAAAATATTAATAAGTTTTTGACAGAGTCATGATTACTAAAAAGTTCATTTAGTTGACGCCATCTAGTGAATAACTTTAAGTTCTTTACCAAATAAGTATTGAAATTATTTGAAACAAAAGCAAGAAAGATCAACACTTCCAAATTTAAGTTGTACAGAAAAACTTACAACCCAAATGTTCTTCAAACCAATGAGAATAATTTTATAAAAATAAAATTTCAGGACCTGTTATTTTTTCGGTGGAGCATACAATCTGTTTTAGCGGGTGGCTTGGCAAGATCTTTGATTTTGCTGCAAATGTGTGCCATATAGTGAAGTTTTGTCAAATCCTAATGACAAAATAGAGTTTAAATACTACAGTTCCAATTAACTTTTGAAATTGGAAAAACGTTTTCTAATATTTTTAAAATAACGGTTAGGTTAAATATAAAAAGAGTATAAATATAAAAACTCAATTAGATAAAAATGATAAATAAACAGATATTTGTTTGGCAATTATTGCAAGAACAAAACTTCAAAATATGTCGGTCATGAAAACAACGAGCTTTTCGGAAATGATTTTCTACAAATTCCAAAACTAGGTTAGCACATAAATATCAACTTATGGCCGAATCCATGCTATTTTACAGTTATTGGCCGGTCAAACATAACTGGAGTTTTTGTCAATAAAGCTTTGAACATTGATGTGTAAATGCTTTTCATGGTGCTTTAATGACATTAGTTTGAAATAGTTTTTATTTAACATAAACCTGTAGCTCATGTTTTATTAAAACAAAAACTAAATTGCAACATTCGATACTAGTTTTAACATTTTAAAAACGAATAATATTGTTTTAATTTGATCACATGGAAATTAAATTACAAAATGAAAAAGTTCTTTATTTTTAAATATTTGAAACATTATTGAAATGTTGGTGTATATTTCTTTCATTGCCTTCGTTTGATGAACATACACACAATTTGTTATGGAATTAAATTAAATTAAATTAAATTAAGCAAAAACAGACATAGTTTATTTAACTACGTTATGAATCTTATAAACGAAGAAGTTTTAAAATTTTGTGAAAATGTTTCAATGCGTGGCGTTCCAAAGGTCGTCAAATCTAAAGGGCTTCCTTTCAAGTTCATGTGGTTGAGTGCTACTGTTATTTGTACGGCACTTCTCATATGGCAACTGTGGACGTTGTTTGAGAGTTTCAAATCGTATCCCTTTAAAACATCTTTTAGTGAGCTACAAGAAAAAAATGTTTTCCCGGCTGTACTGGCTTGTCCTCTTCAGCCACAACTTTCAGAAATTGATTACGAAAAGTTTTTAAGAAGAGATGAATACATTGACAAGATAGATGAGCTAACCAATTTTATTAATGAAACATATATTGCCATTAAACCATTTTCTTTGAAGTTTCAAAAGTTTTCAAATCAAGTTTCTACTTTACAAAGCGGTTACTACATTTCTCTACCTAGAAGTGGCTTTAGTCCAGAGCGCTCCATTCCATTTGTTGTTGAGTACAAATTTTGGGATACTACAGATTTAGTAATAGTTAATAGCGAATGTTTTCTAGAAAACACAACATTTTGGGATCCGTTTTTTTTATTGTGTTACAGGTTTCAGCTGTCTAAATCATGTAAAAAGCTTGTAAATTCTCTCACTATGACCATTTACACAAATTCTATCTATGAATTACATGACGGCTACGATTTGAAATCAACAACAGCTAACATAAACGGTGTTAGAATAAATCTGATTAATTCGGATATAATAAGTGATACAACAAGCGGACATAATATTGGAGTTGGAACTCAAACATCTATCAAAATAACCATGGCAACTAGAAAAACCTTGGACGAACCTTATACTCATGGCTGTAAAGATACAAAAAATTCAGATGATTTTGCAAAAAATTTTCAATACAGCGTAATTTCTTGCACCAATCTGTGCATACAAAAAGAAGTTTATGAAAAGTGTCGCTGCACCAGATTGGAAATGTACGCTCCTCGAGTCTTCATGGAATCACCGACATGCGGTAATACTTCTTTGACTTTGAGAAACCACAGCATGAATTTTTATACAGAAGTCAATCTTACGTTGAAATCAATCGAAGAAATGGAATGCAGAGATAATGTCAGTACCGATGACTTGTATTCTGAATGCCGCTCAACTTGCAAACCTCTTTGCAATGATACCTACTATGAAACCACTGTTCACACTGTGCCTGGATGGCCACCTGTATCGTATCATAAATTTATCTTTGAACAATTCATTAAAAGCAATTTGATTCAAGGAACAAAAACGTATGAATATTTTGAAAGTTATCTTTCTCCCATTCGTAAATTCAACGAACGTAACATCACAAGCCACGAATTGGACAAGTTTTTAAAAGGAAACGACAAAATTGGGTTGAATTTTCTGTCTTTGGATATCTCGTTTGGTACAAACGTCCCTACCTTATTTGAAGATTCTCCAGTTCATACCTGGCAATCGATGTTGAGCCTGGTCGGTGGATGTCTCAGTCTGTGGCTTGGAGTCACTTTTATGACGGCTGTAGAGTTTCTGGAGCTGATTATAAAGTTGATTAATGTTTTTGAAAAATGGTTATTTTTTTCAAAAAATAAACACGTTGTTACTGTAAAGATTCCCGTATGATGTAGTTATAGTGAATAGTTGTATTTATTTTGTTACTAAACTGGTTTTTACTATTTATCATAGAAACTTTATTTGTTTTCAAGATACTACAACTAATTCTATATAAAAAAATTATATTCACTTTTTCTTTAATGGCAAAATTAATAAGGTGCTGCGAGTTATGTTGATTCGCTGTTGTGAATTAACTATTGTAAAAAATTAAATTGTAAGAGGATTCCACAAAATTGATTTATGTTTATTAATCAACAAAGTGCTAAACTAGGTAATTAGAAGTGTTAGTTTCTGTAATTAAAATTTATTTTTTTAAACTTTTTATTAGTAATTAAGAGTTCTCCGAACAAGTCATGGGGTCTTGACCCGGCGCCAACCATGGCTCATAAAGGAATTTCCTGAAACCTTGTCTCCATTTGTTACAGAGTTGTTTAACAAACCGCTGAACACTGGTCACTTTCCGGTCCTATTCAGAGCAGCCGAGACCACGCCAATTTTGACAAAATCTACGCTGGATGTTTCTCTGCCTGCCAGTTATCGCCCAGTTTGAAATCTTCAGTTCATTTCTATGCTTTTCAAATGGGCTGTGCAAAAACAGATTCTACATCACTTGGATAGTTGCAGCCTTCTACCAGAGCATCAGTCTGCCTATCAGAGGTGCCGTTCGACGAAGACTGCGTTACTTAGAGTTACGACGGATGTTCTCCTTGCAACCGACCGTGGGATGGTGACTGTTTGCCATGCTGGATCTCAGTGCTGCATTTAATTGATGTTTTTGCCCTGGCTGCTCAACGTGGTTTCAATATTCATGGTTATACTAACGATCTACAGATCTACGATCATTGTGGCATTGAGAATATCGGTCTGCTTGCGGACAGATTTGACGGTTGTATTTTAGAGATAATGGAATGGATGAAACGTAGTTGATTAAAGTTAAACGCTTTCAAAACAGAGGTCATTCTACTGGGATTTTCTAGACGTCTGAAGCAATGCTCCTTTAACAAGATCAGTATAGCTGGAAACATCATCCGTTTCGTCGACAGGATTCGCAATCTTGAGGTCATCGTAGATTCCGAACTGATTTTTAGTGAGCATGTAGCAAAAATGGTCAACACGAGCTACTACTATTTACGACAGATGAGGTCAGTTTGCAAATCCCTCACGGTCGATTTTCAGCCTGCACTTGCCCGCGCTTTGATCTTGTCTAGACTTGATTATTGTAATGGTCTACTCAGTTGAATACCGGATTTGTTAATAAAGCGGATCGATGGTGTCATGCGTCCTGCTGCTAGACTGTATCTCCGATTGGTTCAATAAGTTCATGTCACGAGGGCGATTTTACGACCGACTACACTGGCTGAACATGCAAACGCGTATCGATTTCAAGCTGTCTTTCACTGCATAACGATGTCTCCATGGTCTTGCGCCGTCACATTTCTCCGGTTTGTGTATCCCGGTGACTTAGCTTCCTGACCAATCTCACCTTCGTTCGGCTTCTTTTGGTCAGCTTATTGTTTTTTCCTGTAGAACTAAGACATTTGGAACGAGGGCTTTCGCAGTTTATTGTCCAACCACCTGGAACAATTTACCGATTGAACTTACAGATCCGGCGAATGTCAACAGCGTTTCTGTTTTCAAAAAGAGAATTAAAACATATTTTTACAACGTTTATATTAACTTGAAACGTTGTTTGTTTGTAATTTGTTTGTTTCATCGCAACGTGCGAATAAGCACATCCACTACAACAACTCAGCCCATGGTTTTTTTTATTAATTACAACGCTTATAATAACTTGAAACGTTGTTTGTTGGTAATTTTTTTGTTTCATTGCAACGTGCAAATAAGCACATTGACGTTGTTTGTTTGTAATTTGTTTGTTTGTTTAGGCGCAACGTCGAGTGCGAATAAGCACACCGAGTGCAAATAAACACATCCGCTACGACAACTCAGCGCATGGTTGTTTATTAAAAAAACTTTGAACAAACTGGAATGTTTTATCACCTGAGATAAGAGCCGAAAAACATTTTTACTTGTTCCAAAAGAAAAGAAAATCAAATATTTAAAGTTATATTTAATAACCATTGTTTGTTTTGAAAATGCTTGTTTAAGCGCAAATGTTATTCAAAAACACCACGACTCGCCCGATCAACGAAGTTCAGCAATGTTTAAATTTTAGTGTCTAAAACTAGATATTATAATATGAAACTATGAATCCCTGAAAAACAACCTTAGCTTAATTTATCACAATTATAATAGAAATATCTATTACAAGCTAGGTTAGTACTTCGATGGGTGACATTAAATACATTAATCTATTTTTAGATTTTGTTATGACCCGATAAACAACGACGTTAGTTATATTTCGAATATAGTTTATTTAACCATAAAAACGATACAGCGCTCAGCCATCAACAACGAGAGAGAAACTCAAAAAAAGGACGTTAATGGAAGGAAAACAAAGATATTAATATCCACAACCGTAGATATTAATATTAACTGTCAATTATAAAAATATATAATTAATACAATTAAATGTCTCCATAACACCTCCCCCTCCTAAACAAGATAAGTTTTCTTGGAAGCATTCATTTCCAATCTTCGAGGAGGTCGACGTGTTCTTTTAGGCCTCACCTTTTGGAACCTGGTCTGTCGAGATGATTTGACGATTGTCCTCGTTAACTGAAACGTCAACCGAAATGGCACTGTTAGAAGAATCGGTCGTCTTCAGGGATGACTTGATTGGTGGGAGAAGAGGGATGTCGAAAACATCAGATATAACCACTAGAGCTTCTTCTGATACCCGTTTTCGCAACTGATTGCAGTGTCGCCGCATCACTCTTCTTCCAACTTCAACGTCATAAACAGATTTTCCCAAACGTCGGACGATTCTACCGGGAGTCCATTCTGGCTGATTCGGATTGTCGTATGTCCGCACATAGACAGCATCTTGTTCTGTAAACTCTCTTTTACAAGAACCGGGTTTCTCGATCTTTTCATCTTGATGATGGAATTTATTCAGTTGGAGGTCTGTCAAAGGAATTCGTAATTGTCTGCCTAGGAGTAGCTCTGCAGGTGTTTTCAGTTCTTCTGATGATGGTAGAGGTGTTGTCCTATACGTCAGCAAGAACTTTTGCAGCACGTCAGCCGTCGCACCCTCTCCCTGCAATTTTCTAAGAGCCCGCTTGAACGTATCAACGAAACGTTCGGCTTGTCCGTTGCAGTGAGGCTGATATGGCGGTGATCTTACATGGTTGATGCCATGACTTTGGCAGTACTCCTCAAACTCCTTTGAAGCAAATTGTGTTCCATTGTCCGACACTAACATCTTTGGGTATCCATGCTGTGAAAAAATTTTACCCAACTCTTTGAATGTAGCAGTTGTCGTCGTTGTCCTCATTTGGACAATTTCAGGCCACTTGGAGAAGGCATCCACAACCACAAGGAACATCATTCCTTCCATTGGACCGGCATAGTCTATATGGATCCTCTCCCATGCGCAATCTGGTGTCGGCCATGGTGACAATTCATTTTTGACAGGCATCTTTGCAGCCATCTGACAGGAGCTGCAAAGCCTTACTCTGTCTTCAATATCCCTGTCGATACCTTGCCAATAAACATACCTCCGAGCGAGCATCTTCATCCTGGTGGCTCCTGGGTGTCCTTCGTGCAGCATTTTCAGAACTTGGTTCTTCAATATTGCTGGTATCACTGCGCGAGATCCCATGAAGAGTACACCATTACAAACAGACATGTTTGTAGCAACTTTAGCTCGGAGTCTTCTTCGGTCATCCTACGAATTTCCTCCTTAGTGACAGGCTTTTTCCATGCCGTTTGGAAAACGATGGGAGATCACAGCTCCGATTCCATATTCACACGCGTCCGCAGCAACGACAATGTCCAGTTCAGGGTCGTAGTGCGTCAACAACAGATCTGACTGCAGCACTTTCTTTAGCTTTCTTAAAACTTCCTGGTGCTCTGCAGTCCATTCAAATGTGTCCTTCCTTTCGAGATCGTCCAAAGGGCCCCTCATTGATCGCATCTCTGGTACAAAGGACGAATAATAGCTTATCATGCCTAAGAATGATTTTAACTGCTTTGCATCCTTAGGCTCTGGCATTTCAACAATCGCTTGAATTTTCTCGGGGTCTGGTCGACGGCCATCTCTTGAAACAATGTGCCCCAAAAACTTGATTTCTTCTTTAGCAAATGAACACTTTTCCATTCGTACACGAAATCCACTCTCAGCGATTTTCTTGAACAAAGCTTTAACATTTCGATTGTGTTCATCCAGCGTAGATCCGGTCACTATGACATCATCTAGATATGCTGCACAACCTTCCAGTCCTGTGATCATTCGATCCATAGCTTCTTGAAAAATGCCAGGTGCGCATTTGACTCCAAAAGGCAATCGCTGGTACTGGAACAAACCTTTGTGTGTATTAATTGTGACCAGTTCCTTCGAGTAGTCTTCAACTTCCATCTGCAAGTATGCGTCAGCGAAGTCAATCTGAGTGAACCATGCGCCTTGGTTCAGACGAGCAAAGATTTCATCGGGCACAGGTAGCGGGTGTCGGTGCATTTCCAGTGCATCGTTGAGTCCTGTTTTGAAGTCTGCACATATCCTGACTGCTCCATTTTTCTTGGCAACCACAACAATCGGGGCGGCCCAGTTGCTGTAGTCAACCTTCTTCAGAACTCCCTGCTGCACCAAACGCTCCAGCTCCACGTTAACTGCTTCTTCCCGAGCAAACGGAATCTTTCTCTGTCGGCAGAAGATTGGACGTGTTCCCTGCTTGACGAACAATTGAGCTTTTGTTTGACATTTTCCCAATTCTTCCTTGAAAACATCTGGAAAACATTCACTCAAACTGCTGGCAAGATGTTCCCCTACCTCCTTTGGCTTCTGCTCAATTTTGCAGCAGATGGCGTTGAATGCTTTTTGAAGAGGAGGAAGTTGGTTCATCCATTCGATGCCTAACAATTGCTCGACTTTGTCAACCACGTAGCAGCGACCGTGACCTGAATGTCCTCCACAGGTGAACTTTACATCAAATTGTCCCAGGACCTCAATCGGACTTCCATTTGCAGCTCCCAGTGTCGTCGTTGACCTCTCCAAGGCAGGTGAACCGATTTGTTCCCATGTTTCCTTGTTGATGAGTGTGACGTCGGCACCAGAATCTAACTGCATTCTAACCTGAGTGTCACCAAAATTAACCTCAGTGTACCTCCGATTGGCAACCACATTACCAACAATCTTCTTAATTGCTTTATTTTTTCTCTGTTGAGCTTTTGGCTGATTTTTCGGACAATCTTTTCTAAAATGTTCTGGCGAACCACAGATGAAACAATTACCTTTGGTAGAAGATCGGGGGATATCCTTGCTAGGGAACCCAGGTCGAGGCTTCTTCCTGTTCATTTGTTTTACTGCATTAACATTTTGTACATTGTCGATGACGTCCGAATCTATTTTCAAACTCGTTACGAATTCGCATTCTTTAACAAGGTCAGCTAACGTGCACTCCTCTTGAGTCTCCAGTTTCCTCAACAACCTTGTTCGGATGTCAGCATGTCGAGCTCCTTGCAGTGCCGAAACAAAAACAAGACATTTAAAATGTTCTTTTGACATTTGTTCGACTTGAGCCAGTGCCGTCATTCTATTTATTGTTGAACCTAGCTTGCTGTACCCAAGATCACCAATTACCAACCTGAACATGTCGAACCTTCTCCTGAAAACCGAGACCTTGTCCCCAAACAGCGACTCCAAAATTTCCTTGGTTTCGTCGTAGGTCAGATCTTATGTTGTTTTCGGCAAGATGTGGTCGGTGAAACTCCCGTACGATTGCAAGTCCAACTTCGACACGAGTGCTTGCGTTTTATCTGGGTCGGATAACTCGGTACCATGGCTGATCATAACTGCTTCGAAACGATCAATCCACTTTGAGAATGTCCTACCGGACTCGGGGTCATGGCTGAATTCCGAAATTTGTCTCATCAACTCTGGTACCAAATCTGGTTTGTTTCTAACCATTGAAACTGGACCACTTGATTGAAACTTCATCGACCGAATGAGTTCTGCAAAAACCTCTTCGCGTTTGCGATTGTCTTCGAGAATTTGCGTACGCATCTCCTCCTCACGTTTGCGGTTTTCTTCATCTCGGCGTCGGTTTTCTTCGTCTCGGCGTCGGTTTTCCTCCAAAAACGTAGCCATGAGTGAATAAAACTTTTCTTCAGCCATTTCAAATCCTCGTCGCCAAAATGTTATGACCCGATAAACAACGACGTTAGTTATATTTCGAATATAGTTTATTTAACCATAAAAACGATACAGCGCTCAGCCATCAACAACGAGAGAGAAACTCAAAAAAAGGACGTTAATGGAAGGAAAACAAAGATATTAATATCCACAACCGTAGATATTAATATTAACTGTCAATTATAAAAATATATAATTAATACAATTAAATGTCTCCATAACAGATTTAAAAAAATTTAAACAGTTAAACTAGAACAATAATAAAAAATATAATTATTATTTAGATTTATAAAAAAAATACACACTAAAAAATTGAAAATAATATAAAATATAAAAAATATTTTTTTAAACAATGTTTGTATACTACATATTAACATGTTTGTATGTGTACATATTAACATTTTTTGAACTAAATTTTTTGATATGAATATAAGTGCGTTATATTATCTATAACCTACTGTTGCCCAACGCTTTAATCTTCCAAACAAAACGTTTAGTTCATGAAATGTTAATATGTACACATTGTTATTATTATTTACATTTTAGTACATTAGTATACAAGCGTTGTTTAAAAAAAATATTTTTTATACTTTATATTTTTAGTCGTATGACGAACTTTAATTGAGTTTTTGCTTTTAATGTGTGTTTCTGTTTGTTCGTTTTGTTTTTATTATTAAATTATGAATAAATAACAAAAATAAGCATAACATTCAACCCAATGTTTGACTTTTTTGACAAATATTAAATAGTTTAAAAAAATAATAAATTGCATATTCAGAAAAAAACAGGTACTAACGCATTTGTAACATCGATTTCCCCTGACAATATAAATTGTTAAAACCAATTGGATCTACATAATAACAAAATCCATACAATAATGGAAATATTACAAAAAACAAAAATGTAATGCACTTTGCTGTTCCATAAAAGTTTGCAATACATAGTGATTCTCGAAATCCATATTAGGGCACTTTTAGCACTTTTTTCTAGTTCACTAGCTTTGTCAACGTTCTTGTATCAAATTTTCTAAACCTATTTGTTGTTCAATTAGAGATTTCAACTATGTTCCGATTTTAAAACAGTAATTACAAGATATTTATATGAGAAGCTAGTCCAGCATCGGTGAGTTGTTCATTCAATTTAATTCCTATACCAACCTAAGTATTAACTTTATTAGCGGAAAAACCTTTAGCACGACAGATCGGTATTCAATTCTTATCACTGTGTCTCTTAATCTAAAAACTAGAACGTATTATAGAATATTAATCTAAATTTAGACATAAAATTAGTTCATATTGAAAATCTAATGAGAAGTATAAGAGAAACTTTGCGAGAAACAAAAACTGTAAAAAACGAGATTTTTTCACAAATGCTTTATACTTCGTGATTTACCGGTTTTTTCATTTAATGCAAATTTTTCTTTTAAAACCACATTTGATTAATTTGTAAATGTGAGTAATTATATAATTACGTTTGATTTGTTGATGTTTAAAAACATAGATAATTTGTTTTTTATATTACAAAATTAACTTTTTTTCAGAAAATTTTACTTGAATAAATGCTTGTCATAAGACACAATCTATATTTTAAATTTCAACTAGATTGGACAGAAGTTTGTTAGTTTTACTTTTAAGGTTTGCAAGCCTTCCATCAAACAAGCCATCGTAGTTACACTTACTTTGCATTTGATTTTTTAATGTAAAACATATAACGTGTTGTTAATAAATTAATTTTCAAATTTTAGTTGTAAATAAAATATCCAAATTTTTATCCCAAGTAGAAATAAATGTTATTTGTTACGTGCGTGATTTTCAAAGATTTAACATAATTTAAACTGACTTCATCAACGTTTTGAATGCCGAAATTTAAAATATAAAATCATTGCTATCAATTTTATGAAATTTTCTAAAAATAAATTTAGTTTTACTTATTTATTTTAACAAAGTTGTTTATCTGTTAAAAAAACTAAATCTAAAACAATAAAAATTTGCAAACATCTTGATTTTTGATTGTGTAAACATACTTTTTTTATTTGAGCAGTTAGTTTAAATTGTAAAAAAATACATTTATTAGAAAAAATAATTCAAGACAAGACAGTTTTTGTAATTTTAGTTTTTAAGTTTTTATTGCTTGCTCTATATTTAAAATTAAATATTTGCAAATGTTAAACTATATTTGTAATTACTCATATCAGTTTAAAATTTATTTTTAAGGTTTACCGTTATAGGTTATTTATTCAACAAAACTGTCTGCCTAAAATCTTTAATTGAAATCGAAGATACGACTGCTAGAAATTTTTTTCTCTAAATTTCCAACATGAATCTGATAAAAGAAGAATTTGTTAAATTTTTTGAAAACGTTTCAATGCGTGGCGTGCCAAAGATAGTCAAATCTAAAAGACTCCCTTTCAGGATCATGTGGCTGGCTGCCACAGTTACTTGTACAACGTTTCTCATTTGGCAGCTGTGGATGTTATTTGATAGTTTCAAATCGTATCCTTTTAAGACATCTATCAAAGAGCTACCAGGTAAAAACGTTTTTCCGGCTGTGATGGCTTGTCCTCTTCAACCACAACTCTCAGAAATCGATTACGTAAGATTTTTAAAACGTTCTGATTATTCTGAAAAGATAAAAATCCTAACAAATTATATAAAAAACGCATTCAGAGAAGAATATCAAAAATATTCACAGCAGATTTCTAATTTGGAAAAAAACTATTACATTTCTCTTCCTAGAAAAAATTTCAATCCAGATAGATCAATACCTTTTGTTGCTCAATACAAACTTTATGACTTTTCTGACCAAGTAATAAAAGATGACAACTGTTTTTTAGAAAACACTACTTTTTGGGATCCGTTTTATTTAACATGTTACAGATTCCAAGTTTCTAATTCGTGTAAAACGCTCGTAAACGGTCTGACTCTGATCATATACACAAATTCAATTTATGATTTTCAAGACAGCTTTGGTTTGAAACCTGCTAATGTTAATCCAAACGGCGTAAGTTTTGCTATTAGCATGCCAAATGCTAAAACTGATATAACAAGCGGGTTTAACATTGGAACTGGAACTCAAACCGTTATCAAAATGATTATGTCTACTAAAATGATTTTGGATCGACCGTACACTAGTGGCTGTCAAGATAAATCGTTTTCGGAAAGTCCCGGAGAAAATTTTCGTCACAGCGTCCTTTCCTGTACGCTTTTGTGCGCTCAAAAAATAGTTTACGAAAAATGTAACTGCGTTAGGTTTGAAATATACATTCCTCGTGTACATCAGGATCTACCTCCCTGCGGCAATACCACATTGACTTTGAGAAACAGCAGCATCGACTTCTTGACTGAAGTCAACCTGACATTAAAAGCTGCTAAAGACATGAACTGCAGACATATAACAACTTCTGATGAGTTGTATTCTGAATGCAAATCAACCTGTAAACCCCCCTGCAACGACACCTATTACGAAACAAACGTTATCACCACCGGTAACTGGCCGCCAAGCTCGTATCACAAATACTTTTTCGAGGACAGCATACAAGACTACTTGATTCAAGGAACCAAAACGTACGATTATTTTGAAAGTTATATTTCGCATCTTCGTAGATTCAAAGAACGTAACATCACAAGCGAAGAACTAGACGCGTTTTTCAAAGCCAGCGACAAGATTAGTTCAAATTTTTTGAAAGTCTCTTTATCATTTTTTTAGAAACAACCCGGAAAGTTATGAAGATACTCCAGTACACAGCTGGCAGTCGATGCTTGGAATGGTTGGTGGATGTCTGAGCTTGTGGCTAGGACTGACCTTCATGACGGCCGTGGAGTTTATGGAGCTGTTCCTCGTTCTGATCGGCGTCGTCAAAAATTGGTTAATCCATTCAAACAAAAAACAATACGACGCAACAAAATCGTCTGTATAAAGTTGTAGTTTTTAAGACAAACATTTGTTTGTGTTTACAATAGTTTTGTTATCAATAATTTTTTATTTGTTTTTTAATTTTATTTTCTACTAGCGGGGTTACCCGGCGTTGCCCGGGGTTTTAAGAGGTTTTTCTAATGTTTGTCTCTCTCGCTCCCGTTCCCTTCTCCACTTTCCCGTTTTCGTAGCGTTCCCGGTCGCATTTCCGCTCTCGGTCGTTTTCCAGCTCCCGGTCGCCTTCCCGCTCAGAAGTTCTGTTATCGATTTTCTCTCTTGCTCGCGTTTCCTTCCAAGCTTGCTCTCCCGATTCCAGTCGCTTTCCGCGTTCCCGGTCGCTTTCCGCGTTCCCGGTCGCTTTCCGCGTTCCCGGTCGCTTTCCCGTTCCCGGTCGCTTTCCCGTTCCCGGTCGCTTTCCCGTTCTCGGTCGCTTTCCCGTTCCCGGTCGCTTTCCCGTTCCCGGTCGCTTTCCCGTTTCCGGTCGCTTTCCCGTTCCCGCTCACGCTTGCTCTCCCGTTCCCGGTCATGCTTGCTCTCCCATTCCCGGTCACGGTAGCTCTCCCGTTCCCGTTTCCGTTCCCGCTCATTTTCTCTTTTACATTCTTTCATAACTTCTGTTAGCCTATAAAACGCAAAATAGATTTGCTAAGACTATATATATATATATATGAATGTTTGTGGGTTAGTTTGTCTATTATAGAAACGGGAAAGCACCCGGAACGGACAGCGAGCGGGAACAGAAAAGCAAGCGTGAGCGGGAATGGGAGAGCAAACGTGAGCGGGAACGGGGCAGCGACCGGGACGGGAAAACGACCGGGAGCGGGAAAGCGACCGGGAGCGGGAAAGCGACCGGGAGCGGGAAAGCGACCGGCAGTGGGAAAACGACCGAAAACGGAAAAGCTAACAGGAGTGGGAAAGCAGGTGGGAAAGGAAACGGGAGAGAAAGAGACAAACATTAGAAAAACCTCAAAAAACCTGGGCAACGCCGGGTATCTCCGCTAGTACATACATAAACACACACACAGACACACATACATACACATACACATACATACATACACACATACATACGCACATACATATATATATATAGTTCCCGCTCGCTCACCCGCTCCGCTCCGCTCATTTTGTGACGGATTTCAAAAATTTTTTTTTAGTTTTGATTTTCATTGACTCTCAAGGTTGTGTGAAAATTTCATTACGATCGGATGAATGGTGTAGCAATGCATAAAGGACATTAACATAAATACAAACATTCATTTTTATATATATAGATGTACTATATTGATTGAATTCTAATAGAAATTTGGTTATTAGTTACAAATTTTAAAAATCTATATACTAGGTCATTATTGAGTTGTGTTATAGATAAAAACGTGATTGTACTTTGTTCATTTTTAATTTGAATTTTTGTGTAAAAAATGGTTCATTATCTTGTAGTTTGGAGTAACTTTCATGACAGCTGTGGATTTTCTGGAAATTTCCATCATTTTGATTAGTGTTGTTCAAAGACTGTCAATTTATTTTTATAAGGAACAAAGTGCTGCAGTAAATATTTTTGTTTAATGTTGTGATTTTGATGCAAATATTGCAGCTATCATTTGTGATTTCAGTATATTCTCCTGATGAATGTGAGTTTTTAATGTATAAATACAACCATACATATAGCCATTTTTAATTCCTTTATATTATTTAATCCTTTATATTAACTTTGCCTATCTGTCTGTCTGAGTAGAAATTTTTTCCCCGTTATTAAATCGATGGGAAACTTGGTCTATAGACCTGTGAAGACCAAACATTAATTTTGAGATAGTCAAACACAAAAATATTTTTTTTAAATTCTTTATTTGAACTCTGCTAATAAAATCTATGCGATATTGCGTCATCGTTTACTAATACAAACTTAGCCCAATGTATTATAAATACGTATTTTAATTACAAGCCTTTGAAATACAAATACAAACTTAGCCCAATGTATTATAAATACGTATTTTAATTACAAGCCTTTGAAATACAAATACAAACTTAGCCCAATGTATTATAAATACGTATTTCAATTACAAACCGTTGAAATACAAATACAAACTTAGCCCAATGTATTATAAATACGTATTTCAAATACAAGTCTTTGAAATACGTACTGGTACTGCCAGCACGTTACTTATTGAAACTCGCTTGTTAGTCTCACGCTGCATTGATTTCACGATTAGCTGTATTGTCAATTAACAGTCACGTGATATATTTGTAGGAATCTATAATAACACGCAGCACTCAACTATACTATACACGTTCTTCATGACAATGAAAAAAAGGCTTGTGCATTGCAGAGTCTTATATTGCAACCGATGAAATATCGAAAAACGTGTGACTTGAATATTTAGTTTTGCTAGATTTGAGATTATTCAACATTGATGTTTGAGATTCAAGAAGATACGCCGAAATAATAAAGAAAGATGCGTATCAAACGATTGCTGCTGCAAAAAAAACGTTTGCTCGTTGTTTTTTCGATCGCAATTTTTGTTTACAACGTCGCATGGATAAGTCTCAGAGCGGCGCTGAAAAGAAACAAAAGAAACCACGACGCAGACATGCTTTTAACGAAAATTCTTCATCAAAGTACTTGGGACAGAGAAAGTGCTGTAATTCAAATGTTGAGATCGATTCGTATTCCACGTCCAGAAGATTTGTTGTATCGCAATCGCTTCTGGCAAGTGCAGAAACGAAATCGCCGTTGGAGGACGGCTTACAGTAATATTACAGATATTGAGGAAGCTGCAAACGTCAACGGTTCTATCCATGAAGTTGATGATGACGACGTTGAGGATGTAGCCATTTATTCTGCTTTCTATGACGACAGACTCAATTCTCGTTGGGTGCGAATTCACGGCATAAGAAAACTTGTGAACGACTTTGGAGAAATCTACTGTCAAATTTGGCTTAGGAACGTTGATCCGAACGTAACGTTGAAGAGTGAAACGCTAGTTTTCCCTTTAGTCAAAAGTAATTTTGTTACGAGGCCTCATTCTTCACCTCAAAATTACGAACTGGGTAAGGAGCCCAATTGGCTAGCGATTGTAAAGCCTGAAAGTCACATTACTGGAGCAGATCATCATTTTACTTCGTTTACTTATGGACAGCGCTTGTTTTCTTGTCCGCTAAAAGGAATCGATTCTACCTTGGTGCCGACACATGTTTCTCTGACTTTTGAACCTATTACAAACTCTTCTACATTTGTATCGGTAGAATATTCTGAGCTCGACAAAGAAGCTTCAAATCATGGAACAGATAAATCTATCAAAAATAGTAACGGTTCTTCTTTTCAACACGAATTTGTCATCTGCGTTGCTGTGGTTAGCATTATTCTCATTATTGAATAAATGATCATTAATAGCAACTCACAAAACAAATTAAATATATACTAGAGATAGCCCGTCATCAATGACGGATTTAAAAAAAAATCACTCATCGATTTCTCACTAAAATAATTAACACTATTATTTTTTAAATTCTTCTATTTTTACATTTGTTAAGCTCATGGGAGTTTAATGGTTTTTGCCAGAAAAAAACAAATGTCTTAAAACCACCCTGGTTTTACTAAGTGATTCAAATTATAGTAAACCTCAATTCGGATAATTAATAATTATTGTATTGATAGTAATAGATAGACTGCTGTTATTTTAAAATAATAATTTTACCAAATTGCTTAGTCATCCTGCTATTTATGCAAGTGAAAAGCTGTGACATTCATTTAGTGTGATTTAATTAAATCCTTGTTTTTTGTGTTAAGTCTTTTTTATTAGTTTATAAATAAGCATGACATTGCATTATAAATATTTGCAAAACGACTTTTCAATTATTATTATTATTGTTATTTCGGTTTATAGGCATTTGACAGTTTAGATCCAGTCGAGTTAATAGAGTGGATGGAACTTCATAAAATTCTCGGAGTCAGCAAGATTAACATCTATAACGGAACTTTATTACCAAATATCAAACTCGAATCAGTTTTCAAACATTACATTGAAAACGGCTTTCTCGTGCTGAAGCAGATACCTCTGGCCGTGTTTAACCAGGAAAACAAGGTGCTATCCGTCTGGTTGAACAGTCCCGCTTCTCTGAACGATTGCATGATGAGCTACATGAAAACCGCTCGCTGGGTCGTTGTCGTTGATTTTGATGAAGTTATCTTGCCCTCGAAGGCCAATAATTACTCCGAGTTGATTAATTTAATCAACAAATCAGAACTGCACGTTCACCAAAAATCAGAAGAGCCCAAGCTGTTAATAAATGCGACGGCAGTTTCAAACATTTCTGATATTGCGAATGAAGACACGGATAATGAAATGGTTGATAATGAAAAGTATCATACATATCGCTTCAGAATGTCCTATTTCTTCAAGTACGTGATTTTGTTCTACAATGCTTTTATTGTATTGAAATGCTGGCTTGTCTGGATTTTTCACAAATATGTTTTATAAGCACTTCTAATGATTCTACAAAGCTGCTTTTGTTAGGAGAAAGTTTTTTTAGTGACGACTTACAAATCCGTTTTCAGAATCATTCTTAAAGCAATAAAAAGTTAATTAATTGCTTTATTCGATAATTTCTACAAATATAGAATTTAAATAATCAAATAAGCCCTAAAAAACAGGTTTTTTTCACAAGTCCCACAGGCGCCATCAGCATCCGTAGTGGGTAAGCGCTTATGAATGGCTGCCTTTGGTTGTTCTGTAAAAATTAGGAGCCCATGAGTATGCAGTGTGCCGACATTCATGTCCAAGGCACGTCTGTCAACCTGTGTTATGTCTACCTGTACTGCTTAGATTGCCTGTCTCGCGCACCTGTCGGTGGAATTTTTAGCGGTTTTTCTTTGTCTTTGCCATGCTGGTTCACCATATTTTGTATTGTTAACAATTGTCAACTTGGCCTAGTTTATAAATTCGTTCTTTTCATTTCGCCATTGTCGGCTTTTGCAGAATTATTCTCATTTTTAGTTTTCGTGATCTATTGTTGTTTGTAGAGAATACAACTTATAATTAACTGTCTTCAATTCTATTTAAATACGTAGTCACGTCTGAACGACTACAATTGGTGACACTAATGTGTCAAAGCGACTACAATTGTGTACAATCGGTGTCCCGGCTTCAACTCCAATGACGTCTTTAACTCCGACGTTTTTAATTCTCTTACAATAGTTTACTTTCGTTTCCTAACACTCCTTCCATCATGAACTTCTAAATTTTTTATTTTACTTTTGTTGTATTTATTTTATTTTATTTATTCCTCTACTAATTTTTATTATTATTTTTTATATATACATTTTGTGTGTTAACTTTACTTCACTGCATTTCCTAATTTTTGAAAACAAATAAATTAAAATATATGTTATTAAAATAATTTTTCCCGACGAAAATTTCCGGAAATTTTTCCGAACATTTTCAGCACTAGTCAGTGGGTGCAAATCTCAATTGATCGTAGGGCCAGTTAACAAAATTATTTTTCATCTTTTTCATGCTTTCATTATAATGCTTTCATTATGTTATTGTCAAATAAATATAAATGAAACAAGTAAATTAAAAACGAATTTTTAAAACCCAATGTTTTTATATGTAATTAAAACACAAATTTTACAATCAATTTTCTCTTATATTACTCTTTTATTTTATATTAAAGTCGAAATATCTTAATTATATCGAAATATCGAAATTAATTAAAATTAATTAAATTAATTGACTTATTGTAAAACTAATAATTGAATATTGCATTGTCTTCTATTTTGAGCATGTATGCAAAATTTGAAAAAAATCTATCATCAGGAAGTGACTCAAAAATTGATTGCAAGATTTGAAACAGACAGAGAAACAAACAGACAGACAGAGAAACAAACAGAGACGACGAGTTAATAAAAGCATTGGTAAAAAAACTAAAATTTGCAGATATTTTTATAAATTAAAAAAAACTAAAATTTTCAGATATTTCAACAAAAATGTCAGTAACAACAAATCTCATCAACTGCCGATTACTCGTCTCCGGGAGAGAACAGAAATTATGAGTCCGGGCGTTGCTCCAAAATCGTTCATTGATCCGAGGTTGTGTCTATCCGTCTTCAATCATTATTGCTACATTTCTCTTGAAGAAAAAACCAACGAAATCTTAGATGTTGATCCAGAGCTAGCCAAAGTGCACCACTACAGAACCGGCTGTTCCCAGTCAAAAGCCGAGTGTGATGACTTCAATAAAAACACCTTTCGTGATGATACCATTGATAGATTTCAGCCTAAATTAAATCAACAAGTTCAAAAAACTATTGAAAAGATATTTGGATAACAAAACTCAATGAAAATAAATGTTTCTCTAATATATTTTTCCTTAATAAAAAATAAATTAAATTTAATCCAAAGAAAAATAATTTTTACAGATTAAATATTTTCAAACAATTAAACAAGTAGTCAACTTTTGTTGGAGACGACAATTCTGTGTGGTTGAAATCAACGCTAAGGCATTGCAAAAAACAAATGAATAGGAAGGTAGAGATAAAACTTCTATTCTCGTTAGCCAAATTTTTTCTGCGCCATGTAGGCCGATTTTTAGCAGTCCGGCTTAGCCTGTAAGCAACGACTGTAAGCATTGAAGTATGTTGGGTTAATTAATATAATGGTATGATATTGAAATTGATGTCTAGAAATGAATGACTTAAAATCCAAGTTTTTTAAATTCTGAATTAATCTTTGCCTTTGAATGATTGGCAAGTAGTAAATTATCACAAAATCTTAGCACAATTAACTGTCCTTTATGCATTGATAAACCATTCATCAGATCGTAATGACATTTTCACACAACATTGACATTCAATGGGAAAAGGTTTTCGTGAAAAAAAATTGAAATCGGTCACAAAATGAGCAGAGCGGGAGCGGGAGAGTGACCGGAACAAGAAAGCGACCAGGAGCAGGAGAGCAAGCGGTGAAGAAAACGGGAGCAAAAGAAAAACGATAGAAAACTTTCTAAAAAACCTAGGCAACGTGGGTACCCCGCTAGTGAAGTATAAAAACAGTGATATAATCTCTAGAATAAGATAGTGGTTTTTCCTTTTCTGACATATGGTGACATTGTATGGGCTTCAAACCATCTTTCTTGTCGTAATGGTCTCACAAGAATTCAAAAAGCGTGCTTTTCGTATGATGTTTAACCTTCACTTAAGCACATCAACAATTGCTTAATTTACTGAAGAGGGTCTACTGAACGTAAAATCAATACAATTATTTTAAAAAAATCGTTTATTGTTTAAATTCGCTAACTTACTAACTAAATTTCTTCAGCTTTTATTAATTTTTACCCAAATCCAACAGCGTCCACAACTACAACGTTCAACGTCTTTTGGAGGATGGTCAGGTTTGACTTCCGTAAACAACTCAATTTTCATATCACTACAGTTCTTCTAGTCTATGAATTTACTGAGCCTTAAGAAAATCGCTAATTCGGTATCACTCACCCCGTCACGCAAGACTGAGTTTGAATGAACGCAAAAATATATTAAAGTCTAAAGAACATTTTTTTCAATAACTTAAAGAAGCACGACTATTGGCTAATTTTAAATCTTTTGTATTTGTTATAACGTTGGTAAGTTATTATTAAAGTATCTACACAAAGACTGTGCCTACTAAGTCTTATTCACGAGGCACAGACGCGAACAATACAAACATCCTGGTTGCCAGAGCTGAACAGCAGAAAGAAATAAGTTAATACCGAAAGTAGAGCATTGACATGCAAAATATAGTGAATATTTGACAGGTAAATAACAAGTAAGCCGTAGATTTTGTTTTTATTTCCCTCATAATTTAAAATTTGGTGGAGGTAGATCACAACAAGTACAAGCAAAAAACAAAATTTTTGAAAAACACATTTTTATATTTTTACGTTATGCACATCGATTACTAAACGCAATAATAGTTTTGCCATACTTTATAGTTATACATTAGTCAAAATATTAATAAGTTTTTGACAGAGTCATGATTACTAAAAAGTTCATTTAGTTGACGCCATCTAGTGAATAATTTTAAGTTCTTTACCAAATAGGTAAGTATTGAAATTATTTGAAACAAAAGCAAGAAACATCAACACTTCCAAATTTAAGTTGTTCAGAAACACTTACAACTCAAACGTCCTTCAAACCAATAAGAATTATTCTATAAAAATAAAATTTCAAGACCTGTTTTTTTAGGTGGCTTGGCAAGATCTTTGATTTTGCTGCAAATGTGTGCCATATGGTGAAGTTTTGTCAAATCCTAATGACAAAAAATAGTTTAAATACTACTGTTCCAATCAACTTTTGAAATTGGAAATTTTTTTTAATGTTTTTGAAATAAAGGTTAGGTTAAATATAAACAAAGTATAAATATAAAAACTCAATTAGATAAAAATGATAAATAAACAGATATTTGTTTGGCAATTATTGCAAGAACAAAACTTCAAAATATGTCGGTCATGATAACAACGAGCTTTTCGGAAATGATTTTCTACAAATTCCAAAACTAGGTTAACACATAAATGTCATCTAATGGCCGAATCCATGCTATTTTACAGTTATTGGCCGGTCAAACATAACTGGAGTTTGTGTCAATAAAGCTTTAATGTATATTGATGTGTAAATGCCTTTCATGGTGTTTTAATGGCATTATTTTAAAATAGTTTTTATTTAACATAAACCTGTAGCTCATGTTTTATTAAAACTAATACTAGTTTTAACATTTTAAAAACGAATAATATTGTTTTAATTTGATCACATCGGAAATTAAATTACAGAAATTAAAAAGTTCTGTATTTTTAAATATTTGAAACATTATTGAAATGTTGGTGTATATTTCTTTCATAGCCTTCGTTTGATGAACAAACACACAATTTGTTATGGAATTGCGTAAATTAAGCAAAAACAGACATAATTTATTTAACAACGTTATGAATCTTATAAGCGAAGAAGTTTTAAAATTTTGTGAAAATGTTTCAATGCGTGGCGTTCCAAAGGTCGTCAAATCTAAAGGGCTTCCTTTCAAGTTCATGTGGTTGAGTGCTACTGTTATTTGTACGGCACTTCTCATATGGCAACTGTGGACGTTGTTTGAGAGTTTCAAATCGTATCCCTTTAAAACATCTTTTAGTGAGCTACAAGAAAAAAATGTTTTCCCGGCTGTGCTGGCTTGTCCTCTTCAGCCACAACTCTCAGAAATTGATTACGAAAAGTTTTTAAGAAGAGATGAATACATTGACAAGATAGATGAGCTAACCAATTTTATTAATAAAACATATATTGCCATTAAACCATTTTCTTTGAAGTTTCAAAAGTTTTCAAATCAAGTTTCTACTTTACAAAGCGGTTACTACATTTCTCTACCTAGAAGTGGCTTTAGTCCAGAGCGCTCCATTCCATTTGTTGTTGAGTACAAATTTTGGGATACTACAGATTTAGTAATAGTTAATAGCGAATGTTTTCTAGAAAACACAACATTTTGGGATCCGTTTTTTTTATTGTGTTACAGGTTTCAGCTGTCTAAATCATGTAAAAAGCTTGTAAATTCTCTCAGTATGACCATTTACACAAATTCTATCTATGAATTACAGGACGGCTACGATTTGAAATCAACAACAGCTAACATAAACGGTGTTAGAATAAATCTGGTTAATCCGGATATAATTTGTGATACTACCAGCGGACATAATATTGGAGTTGGAACTGAAACGCTCATACAAATGACCATGACGACTAAAAAAATCTTGGATAAACCTTACACTTATGGTTGTGAAAATAAAAAACATTTAAATGATTTTGTAGAAAATTTTCAATACAGCGTTACCTCTTGTACATATCTGTGCATACAAAGAAAAGTTTATGAAATGTGTCACTGCACCAGATTAGAAATGTACGCTTCTCGAATCTTACAGAATGTACCAACATGCGGCAACACTTCTCTGACTTTGAAAAACCACAGCATGAGTTTTGATACAGAAGTCAATCTAACGTTGAAATCAATCGAAGAAATGGAATGCAGAAATAATTTCACATCCGATGACTTGTATTCTGAATGCCGCTCAACTTGCATACCTCTTTGCAAGGATACCTACTATGAAACCACTGTTCACACTGTGCCTGGATGGCCACCAATATCTTATCACAAATTTATTTTTGAACAATTCATTAAAAATAATTTGATTCAAGGAACAGAAACGTATAAATATTTTGAAAGTTATCTTTCTCCCATTCGTAGATTCAACGAACGTAACATCACAAGCCACGAATTGGACAAGTTTTTAAAAGAAAACGACAAGATTGGATTGAATTTTTTGTCTGTGGATATCTCGTTTGGTACAAACCTTCCTACTTTACTTGAAGATTCTCCAGTTCATACATGGCAGTCGATGTTGAGCCTGGTCGGTGGATGTCTCAGTCTGTGGCTTGGAGTCACTTTTATGACTGCTGTAGAGTTTCTGGAGCTGTTTATAAAGTTGATTGTCATTCTTAAAAACGTTTTATTTTTTTCAAAAAACAAAGATGATGTTAATGTAACGATTTCCGTATAATGTTGCTATATTGAACAGTTTGTTTTTATAGTTAAGATTTTTTCAAATTTCATTCTCACTCCACCCCGTATATGTGTTTTATTTGTGTATATTATTGTATATGCGTATACTCGACCTCTTTTGTCCGATCGAGCTGATTTTACAACGTTTTTATAAGGTCACTTAGTTGTTTGAGAATTTGTCTGTCCGCGAGCGACTTTATTCTCACTCTCCCCGTCTCCCTCTTTTTCTCTCTTTTTCTTTCTCGTGCATGCATCGCATCTTCGCATGCATGCTAACAACTCGCGAGCCTTTTTATTCTCTCTTTCCCCTTTTTCCTCCCTTCCTCTCTTTCTCTCTCTTTTCCCCTCCCTCTCTCTCTCTCTCTCTTTCTCTCTCTCTCTCTCTTTCTCTCTCTCTCCCTTTCGTTCTTTCCTCTCTTAGTTGTCGGCTCAGAATGCTATTATATATGTGCGTATCGCATGCATGCTAACTACTGCGTGCACACTACTCCACACCATAGGTCTGTTTTCAACTAGCGAAAAAAACTTAAAACAATTTAAATGCTTACAAAATTTCAAAAACGAAAAACTAGAAAATATTTTTTAGATCATAAAAAATACATTTAAAAAACAATGTTTTTCTTGCGCCCTAAAAAGTATAAAATATTATTCCTATATATCATTTACAACAAAAAACGTTGCGGGCGTATATAGGCTACAACATAAAAACAGCTATGAAAAATAATGCGCCTCAACGTTTTAGGAATATTATTTTATACTTTTAAGGAGCATGAAAACGTTGTTTTTTTTAAATGTATATTTTATGACCAACAATTTTTTCTCAATAATGTATATCGCGGAATTTTTAAATTAATTAAATTTGCATCAAATGCAAACCACTGGTTGACTTTTTTATAGATTAAAAAATCTGTAAAATTCTATTCGCCTCGAACGTTATCGACATTGGGAAGGGTTGATTTAAAATTTTGATCGCTTTAATTTTTGGATAGAAAATTACAAAAATCCTTAAAGCGTGTTATTAGGTTCTTTTTAAAATACAAATTTCCAAAGATGTGCAAAAAACATATCTCCTTGGATTTGAACCCGTAATTTGACAACACTTATATTAACTTGCAATGTTGTTTGTTTGTTTGTTTGCTGTTTCCACGCAAATGTTGTTTTTGAAAACACCGGTATTTGTCCGATCAACGAAGTTAAGCATTGAAAAGCTCGGTTAGTACTTTGATGGGTGACATTAATTACATTAATCCGTTTTAGAATAATAAATTATAAAATAAAAGCAATTAAAACTTCAATTTTTTCAAATTAGATATTTATGTGGAAAAACTAACTTAAAATCTTAGGGTTGTTTTGAAAAAGCGACATTTAATTTTATAAATTTTAAATTTTTAAGAAATGTAAAAAAAAATTGTTTATTCCACATTGATTCAAAAAATTTTAAACTTTTAATCCTCACATACTTTACATATTAAGTATTTAAAAGACGGTGGTCAATGTTTTTATATTTTATAGAGTTACTATCATAAAAAAATTATTTGCTGAACGTTTTTAGTTGCCTAATCACAAACTTATAAAGAATTTTTAAAATAAAATTTTTATTGGTTTTTTTGTTTAATAATTTTATTTCATTACAACCAGCAACCAATAAAATTAAAAAGAAAAGAAAAAAGAAGTTTATTAAGTGTAACGTTGGTTCTCCATGACAATGAGATATGTTAAAACAATTTGGATCTATACTAGTCATTTCCACGCAATAAATGAGTTAATTACAATTACATAGAAATTCTTGTTTGTTCATCACAATTTTTTTTTATAAAAAGCTGCTCTCAAACTTCATTGGAGGCATTCTTTACCTCGTCTATATTAACTCACCAAATTTGATTGCATTTTCTCCTGCACTTTTTCAAAACCTTTTGACAGTTAAGTTGTCAATTGGTTTTCATACGTTTATATTGAAGATAAAATTTAAAAAAAATTAAAATTTTTGAATTTTAACTGTGTTCACATTTTTTAATTTTATTTATATAATGTTTTCTATGAAGAAAATATCTGACATGAGTGAGTCATTCAATTTATTGGTAAGTATTTCAAGTAACACCAATTTTCACACAGCAGAACGGTGTTCAATATTTTTTAAACTTGAAAACTGAAAAGTAATTAAGATAGAACTATAACTTAAGTAAAAATTTAAGTAATGTTAACAATGAAACATCCAAGATAAAATAATTTTCACTCTAAAGAAAATCGTTTAGTGTTTCATGTGATGTCAAAGTTCCGCCCATTTTATATCTATTTTTTGTTAAAAACATTCCACGCTTTTGTTAATACGTTATTACTCAATGTTTCATAAAAAATAATTTAGGTTTATTTTAAAGTAGGCCTGTTTTTTTTAAATGCCTAAATTTTTTTCTTAGTGATCGATTCAAACCGACAACTTTGATTTTTGAATGTTTCATCATAATAAAATTTAACATTCATCAGCAAAAACGTGTTTATTAAGCGGTTACCCCGGATGCCGAAAATATTTTTTAATTTGTTTGAAAATTAAATAAAAACAAAAAAATAAATTAACAATGTTTTCATTTTAATTCTTAAATTTTTATTGTATGTTTTATATTAAAAAATTAATATTTGCAAATCTATAACCACTTTTTTCAGTTGTTCATTTCAATTTTTATATACTTTCAAAGGTCTAACCTATGGTTTATTTACTCAATAAAAACGTTAATATTTTCTGCTGGCTATCTTCAACTAAAATATTACTACTACAAATAAATTGTTACAATATTAGAATGATTTAAAAATGTATTAAACAATAATAAGCAATAAATTTTATTTTTCAAATTCCATACATGAAGATGCTTAAAGAAGAGTTTGTAAAGTTTTGTGAAAACGTTTCGATGCGTGGCGTGCCAAAAATTGTCAAATCTAAAAGACTTCCTCTCAAGATCATGTGGTTGTTTGTTACCATTACGTGTACAACACTTCTAATATGGCAATTGTGGACCCTGTTTGATAGTTTTAAATCATATCCTTTTAAGACATCTTATAAAGAACTACTAAATAAAAACGTGTTTCCAATAGTGCTGGCATGTCCTCTTCAGCCACAACTCTCAGAAATTGATTACGTAAAGTTTTTAAACAAAGATGAATACATTGAAAGGATTGAAAAAGTAAAAAACAATTTAAATATCACATTAAATGCGACTAAATCATTTTCCCCAGACTTCCAAGAAATTTCAAAGCAGGTTTCTAATTTGCAAAAGAACTATTATATTTCTCTTCCTAGAAATGGCTTCAATCCAGAACGTTCAATTCCTTTTGTGGTTGAGTACAAGTTTTGGGACATTGCTGACCAGGTTATAACCGATGACAACTGTCTTTTAGAAAACACGGCTTTTTGGGATCCATCTTATTTAAAGTGTAATAAATTCCAACTTTCTAAATCCTGCACAAAGCTTGTAAACAGTCTTACTCTGATTATATACACAAATTCAATTTATGATTTTCGAGAGGGCTATGATTTGACATCTTTTAATGTTAATCCAAACGGTATTAGACTTGCTATCAGCACGCCAGATGTCATGACCGATATAACAAATGGGTTTAACATCGGAGTTGGAACTCAAAACGTCGTTAAAATGACCATGTCTTCTAGAAAGATTCTGCCTGAACCGTACACTAGCGGTTGCGAGGAGAGAATGATCTTAGAGGAGCCGGAAAATAGCACTCGTCATGGAGTTATATCTTGCACGTTTTTATGCATTCGAAGAAAAGTTTACGAAAAATGCAACTGCGTTGGGTTTCAAATGTACATTCCTCGCGTCCTTCAGCATCTACCCATCTGCGGCAATACCACTTTGACTTTGAGAAATCACAGCATCGACTACCCGATGGAGGTCAATTTAACATTGAAAGCTAGTAGAGAATTAAGCTGCAAAATTGAAACAGCTACTCCAGATTTGTATTCTGAATGCACATCAGCCTGCAAACCTCCTTGCAACGACGTCTATTATGAAAAAAGTGTTTTAACCACTGGTAACTGGCCGCCGGTTTCGTATCACAAACTCTTCTTTGAATCATTCGTACAAAACAATTTGATTCCAGGAACAAAAACGTACGAGTATTTTGAAAGTTATATTTCTCATATCCGTAGCTTCAACAACCACACTATCACAAGCAAAGAACTGGACCTATTTTTAAAATCTAGTGATCAGATCACAACAAATTTTTTGCAGGTATCCTTATCGTTTTTCAGAAACAACCCAGAAAGTTATGAAGATACCCCTATCCATACTTGGCAGTCGATGTTGAGCATGGTTGGTGGATGTCTGAGCTTGTGGCTTGGAGTGACTTTTATGACAGCTGTGGAGTTTCTGGAGCTGTGCATCGTTTTGATTGGTGCTGCTAAAGGGTGGTCAAAGCTTTCAAATAAAAGACAAAGCGTAGCAGCAACGATTTCTGTATGATGTTCTTATGTATGTATGTATGTATGTATGTATGTATGTATGTATGTATGTATGTATGTATGTATGTATGTATGTATGTATGTATGTATGTATGTATGTATGTATGTATGTATGTATGTATGTATGTATGTATGTATGTATGTATGTATGTATGTATGTATGTATGTATGTATGTATGTATGTATGTATGTATGTATGTATGTATGTATGTATGTATGTATGTATGTATGTATGTATGTATGTATGTATGTATGTATGTATGTATGTATGTATGTATGTATGTATGTATGTATGTATGTATGTATGTATGTATGTATGTATGTATGTATGTATGTATGTATGTATGTATGTATGTATGTATGTATGTATGTATGTATGTATGTATGTATGTACGTATGTTTTTTTTATTTCTAATACTTTTTCTTTCAATAGATGTTTTGATATCAGTTGCAAAATTTGTTTGAAATAATAATTGAAAAAATTTTTATAACACGGCTTTGGGTAGTTGAATTATAACAAAGAAGTGGAATGTTTTCTTTTATATAACTCTTAAAAGTCTCTCATTTCTTAAAGTTTTTCAGTTAAATTTTGTTTTTTTTTTAAACGGTCTTTCTTACGTACATACATTATCTAATTTTCCCTAAATTATTTCACGAAAGTGCTTCTTTTTTAGCTAATGGTTATTGAGGTTTCATGCATAATAAAACTAATACATTTTGATGTTTCAACAACAGTGATTTATTGCAGTAAGCCGTAAAAACCAGGTTTTCTACTAATCCCGTATCTGTTGAATTTTCTGGAAACATTTCGTTTAAATGACATTTGTGCAGCCTATGTATGTGAATATTTTTTATTGGTTTTTGTTTTAAGACATAGATAAATATTATTTTTAATTCAAAATTTTTTAATGAAGTCATCGATTAAAATGTTAATATAAATTTTTTTTTGCTATTTCTTGATGACTGCTCATTAAAGTAACATCATTTAATCTCGTCTGCTTCAACGCAAACAGGGAAATAATACAGATGTACAAATTCATAAATTATAAAAATGCAATATTTCTAATTTTTCCGGAGGGCAGACATTTTCCCCGGAGGCAGACATTTTTCCCCGGAGGGGGCAGACATTTTTCCCGGTGGGGGGGCAAGATTTGGTCCGGGGGGCAGCTTGCCCCGCTGCCTTCCGAAGTCTTTGCATATGGGCTTGATAAACTATTTTAGATGCATTATGATGCAAAAAGATTGGCTCACATGTCTATTTTGAAAACTAAAACGTTTTAAACTTTAGTAAAATTAAATTAAATTATAAAACTAAAAATTTTGTTAAAAAGCCATAAAAACCACGCTTTCTAATCAACAGGGAAACCTCCACGGCTCCACACGCATACAAATACGCACTCACTTATACACACTTGTCTATTATTTTCACAATAACCTACAAGTAAGTTTCCACACACTACAAACCGGTTTATCGTGTGAATGCGATGACTTATGAAAAAGGATGGGCTCGATCAAATACTTTAGATGTCGAGAACCATTGAAAACTTTATGAAATGCATAATGTGAATGCACAAGAATGAGTTTAAAGAACGTTGACTTTGTTAAATTGTCAAACCAGGTGTCAGCGTTCCTGATTGAGGCAGTGAGTGAATGAGCAAATGAGGATGGGACATTATATTATTAGATGACGTTGAAAGTTTTCGTCATCATTATAACCGTGGACATCAGCATATATTCGGATAAGTGAAAGCTAATAAACCCATGTAAAATCTTATAGTCGAGATTGGTCTGGGATTTTTGTGCCTGTAAAACTGACCGAACGTCAACAAATCGTTATAAGTAGGTACTTTTTCCAAAATATTTTCAAAACCTTATACACTTTTTTTTTAAATAGCTGATGATCGAGAGAAAGAGTAGTCGTAGGCACTTCTAAATATTTTGGTTTCGCCTTCAAAAAGACGTCCGGTAAAATATGCCCCTTACTTGTACGGTTCTGCACAAAACGTACTTCTTCAATCACACCAACTTTTCTTTGACTTATGGGCCCATTTAAAAAACAACAGGACACAGCTATTTTATTTTACTTTATTTTATTTCTTCTTAATAAAACTGAACAATATTGTACAAGCAAATTTAAAAACGTTTTGTTAGATTAACACTTCACTTCGAAATAAAATAAAAATAACTCAAAATACATGTATTTTCATTGTCGTGTTCAAAATAGTAACTTTTTGCATTAAAAAGCACTTTCACGATCTTGTTTCGATCCAACTACATCAATTAATTTTTGTTTTATAATCCATTAGGCATGCACACAGGAAAACAGAACAATCAACAACTTTGACAAACATTTTTTTTCCAATCGACGCAGGAACGTAGCCACGGTGGTGGCCATGGTAACTAAAACCATATTCCAAGAAAAAAGAAAAATAAACAAAAATGATCATATGTTGTTAATAATATGAAATCAATAATGTTAATTTTGTTCCGTTTCATTATTTCTATTCTTATTTAAAATTAAATTTATTTAAGGCTAGAGCAATTCTAAATTTTCTATGTTTTATTAACTAGATTACATAGTTTTCTTAAAGTTCAGAATTATTAATAGTTCAACCAGGATCGCGATGTTGCTTGTCAATTGTTTTCATAATCTCCTGAAACAAACGCCATATTGAACGCTGGGGTGTGAGTAATTGCAAACTGACATTTTTTTGTTTACAACTTATGAGACAGCTTTATACATAACGTTTAGTAAGTCGTAATCCAGCGTTCACTCCATCCAGGGACGTCATAAAGTTGTTTTATCATAAATATAACGTTTTTTCTTAAAATTAAAGTTTTTTTTTAAATATTGGTTAACCATTTTAAACCCGGATAAAAAAGTCGTTAATACCTGACAAGTTATTAAAGTTTTATCTAACAATCTTAAGAGTAAATATAAACAATATTTTTTTTAAAAACAACGCTTGAAAACTAATGTACTAAAATGTTAAAAATATTATTAAAGTGTATTTATTACAATTGTTTGAAATATACTTTTTGTTTTTAAGGTTAAAGCGTTGGGCGATAGTTAGTAGGTTATAATTAAATTATATATAATATTTAGATATCGCCCAACGCTTTAATTTTCAAAACAAAATTATATTTCAAATAATTGTAATATATACACTTTAATATTATTTTTAACATTTTAGTACATTAGTATACAAGCGTTGTTTAAAAAAAAATATTTTGTATACTTTATATTATTTTCTATTTTTTAGTGTGAATTTTTTTATAAAACTAAATATTATTAAAATTAAACATTAAATTAAATATAATTTTTTTTATTCGCACTCGATGGTCTTATTCGCACTCGCTGTACTTATTTGCACTCGACGTTTTGCTGAAACAAACAAATTGCAAGAAAACAACGTCGTCGCGCTTATTCGCACTCGGCGATGAAGCAAACAAACAATGTTGCAAGTTAATATAAGCGTTGTAAAATAGCGTAATATTGCAACCTTAAAACAATTTATAGCAAATTACAAAAATAAGTGTAAACAAGTAAGCAATAAAAAACAAGTTTTTTTTACAAATTCCTTTTATTTCAATTTTATTTATTGCTAATTTTTTTTTAAACGACAATTTTTAAATTTATATAAGCAAACATTTATTTAATTGTATTCAATTTGTTTTTAATTTAAAACATCAAGCAACTGTTGATGAATTCCGCATAGGCTCCAAAACAAATCTCTTTGCGGCCTAAAGATTGTGCTTCGTTAAAATTTAACAAATCAAGTTGAAGTAAGTAAAGTTTTATTGCAACAATTCTTATCACTTTTTCTGCTTTTGCAGTGTTAATTGCTTATTAGTTGAGTTTTAGTGGCTTTCAGAATTGCTTGAATTTCTGAGTTTTATATTCTGCTTTCCTCATTATTTTGATCCTGTATCTTGTTACATGCCAATATATAATCGACCGGGCTAGACACGCAATTTCGTCGCTTTTTGTTAATCGCTTATCACATCCGGTTACGTTCTTAGCCCTCACTGGCAGAGAACTATTCGTTTCCGCATATATAAAGAGTGAATAATTTTCCTTTTCCTGCGTCAGGTTTTTGTGATTCAAAAATTTCGAAGTATCGAATTTGCTCGGCTATTATTCTTCTAATGTATCGCGTTGAAAAAGAATTTGTTAAGTTTAGTGAAAATGTCTCAGTGCGTGGCGTTTCAAAAATCGTTAAATCTAGAAACCTTTTTTTCAAGATCATGTGGCTGTGTGCTGTTCTTGGAAGTACAGGAGTTCTTGTTTGGCAACTTGTTACATTGTTTTTTAATTACAGCTCATACCCTCATAAAACAGCCAATGGAGAATTACTTCTTCCAAATGTGTTTCCAGCTGTCACAATATGCAGTTTAAAAACAAAATTAGCTCAAATTGATGACAACGAATATTTAACACTGGAAGAATTTACAAACAAAGCGACTGCTATTTTTACGACTTTCAACAATAAAACAGTCTCAAATACGGATACAATATTGCTCATTTATGGAAGTTATTTTTATTCCCTTCCAAAGTATAAAACAAACTCTGATGAAGGTATTCCTCTTATAGTTGACTCTTTATTGACAGATGTTGCTGACATGCCTGTTTTTAACGAAAACTGTGCTTTTCAAATACGTGAGGTTCTAGATCCACAATTGTACGGTTGTTATTCATATCAGATTCCAAAACTATGCAATAATTCAATAAAATCTCTTAGAATGATATTATATACCAATACAACATATGATGCTCAAGAGATTTTTGACTTTAGATATTCAAACATGGATGCAGATGGAGTTAAAATACTATTAACTGCTCCAGGAGTTATAAGTGATATATCAAATGGATTCAACCTTAGTCCAGGAACTGATTCATTGGTTCAAATTTCTATGAAAGTTAAAACGGTTTTAGACAAACCCTACAACACTGAAGGTTGTGAAAGTAAGAAATACATAGACGAGTCTTTAGAAGTTCTTTATGACACTCAATTTTGCAAATCCAAATGCATACAAGACAATCTTTTAAAAAAATGTCAGTGTGTTTCAGGATATACGTTTCTTCCTCCTATGCTCTATGATAAAGAGACGTGTGGAAACACTACTTTGACAACTAAAGATTTTTTTGATGTAGAAACAACTACAAACAAAATAAAGAAAGCAGTTGATCAAATTTTGTGCTACTGGACTGGTCTGAATATGTCCTACAGTGACTGCATGCACAATTGTAAAACATCCTGCGTTGAAAGTTTTTATGAAAAAGCCATTCAAACTGTGTCTGGTTGGCCAAAAATTTCTTTTCAGCAACAATTTTTTTTCAAGTACATTTATAACTTTACTAGAAATGGCAACACTTACAACTATTTTAAAGATTACTATGACATAATTGATAATTACACAATTAATAAAAACGTGACAACCAAAGAGCTGAATGAATTTTTCAGAAAAAACGATAAAATCAGATCAAATTTTTTGCAAGTCAAGTTTACTTTTACATCTGATAAACCTTCTTCAGTCACTGATTCTCCTGTTTACAGTTGGGAATTCATGCTTAGCAGTGTTGGTGGGAGTCTGAGTTTGTGGTTAGGAGTTACCATCATGACATTTGTTGAAGTGATTGAGTTTTTTTTTAAATTGATTGAAATAGTAAAAGAATATATACTTTGTTCAAAGTTTTCGTTTGTTAACAAGTTACCTGCTTGATCTGTTTTAAAATTTTGATTAATAACTGATTTAATGCTTGATAATTAAACAATTAATAAAAACCTTTTGCAGACTAGTTTTTTTTTTAATTTTCTTTATAACAAAATATTTGAAGTTTAATCTTTTTAATTTTTCTATTTTAACTTCACCGTGTTTGCTTGCTTGCTTGTTTGAGTCATGCGTTTTACTTTCCGTCATTCAATCAAGCTAAAATTTAATCTATTGAAATACGTTAATGACAATGCGTCTCAATAAATTTTCAAATCAATCGAACAAAATTTAAATAAAATAAAAAATATCATTATTTAAATTACTTTTATATGTGATTTGAATAAAAAAATTTCCGGTTTTTCTGATTTATTAAAAATTTGAATGTCTTGAGCTATCACTAAAATTCTAATCTAAATAATATTTATATTTTTTATTATTACTTATTTTTTAGTGTTTAATTTTTTTTAAATCTAAAAACGGATTAATGTATTTAATGGCACCCATCGAAGTACTAACCAAGCTCGACGTTGCCCTGAAACAAACAAATTACATACAAACAAACAACGTTGCAAGCTGACATAAGCGTAATTGCTGACCACTAGGCTTTAAATGAAGTCTAAGAAAAAGCGGTTGCAGACATATCATTCAAAAAATTATTTTATATTTTATAAAAGTATTGCTAATGTTATTTTTTGATGAAGTCATCGATTAAAATGTTATTATCAACTTCTTTTGTGATTTCATGCTGACTGCTCATTAAAGTAACAGCATTTAACCTTGTCTGCTTCATTGTAATTTGGCTTCTTTCTCCAGCTTGCACATGAACAGGGAAATTATACAAATGTGCACAACCATAAATTATTAAAAATGCAATATTCCTAAATTTTCTCGGGGGCAGACACTTATCCCAGGGGCAGACACTTTTATTGGGGGGGGGCAAAATTTGATCTGGGGGCAGCTCGCTCCGTTGCCCCCCCCGAACTCTACGCCTATGTCTAGTCCTATCATTAAACTGATAGGAATGATTCTTAGCAGCTTTGATCTAAGCTAAAAGACCGACAGCGAGATGTTATTGTTTATTTTCGTTCTTGGCATCTTATCAATGTGTAAGAAAACTGGAATTTTATGATAAACAAAAAAAAACAAAATATTCTAGGAAATAATTAGAATCTGTAAATTGAAAAAAAAAAGTTTGTATATAATTAAATATACATATGAATAGTTATTTTAAAAAAATAATGAGTTGACCACATCTTCTAAGTAGTTATTTCAAATACTGAATGAAATATAACTAACTACATAATTTTTTTGTATTCAATCTATTTGATACTAGGTGATGCTTTACTAAAATTTAATCCAACATTATGGTAGTAGTAAATTAGTAAAGCGCACTCTAGTGTTATGAAACCTCAGTGGCACCGGGAACGACTCGTGCATATGGGATCACACAGTTTCCTGCCACCCACACGTTTATCCGAAATCAGGATGTGCCGAACCCTATTAACCCCAGTCTCGAAACTGGTACTCATTTATCGACCAGTGAAGGGTGAAAAACTGAGTTGGCCTGAGCAGTGTAAGTTAATTTCTTGCTAAAGGAAACTACGTGCCAGAACCTGAAATCGAACCGGATACTCCGGATATCCATGCCGGTGTCTATAAACCACTACACCAACACGTCTCACATAGATTATAGATTGTAGAAACAACAGTTGAGTTGTTAGAACTAATTAAATCTGTGGTGACCCAATCCATACAACAATTGATTTAACTGAAAAGCGAAAAGGTTTTAGTTTGCTTATAAAATTAGTACGTGGAGTGATTAGCGGAAGTCTTGAAAAGCACTTCTATATATAATGATTTCAGCAAAGTAACCACTTCATTTTGTAAAACCTTACCGCCTATTAGACAAATTATTGTGATCAGGAAACGTGTTTTTTAATTTGGCCTTATTTGCATTTATTGTATAACCCAACACTTACAAATTAAAAACTCTTTCTCTCCATGATGACATTACTGTCAATAATTACACATTAATGCTACTATACTATTTATTAAACTATAACAGACATGTTCAAGATTGTCTGCAACCAACTGTTACTATGAATGTGACTAATAAAAAATTTACCTAAAATTTTAACATGAATTCTATGAAAGAAGAAATCGTTAAGTTTTGCGAAAATGTTTCGATGCGTGGCGTGCCAAAGATCGTCAAATCTAAGAAACTTCCTTTTAGGATAATGTGGTTGATTACTACAGTTTTTTGTACGTCGTTTCTCTTATGGCAGCTGTGGACCTTGTTTGACAGTTTTCAATCGCATCCTTTTAAAACTTCTTATAAAGAACTCACAACCAGAAACGTTTTTCCGGCGGTGATGGCTTGTCCTCTTCAGCCGCAACTCTCGGAAATCGATTACGTGAGATTTTTAAAGCGAAATGAATACATTGAAAAAATAGAAAACATGACAAATTTTATTACTAAGCCAAACAATGCAATTAAACAATCTTATTTGGACTTTCAAAAGATTTCGAAACAAATTTCTAATTTGCACAAAAGTTACTACATTTCTCTTCCTAGAAATGATGTAAATCCAAAACGCTCAGTTCCATTTCTTGTTGACTACAAACTTTGGGACTCTTCTGATTTAGTAATCACTAATGGTAATTGTATTTTAATTAACCAAACCTTTTGGGATCCATTATATTTGACATGTTACCAATTTGAACTTCCTGAGTCATGTACAACGATTGTTAATTCTCTCACTATGACATTTTATATAAATTCAATTTATAAGTTACAAAATGGCTTTGATTTGAGATCTTCTGTTGTAAACCCCAATGGTGTCAGAATAGCTGTGAGCTCTCCGGGCGTCAGAACTGATATAACAAATGGATATAACATTGGAACTGGAACTCAAACACTGCTAAAACTGACAATGACTTTTAAAACTACTCTTGACAAGCCATACAGTGATGGTTGTGGAAAAAATAAGGTTTTGGAAGACCCCGGAGGATACAACCATTACAGTCTTCTTTCTTGCACTTTTCTATGCATTCAAAAAAAGGTATACAAAACATGCCATTGCGTCATGTCTGAAATGTACATTCCTCGCGTCTTCCAGCACCTATCGATCTGCGGCAATACCTCTTTGACTTTGAGAAACCACGACAATGACTTCGATACGGAAATCAGTTTTATCTTGAAAGCAGTCAAAGAAATGGAATGTATAGATCAAATTACCAATAGCAGTTTGTATTCTGAATGCGCATCAACTTGCACAGCTCCATGCGACGACGTTTATTATGAAAAAAGTGCTATCACTACAGACGGATGGCCTCCAGTCTCCTATCACAAATTTTTTTTTGAAAATTTTATTCAGAGGAATTTGATTCAAGGAACAAAAACGTACAATTATTATGAAAGCTATATTTCAAATATTCATAGATTCAACAACCTGAACATAACTATTGATGAACTTGACGTTTTTTTCAAATCCAGTGATAAAATCACTTCTAATTTTTTGGAGATATCGTTCTCGTTTCTTGGGGGTTACCCCGTTCAACTTGAAGATACCCCTGTCTATTCTTGGCAGTCGATGTTGAGTATGGTTGGTGGATGTCTGAGCTTGTGGCTTGGAGTGACCTTTATGACGGCTGTTGAGTTTTTGGAGCTAATCTTCGTTTTGATTGCTATTGCAAAAAAGCTGCTGATTCATTCTAATAAAAAACAAAGTGCTGCAGTAACGGTTTCTGTTTAATGATGTGATTCTGATGCAAAATTTGCTTGTAACATTTGTGATTCCAGTATATTCTACTAATAAATGTAAGCTTTAAATGTTTCAATATTGTCTTTCAACTGAAAAAAATTATTAAACTTTAATCCCATGGAATAATTGTAAAACGTATTTTTAGTGATATTTTAATTTAAATATATTCATTCACATTTTGCTTTGTTTCAGTGAAGTAAAAAAGTCAAATAGAAGCCTCAATACTTGATAATAATGGTCTTTTTTTATATAAAATCAACAGCACAAGCAGCCGAAGCTATGGAATTTATTATTAGTAAGATAGAAACTACCATTTTAAACTTTTCCTGGTTTTGTGCAAGCCATTGCTAAACGTGGACAAAAGAAGAAAGTCAAAAAATACAAAACAATATATGATTTGGTGTGGTTTACCTATATTATTAGGTACTAAAACATGTTGTGTAGAAAATAATAAATTATGAGAAAAAATTGAGATCGTGTACAATAAACATTTTGGATGGATAAAAACCGGGTTGGCAGTTACACAAGTGGGCTTACAAACTCTATTTGTGCACTTCGTTAAGCCGCGGTAGAGTTAAAAGCTACTAGGATAGCTGAGTTAGTTCAGCGTCAAACTTGAGCGCTTGAGGTTAGCGACTCTACTTCCACTCGCTGTCTAGTGGCCCGTGTTAGCGTAAAACTAGCGAGTAGAATCGATCTCCTGGGGAGCATATAGAAACTCAGCTTCACAGAGCTCATTCTATGAAGAGCTATATCATTATTTTAATTAATTACTAATGATTTGAGCCGAGACTAAGCTCAACAGGTGAAAGTTGAGCTTTTCTGCTTCGGGTCGAAACAATATCAGCTTTCTTAACACAAACAAATAGCACACTATACTTTCTAGAACACACACAAGCATATGTTTCAAGCATCTAAGATGAACGGTTATTGAACCATTATATAACAAAATAATAAAGAAACGTATAAAAGCTTTTGATTTTCCAAACTTGTTTGCTCATTATAGAAAGTGTGGTTTCTTTTAACGCCATATTTTTTTAAATTCTCAATAGAAAGTTTTTTTTAGTTTTTTCATGTGGTCTTCATGTTTCTTATTTTAATTTTTGTCTATCTCTCTTCCAGTTCCTCCCTCTTTCTCTTTCGCACTCTCTCTCCTCTTTTCTTTCTTTTTTTTAATAGCTCATTTGGTATTGATTCATATAGTACCCTAATAATGTCTTTCGACAAGCAAGTCATTTCTGATAAGGACCCGCGTGCGAAAAACTCAATTCTTTGAAATAAAATAATTAAAAAAATAGTAACAAACTATGACTAGCGTTAAAGAAGAGTGCATCAAATTCGCTGAAAATATTTCTATAAGAGGAATTCCAAAGGTCGTCAAATCGAAAAAGTATTTCTTGAAACTTGTGTGGCTGATTGCCACCGTGACGAGCACTGGCATATTGACATGGCAGCTGGCGACACTTTTTCAAAGTTATTTTTCATATCCATCTAAAAGCTTATACGGCGAGTCGAAAGAGGCGAATACTTTCCCCTCAGTCGTAGCCTGCAGTCTCCATCCCAGACAGTCGGAGATCGATTACGATGAATATTTGGACGAAACTGAATATTCGAAGAAGATAGACAGCGTGGCTTTATTTTTGACCAATCATTTAAAAGAGATGACTGCTGAATTTCCAGGCCGTTTCGATGAATTTAAGAGTGTCTCGGATGCCACTCAATTCTATTTAATTTCCCTTCCTAAAGACGGATCGTTGCCAAATCGAACGATTCCATTTCTCATTAACTACAATTTGTTCGACAGTCATCATGTTTCCATGAAAAACGAGCGCTGTAATCTTACAGGAAGCACCTTTTGGAATGCAGAATTTTACAAATGCTACAAATATCAGCTTTCGGAAGACTGTTCCGAAGACATAAAAACCCTAACCATGATTTTCTACACAAATAATATTGACACCGCACAGGAAGATTTTGACGAAAACTCCACTCTTCTTAGAGCCAACGGAGTAAAAGTAAGTCTGAGCGTGCCTGACGCAATGGATGACATTCAAAATGGAATTGACGTAGGAGCTGGCAGTGATACCTTCATTAAGCTTGTCACGAACATAAGAAAAGTATTGGACAAACCCTATACAGAAGAAGGATGCCAGGCTAGTGAGTTTCTCAATAATTCTGGCGGAGTTCGCTATAGTTTCAAATCTTGCATTGATTTGTGCGATCAAATTGTTTTATTGAGAAATTGCGGATGCGTTGCCTCTGACTTCTTCATACCGCCCTCTCTCAAACACGAGTCCATTTGTGGCAATACGTCCTTAACGTCGAAGACCAGCCACTACGACCAATTGACTGAACTAAGAATGACACTGAAAGCAGTCTCAGAAGCAAACTGTAAAGATAAAATTCTAATGGAGAATTCAGGCTGTGGGAACGTTTGCAAACCTCCTTGCAAAGAAACTTTCTACGACACGGAAGTACACTCGCTGTCCGATTGGCCACACATCAGCTATCATAGATACTTCTTTAAGCACTTCATCAAGAAATATTTAATTCCAGGAAGCAAAGCAGAAGATTATTTTTTAGATTACCATTCAAAAATTCAAGATTTTGACAACCATCTCATCAACAATGAAGAGCTTAATGATTTTTTCCAAAAAAGCAATAAAATCAGATCAAACTTTCTTCAGGTTTCGCTTACTTTTGTCAAAAGCAAGCCCTTGTCGTTGACCGATTCTCCTTTCTATACCTGGCAGTCCATGATCAGCATGGTTGGTGGCTGCTTGAGTCTGTGGCTTGGAGTGACCATCATGACAGTTGTCGAAGTGATTGAATTTTTGTTCAACTTGCTGGAGGCCGTGAAGAACAGATTGTTTCCGTCCAAGACATCTTTTGTCACTAAGATTACTGTTCATTAAAAACGCATAAACGTAAAATAAATAGGCTGTTTCAGTCTCAATTTTTATACTTTTAAAATTGATATTAAGCAGTTTTTTTTTACAGTTTTTACAAGTTTTAATCAATTTGAAACACAGTTCCTGACTAGTCTGAAACTTTCACCAAACGTAAAATAGACGCTAACACATTATTTATTAAATAAAAACATTTTTTCCGGAACTTTTCTTGATTTTCTTGTTTTTTTTTCTTGATTTACTTGTTTTTATTATTTCACTTGTTATATTGTTTCAATCATAAAAACTGGCAGTGGATTTTATCAACCGTATAAAATGTAGATGGTATTTTCTCTCGGAACAATATTATCACTAAATTTACGCTCTGCTTGATTTTGTATTCAACAAACCAAGTGTTTCATTCATGCCAATGCTATTGTTTTATGTTATGACGTTTTGTGGCTCACTTGCAAACAATTTCAATTTTAATGTTTTTTCTAATTTTTTTAAAAATAATTCTGATCGTGTGTTTGGCAAATTTTTAAAAGAGCTAATTAAATCGCTTCCCTAGCCAAGGAGGCTTGTGGCGTTAAAGCCTTCATAAAAAAAACTCAGACTTAAGGAAAGACGTGTGTGACCACAGAAGGCCTTATAATTCATTAGCAGAAAGTGCAGTTGAAACCGTCGCTCAGAAATTTTCCTACATAACAGTTCGCAAAAATGTATTTTTTAGAGGAAGGTGGAACTGCACAATTGCCTCGTATAGTTGAGAAATAGAGAAACAAGACAAAAGAAATGTAAAACAGTGGTTTTTGTTATGATTGCTAGCTATAATTGAGATGCTCCAGAAATAGCTTTGCATTTTTTCAAACGGCCAACTTGCGGTTGATTTTGATATTTTAACATTAAAACAAACCGATAATATAATAACTTAAATTGGTTTTTGCCTGTAAGAAGCTATGGTGAAAGAGGTTCTAAAGAAAATTTAAAAAAGTTTTTTATTTATTTTTATGTCGGTGGCTACACAAACAATTTTAAAATAGCAGAAACAGATAATTCTTTAGGTTTTCATATAACAGTGTAGTGGGAATTGGTTATGGTAATAGTGGTAATGATGATCATAATAACAACAAAACTGTCAAAACCGTTTTAAGTAAGTTATTTCAACGTATAGTGTCGAAACAATACCACAGCAGTTATCGACTGAAACAAGCTTTTCCCCTGTCTTTTTATTTCTTTTTGTATTTCTGTCATTTTCTTTACTTTTCCGTCTGTTTCTGGTTCGGTCACTCTCTCACTCATTCTTTCTATTTATTATCGCTCTCCTTTACGTTATCTTTTTCTTTCTCCCTTTTTTTCTTTTTTCTCTTTTTCTTTTTTTTCTGTTTCTTTCAATCTTTCCTCTCTCTCTTTCTTTTTTTGTTTTTCTCTCTCTCTCTTTCTCTCTTTCTCTCTTTCTCTCTCTTTTTCTCTTTTCTCTTTTTCTCTCTTTCTCTTTTTGTTTTTTTCTCTCTCTCTTTCTCTCTTTCTCTCTTTCTCTCTTTCTCTCTCTTTTTCTCTTTTCTCTTTTTCTCTCTTTCTCTCTTTCTCTCTTTTTCTCTCTCTCTTTCACTCTCAGGCAGAATTGTTGAAAAGAAAATTTATACTCTTTTCATAGGAACGGCATAAATGGTTAGAAAAACATTCCATTTAGAGCGCCAATAAATTTGAAACAAAATACAACAATAGCGTCCGTGTTGTCATTTCCGAAAACCTTTTGTATGCAATTTCTACGGTCTCGACAGCTATTGCATGGAATTCGATAAAATATTGATAAACTAGTTATTCGGTAGTTATTCGGAAAAACCTAATATTTTATTCAGCTTACAAATTTCGAATAATCCGATGAAAGGGAAATCATTCATCCACGTGGAGTTGAACAATTAAGTTTTTTTTTCCTGTGTGAAAACAATTTTGGGAATAGGCAAATTTGGAAGTTAATGGGGAGTTCAATTTTTACTTTATTCTAAATTATCCTTCTATTTATTCAATTTATAATTTTTTAGAACTATTTAAAAAAATTAACTATAACAAATTCATACAAACTATTTGTATAAAAGATTTTAGAAAAGTTTTAGAAGTCATATTCCAAAACCTGTACTAAAAAATTATAAAAATTATAAAAAAAAGAGAGAACTAATTTATGAATATTTTCCATCACCAACTTAAAACAACAGTTTTAAAAATTAACCTGCTATTAAGCTAATATTTTCAAAAAAAACTCTTGTGTATATAAGTTTTAAAGAAGAAGATTTTTATTTTTTCGTTCACTTCGTCAAATTGTGTTTTTCTTGGCACTACAAACCATGGCTGCCAAAAGTGTCGAGACAGTTAACATATAACATATGACATATGCAATCACTGTACTGTTTATGCTTTAAAACAACTAATATGAACCATAGTACGTTTATTTCAAACAACTAATTTACATTACCGGGAAACTAGGACCAAGTATCACAAAAGTCTTTCAAGTTAAACTCTCCAAACTAAATTTTTCAAAATAGTGTAATTCGTTTAGTTTTATATAAAATTTTTTATACACATTTTTAGCTGTGTTTAATAAAAAAATTGAACTTTTTATAACCACTTTATGAAACTGGTAAAACAATTTTTTTTCTGTTTGCTTAAGCTCGTAGTTTTTCACACTTTTTCCATACACAACGGTACACTACGTATTGTTCTATTTTAAAAAGAAAAAAACGTTTTTTTTGTTCAAAAACGTTTAGATGCTAAAGCTTTCAATAATAAAATTTTAATTTCTGCGCTAAAAATTTTTCAAAAAAATGTTATATTCCCTTTTTATCACCTAAGTTGCAAACATTTTTAATTTGTTTTTTTTAAGTATCTACTTTCTAAATCACAAAATGGTCCATATTATTCAAACTCTTTTATATTTATATTTCGTAAGTTTACAATGATTTCAATAGACTAATAAAAATACTTTCCAATGTTGTTATGGTTAGCCTTTTCGTAATTTTTAGCTATTTTTTCTGATTTGTTTTCAATTGCCTTTAGAAAAATGGTTGTGCAATTTTCTTGTAAATCCGTGACGAACTTGAAACACTTCTATGAATACTCTTTTTATTGTTACATTCATGTAAATTCTAAAAGTTTCAAGTCTTTGAATATTTTTGTTGCTTTTGTTGGAGCATTTTTTTAATGTTTTTAACCGACCCATTCTATATGGCAACTAAACATTTGATGCCTACTAGAGCTGAGCGGGTAAGACAAAGTCCGTACCCGACCCGACCCGTCATTTTTTGTTCTACCCGCACCCGTACCCAACCCGTGGGTAACATAGTGTACCCGTAGATTTTTTACTCGCGGGTATACCCGTTAATTATTTAACATTAATAGAACACACTAAAAACCGCAGTTCTTAACAAGTTTTATTTGTACCCGTGCTATAACACAGTAATCTCTAACTAACTGAATAATTTAATGCGAGCTCAACCCTATATTATATTTTATTTTTTAGAAGGTTTGAAATTAGTTTTTGTTTACATTCTAAATTTGCAAAAATGAAATAAGATGTTAAGTTGGCGGCGTTGAAAGGCTACAGTACCGGTATTTAATAAACTGCCTAATAATAGTTGTTTTCATTTCGAAACAAAACTGAAAGAAATATGTTTCACGGGTAAACCCATTCAGAGTCTACCCAACCCGATCCGTACCTGCAAAAACGGGTTGGGTAGGGTACGGGTATACCCGCACAACCCTAATGCATACTCCATCTGACGTCTAACCAATATGCACACAAATGATTTTTTATTCAAAATTTCGAAATTTTTATTTATTATGTCATTATCCGAATTACGTTGAATATTGAATATACATCGCCATGTTATTTCATAATTATAGATTTGTGTGTGCACAAATATTCTTGGAAGTTCTTGAAGATATTTCTACGAAATGACTGGAGTTTGTGAAATCCATACCAACCAATAAACTTAAATAATTTTATCAACGAGAGTGTTCTAAGAGTAGTAGTTATTTCAAACTCTCTAATTTGTTCTCATTAAGAAAAAGTCAAATCTATAAAAAACATTTAAAAATTTAACACTAAACTTTTTTTTAATAAATCATATTTTATATTAATATAATAAATAAATAAAAAGTGTTTTTCTGAGTTAATAACAAAAATCAAAATTTGACTGTGAACACGCCGTCGTCAAAATAATCTGTTTTAACTGGAAACCAAACAACAAAATATTTTGTCAACCTTAAACCATGAATCTTATAAAAGAAGAAACCTTCAAGTTTTGTGAAAATGTTTCGATGCGTGGCGTGCCAAAGATCGTCAAATCAAAGAAACTTCCTTTCAGAATCATGTGGTTGATTGCTACCGTTACTTGTACAACGTTTCTCGTATGGCAACTGTATTCCTTGTTCTATAGTTTCAGGTCGTATCCTTTTAAAACATCTTACGGCGTACTATCAGAAGAAAACGTTTTCCCAGCGGTGATGGCATGTCCTCTTCAGCCCCAACTCTCAGAAATTGATTACTCAAGATTTTTGAAGAGAGATGAATACTTTAAAAAACTCGAAAATATAACCAATTTTATTAAAAACACAAACAATACGGTAGAACAATCACGCATGGACTTTCAAAAACTTTCAAAGCTTATTTCCAAGTTGCAAGAAAGTTATTATATTTCCCTTCCGAGAAATGGTATAAATCCAGAACGTTCCATTCCATTTCTTGTTGAGTACAAGCTTTGGGACGCAACTGATTTAGTTATAACTAATGGCGAGTGTTTTTTATACACCACCATTTTGTGGGATCCGTTATACTTGACGTGTTACAAATTCCAACTGTCTAAATCATGTAAAACGCCGGTTAATTCTCTTACCATGACTCTCTACACAAACGTTATTAATGTGCTACAAGATGAATATAATTTAGAATCTTCTGTCGCAAATCCTAATGGTGTTCGACTTGCTCTGAGCTTACCGGACGTCAAGACTGATATTACAAACGGATTTAACATTGGAACTGGAACTCAAACGTCAATAGATTTGACCATGACTTTCGAAACAATCCTTGACAAACCGCACACTAGTGGTTGTGATAAAAAGCAGTTTTTGGAAGACGCTGAAGGTTATAACCACTATAGCGTGGTCTCTTGCACGTTTGCTTGTATCCAAAAAAAGTTTACGAAAAATGTCACTGCATCGGGCTTGAAATGTTCGCTTCTCGAGTCCTTCAGCATCTACCCATCTGCGGCAATACCACTTTAACTCTAAGAAACCACAGCATTGACTTTAACACTGAAGTCAATTTAACATTGAAAGCTATCAAGGAAATAGACTGCAAAAATCTATCAGCCACTAATGATCTCTTTTCTGAATGCAAAACACCTTGCAAGCCTCCTTGCAACGACGTCAATTATGAAAAAAGCATTATCACTACTGGCGGCTGGCCTCATGTCTCCTATCACAAGTTTTTTTTCGAAAACTTCATTCAGAATAATTTGATTGAGGGAACAAAAACGTATGATTATTTTGAAAGCTATATCTCTTATATTCGTAGATTTAACAACCTCAACATTACGGGCGTTGAACTGGATAGATTTTTTAAATCCAGTGATAAAATCACATCTAATTTTTTAGAGATATCATTATCATTTTTTGGAAAGCACCCATCTATAATTGAAGATACTCCTGTACATACTTGGCAATCGATGCTAAGTATGGTCGGCGGATGTCTGAGCTTGTGGCTTGGAGTGACCTTCATGACTGGCGTGGAGTTTCTGGAGCTTTTCCTCGTCTTGATTGGGGCTGCCAAAAAATGGCTACTCAGTTCTAATACGAGACAAAACGTTGCAGCAACGATTTCTGCTTGATGGTCTAAATCTTTTTCAGCCATATAATAATTTCATTTTTTGCTATATAGTTATGTAAATTTTTGCTTGTACAATCTAGCTTTTTAGCTAAAAAAATTAAATAACTATGAATCAATTGAGTTGTTTGCAAGAAAATGTTATTAGTAATATCAAAATGTAAATAGATCTTTAAGTGACTTTTCCTTGTTAAGTTAACTTTAAATTTCTTAAAGATTCTATATAGATTTTATTGAAATTATCTGATGTCATAAAATTTATACTTTTCAGAGAGAACCTGTCGGAGTTTCATGCGAGCCAGTTTCAAGCTTGGGTAACAAAGAAATGAGAAAAACAGACAAATTATAATTTAATATTTTTTACATACTTTAATACAACTTGTGTAGATGAATATAATGAACTATTTAAAAAAAATGAGTGTCCAAAAATGACTTTGGGCTGGGTTTACACATGGGTTGTGTTGGGTCAAAATGGGGTGGTTTGGGGTTATGGCTCATTTGGTCAAAAACTTTCATTTTGCAATGGTTTAACCTGAAATGGGTCAAAAATTTTCATTTTGCAATGGGTTAACCTGAAATGGGTCAAAAATTTTTTTTAACTCATTTAGATAATAAATGTTTATTTAATTCATAGTTTGGTTTGTCGATAGAGTAAAACTATATTGATATTAGGACAAGATATTTTGTCCACGGGTATTCACGGTGTGTGGAATTTAGGGCTTACGTAAAACTCGCACAACCCCTTGTTACCCGCGTTCTGACAAAATGGTTAAGTGGCTTGACCGGTCCGTTTATCAAATGGTAGACGAAAAACGGTTTGACTGAGGTGGGCACATTTTATTGCTCTTAGTCTAAAGGTATCAGACCACAGTGTAAATTGTTGATTATTCTCTGTAGAGGAATGTTTCGTCGGGAGCTACAACCGCCATATATTTTTTCAGGTCCAAAGAGAATATTTGAATAAAAAAAAGTGTTTCTTTAAAAGGGGGGTTGATTGATTATTGTTTTTTTGGTAGCCCGATATCGGATAAAGGCCACCATTGATCGAATGAGATCACGGTAATATCAATAGTTCAATACAGAAAAATAAGAAAAAATGATTTTGTGTGACTTTGCAGCCCATGTCGCATACTGACACCTTCGTCCGGGCTTCAGCAGGACTGGAAATGACTGAACCCGTCTGTTGAGAGAACCGCCAGTGTCTTCCGCAGTTTGCGGTAAAAACAAGGAATACAGATTACAGCTCTCCATATCGTTTGCCTAACGAGGTGGCTTGAGAATAATGAGCCTGTACGGGATGAACAGGATTGAGGAGGGGGTAGGGGGTAGTAGTAATACATTTTTGTTGCTGATTAATTAATTTCCATTATTGCAGGATTTTTTTCCCAACGTACTAATGCTTAGTTAAATAAATGATACGATAAAACCCATTATGGTGTGGAGAAAAAAAAAGTTGTTTTGTTCTCACCCCATAACAGATGATTGCATGACCTTCGAAATATAAATTGTTTAATCCCCACACACACGCACACATAAACCAACACAAATTTTATTTACAATCTAATTACCGTGCTATGAAAGAGCGATAAAATATTGAATTCATGTTTGCTCAGCAATCGTTTTTTGTGTTCACAAATTTTATATTCGAATATATACAAATGTGTGTGTTGTATTCCACTAACGTATTAAAATTTTGATGATGAGTGTGTTGAGGAAAAAAAACTGAAATTTTATTAAAATGGATAAAATTATGAATTCATTTAAAAACGAATTTCTTAAATTCTGTGAAAACGTCTCTGTCCGAGGTGTGGCTCAGATCATGAAATCGAAGGGATTAGCTTTCAAGATGATGTGGTCGACTGCCGCCGTAGCTTGTACCGGCGTTTTGATGTGGCAGCTGTCAGCTCTGTTCATAAGCTATAGTAAATATCCTTATAAAACCTCCTACAGTGAAGATCGTAACGGCAACACCATGCCGGCTTTGACAGTCTGCAGTCTACAGCCAAAATTATCCGAGATTGATTATGACAAATATTTGAGCCAAAATGATTTTTCCGGCAGGATTACCAATATAACAGCTTACATAAACGAAACATTTGACAAAGAAGCGGCACATCTTATGACGAGATCTGAATTTTTAGAGCTAGCTGGTGAAGTAAAACGAAACTATCTGATTTCTCTTCCAAAGTACTCGGCCTCGGCTAGCAACAACATTCCATTCCTGACCAATTACCAGATGCGCGAAGTTTCAGGACGCATAATAAAAGATAAAACATGCGTGGTTGAGAGCTCCAGTTTCTGGGATCCGAAGTATTACAAATGCTATAAGTTCAATCTTCCCTCCTCCTGCCAATCAAAAGTCTATTCACTCACGATGATCTTTTATACGAACACCTTTTTCAACTTTCAGGACAACTTCGACGACGAATCGTCAGTTCTGAGCACAGACGGCGTCAGGATTGGAATTGGTTCTTTGAATGAGATGGAAGGAATAGCTGACGGATTCAATCTGGGCACTGGAACAGACACGCTGGTGAATTTAGTCGTAAATCTTAAACAGATTTTGGACAAACCTTACACTTCTGGCTGCCATGACAGCAATTTTGACGATAATAACAAAGCTACACGTTACAGCTCGCTCTCTTGCATTTTCCAATGTAGCCAGGACTTAGTATTTAAGGAGTGCAAGTGTATCAGTACTGACATGTACATACCCCAAACATTTCAAGGATATCGTGCTTGTGGCAATACCTCCTTGGCACTGAAAAACACTGGACTTGACAAAACCGAAGAATTAAACTACACTATGAATGCTATTTTAGAAAAGAAGTGTGAAAACAAGATTATCAATGATACATTATTGTTTAAAAAATGTTCAGCAAACTGTCAAGAACCGTGCAAAGACGTCTTTTATGACATTTTAGTCCACGCCTTGCACGAGTGGCCCCACATATCTCATCATAGATATTTCTTTGATAAATTTGTTAAAAAATATCTTTATTCAAACCCTAAATTGTATGAACACTTTAGAGACTATCTTGAAGCAATACATGGATTTGATTCTGGAAATGTGAGCCTTGAAGAATTGAACAGGTTTTTTAAGAAAAAAGACTCCATTAGAGCCAATTTTCTACAGGTTACGTTTGCTTTCATAAGAGATCAACCGTATATAGTAACTGATTCTCCTGTTTACACCTGGGACTACATGTTAAGCATGATAGGAGGAAGCTTGAGTCTGTGGCTGGGAGTGACCTTTATGACCGTGGTCGAGTTTCTGGAATTTTTGCTAACACTTATTGGAATCGTCAGTGACTATGCGACCAATTCAAAGGAGACTCTTGTAGCAAATTTGCGTGCTGGAATAACAAGATCGTGACACTTATTTAAATTAATTAGTTGTTTCATTCTATTTCTTGAATTGATGTATGTTTTTTTTTAAATTTCACGTTTGTTATGTTTTTTGCATCTTTGATACCAATGACTGCTATAGAAGAATCAAATTAGTTGTTTTTTTTAAACATTTTCAAATTTCATTAAAACTGTTTGCATGATTTGTTCTATAAACTTCTACTTTGATTTTGTGGAATGATGAAACCAAATATGTATAATTAAAGTTGTGTATGTTTCTTAAAACTTCAAAGCCACGTGATGACTTAATGACTTATGAAAACCTTCATAGTTATATGAATTCCAAGTAATCAAGATGTATTGGTAACGTGGTGTAGAAATCGCTTCCTCATTTGAGGCCCGATGTCGTCATTGACTTGCCGTCGAGCGTTATACGGCTCGCTTGACATTCAACATTTATAATCACCACACAAATCTCGTCATCAACCATGCCTCGTCCATTTTCTTTTAAATTCTTCCACCGTTACTGCACATACCACAACTACATCGTCCGACGTATTGACATGGGTAAATAAAATAAATAGAGTTTTTCGGTCAAGAGACCATAATTACTACTTTTCATTCGATGCGGGGTAAAATGATTTTGTTTTATTTTCTTGTGGAAAGTTTCAGGTTTAAAGTTTATGACGGCTAGTTTTTATAATAACTCAAGTGACATTTGAACGCGGCATATTTATGTGAATAAAAACTAAGTGCATTTAATTCGAGATTATTAAATTATTCAAACTATTAAAAATATTTTTTGTCATTTATTTAAACCAAACGAACAAAATACGTTTTCTTATTAAAGTGTGTTTGCATTTTTTAGTTTTTTAATCTCACTAAAATTTTCACACTTCAAATAACTTTCTTTGCACAGTCTGGCTGGTCAATATTCTATTAATTCTATCCTTGACATTTGCCCGAGCTTCATCGGACAACTTTATAACGTTTAAACCTTGCATGAAATAATGATCCATTCTTCCTGCATCTAGAAAACTTAAAAGAGTCTGCAACACATTCAGTAGTCTTTCACCTATTTTATTTTCTGGCCAGTCAGAAAATTTGTCCATTGTGTAAAAAAGAGCCATTTTGAGATGGAATGAGGTTAGACAGCTTAACTCCGTTCTTTTGATCAACACCTAAAAAAGGTTTAATAATTTTTAGACATACGCTTTCAATTTAATCTACTTATATTTAATAATAATTTGACAACGACAAGGCCTAAGAAAAAACAAATAAACTGTTTTAGCAATATCTGTAAGGGTTAAAAAACTTGAAAAACTAAAACACAGAACACTTGAGCACAGCATAATTTTTTTTTAATATTTTGCCTCCGAATCTCGCTCAATTGCGGGGCCACTTTAAATTTTTTTTAAATTTAAATTATAAAGCAACTAGCGGGGAACCCGGCGTTGCCCGGGGTTTTTAGAGGTTTTTCTAATGCTTGTCTCTCTCGCTTCCGTTTCTTTCCCCGCTTGCTCTTCCGCTCCCGGTCGCTTTCCCGTTCCTGTTTGCTCTCCCGTTCCCCGTCGCATTCTTGCTCCGGGTCACTTTCCCGTTCCGGGTCGCTTTCCCGCTCTCGGTCACTTTCTCTTTCCCGCTTGCTCTTTCGCTCTCAGTTGCTTTTCCGTTTCCGTTTGCTTTCCCGTTCCCGTTTGCTTTCCCGTTCCCGTTTCCGCTCATTTATGTATATGTATGCGGATATGTATATGTATATATACATATATATAGTTCCCGCTCGCTCCCGTTCTCGCTCCGCTCATTTTGTGACCAAATTCATTTTTTCCACTATAATTGTCTCACATTGACTCCCAAGGTTGTGTAAAAATTTCATTACGATCGGATGTATGGTGTAGCAATATATCAATATATATATATATATATATATATATATATATATATATATATATAGATTTAACAGGTGAAACATAAAATTTCAACTCAATTTTAGCACTTGAACTTAATGAAAACTTATCACTGAGTTGTAAAAATTTTAACTCATTTAAGAGGTTTATCTATTTTTTAATAGTATAAAGATTAACGTTAAAATAAAAAAAGTATTTTTTTTAACTCGAACAAACTATTTAAACAATAATTACAATAGGAACCTTTAAAGTTCTGAGAACTTTCTTGTGACACTGGTTGCCTTGATCAGCATTTTTCATTTTCTCTTTTTCTTCATATATATATATATATATATATATATATATATATATATATATATATATATATATATATATATATATATATATATATATATATATATATATATATATATATATATATATATATATATATATATATATATATAGATTTAACAGGTGAAACATAAAATTTCAACTCAATTTTAGCACTTGAACTTAATGAAAACTTATCACTGAGTTGTAAAAATTTTAACTCATTTAAGAGGTTTATCTATTTTTTAATAGTATAAAGATTAACGTTAAAATAAAAAAAGTATTTTTTTTAACTCGAACAAACTATTTAAACAATAATTACAATAGGAACCTTTAAAGTTCTGAGAACTTTCTTGCGACACTGGTTGCCTTGATCAGCATTTTTCATTTTCTCTTTTTCTTCATAAGAGAAAGACTTTTGCCACAAAGGATGCCATTGTATACCTTTTGGCGGTTTTGCCACAAAACAGCTATTATCGATATAAAACTTCGGAGCCAAATCAATGCTAAAAAACTTTGAATTGTTGTGTCTGTATATAACATCTATGTTCACCGCTGGACAGTGGCGACTCAGCTTTGTATAAAACTAGCAGTGCCCGTAGCGGCTTCGCTCGCATGAAATTAGAGAATTTGAACCGTGCATCCATAGTGTCGGCTCGGTCCGTCGACAACTTGGCCCAGCCCGTTTCAAAACCAAAATTCCTGGCCCGGCACGGCCCGTCTAATTTGGGCCCGGCCCGTTTTTACAGGCCTAAAAATTCTATATACTTGATGAAAAACTTTGGCCCGTCCCACCTTGACTTCAGGTTTGGCCCGCCCCGTATTAAGACCCTAAAATCACTAAAATGTCTATATGCTTAGTGAAAAACCTCGGCCCGTACCACCTTGATTTAAGGTGTAGCCTGGCCCGTAAAAAGACTCTAAAATAACGGCTTGGCCCGATCGGTGATATTACCACTTACAGTTTTTGAGTAGCAGTAATTTTTAAAATCAAATAACTCTATTTTGCACCTTACATTTGAGGTCCTGGAAACCAAATTTTTCAAAAAATGCTAAAACACGTATTTCATTATTTTTGGAGTAGAAACTAAATTCTAATTTTTACTTCTGTAGCATTAACAGTTTTTGAGTAGCAGCTACTTTAAAAACCAAATAACCCAAAAAATGATGAAACACGTATATCTTTTTTTTTTTGAGTAGATACTAATTATTAATTTTTACATCTGTGGCAATTACAGTTGTTGAGTAGCAGTTACTTTAAAAACCAAATAACCCTATTTTCCACCCCACATTTGAAGTCCTGGAAACCAAATTTTCAAAAAATTGTGAAACCCGTATATCATTATTTTTAGAGTAGAAACTAAATACTAATTTTTACTTTTGTAGCATTAACAGTTTTTGAGTAGAAGCTACTTTAAAAACCAAATAACCCAATTTTCCAACCCACATTTGAGGTCCAGGAAACCAAATTTGTAAAAAATGGTGAAACACGTATATCTTTATTTTTAGAAAAGAAGCTAAATAATAATTTTTTCATCTGTGGTATTTACTGTTTTTGAGTAGCAGTTACTATAAAAGACAATTAGCCCTATTTTCCACCCCACATTTGAAGTCCTGGAAGCCAAATTTTCAAAAAATGCTAATTATTTTTATTATTTTTGGAGTAGAAACTAAATACTAATTTTTACTCCTGTAGCATTAACAGTTTTTGAGTAGAAGCTACTTTAAAAACCAAATAACCCAATTTTCCAACCCACATTTGAGGTCCGGGAAACCGAATTTTCAAAAAATGTGAAACATGTATCTTTTTATTTTTCAAAAAGAATCTATATACCAAATTTCAAAATCTCATTTTTGGTTTTCGAGATATACATTGTTTTAGAAAAAAGTTTGTTTTCCAGTTTTTTCCCCTCAGGAGCAAAATTTTCAAAAATCCTTTCTTAGCGGATGTTTACGCTATAAAAGTAATATAAGTTCCAAATTTCACGTTCCTAGGATGAGGCGTTTGAGCTCGGCGTTGATTATCAGTCAGTCATCAGTCAGTCAGTCAGTCAGTCAGTCAGTCAGTCAGTCAGTCAGTCAGGACATGTTCTTTTATATATATAGATTGTTCGTCGACATATTCGCACTGCTGTAATTGACCGAAAAACTTTCGATAAAATACATCAGCCGGAATTTCATTTCCTTTCATCATATTTCTAAGTTCAAGAAGTTTTTCAGGATTTTTAATTTCAAGTTTAAAAAAATATGGATCTCTAGTATCTTGAGTGGCTTTCAAATATTCTCCTCCATTCAAAACATAGTCAACATCAAATTCCAGGTCGTCATCATTTGGTCCTTTTTTAACTTTCACTCCCTCGTAGCTGCTTCCTTTGGATTCATACTTCTTGAGACAAAAAACTTTCCAAATTTTTAATTCTCTATCAAAATGATCCTTTAATAATCAAATAAAAAAATTTTTGTTTTTAAATGGTAAAATGTCAGATTATAAAAAAATATTCAAATTCTCATTTGAATATACAACTTTGCTACAAAACCCAACAAAATATCAGTTCTGCTAATTTAATGTTAAGATAATTGAAAGTTTTTCATCAGTCCTTATATATATATGTATATACGTATATATATATATATATATATATATATATATATATATATATATATATATATATATATATATATATATATATATATATATATATATATATATATATATATATATATATACATTAACTAACTTTTATCTGTTCTAAAACACTTTTGGCTTCAAATACATTTCGTCCTGATGGCTGGATGGCATGCTTGTCATGAAATTGTCTCACCCATTTATTAATGTCATCATTTATACAACATACTGAAATTAAAACCTAATTTTTCATTTGTTATCTATTTTATAAAGTGAAAAATGAAAATAAATAAATTCATAGACCTCAACTCAATTTCTCAAATTCTATTCAAATGTATTGCAATAAACTAGTGTGTGTTTTTTCAATTGCAATTGTAGATATTACGCTTGGTGTACTATCAAAATAACTTACTGTTAGAAAATTAACCCAATTGAGCTTAAATTCAGAGAAAGCCGAATAAAAATTTATAATACTCACAGCTTTCAAGTTGTACAGAACAAAGACTTTCCAGCTTAACAGACCCGGTGTCTCGACAACTGCTTTCACTGTGCGAGTTTTCAAGAGTCCATGGACGGAGACAGGCCCAGCAAAACCAAAGATTCCTACCATGACTTATACAAAGTGGACATTGAACTCTTTTCTGCAGATTTTGTTCTTTGAAGCACAAAATATTGCAATCCGGATTTGGACAGCGTTTAATAATTTTTTTAAAACTTGATTGCATTATTCAAACGAGGTTTCTTCGCATCTAAGGCAACTAAGTCAATGAGCAATGAGCTGAAAATCTAGCAACTTATATAATAATTTGAGTTTAAGGAAAATCCGTGCTTTTGGTTTGCGGTGTCGAAATATAAACTGTACATTCCAAACTATTTATATATGTAGCAGGAAATCCCAAACTTTTGATACTAAAATTTGAAACCCTTGAATACGTAGCCACATGCGCACTAATTACGCATAATACCTACAGGGCGACAGAGCAAATGAGAGCCACTTCAATACAAGCTACTTCTAGCTAATAAAACATACGTAACAATCTGTTACGTTACCCACAGATTCATTTGACAGCAAACGCTGTTGTGAGAACTTCACAGTCTTAAGCCTAAGAAGAGTATAACTAATATCGAATTAGACGCAGCGTGTGTATGTTTGAGATCCACATCGGATCCGCTGGAACAATTAGAACAAAACTTAGCATGGAGGTAGTATATTAATTTCAGAAAAGGTCGTCTACAAACGCTAAAAGTATGAAGAGTAAATTTGTCAGTCTGACAAATGAGGAAACAATGCCTTCATGCCCTCTTTAAATAGCGTCCTTGGAGTCTTTTGGCCGTAGCGCACGCAATATAACTTTCAGGAGTAGGACATTAGTTATTTTTTCAATAATCGGTCGCTGGTAGTAAAGCGCTTAGGCATTTGTCTGTGGACTTAATAGTAAGCGGTTCGAATCTCGCCGGTGTCACCAGCGTCCGTAGCGGTGTCGTTAGACACCCATAAATAGCTGCCTCTCGTTGAAAATAGTTTTATATTACCCGATTTGCATGTTATCTCGCATCATTTATTAACCATTTCTAACAATTACTTTAAAAAACAATTCAGCAAATGTAAAACACAATTTAATTTAGTAGACTATGAAATAAAGCAAGGCAAATAAACTTTAAACATAGCTATTATGGTTTGTGGGTTGTAATGTTGTAAGCATATAACACGGCAATAAAAAACCTGAGCATCCATTCAGTTATTAGATTAACCCTAGTGGTTTACATTTACATAGTAAATGTAAAATGTATAATCAACGTTTTTTAAATTTCTTGTTGTTTGTAATGTTGTGCACTATGTCGAATAATCACAAGTTAGTTTGTTTTTCCAGAAGCATTTATTCCCAGCACAAAAACCATGAAGAATTTTTAAGTTAGAAAATCATTTTCAATATTATAACTTCATTGACCTTGAGAACGGCATCTCGAATCGAGTTTTAGTAGTCATTCTCATTCTAGTCTAGGTAATAAATATTAGATGCCAATATGTTGAGATCAATATATATGAAAAATCAATCAAACACTAGCTGTAGATATGATTCCATTACCATTAAAAAGTAATATTTAAAAAAAACAAGAAACTGAAAAAAAGACAATATATTCTCTGAAGTGAAGTTTTTTTGTTTCTTCATGTTTTTCAAAGCATATTAAAAACATTTACACTTCAAATAAATTCTTTTGCACAACTTGGCTGTTTAATATTCTCCTGATTCTATCCCTCACGTTTATCCGAGCACTTTCGCTAGGAAACCTTAGAACATTGAATCCCCTCATGAAATAATGATCCATCCGTCCTTCTTCCACTACATTCAAGAGAGTCTGGAGAACACTCAAAAGCCTTTGACCCATCATATTCTCTGGCCAGCTAGGATATTGGTCCATGGTATAAAAGAGAGCCATTTTAAGATGGTGTGATGTAAGACAGCCTAACTCTGATCTTTTAATCAACACCTGGAAACAATTTTTTTAAATTAATCATGGAAGACCACTTTCAATTCAATCAAAGCTTCCGCATTTATTTCATAATGCTTTAGCAATATAATTATAATTGAAATTTAAGTAATTAGAGTTAAGCAGTTCAGCTACAAAACAATTTAATACTATTACGTGCAAAAAAAAGAATCAAAGAAAATTATTTAAAATTTGATAAATCTAAAGGACAGATGCATCAGGTACACCTAACACTGCCACAAAATTATTTTTTAATAATAAAATACCAATTATCAAAAAATCAGCATTTTAACTGGCTTACTTAATATCTTATATCAATGAAAGTCATACTGAATTTCTAAGGTTTTTCCGGGATCATCGCAACTGATCCCAGGACAACTGATCCCAGGACTACTGATCCCAGGACAACTGATCCCGGGACAACTGATCCCGGGACAACTGATCCAACGGACAACCGATCCCACAGACAACTGATCCCACGGATAACTGATCTCACGGACAACTGATCCCATGGACAACTGATCCCATAGACAACTTATCCCATATCTGCATCATTTTATATTTCACTGTTTCTGCAATCAATAAACTGATATTAACATACATAATTTCCGATTTCTGTTTGTATGTACAAATGTATGTGTATGTATGTATGTGTGTGTCTATGTGTATGTGTGTATGTGTGCATGTGTGCATGTGTGTATGTGCGTATGTGCGTATGTGTGTATGTATGTATGTATTTATGTATGTATGTATGTATGTATGTATGTATGTATGTATGTATGTATGTATGTATGAGTATGTTTGGATGCTGTAGTGATGGTCCTAGTCATTGACTCCTAAATAAGCCGATAAGAATTAATGTTGGAGTGTCTTCATTAATTCATTTAATTCATATCTTCGAAAAAAACAACTTCTGAAATGAGCTAAACTCTATTATTTTTAGATTGGCACTGTTCCATTTCTCATTATGAACTTCACAAAGAAAGGAGTGAAACGATGAAAAGTTATACGAACTTGTCAATTTCATTTTGACTGTGTATCGTGCCCTCGTGCGCTTATACTAAATATTATTTCTCCGTTTACTAACTGGAGTAACCAGTATCATTATCACCACCACCGTTGTCGTATGCAGCCAGCCATCGTAAGCTGGCTACGTAAGCATCATCACCACCACCATTGTCGTCAAAAAATGAGTTAAAAATGAGTTAAAAATGAGTTGCTTATGTCTATGGGATCAGTTGTCTATGGGATCAGTTGTCCATGGGATCAGTTGTCCATGGGATCAGTTGTCCGTGGGATCAGTTGTACTGGGATCAGTTGTACTGGGATCAGTTGTCCTGGGATCAGTTGTCCTGGGATCAGTTGTCCTGGGATCAGTAGGCACTAACCCGGTTTTTCCCTTTTTTTAAATGTTACTCCAATTCTTAAATCGACAAATTGAATACTAATTTAAATTGATTGAAAAAATTATAAATTATAAAACTTATTGTAATGATCAAGTTAATCTAAAAACAATTTTATAACCTTTAAAGTTCTGAGAACTTTTTTACGACACTGATTGCCTTGATCAGCATTCTTCAATTTTTCTTTTTCTTGAAAAGAAAAAGACTTGAGCCACAAAGGGTACCACTGTAAGCCTTTTTGGGGTTTAGCCACAAAAGAATTGACATTGTCAATATAAAACTTTGGAACCATATCTATGCTAAAGAATTTTAAATTGTTGTGTTTGTATATAACATCGATGTTAACTGCTGGACCGTGGCAACTCTGTTTGGTATAAAATTGTTCATCGGCATATTCGCACTGCTGTAATTGACCGAAAAACTTACGAAAAAACACATCAGCAGGAATTTCATTTCCTTTCATCATATTTTTCAGTTCAGGAAGTCTTTCCGGATATCTAATCTCAAGTTTATAATAATAAGGATCTCTAGAATCTTGAGTGGCTTCTAAATATTCTCCTCCATTCAAAACCCAGTCAACATCAAATTCCAGGTCATCATCATTTGGTCCTTTTTTTATTTTCACTCCTTCGTAGCTGCTTCCTTTGGATTCGTATCTCTTCAGGCGAAAAACTGCCCAAATTCTCAATTCTCTTTCAAAATGGTCCTTCAAAATTAATATAAACAAAAATATTTCAAATAAGTAAGAACACTCAAAAAAATATATGTCTTCAATAAAATAAGGGAAACTGAAGAAAAATAGCATTTTCTTTATTCCAGAAACATCTTTTTGAAGAAAGAAAAACAGATTATAGCAGAATATGCAAAATTCCAAAAAGAAATATTATGTATTATAGTCATTATTGTATTTATACCTATTTTTAAACTGCTATATAATTGCTACTGTGGTATTAAATATTAAATTTACTTCCATATTTAGACACTTTGTGTAAAGAACTATAAACTATAATACAGTAGAATGTTGACATGATGTACTATGTTCCCATGTTTCGTTCTCAAAATAATGTTTCACTCATTGTACATTTTTACTATCTTATCTTCTGTACGGTTCATTATATAAATATATTAACTAACTTTTATGCGCTCCAAAACTCTTTTGGCCTCAAATAAATTTTGTCCTGATGGCTGGATGGCGTTCCTGTCATGAAATTGTCTCACCCATTTGTTAATGTCATCATTTATATAACATACTGAAATAAACATCAACATTTTAATTTTTTATGTTAAACTCTGACATACTGAATATTGGGTTAATCAAAATAAATAGATTCGTAGACCACAACTTCAATGTCAACATTCAAGTTGCATGGTGTAGTTAACAAATGTCTGTTTTTTAAGCAGCTTGTTTACTTTTAACATATGTGCACTTTGATAAGCAAGACTCAAGTCATTCATGGAAATGCACCAAATTTACAATAACATCCAAGTAACCTCTCACACCACCACAGGCACAATTCAGGCTGGTACATTTGAACGGCCAACTTTTCAGTTAACATATGAACGCCGTAGTACTATGCCACTGACTGCTACCACAAAATTGTATGTTGTGTATGCATTATCAAATTTAAAACTGTAAACTTAAAATTTAAATTAATACAATTTAAAATTTAAATTGATAAAACTAAAAATTCAAACTATTACAACTTAAAATTTAAATTAATAAAAAATCGAGATACTTAAAAATTATTTAAACCAAGTAGTAAGAAATTATTATATTTACAGCCTTCAAGTTTTTCAGAACAGAGACTCTGCAATTGGACAGTTCCTGTGTCTCGACAACCACTTTCACTGTGCGAGTTTTCCTGAGTCCATGGAAGAAGGCAAACCCAGCAAAACCAAAGATTTCTACCTCGACTTATACAAAGTGGACATTGAACTCTTTTCTGCAAATGCTGTTCTTTGAAGCATAAAATATTACAATCCGGATTTGGACAGCGTTTAATAACTCCAGGTGACATCATTAACAAACAATCTAAATTTTTGAGCTAAAATTCTCTAAGCTTACGGACGCCAAGTGGATAATTTAATTTAACACAGTTAAACATCTTATATAATAATTCACAGTCGAGAAAAATCCATGCTTTCGATATTCAGAATAAAAGCTATTTATACGTGTAATGGAAAACCCCAACTTTCGCTGTTAAAAATAGAATGGATTGCGCTCATTGCGTTTATCGGGCGACAGTGTTAATCAGCTGATCGATACCATGGGTGAATCATATTGTTATCATATCGTTAGACTAGGTTTATCCAAAACAATCTGTCGTTCAACTGACATACTTCTCATTGTATCAGTAGATAAAACCGTTAATTCTCACAATGTCCAATCCTCAAAAAGAATAAATATAATTTACTGTTTTAATTCTGCTCTGCTGTACCTAATCTGCTCAAATTGGATTGATACAGTTTTTATGAAGGTTTTAAAAATAAATAAGAACAAAACAAAAGGCAACAGATTTTATTTTTAGTTAAGGAATATGACTCATTATCAACTCAAATCAGGAAAACAATTTTATAAATGACCAGAACAATTAAAATAAATTAATCACATTTCATGAAATACAAAATAAAAATCACGCAGTTGGGCAATCTAATTTCAGCTGTAGTTATAATTAAAAAAAACAACTTCAAGGTAGTCAAAACAATAACAAAAACAATAACAAAAACAAAAACAGGCTTTTTGCAAACCCTTATAATTTACATTGGTTTCCTAGAAAATTGAGCAAATAAATTTTTCAACAGTATGGATTGTCAAAAGGATCGAATCTATATACCAAGTTTAAAACTGATTGGATGCCAGGAAGTATGTTAATATTCACTCGAGATTTTTCTAAAAGCAATCAAGCAAGCAAGACTGGCAGTGACTTTAATATAAGGAATTTAAAAATCATCAAACATTAACTCCCAGTTGAAACTAAATAGTAAAAAAACTGCTAAAACTCTCAACTAAATAACAATATAATAACTTAATCAAAAAGCCACTTCAACGTTTAAAAATAAACTGTTTCATTGTATGATGCATCTCCATGAAGAATCCTCCGCAGGCTGGACGTCCGGAACTTCCTCACCTCTTGAAAGTAAATGAAAAGACTTTTGTCATTAATTTTCAATTATTTCAAATAATAAATGATAAAAAGTTGATATTATCAAGAAAAATTACAATTAAAACTGCTCTATTGTATAATTACTTACATGAATTGGTCCTGAAATATTCCTTGCACCTGGAATAAATTCCTTTGCACAACTGGGTTATTTAATATTCTTTTGATTCTATCCCTCACGTTTATCCGAGCACTTTCACTAGGAAACCTTAGAACATTGAATCCTTTCATGAAATAATGATCCATCCTTCCTACTTCCACAAACTTCAAAAGAGTCTGGAGAACATTCAAAAGCCTTTGACCCATTATATTCTCTGGCCAGTTAGAATATTGGTCCATGGTGTAAAAGAGAGCCATTTTAAGATGGTGTGATGTAAGACAGCCTAACTCTGATCTTTTGATCAACACCTGGAAAAAGTTTAAATAATCACGAAAGATCACTTTCAATCGGAACTTCCACGTTTATTTCATAATGCTTTGGCAATAAAATTATAATTGAAAATCAAGTAATTAGAGTTAAGCAGTTCAGCTGAAAAATAATATAATACTATTAATTTCAGGACAAAAACAGAATTAAAGAAAATTATTCAAAAGTTGATAAATCCAAAGAACAAATGCATCAGGTGATAAATTTGTACATCTAGCACAGCAACAAAATTATTTTTTATTAATAAAATACCAATAATCAGACATAGTAATACAAATTCAGTATTTTAACTGGTTCAATTAATATCCTATCATATCAATTAAATCCACACTGTATTGCAATGATTTATCCTTTTTTAAATCTTGTTCCATATTACTACTAATTTAAATTGATTAAAAAATTAATAATTATAAAACTTATAATAATAATAATCTGGTTAATCTAAATCAGTTATATAACCTTCAGAGTTCTGAGAACTTTTTTACGACACTGATTGCCTTGATCAGCATTCTTCAATTTTTCTTTTTCTTGAAAAGAAAAAGACTTGAGCCACAAAGGGTACCATTCTGTACCTTTCAGGGGTTTAGCCACAAAAGAACTTTGGTTGTCAGTGTAAAATTTTGGAACCAAATCTATACTGAAGAACTTAGAATAACTGAATCTGCCAATAACATCAATATTCACAGCTGGACCATGGCGACTTAGCTTCGTATAATATTCATTGTCTTCATACATGCACTGCTGTAACTGACCAAAAAACTTCTGATAAAGCACATCAGCAGGAATTTCATTTCCTTTCATCATACTTTTCAGTTCTGGAAGTCTGTCAGGATATCTAATCTCAAGTTTAAAATAATATGGATCTCCAGAATCTTGAGTGGCAGTCACATATTCTCCTCCGAACAAAACATAGTCAACATCAAATTCCAGGTCGTCATCGTTTGGTCCTTTTTTTATTTTCACTCCTTCGTAGCTGCTTCCTTTGGATTCGTATCTCTTCAGGCGAAACACTTGTTTGGCATTCAACTCTTTTGCAATGTGTTTCTTCAAAGTTAATATAAAAACAGAGTTTTATTAATAGTTTATATAAAACAAGTTTTTAAACAGTTATTTTATTAAGAATAAATTAAACTGGTTTCTACAAGCCTAATTAGACTATCTATTTTTAAACATAATGAACTTTATCCAATAATTTTTAGGCTTTAATTGGAATTTGAACTAGTTACTAGTTTATTTTCAGTATATTGCATTTTAAATAAATATGGTTAAAACTGCCCTGCACCAAAGTTAAATACTTTGTGTTAACATAATAAAACTCACCAAAAAGTTGTTTAATATGAGCAGAATTTTATTAGCAAATAAAATTGGTTTTTCATGATCTATTATAGATAAGTTATGTACCATAACTTACTTTTATATCTTCCAAAACTTTCTTGGCTTTCTCCAAGTCCTGTCCGGCTGGCTTGATGGCATATATGTCGTGAAATTTCCTTACAAGCTTATCAAATTCAGTAGACATCTTCGAAGCTCTGAAAATATTAAATCTATAAACTATAAATCTATACTATAAGACTAAAAAGCAATTTTTCAGATAAGATCAAACTATGACTGAAAAAGTTCGATAAAATGTATAATAAAAATTGAAACTTTATATTTAATTTATAAAAATTTAGTGGACTAAAAAAGAAGCCAGTCGGAAAAATTCAGACGTGGCATCCAGAAATTCCAAACTTTCGATATCCAGCGTTGTCAAAGACTCAATATATTGTTCATTGTATATAAATATATTTTATAACTCTGCTACTGATTTATTTTAAATGAATTCAGCTAGATAATGAAAATTAAACGTTTTTATTTTTCTTAAAAACAAACTTTTGTAAAATGGTTGCAACCCTCAAGAAAAGACAAAAGACTGAGGTTTGATCTAAGTATAAAAACCTGCCTAGAGCAAATGATATATTTACACTTAAATTTTAAATCAAATGACTGGGAACAAAAACCAAAAATTTGACCCCATTCCTGATCTAAAAATAACGGTACCAACCGACCTACATAGTAGCATACATTCTGTCTCATTGCTTCATCACCCTCATCCATAAGACCATTGTGGTCGAATCAGCCTATGACATACGTGTAGGTATAGCACTAGATAATACGGTACTCAGTGGCACACACAGGATTTGTTTCGGCGAGGGGGAAGATGGGGGCTTGAAAACTTTTTTCGAGGGTTTGGAAATTTTCTGAGAGGGTATGTAAATTTGTTTTCACCTTTAATTATTTTTTACAAACTTTTATTTAGGTTACAATCTCTGTTTGTGTGTGTGTATGTTTGTGTTTGTTTGTGTGTGTGTCTTTTTCTGTACGCAAATCTTGCAAGTAAAATTTAATCAGCTTTTTGACTAGCTAGGAAGCTGAAACTTTTAGCATAGCTTTATAATGGATGACAATACATGCTTCAATAAAAATAAATTATTTGAGCATTTTTCGTATTTCTAAATTGGGTGAATTTGAAATCAAAGTTTGTGTTGAAAAATTCGTATTTCCTTTACTTGTTATTTTTTAAACCCTATTGAAAAACAAAAGTTTTTAAAACAGTTGAATTATGTTTGATTTAAAAAAGCAGAATAATTTTATTTTACTTTCAAGAACATTTAAATTTTTTTAAATGTCAAGAAATATTGTATATTAATTATACATATAAGCTATTTATTTGATAATTTATCAGCAATTTTATCCAAAATAAAGTTCATTATTGGTGTGAAATATCTATACAAAAGAGTTGAACCACTTAATCTGTTCTCCGATGAACAATTTCTAAAAACAGTTCTAATTTTTTTAATTAAAAATTTTATGAAAAAAACAAGCCATCAATTTTTAGTTTGTATAAAAAAGCGACATTTAATTTTTAAATTTAAAATATATAAATCTTAGAAGTGACAATTGACATGCTTTCCGTCACCCTATTAAGCTGATTCTTGCACAAAATGACAATTATTTTATAAATCTTCAAAAACTTTCTAAAATCAAAAGCAGTTTTATTTTTTAATTTAAAAAACGTGTTAGTTATGTTTTAGAAAACAAATTCAGAGCAAAAACGATTCACCAAAAAATGGTTATTTACTTATGTACTTTTAAATTCTTTATATTAACATATTCTCTGTCTGTATGCCAAACCCATTTCCCGCTATCCTACTGATCTGAAACTTGGTCCATAGACACGTTAGGACTAAAAATTAATTTTGAGATATTGACGCTCAAAAAAAAGAAAAATTTGTAATGGATTTAAAAAAAAAATTTACGGTATTTTCTGACAATGTATTTATATTTTTATTTGTTTAGTATTTAGCAACATTCCATTTAATTAAGAAAATTAAAAGATATATAAATTATATTTAATATTTAATTCCGATTTTGTGTTTTTTTGTAAGGCGTAGTAGGATTTAGAAAAACAAATAAATGTCAATTTATTTAGATTTGATGAAGCAGACAAAGCAATTCGTTTATCTCAAAGATAATGAGATAAAAAAATTTGGTGTAAATAATTTTGATACAATAAATATTTAATGCTATCTTTCAGATTGACTATGATGATGTAAAATTGAAAAAATATACTGAATTTAGACGACCATGAAAATAAATTTGTTTTTTTATTTCTTTTTTCAATGAGAGAGGAAAAACATGGGCTAAAAAAACATTTTTTGGCTCATTCTTTTCCTCCAATTATCAGCCAATGTTCATTTTAGCTTTCCTAAAAAATTTATTTAGGAATGAAATAGAGAGAAAGAGAGAATAACTCCGCTTTGCTAATTGCAAGCTAGTCTCAAACTTGGATGAAGAAGGAGGACAGTTTTAAGGATCTTTTCATCATCCACGACTGGAAGTACTTAGGTGCTTTCTACATACAGCTTGTTATGTCTTTATAACAAAATCATAAATCTTCTAAACATACAAGTTATTCAATATTAAAGTTTAGCACGCGCTCGAGTTCTTATCGATAAGGCAACAACATGTACAACAACAGGTCAAAGTTCAATTCACTACCTGCTATGGCTTCAAGTGGTAATCATTAATATATATATATATATATATAATAGCCAATGTCTATGTAAGACGTCTATGTGAGATGTCTGTGTAAGACGTCTATGTAAGATGTCTGTGAAAGACGTTTTTTGTGTGTCAATCTGCTATCTATGGCAAATTAATTTAAATATAATGAATAATTATATAAATACGTTTTATATATATTTTTATATAATTAAACAAATTAAAAAATATTTACCTTACTTAAATTATTTGAAAATATGAAAAATTCTTAATATTTTAATTTATTTTTATCTTTTCATTTGTTTTAGAATGCATACAAACGGTAAAACAATTTTTTCATTGTTATAAATAAATAAATAAATAAATAAATAAATAAATAAATAAATAAATAAATAAATAAATAAATAAATAAATGAATGAATGAATGAATGAATGAATGAATGAATGAATGAATGAATGAATGAATGAATGAATGAATGAATGAATGAATGAATGAATGAATGAATGAATGAATGAATGAATGAATGAATGAATGAATGAATGAATGAATGAATGAATGAATGAATGAATGAATGAATGAATGAATGAATGAATGAATGAATGAATGAATGAATGAATGAATGAATGAATGAATGAATGAATGAATGAATGAATGAATGAATGAATGAATGAATGAATGAATGAATGAATGAATGAATGAATGAATGAATGAATGAATGAATGAATGAATGAATGAATGAATGAATGAATGAATGAATGAATGAATGAATGAATGAATGAATGAATGAATGAATGAATGAATGAATGAATGAATGAATGAATGAATGAATGAATGAATGAATGAATGAATGAATGAATGAATGAATGAATGAATGAATGAATGAATGAATGAATGAATGAATGAATGAATGAATGAATGAATGAATGAATGAATGAATGAATGAATGAATGAATGAATGAATGAATGAATGAATGAATGAATGAATGAATGAATGAATGAATGAATGAATGAATGAATGAATGAATGAATGAATGAATGAATGAATGAATGAATGAATCAATGAATCAATGAATAAATAAATAAATAATTGACAAAATAATTAATAAACTTATATTAATCCAAAAAACGTTTCCAAAGTTCATCGTTATTTTAAAACATCTGTCCTTGGGACGGGTCAAAACTACTAGTATATAATATACGTTTATATACATAGTGAGACGCACACTATGCGACACAGCTATTCCTGTCTTAAAACACCTGATGTAAAGGGCTATAAATTATTATAAAAAAAAAGAAAAGAGACAAAGAGAAAGAGAAAAAAAAGAAAGAGAAAAAGAAAAAGAAAAAAAAGAAAGAGAGAGAAAGAGAGTGAAAATGGAGATAAAGTAAGAACAAATAAGACAAAAACACAAATCCGGACAATGTGGGTAATCCAGCTATAACAACAATAAACTTGAGCTCGTTTTTGTTCTCGTTACTGTCTAGGACACTCTAGGATATAGCTGAAATTAATTCACATATTGTAATTGATGAAAGACGCTTAAATGGTTCGACAGTCATGTACGAAGAGGAGTTTAATGCAAATAGAACATCTGCTTGAATGATGGCAACCACACGAAGAAACATTCCCGGCTCTAGAAAAGTTGGCATAGATATACGCGTCATCGCTTAAATTTTTTATGGAGCGCCAACATAAGTAATGAACTCAAACAAAAGATTAAAGCCAAAACGACGAAGAAAATCTAGTACCAAATTGAGAAAAGTGCCTCGGTACATGGAGAAAAGAATAAAATGCCCAAAAGGTTCGTCCGAAGGGAATTCCTTCCCGCTTAATGGACATGCTGTACAAAAAAAACAGAATAAAAGTTAAGTTCAGAGTTAAGTCACTTTAAATAGCAATACAATAAAATTATCAAGAAAAAGACTGAAATTAGTATGTTAAGATGATAAGTACTGAACATTTATGAATGTGAGAATAATACGTGAGATTTCGGAGCTTGCTTAAATAACGAAATATATTTCAAAGAGGAAACTGAGATTGGAATACTAAAGTATATACGAGGACTAGAGCATTTAATAGAAAATGTTTTAAGAGTGGTCAGAGCAATAATATCCGTCTGGAAGCAGCGACCGGGACGCAGATCAAGGATAATTTCACAATTTTACGATTAACCTCGATTACGAATTTTTAATCGTACGATTAACTTTGATTAAAATTTCAATGGTAGAGCAGCTCTAATTATTTTTACAATACACATTTTGTGCGATACGTGTAAATTCTAAAGCCTCTGGAAAAATAATTTAAGGCCCATACAATATTGCAACAACTTAAAAAGGAAGAGATTTGAAAAAAGACATGATTGCAGTTTTCTTTGATAAAAATTTACAAATTCTTGAAAAAAACCCAGTTTTATTTGAGATTTGTGATTTGACATAGTTGTCGTGATTTATCCAAGCTAGCTGTCAATTATGACTTTAAGGAATTTACAAAAAGGAAATTATAGATTTATAGACTTATAAATGAGCTATTCAAAATCAAGAATATTTGTTTGTTTCTGTTATGGAATATAATGGAATTTATTTTCTGAATATTTAAAAACAAGAACTTATGGACTCATTCTTCATTTTACTTACTGAATCGGGTGTGGTTTTACCAGATGCAAAAAAGTACAAACTAGAGAAGATTAGATACCGAACACAAATTATTTATATAAATCAGAAACAGTAGTGCGCCACGGGCCAGGTATAGATTTGTGTAGTCCTCCACAAGATGTAATGCAATAGCTTGAATCTTTATTGTTGATAAAGACTAGCTGCTTTCTGTTACTCAGATAATCTTCAAACCATTCTGAAACAATACGTTGCATTTCATAGTAAATCATTTTATTTTACGGTTCTTGAGTAACTTTCGATGAATGTAGCTCATAAGAAATTTAATCTTACAAACCTTTTGCTGCTTTCTAGACTTTAGAACATTTAAAAAGTTTGGGAAATCTGATTTTTCCTTCGTAATCTGCTTCATCAAAGGCTGTCCAAATAAATTAAAAAAAAACTTTTGTTTTCATCTTCTATTTTTTTGTATAAATCACCAGCCTGTATGAACAAGCATGAATTGTTTGTTCATAATTATTTTGAGATTAGTTTTATACAATCAGATAAGATAGGTAAACGTATGTTTACAGCAAAAAACTGTTAATAAAAAAGTTCGAGACATACTACTGTTTTGACACACATAAATAAAATCACGGATAATCCCGTAAACTCAAGGCTTCATTTTTTCAGTTTTTCGACTGTCTATCATGTTTATCTGCTTTATTTTGCCAGATTGCTTTTCTACGAAAGCGAATGTCCTGTAAACAACAGTGTTTTCGCTTTGTGCATATAACCACCGTGTCACATGTCAAATGTGTATCATCTTTTTCATTGACTGTTTATCGCAACAAAATTTTGATACAAATCAAAATCTCGGAATCAAAATTTATTATCACGAATACACATTTTTAATGTATCATTATTTGTTTAAATAAAATAAAATAAAATAAAATAAAATAAAATGAAATGCGTTAAAGAAGAATTTGTTAAACTTGGCGAAACAATTTCTATTCGCGGTGTTTCGAAGTTTATGAAATCTGAAAAAATCTCTTTTCGAATATTGTGGCTGTTTGCAATTATTGCTAGTAGTTCAGTTCTTGTTTGGCAAATGACGAGGCTGTTCATAATTTATTTTTCTTATCCATTTGCAACCTATTATACCTCGGATGAGGTGACTAACGAGTTTCCTGGAATAATGATTTGCATACTTCAGCCAAAGCTATCAGAGATTAATTACGACCAATATCTGAGTAATCAAGAATACTTGGACAAACTTGCAAATATTACTCAATACCTTAATTTTACTTTCAACCGGACTGTCTCTCCGCTTTTGAGTTTTTCTGATTTTAGCATCCAGATCAGTGAAATCGGGAAGAATTATTTTGTCTCGTACCCAAAAACTAGCGCGATTTCAAACAAATCAATACCATTTCTAACCCACTACAAAATGTGGAACTATTCAGATATGCTAATGCAAAATGAAAACTGCACACTGACAAACATTTCTTTCTGGCATCCACACTTTCACAGGTGTTACAAATTTTACGTATCAGAATTTTGCAGAAGTATTGTCAATAAAGTCACCATGATACTTTACACAAACACTTTGTACAAATACCAAGATAACTTTGACGATAACTCGTCCTTCCTGGGAACTGACGGTGTCAGAATTGGAGTGGGCATTCCGGACGAGAGATCATATATATACGATAGCTTCAACATTGGTACAGGAACGGATACTCTGGCAGTTTTGCGCACCTTCGTCAGAACAACATTGGACAAGCCGTATTCTGGATTCGGCTGCAATAAGGCTGAGTTTACGGACCAATCAAAAACTGCATTATACGACGTCGAGTCTTGCTATTCATTGTGCATCCAAGCAAAAGTGCGGGAAAAATGCAACTGCATCAGTGCCGATATTTCAATCCCGGCCGTTTTCAAAAATGATCTTGCCTGCGGAAATACTTCTATGACGTTGAGAAATAGCGGTTACAGTAGGTCTGGAGAAATCAAAAACGTTTTAAAGGCTATAATTGAATTGAGCTGCGAAGATCAAGTCCTGGAAGAGAGCCTTTATTCGACGTGTACATTTAATTGCCGGACCCCATGTTATGAGAAATTCTACGATATAAATATTCATACCTCACATCAGTGGCCCCACGTTTCTCAGCACCAATCGTTTTTCGAACAGTTTGTAGAGAAATATTTAATACCTGGTACAAAACTTTACAATCATTTCTCAAATTACAGCAAAGAAATTACAAATTACAGAAGCGGTAGTGTTACAGCGGATGAGCTGATTAAATTTTTCAAAAAGAACGACGCGATTCGATCAAATTTCTTACAACTGACTTTTTACTTCCGAGAAACTTCCACAGTTTTTGTTACCGACAAACCAATATACACCTGGGAGAACATGCTCTGTCTGGTCGGAGGTTCTCTAAGCTTGTGGTTGGGAGTGACGGTGATGACGTTTGTCGAAATTTTAGAGTTTTTAATCAAATTAATCGGTTTTGTCGGAAAAGCTAAGGTCTAGAAAGGTCAGTAGAAAAAATGGTTATGTTACGGTTGAGAAGTACTAGAATTCGTTAAGATAGTTTAACATTTTATCATTGATTGGTTCGAAAATTTGCATGATTGTTTTTGCTAAATTGTTATTCATTTTTTTTTATTTGTCGAGTTCTTAATCGGTAGTAAGAAAGGAAAATATAACTGCTGTTGTTTTTGTTACGGCTATTTTTGAATATCAACAACTTGATCGACTACAATTTAACAGTTTGTTGTTTAATTTTAAAAAAATTAAATATAAAATGGTCTCATTTCTGCCCAAACTTAATCTCGTCTGCGGCGAGTGAGTTCTATACCTGCGTGTAGATAGAAAAAAAGTAAGTTAGATAAAATTATGATATGCAATATAAATATAAAATACCCTGGTTTTCTAATTTATTACTATTTCAATTAAAAAAAACTGATTTAGAGGATTATGACCTTAAAAACAATGTTTGCTTAACGATATATTTAAAATAATTTCGGTAAATTTATTGAAAAAGCAAATAAACAATTTTGTGCCAATCAATGCACATCTACGGATGGAACATACCTTAGTTTTTCCGTAGTCTCACCTTGCATGTTTTCGTCACCAGCAAGTTCTTCCACCGTGAACGTCAAACAAACATGATCGAGAATTGACGTTTCGTAATTGAAAACATATTTGTGATATGAAAACAATCTAGCTTTGGTATACTTCCAGAAAAATCGATATCATCGAATGGTAAAGTTGTTGTTGCTTCAACGGATTAGTTGACAGCAGCAAACAAGTGTTGCACATCATGTACCAAGTTGTTTTGTATTTATCGTATTTTTTTGGCATAAAACGCGCATCTATGAAGATTGGAGAGGGGTTAAAAAATGTGGTTTTATAAACAAATACACTTTGATTATTAAAGTTTATTTTTTATATTATCAAAAATACATTTGACATATTTAAAATTTCTGACTAAGAGAGCAGCAGTTTTTTTTACAGCCGTTCCAGGCACGTCAGATGGCGCCTTGTATGCGTAAAAATATGGTATACTGCTATTAGGAAATTGTATTGATGCTTTCAAATTATGCAAACAATTTGAATGAACCCATAAAATTTCAATTTGATTTAATGGCGGGAAATTGGTTTACAAAATCATCATTTAATCTAATTATCTTATCTTAATTAACCAGCCAAAGCTTTGAAATAACACGCGGCATGTGGTCTTAAAGTTAATGAACAATGTCATAGAAGCATCGATCTTGACAGGACCATTCAAAGGTGAAGATGTCCTTATTCCGCACATTCTCATGATTTCATCATATTTGTCATTTCAATTTAAAAGATTACAATTTTCATTTTAATTGGCGTTTGCAATCACCATTAACAAATCTGAAAGTCAATCATTAGAATTGTGCGGTTTGGATCTAAACACGGATTGTTTCTCCCATGGACAATTACATGTTGCATTTTTGGAGTCGGCAAACCATACAATCTTTTTATCTACGCAAACAATGAAACAGCAAAAAAAAACACTGTATACCAAAAAGCACTGAGAAATTAAATACTAGAAGCATCAGCTTTTTCTTTTATTTTTTAAAATCAAATTCACAGCAACGCGTGGCAGGGCACAGCATGTTTTTAATAAAAGTAACTATAAATAACAAGCATCACTACATCGCAAAAACAGAATCAAAGTTTGGGCTAAAATCGTGAGAAAACAAAACAATCTGTTCTAAAAATCCTAAATTAAATATTTGTACAGTAGGCTGACAAATAAAAACACAAAAACTCTGTTTCTAATATTAAATAACTTAGGTTTATGAATTAGGCTTTTCATTTTCTGTAAAATACTTTTAGCTGAAATGAATTAATTTATTCACGTTGCAAACGTTTGTTCAGTTTTTTTGACAAGACCAAAAATCAAAACAGTTTCATTTTTATTTTTTATCCTTATTTGCATTCGTCCAATCCTTCAACATTGGCCTAGTGAATGTCATACGCTTAGTAGGATTACCGAACAGTTTTATCGGAGACGACGCCCCAAATGTGTACTGGTTACCAGATGCTGGTGCCAATTCGATGACAGTTACATCTGAAAAACCGGTCGAAGATTCGTCGTAATCTGGCAAAGGTTCTTCAAGCACAAGAGGTGGAGCGTTATTATCGATATTATAAGGAATTATATAGGGCAAGGCGGTTGAATAGTCTCTTTTGTTTTTTCCTGATGTAAAGTTCTCAGGCTTATAAAAATCATTGAAAATATTATCGCCAGGATAAACTGTTTTTCTGTTCTTCTGAAGAGCTTTCCAGTCAATAGCGCTGTTTCTTGTCACTGGTATTTGAGTGTTGCTGTCAGAAAATACTGTTTCTACTGGCGCGTGGTTTTCTTCTATTTTTAGTGAAATGCTATAATTGTTTATGGTGTTTGTAGCGCGCGAATTTGGCTGGATATTCGGTGAAAGTAGATCATCATGGCTGGTATTTGTGGCACTCACTTTGACATAGTTTGCAGGACTCGGAGAAATTAAATCATCTTTCTTTGGTTTAATTTTTTTTCTGATGAAGTACCTCAAAACAATTGCAATGACAAAGACCAGAGCGGCACCTCCAACACTCAGACCAATTATGAGACCGAGAGCGACAGACTCGGGGTATTCGACACAGAAGGCAAACTGAGGTTTGGTACTTGAAATGTAGACCTGGGTTTAAAAAAAAACTATGTTTTAATAATTGTGTCATTATCTTACTGGTCTGAAATGCTATTTTAATAAATAAATTTCAATTCCGTTAGCCATCAGATCAGATCTAATAGTTCAAAAAACGTTTTAACTAAATGTTCAGACAACTTACTGCTGGCTTATATTGTTGATGTGCATAGTAAGCATTGCAATTATTAAATATGAATAGCATTTACAAAATACCAAAATAAATTATAAAAAACCGGAAACACCTGAACACGACATATGTTGTTTTTATAAAAGTGATAGTAATGCGGCTATAACTAAAATAGTAGTGAGAATCAAAAGCCTAACAAACCCCATACAAACACGGGGATGCTTTTCGAATTGGAATTTTTGTGCAGAAGTAGTAATAGTTAAGGCTATATAAGTAGTTTGTACACCGGCCGTTGAAGTAGTAGTAAAAATTGAGTTACATTGGTAAATAGGTCATGGCCTGTTGACAAGAAGATTGTATCAACGCGTAAAGCAGCAACACATTTCTTATTGTGGTTTAAACATGGATTATAGAAAAAGTTACTACCTGAACAATATTTGAACAACAACTTACAAAAACCGGAATAGCCCTTGTGGTTGCACATGTAATCATAATAAGATCCTTTGTTGCTTTTGCTGGTTCTTTTGTCGGTGGCAAGCATTCTACTTGACTGGTGAATACACCAGTGACAGTGCAGTTCTCCTGACCAATTGTTATATTGTAGTCACTAATGCCAACTCCTACATTCATTTTGTCACCCTGAATAAGACCGAATAAAAATCTATATAAACAGAAAACTATTTAGCGAATAGTTTTTTAATAGCTCAAGTCAAATAATTATTTTATCTTGAGCTTAGCAGTAACTCATAAAGTCAAGTTAATTTTTTTAAATTTATAGTTTTGTGGTTTGTGACGAATTAGTCCGTCATTAGCGGGAGCTAAGCAACTGGCTTCAATTTCAAGCCGAGACTTGATTTCTCGTACATAGATTCAGTATTTCCTGTGCAATGGTAAGATTGTGTTCGCACTTAAAACCAGATGCTATCCAACCAGGCCGTTTTTCAATTTCCGTTTGGACCGAAAGTGGTAATTTTGCTGTTTTTACCAGTATAAAAAATTAATAACTACTGGTGCTGTAAAACCACTTTAAAAACTCACCTTTATTTTCAATGATTCGTTTTTTGAAGGATCTATTTTTTTAACCTCATTGGATGATGTTATCAGCGGTGGATCAAATTTTGGAGCAAATCTGATAGGAATGCTCTTGTTAACATTCTCGCTGTATTTATCAAAGTTATCCATTAGTATGGCAACGGCGAAATCTTTGGTTGAGGTTGATGAATTGATCCACGCTGCGTCGGGTGGAATGTTGAGATCCGGCATTGGGCATTTCAAAGCAGCTGAGTTTGGAGCAAAACATAGCTGAAAAGCCATTAAAATGTAAATTGAAAAATTATTATATTGTGAAATAAATTGATTGAGAAAAAAATCAATTCAAATTTGTACTGTAATAAAAACGCTTAGGTATTATCCTACACTCATTGCAGAATTGTTGAATAGCCTTTTCCCATTCTCTGTAACGATAAGACTTGCATTCAACAGTGGTTTACTGATGGCGTCCATGCCTGTTCCACTAACTTGTAATTCCGCTCCTCCACTTGATCTGTTTAAACCAATAAATTAACTTGAAAAAATTACTTAAAATTTTAATTTGCAGAGCTGCAGAAATAAAAATATGACAACCATTGAGCGTTTAAAGAAAAATATTTTCGAAAAAAAAACTTTTACAACTGCATGGCTCATAACAAATAAATAAACTAACAAGATTAAAATATTGAAATTTTACGTTAATAAAGGATTCTTCGGAGTGATATCAGAAATGTTTGGGTTTGGCGCAAAAGAGAATGACAGATCTGAGTTAATTTGACCACCAGAGAATTCAATGACGATCTTATACTTTTGTCCGGCAAAGGAATCGTTGTTCCCTGGAGCACCGGGACATACAACGGTCACATTGTCTGGACTCAATGGACTTAAGTAATGAATTAAAAAACAACATTAGTTTTTTTATAAAAACAAATAATTATATAGCAGTGTTTAATCATGTTTACTACAAAATAGTATCAATTGCTTTGCAAGACAGCAACAAAACTGTAAACCCTACAGTGCTGTTTTCTCAACTGAATTTAAAACACGCTCAAAAACTACGTCTAAAACAAATTGAAATACTTGCTTACTTAAGCAATTTCAGTCTACCGATGAGAATGGCCTTGTTGGTATCTTCAGTTTTAAGGATAACTGACAGAATAGGAGACTGATCAAGGTTTTCGCCAGTGATTGCAAGTACGTTGGTATCCTCAGGCTCGAACATAACTGACAGAACTGGAAATCGATCAAAGTTTTGGCCAGTAATAATTAATTCACTGCCACCTGCCAAAAGACCAACGTTTTTTGATATGCCTAAAACGGCTGGCTTGATACTTAGCACTTTGGGCTCTGTATTGAAATAAAAATAATAATAAAAATTAAATAATATAATTAAAAAAAACTTTTTAAAATACCACGTTTTTGGGAACTGAAAAGAAGAAAATAATTTTTCTCTGGGCTGTGTGAGAAATATCTTGATGGAGGCATGCATTAATTGTGGACATTCGTAGAACGAACAAGCCCTAATTTTTTAAAACTTAAAACGTGGAGCGCCGTGTACTCAAACTAACCATCTGTTATTTTTTAAACAGGATAGACCTTTTTTGAATATAAATGGCGTCCCACGTTTTAAGTTTTACACCATTATGGCTTGTTTGTTATACGAATGTCCACAATTAATGCAGGTCTCCATCAAGATATTTCTCACACAGCCCAGAGAAAAATTATTTTCTTCTTTTCAGTTCACAAAAACGTGGTATTTTAAAAAGTTTTTTTTAATTATATTATTTTCTTCTTTTTAGTGCATTTGAAAAACATGTTTTTGATTATATATATATATATATATATATATATATATATATATATATATATATATATATATATATATATATATATATATATATATATATATATATATATATATATATATATATATATATATATATATATATATATATATATATATATATATATATATATATATATATATTTAAAAATAAATTTCTTTATTGAAGTAAATGAATACAATTAATCATAAACATTCAACATTAATTTCCAAACAGACAGACTATGAAGAAGATAGACAAGAAAGCAAGTTAAGAAAAACGTGGTAAAAAAGGGTTATTTGTGAAAATAAATAATCCACTAATAATTTTGTTTTAAATTGATGTCAATGATGAGAAAAATAACAAAGTTTCAGCTTACTCATGGTCGTACAGTTAATGCCGAAATAGTCTCCTGTGCAGTTACATCTGTAGCTCCCTACCGTATTTATGCAAGATCCGCCGTTTTGACAAGGATTGGTCGCGTTCTCGCATTCGTCCACATCTGTTTTGATTTTTTCACTTGTATTTATTTGCATTTATCTATTTATTCTTTAGCGTCTTATATTGATTTTCCTAAACTGACTAAAAACATGTAATCTAAATTACGTGATATCTGTATTAATAAAACAAAAACTGTGTTTGTTTCTGCGTTTGTATCATATATACAAGTTATAACGTTTTTACCCGATTTTTTTTAAATTTTAAAACACTAAAGATTATAGGTACCTATAAAAAAACTTTATTCTACTTTAAAAAAAGTTGTTATGTTTTATGATCTTTTTCATGCTTGATTCAATGCGATACCTTCATGATCATAGCGTGTTAATGCTCACCTATTTCAGAAGTAACTAATTGAATGTAATTTTTTTGCTAATTTTTTTATTTTGAAAAATTATATTTAAAACATTAATTTAAAGAAAAAAATTAAAAAAGAAAACAATGGATAAACAACCAAATTGTTTATATTTGTTATGTTTTTGGAAATACAAATTACGCTAGCATTACACAAATGACACAATGTACATTCGTATTGAAAACAAATAAATACATACGAGAAAGAGAGAAAAAAAGAAAAAAAGAGAGAAACAGAATAAAAAAAGAAAGAAAACCAAAAATAATTAAAAGATAGAAAAAACAAAGTAGAGAGAGACAAAGAGAAAAACAGACAGACAAAGAAATAAAGAGAGAGAGAGAGAGAGAGAGGGCGCGAAATAGAGTATGAACAAGAGAAAAAACCCCAAAAACCCCGCTAAATGTAGATTAAAACGTGAAGCTTGTTGTACATTGATTGTTTGTTTAATTATTATATTCATTGTCGGACTACACGGCGGCTTATCGAATAAGGCCTATTACTATTATTTGTAAACGAGAGCTTAGATCGTTACATAACGTCTTACAATTTATGGCATTGTTGGATTTGTGCAAAATGCTATATGCATATGAGTGGCCACCTGCAGATGTATTTTCCAGTTTTCTACGCCAATACTTAAAGATTCGTTAGCTTTTATCCCTTTTTTGTTCAGTTTTAATTAGATGTCGGACTGTTCTGGTGGATAAGTAACACACTGGATAATTCCAGTATATTAGTTTATATCCTGATGAAAAGACATAAATAAAAAAATAAACAATTAAAGAGAAATAATTTGCATTTTTTTAGAGTAAACCGATTCAAGGATGATTTATAATTAAAAAATTAATAAGAAAATTTGAACACAAATTGTTAATTTTGAAACATAATAAAAAAATTAGAATCCAAATTCATTAAAAAGAGTTATAAACTACTAAGATTAAAAAATTATAAACTGCAAAATAATGGATTATTAACTCATAGAAAAATTTGCGTTTCAATGTTTTTTGTCATAAGTAAATTGAATAACACTTAGTTTATTGGGCTTTTTTTCAGTTTACCGTAAATTGATAGAAAAAGTCTGAATACATTTTTGTCTGTTTAAATTGCTGAAATTGATTTTTTAAACCGGGAAAATTCTGAAACGTTTTAATAAGAAGTTAAAAGAACTAAAAGAGAATAAAAAAATAAACAAACAAAAAAAAAACAAAAAGAGAAAAAAAAATGTATAAAAATTGAAAGAGAAAAAATGGAAATAGTAAAAAAATAGAATAAAAAAAGAAGCAAAAAATAGAAAAAAGTTTACATACATAATTTCGGATGTATGTGTGTATGTTTGTATGTATGTACGTAACAAAAATTAATAGCTCAACAAATGTAGTAAGGATTTTATTACTCCTAGCATAGTACATTTTATACATAAACGACTTTTATTGCAAAATAAAATTAACACAAATATGATATTTTTTACTGCGTTTGAACTAACCGATACAGTTCTTGCTATCATTGAGTTTAAATCCTTCATAACAATCACAGTCGTAATCGTTGAATCTGTATTTGCATCTTCCCCGGTTACCACATGGAGATGAAAGACATTTAAGATCCTCTGAAACATATAAAAATTGAAATAATTTACAGGAAACTGTTATTAATGGTGGCATTATTAATTACTATTTAAAACAAATTGTACAGCAATAAATGTTTTTTTAAGCAATATTAATAACTTGCGCCACAAGCACGTTATTATCTGAACGTTTAATTTTCTGATAACATGAGTTTCTTGACAACGAGTGGAAGTTGAGATTGAAATATGAGCTTTTTTGAGAAAATAAATCAGATATTATTAATTTTATCATGAAACGTTTGAGTTACAAACAAAATAAAAGAAGAGGAACGGTTAAAAAGATCAAATATGATTTACAACTGGAAGTACTTAGATATTTCCTACTACAGCAAGTACAGTTTTAAACACCTTGTGTAAAAAACACTAAATTATTGTAAAAAAACAACTTTTGAAAAAAAAAATCAGTTTTGGTTTTGCAAACCAGTCCCAAACGGGGAGCAGAAAGGAAGCAAAAGTTAAACAAGTAAAGGAAAAAACGAGTATTTTATCACAACCTTTTATTTCAAATACACCTGATTTATAAATACGAAAGATGTTTAAATTAAGTTCTTTTTTAATTGAGTCATGTATTGTCTTCCATTATAAAGCTATGCTGAAAATTTCAGTTTCCTAGCTAGTCAGAAAGCTGGTTAAATTTTACTTGCAAGATTTGCGTACAGAGAAAGCCACACACAGACAAACAAAGATTGTAACCTAAATAAAAGTTTGTAAAAAAACCAAATTATGAATTATGACAAGAAGTACCTCGTATTTTCTACATATTGCCATTTTAATTTTTAAACATTTGGTGTACAATTTTGTTACAAAACACTCAACTCTGCTTCCCTGGTTGCAAACCAGTACAGAGATTGGAAAATTAAGGAGGTGCAGTTAAAAGGATAAAATTATGATCCACGACAGGAAGTACTTAAGTGCTTCTTAAATACAGCTATTTCAGTCTTAGCACACCTGGTGTTGAGGAATTTGAACTATGATATAAAAAAAACGTTTTAGACATTCGTATTTAGTAACTAAAAGTTACATAAAGTAACACTATACCACATAAGATAAAAACAGGGCTAAATATGATTCAAGGCGTTTTAAAGTGTTTTTAATTAATTTGAGCAAGCCTCGAGTTTCGATTTAAGGATGGTAAAATTCTGGGAGTAAACATGGACGATTGAAATTCATTCGGCAAGATTTAAAACAAAGCACACAACTTATGAATCACGTCCTTTACATGATATCAAACTAATTACAACGATGTAATACTGAATCACCTTGGGCACAGTTCTTTCCGATATAACCGGGCGAGCACAAACAACTGAAATCCTTTCCTACGTTGGTGCAATTTCCGTTACTGCCACACGGATTGTCACGGTAGCAAATGTCTGGTAGAGTTGTTGCAATAGCTGTTGTTACCAATGCTGATGTTTTTTGTGTTGTCGATAATAAAACTGTTGATGATAAAATAATTGAAGTGGTTAATTTGAAGAAAAAAAAAGATTCTATAAAAAACAAGTACTTGTTGTTAGTTGTGATGATGTAGTTTGTACTGATGTTTTATCAGCTGAGTTTGTTGTTGAAACAACTGCTACTGACACTGTTGTAAAATTTCTCGTTGTTGTTGTTGTTGCAACCGTTGTGGAACTTGTTGCTTGTAACGTTGTTAACGCCGTTACCAAACCTTCTGTAGTTAATTCTCTTGTGCTTGATTCGGTTTCTTTTGATTTTATCGTAGATAGAGATGTTGTTGTAAATTCTGTTGTTGTTGACTCTGATGTAGTTGATTCTGTTGTAGATGATTCAGTTGTAATTGATTTTGATGAAGTTAACTCAGTTGTAGTTGATGCTGATGTTGTTGATTCCGTTGTAGATGATTTTGTAGTAGTTGATTTTGGGGTAGTTGTTAGAGTTGTTGGTGACTCTGTTGTTGTTAATTCTGGGGTAGTTGTTGGAGTTGTAGTCGATTCTGTTGTAGTTGTTGGAGTTGTAGTTGATTCTGTTGTAGTTGTTGGACTTGTTGTTGATTCTTTCATAGTTGTTGGAATTGTGGTTGATTCTGTTGTAGTTGGTTTCGGAGTAGTTGTTGGAGTAATAGTTAATTCCTTTGTAGTTGATTCTAGTGTTCTCGATTCTGTTGTAGTTGGTTTTGGAGTAGTTGTTAGAGTTATAGTCAATTCTGTTGTAGTTGATTCTAGTGTTCTCGATCCTCTTGTAGTTGTTGGAGTTGTAGTTGATTCTGTTGTAGATGTTGGAGTTTTAGTTGATTCTACTGTAGTTGTTGGACTTGTTGTTGATTCTTTCGTAGTTGTTGGAATTGTGGTTTTATCTGTTGTAGTTGGTTCAGGAGTAGTTGTTGGAGTTGTAGTCGATTCAGTTGTAGTTAATACTGATGTAGTCAATTCTGTTGTAGTTGTTAGAATTGTAGTTGGTTCTGTTGTAGTTGTTGGAGTTTTAGTTGATTCTATTGTAGTTGTTGGACTTGTTGTTGATTCTTTCGTAGTTGTTGGAATTGTGGTTTTATCTGTTGTAGTTGGTTCAGGAGTAGTTGTTGGAGTTGTAGTCGATTCTGTTGTTGTTGATTCTGTTGTAGTTGTTGGACTTGTTGTTAATTCCATCGTAATTGTTGAAATTGTGGTTGATTCTGTTGCAGTTGGTTTTGGAGTAGTTGTTGGAGTTATAGTCAATTCTGTTGTAGTTGATTCTAGTGTTGTCGATTCTGTTGTAGTTGTTGGAGTTGTAGTTGATTCTCTTGTAGTTGTTGGAGATGTAGTTGGTTCTGCTGTAGTTGATTCTAATGATGTCGATTCTGCTGTAGTTGTTGGACTTGTTAATTCTTTCGTAGGTGTTGGAATTGTGGTTGATTTTGTTGAAGTTGGTTCTGGAGTAATTGTTGAAGTTCTAGTTGATCCTGGTGTTGTCGAGTCTGCTGTAGTTGTTGGAGTTGTAGTTGGTTCTGTTATAGTTGATTCTGTTGTAGTGAATTCTCTTGTAGTTGATTCTGTTGAAGTTATTGGAGTTGTGGTTGATTCTGTTGTAGTTGGTTCTGGAGTAGTTGTTAATGTTGTAGTCGATTCTGCTGTAGTTGATTCTGTTGTAGTTGTTGGAGTTGTAGTTGATTCTGTTGTAACTGATTCTGGTGTTGTCGATACTGTTGTAGTTAATTCTGGTGTTTTTGATTCTGTAGTACTTGTTGGAGTTGTAGTTGGTTCTGGAGTGGTTGTTGGAGTTGTTGTTGATTTTTTCGTAGTTGTTGGAATTGTGGTTGATTCTGTTGTAGTTGGTTCTGGAGTAGTTGTTGGAGTTGTAGTCGATTCTGTTGTAGTTGATTCTGGTGTTGTCGATTCTGTTGTAGTTGCTGGAGTTGTAGTTGAGTTTGTTGTAGATGTTGAAATTTTAGTTGATTCTCTCGTAGTCGTTGGAGATGTAGTTGGTTCTGGAGTAGTTGTTGGAATTGTAGTCGATTCTGCTGTAGTTGGAGTTGTAGTTAATTCTGTTGTTGTTGTTGTTCTTAATTCTATTGTAGTTGTTAGAATTGTACTGAATTCTGTTGTAGTTGATTCTGTTGTAGTTGATTCTGTTGTAGTTGATTCTGTTACAGTTGATTCTGTTGTAGTTGATTCTGTTGTAGTTGATTCGGTTGTAGTTGATTCTGGTGTTGTCGATTCTGTTGTAGTTGTTGGAGTTGTAATTGATTCTGTTGTAGTTGTTGGAGTTGTAGTTGGTTCTGGTGTAGGCGATTCTGTCGTACTTGTTAGAGTTGTGGTTGATTCTGTTGTAGTTGGTTCTGGAGTAGTTGTTGGTGTTGTAGTCGATTCTGTTGTAGTTGTTTCTGGTGTAGTCGATTCTGTTGTAGTTGATTCTGTTGTAGTTGATTCTGTTGTAGTTGATTCTGTTGTAGATGATTCTGTTGTAGTTGTTGGAGTTGTTGACGATTCTGTTGTAGTTGATTCTGGCGTTGTCGATACTGTTGTAGTTGATTCTGGTGTTGTCGATTCTGTTGTAGTTGATTCTGTTGTTGTCGATTCTGTTGTAGTTGATTCTGTTGTAGTTGTTAGAGTTGTGGTTGATTCTGTTGTAGTTGTTGGAGTTGTAGTCGATTCTGTTGTAACTGATTCTGGTGTTGTCGATACTGTTGTAGTTGTTGGAGTTGTAGTCGATTCTGTTGTAGTTGATTCTGGTGTTGTCGATTCTGTTGTAGTTGTTGGAGTTGTAGTTGATTCTGTTGTAGTTGTTGGAGTTGTAGTTGGTTCTGGTGTAGGCGATTCTGTCGTACTTGTTAGAGTTGTGGTTGATTCTGTTGTAGTTGGTTCTGGAGTAGTTGTTGGAGTTGTAGTCGATTCTGTTGTAGTTGTTTCTGGTGTAGTCGATTCTGTTGTAGTTGATTCTGTTGTAGTTGATTCTGTTGTAGTTGATTCTGTTGTAGATGATTCTGTTGTAGTTGTTGACGATTCTGTTGTAGTTGATTCTGTTGTTGTCGATTCTGTTGTAGTTGATTCTGTTGTAGTTGTTGGAGTTGTAGTTGGTTCTGGAGTTGTTGTTAGAGTTGTAGTCGATTCTGGTGTAGTCGATTCTGTCGTACTTGTTAGAGTTGTGGTTGATTCTGTTGTAGTTGTTGGAGTTGTAGTCGATTCTGTTGTAGTTGATTCTGTTGTAGTTGATTCTGTTGTAGTTGATTCTGTTGTGGTTGATTCTGTTGTAGTTGTTGGAGTTGTTGTCGATTCTGTTGTAGTTGATTCTGGACTTGTCGATTCTGTTGTAGTTGTAGGAGTTGTATTTGATTCTGTTGTAGTTGTGGTTAATTCTGTTGTAGTTCGTTCTGAAGTAGTTGTTGGAGTTGTAGTCGATTCTGTTGTAGTTGAATCTTGTGTAGTCGATTCTGTTGTAGTTGATTCTGCTGTAGTCGATTCTGTTGTAGTTGATTCTGGTGTAGTCGATTCTGTTGTAGTTGATTCTGTTGTAGTCGATTCTGTTGTAGTTGATTCTGGTGTAGTTGATTCTGTTGTAGTTGATTCTGTTGTAGTCGATTCTGTTGTAGTTGAATCTGGTGTAGTCGATTCTGTTGTAGTTGATTCTGGTGAATTCGATTCTGTTGTAGTTGATTGTGTTGTAGTCGATTCTGTTGTAGTTGTTTCTGGTGTAGTCGATTCTGTTGTAGTTGATTCTGTTGTAGTTGATTCTGTTGTAGTTGATTCTGTTGTAGATGATTCTGTTGTAGTTGTTGGAGTTGTTGACGATTCTGTTGTAGTTGATTCTGTTGTTGTCGATTCTGTTGTAATTGATTCTGTTGTAGTTGTTGGAGTTGTAGTTGGTTCTGGAGTTGTTGTTAGAGTTGTAGTCGATTCTGGTGTAGTCGATTCTGTCGTACTTGTTAGAGTTGTGGTTGATTCTGTTGTAGTTGTTGGAGTTGTAGTCGATTCTGTTGTAGTTGATTCTGTTGTGGTTGATTCTGTTGTAGTTGTTGGAGTTGTTGTCGATTCTGTTGTAGTTGATTCTGGACTTGTCGATTCTGTTGTAGTTGTAGGAGTTGTATTTGATTCTGTTGTAGTTGTGGTTAATTCTGTTGTAGTTCGTTCTGAAGTAGTTGTTGGAGTTGTTGACGATTCTGTTGTAGTTGATTCTGTTGTAGTCGATTCTGTTGTAGTTGAATCTGGTGTAGTCGATTCTGTTGTAGTTGATTCTGGTGAAGTCGATTCTGTTGTAGTTGATTGTGTTGTAGTCGATTCTGTTGTAGTTGATTCTGGTGTAGTCGATTCTGTTGTAGTTGATTCTGTTTCAGTAAATTCTTCCATAATGCAATCTATTGTAACTGGTTCCAATGTATTCAGGTCCAATGCGGTCCATTCTGTTGTTATTGATTCTATCAAAGCTGTTTCTGTTGCAAGATCTTCTGTTGGAAATAATTCTGTAGTAATTGATTCTTCAGTGATTGAGTCAGTTCTAGTTAATTCTAGTGTGGTTGACTCTGTTGTAGTTGATTCTGTTGTAGTTGATTCTGTTGTCGTTGATTCTGTTGTCGTTGATTCTGTTGTCGTTGATTCTGTTGTAGTTGATTCTGTTGTAGTTGATTCCGTTGTAGTTGATTCTGCTGTAGTTGATTCTGTTGTGGTTGATTCTGTTGTGGTTGATTCTGTTGTAGTTGATTCTGCTGTAGTTGATTCTGTTGTAGTTGGTTCTGTTGTAGTCGATTCTGTTGCAGTTGATTCTGTTGTGGTTGATTCTGTTGTGGTTGATTCTGTTGTGGTTGATTCTGTTGTGGTAAATTCTGTTGTAGTTGGTTCTGTTGTAGTCGAGTCAGTTGTTATAGATTCTGTTGTAGTTGTGGGAGTTGTAGTTGATTCTGTTGTAGTCGATTCTGTGGTAGTTGTTGGAGTTGTAGTTGATTCTGTTGTAGTTGTTGGAGTTGTAGTTGATTCTGTTGTAGTTGTTGGAGTTGTTGTTGATTCTGCTGTAGTTGTTGGAGTTGTAGTTGATTCTGTTGTAGTGGATTCAGTTGTAGTTGATTCTGTTGTAGTAGATTCTATTGTAGTTGTTGGAGTTGTTGTTGATTCTGTTGTACTAGATTCTGTTGTAGATGATTCTGTGGTTGATTGTGTTGTAGACGGTTTTGTAGTTTTTGATTGTGTAGTAATTTTTTCAGCTGTTGATTTTGTTGTCCATGGAGTTATTCCAGATGTTGTTTTTGTGGATCCTCCTGCTCTTGGTGTCGTTGGTCCTGTCGAAGTTAATAGAACTTTCGTCGTTTGTGTTGTGGTTGCCTCAACTTTGCCATTCCAGTCTGATTTTGTTGTTTTAGATTTTGTTGGAGTTGGTTGGGTTGTTACATATTCTGTTGTTCTAGATTGAGTTGTTGTTGGTTTTGCTGCAAGTGCTGTTGTTTTAATTAGAATCGGGGTTGATTCTTTTTCTGATGATGAAGTTGTTGATGATACTCTATATTTGAGAGTTGAAGGACATTTATTACTTTTGGTCGCTGTATCTGTTATCTGCAGATTAATTGCCCAAAGTACCAACATCACTGCAACATAAAATTGACGATTCCATTTAATAAAGAAACATTGCTATTATAGCCATACAGTTTACGACTGAAATTACAGCTTTAATTTTTTTTATAAAAATAACATTTATTGGACAATAAATCAATTTAAAAGCAAAATAACTTAAATTTAACTTTTTCACTTACGGAAAATCTTAGGTCCACGGAATCTCATTTCACTAATGATGAATTTCGACAATGAAATGTCCGGTGTCTTCAACCAACTTAATCTTGTTAAAAATACTTGTTCATTTAAAAATAGGCATCAAACAACATTTCTTTTTTTTTTAAATATAAAACTAAAATTATTTCAACCTTTGAGAATGACTTAAACACGACTTTTGTCTTCAATGTTCATGGTTTATATATTTGTCAATTCCTGTCCTTTTTATTAACATCGACTATTGGACTCATTTCTTCAATAATTGTACAATAGCAAGCCCCCATAATGGTGGCTACCAGGAAGTTATGCAGAGTTGTAGCGATTATGTGAAAATCGAGTTTTGCGGTGCCTTGTAGGGTCGCAGAGTTTTAAACAATGGTGTTGGTTTTCATGCTTATTTTCGTTCACATGCGTCTGTTTATTCTAGTTTTATTAGTGCTCAGAATATTCATAGTAAGCAATCGCTGCAGTAAAATTACAAAGCTGCATGCTTGTTGGTAAACGGGACTGACTGAAAGAACTGAATACATTGAATTAATAAGAACCTTCATGTCAAGAAGACTTACAATGCAATCTTTGTTAATGAGGTGAAATAAACATTCTTTTGAATTGACCAGACAAAATTAGTATCTTGTTAAGACACAAAAATAATAAAATTAAATATTGATCTTGAACGTTTTTAACTATTTAAAAGTTCTTCAATCTAAGATGAAAAACCAATAATTAACATTCAAGAAAATAATTTTACTTATCTACTAAAATTGCTTGATTATTAAATAACCGAAAAAAATCAGACTAAAGGAGAAGAAATTAAAAGAGTTTAAATATCGTGGCAAGTCTGGGTACGTCCAAAATGATTCTTGAAAACCAAAATGATACAGATAATAAAATAATGATACATTTAAAATAAACATATCTTCACTCAAGAAAAATACAGTATATATATTAAAACAGGTGATAACACGCATTGGAACTAAAGTCAACTTAGAACTTAGTCAATGTCTACGTGGAACTAAATCAAAGACCATGCGGAACTAAAAGCATCTAACGAAATGTTCTTGAACACGACATTCAACTGCAATGAACCTAGACAATCAAACGACCACACATAACCACCTGTCAAAAATCTATTTCATACAATGAAACGAGAGAAGAGAAAAAAATTATGATGAATAATAAGCGACGTCATCTATTAGTAAAATATTTAGTATCTACAATCCATAAGGTGATTAAAATGATTCAGCCCACAAACCACCACAGGATCATTATCACACACACACACACACTCACACACACACACACACACACACACACACACACACACACACACACACACACACACACACACACACACACACACACACACACACACACACACACACACACACACACACACACACACACACACACACACACACACACACAAAACGTCCGCTTCTCGTGTCTGTACGTTCGTCGGGGACAAGCTACTATAGGCCAAATACGGATTTAAAAAACTCAGTTCCAAGCAAAAGTGTTCGTTGCTCCTAGCAGCCGTTTTTGAAGGTGCCGCTATAGAGGACTTTTACTGTATATCAAGATATGCTATTTCAAAAAAGTTAAAAAATTCCGATCAGATCATAGTGGTGTTATACCGAAAATGAATTGATTTCAAGACCACTACGATGCAGGCAGCTGTCCCTATTCAGCGCCTAAATCAATTTATTTATCCCCAGTGAAACCACATTTATTCATTTGACTACCACAGGAGGATGAAAGGCTGAGTTGACCTGAGCATTCAGAGTGAACTCCCTGCCTGCCCAAATAAGTTACATAATGTGAGATTTTATTGACTCGGGAGTTTAACTCAGGACCCGAAACTCAAAATTCAAAAAACTTAACCGTTGTCCAATTGCGTCTCTATTGTCGCGATTTAGCAACTCATGGGACAACGGAAAGCGGTGTTCTCATTGAAGACACCGCCAGGATCAACGGTCAAGGTAAGGCAAGAATTTAAAAAAAAACAAATTTTCTATCTCAAGATGCTGGGCCAACTTTGTAATTAATTGTCAACTTGTTTCATAAACTTACAGTACTAAAAACTCAAATTGTTCATCATATTTCCTTTGTTCTGAAGTTAAGGATGACTGTTTTTCGCCTAATCAAAATCTAAAAATGTTTTCAATGACGGCAATACAAGAGAATTAAAATAAAAAGAAAACAAATTTAAAAAAAAACAAGCAATTTTTGTTAGAAAAAAAGCAAAAACGTGACTAGAGTAAATCAAGTGAAGGCAAGTAACCTGTGACAAACCGTCGCGTCATAGTCGTTGTACTAAGACAGCTGCACACAACTTTACAGATCAGAAAGGTATATTTCATCCCGTTGAAAGGCGCTGCTACCTGTGCCTAAAGTATATATATAAACGACTTTATGTCTGTCTGCATGTATGATGTATGTCCTTTATGCATTGCTACACCATTCATCCGATCGTAAAGAAATTTTTACACAATCTTGAGAGTCACTAGAGGAAGGTTTTTGTAATAAATAAATGAGATAGATCACAAAATGAGCGAGAGCGGGAGAGCGAGCGGAAACGGAAACGGGAGAGCGAGTGTTAGCGGAAACTGGAAAATGAGCGGGAGCAGGAAAGCAAACGGAAAACAGACCGGGTTCAAATGAGCGAGCGGAAAAGAGAAAACGACCGGGAACGGGAAAGCAAGCGGGGCGGGCAGGCGACCGGCAACGAGAAAAAAACCGGGAACCGGAGAGCAAGCGGGAAAGAAAACGGGAGCGAGAGAGAAAAACATTAGAAAAACCTCTAAAAACCCCGGGCTGTGTCGGGTACCCCGCTAGATTGTAATAAATAAAAAATAAAACCTTTGGCTAATCTTTATAACATTATATTCTAGCGACAAAGTTAGTAACGGCACTTCACTGAGCTTAAATGACGCTGAAAAAGTCGGCTGTGATCTTCTTTTAAATTTTGTGGTGGTGTGACGCAACAGCACACATATAGAACATATCTTTCACCCACCCATGCACTGCGTTGGAGGTGTTTAAAACTTGTTTAAAAGCGAGGCCAATTTTTTTGCAAAAAAAAACGTCTTAGCAAAGTGAACTAAACAAACACTACACGAACAGATATTTTTATATATAGCTTTTACCAGTTTCCAGATATTTTGTAAGGTATAATGTTGGCATTGGGTGCTGATTTGACTATTGTAAAGACCGATTTTTCGCGTGAAGTACTCTAGTGCTGACCGAGTTTGCAGGTACACAACAATAATAGCCTGCTGTAAGTGCTTATTATAAACGCTTTATATTTTGAGATGCAAACGATGCTGTAGCAAGAAAAAAGTTTGAATTAGTCTAAAAACTATTTAAAAACATAATTATAGTTCGATGGAAACAATTCTGGTTTTCAACAAGAATAAGGATGCGATTGAAGTTACCGCGCTTGCACTCATATAACCTCTACATACCTCAATTGGTATGAGAGACACTGTGCAATTTTGTGAAAAAGCAATTGGTTTTCTAGTAACGGTTATCACTAAATGCATGTCTGGAAAAATCATCTGAAAGTTATCTCCCAGCTAACAACAGGAGCAAACAACTTCAGTCAGCTTTTTCATGTCTAAAAAAGTATTTTCCCCATCTAGAGAAATAAGCAAACTGGGTTAAGTATTCTGCAGGATTTCAAATGAAACTGTGTACAAATTTTGAAAAAATGAATATATTTGACATAATCATTAAAAACATGAAAAACTAAAAACACAATAATTTTAAAACGACTAAACTAATAAAAAAATTATTGATTTTAATGAAAATGCCGTTTGCCTAAATGAAAAACAAATTTTCTTTTGCTCAAATTTTTAGAAGCTATGAAGCAATGTCCATTTAAAGCATTTCGACAACATTAATCAATAAAAGTTATTTTAAAATCTTTTTTAACGTGAAATTATTCTAAAAAACAGACAATAAAACTGAAAATTGAAAATTGAAATAAAGTCTCCAGTAAAAAAACTGAAAAAAAACCATACGTTTTCGACACTGAAACTCATCACTTGTAAATATACTAAAATCAACAAATAATTTCATGCCGCAAGCCCTTATTTGGTTTATTTGGCAAAATTATCAATTGCACGTTGTAGCTTCATTTATTATTAACAATTGTTCATTCTCTAAACATTGGCCTAGTGTATGTTATGCGCTTAGACGGCTGCGCCATGTTACCAAACAGTTTTGTTCGAGATAACGCTCCAAAGGCGTGTTGATAACCGGGCGGTGGCGGCTTCTCTATAACAACAGTTTCCTCTGAAGAGCTGCTCAAATTGTCGTCGTAATCTGGCGGGGGCTGTTCCAGCACCCGTTGTGGGGCACGATTATCGACATTCTCAGGGTGCATGTTTGGAAAGGTGGTCGAATAGTCCCTTTGGTTTTCTCCTGATGCAAAATTCCCAGGCTTCCAAAAATTTTCCAAAACGTTATCGAGAGGATAAACTGTTTTTCTGTTTTCCTGAAGAGCATGCCAGTCAATTATGTTTGGTCTTGTCATTGGCATTTGAGTGTTACTCTCTGAAAATATTGTTTCTGCTTGCGCGTGGTTCTCTTCTGTCCTTAACGAAATACTATAGTTGTTTATGGTATTATTAGCCTGCAAATTTGGTTGATTGTGTGGTGAAAGTAGATCAGTCTGGCTAGTACTTGCGGCACCCATTCTGAAATACTCCGCAGAATCCGGAGAAATTGAATCGGCTTTCTTTAGACTTATTTTTTTCTTGATGAAGTAGCTTGAAAGAGCTACAATGATGCACACCAGAGCGACGCCTCCAACACTCAGTCCAATTATGAGACCAAGACTGTTTGACTCTGGATATTCGACACAGTAGACAAACTGAGGCTTGTTACCTGAGACGGAGATCTGAATCAAAAAGAAAAAAAATGTTGGTAATTTTGTATATAGTTTAATAATACATTTAGTTGTTCTTTGATGACAAGACATCAAATAAGTTTTAAATTAGTTCAGGCTTGATAATTTATATACTTTAGTTCAATTGAAACGAAATTGATTGTTTTGAAGAAAACCTCTTACCAAAAATAAAAGTAATTTAAAAAATGAATGAACTATGTTCTAAAAAAACGGTAATCCAAAAATATGTAAAAAATCAAAAAAGTCACAACATGTACATGGAAGATATAGATGTTCGCTTTGAGACGTGAAAGTCGACGGTTCAAACATCGCCGGCGTTTAGGACAGGGCCCTTAATTGGTTATGGAGTTATTAAAAGACAAACACCAGACTATTATATTAGATAGTCGAATTGATGTTGTAAAAAAAACTGTTGGCTTGAGGTTGAATCAAGCTATGTGGAGTGACATAAAATGTTTTAACTAGTTGTCTAACGGCTGTCTAAACGGAGTACGGGGCTACACTTTACTATACACTCCCTTTTCACAAGACTGAACACAGACTTACAAAAACAGGAATTGCTCTTGTTGTCTCGCATTGGATAATAAGTTGAGCAGCTGTTGCTCTTGCTGGCTCTTTAGACGGTGGCAAGCACTCTACTTGACTGGTTAATACGGCAATGACAGTGCAGTTTCCCTGACCAATCGTTATATTATAGTCATTTATGCCAACTCCTGCATTCATTCCGTTACCCTGAAAAAATCGAAAAAGTATGTACAAGACAACAAAATAAATATTAATTTAAGTTATTCAAAATAGGTTTTTACAAAAAGCTTTAAAAAATCCATAAATATATTATAACCATAAAAACGTGGGGTGCAATCGGTTATTTTTTATACTTTAGTTTTTTGCTAAATTTACGAATTTTTGGATTTTTAGAATGTAATTAGTCGTTTTACTAATAAACTTGTTGTTATTAAATTAATAAGTAATTCCTGAAGCATCAAACAAAAAAGAATTTCTATCGTATTTTTCTTTCAATGAGATTGATTTTGTGTTTTCTGTTTGTTTGTGGTTTATTCTCATTTTTATTATTTATTATTAGGATATCCTCTAGATGGGAAGTAATTCCCTTGGGAGACTCCTTTTGGGTGATGGTTATTTTGTTGTAATTTTTCTTGTGATCTGTTTTTTTTGCTTATCATCATCCCAATAAACAAATTAAACCAAAAAACTAAACCAAAAAATTTGTTGAAAAGCGAGGTCAAATTTGAGTGATAGCGACTCAGCGACATGGAAAAAGAAGCCGTAGATAAATTGTCAAAAACTAGTGATGATAATCATAAAAGTGTTGATGTCAAAAAATATAAAAAACAAACAGTTTGGCTTTGTAACCAAGAACCTGATGCCCGGGGAAACGTTCATCAATAAATGTCATTCATTTCAGTCCTTGCCAGACACGATATGCCACAATAAAAACCGCGGTTTCTCCTGTTTTGGCTCTTGGGTTGTTTTTGAGAAAGCCAATTTTGTTTGAAATATTGAAATGAGCAAATAAAAAAAGATGTCAGGTTTGGAGCAAACTGGAAGAGCTTGGAGTGTAAAGAACTGCTTTGTTTTATTGGACTGATGCTACTAGCTGGTGTTTACAAACCAACAAATGAACTGGAACATTGATAATAGACTCCAATATTTTCCAATAGCATGTTAAGAACTCGTTTCAGGAAAATTTCACGTGCATTACAATTTGACGATGCAGATAAACGTAGAGAACGGCGACAGACTGACAAGCTGGCTCCAATTCGTGAAGTGTGGAATAGACAACCAATAAGCACATTACATTTATTACATCAATTTGCTGAGCCTTTCAGATAGCTACAAAACAATTAATTCTATTTTTTCTTACGTCAAATTTAGCTTTAGCTCATTACGTTCAATACATATATCTTGATGACACCTTGTTTGTTATGCATGGAATAGACAACCAATAAGCACATTACATTTATTACATCAATTTGCTGAGCCTTTCTCTATTCGAGAGTATTTAAATAATACGCTAATGTGTTTTATGTTGCTAGTAGTGAATAGATTTATGTTTTCCAAATAAATTCAAAATCGGCTCCATTTGATCGCGGAGGTTATATTTCCTTGTATATTTCTAACGTCTGATTTCTCCTTCTTCACCACCCTATGTGCAATAGCACACTGCCCTAAATGGCTTCCACACTAGTGCAAACCCAACGGGTCTGTTTTTAACTACCGTTCTGACAAATTGTAGTAGGTTTAATGTTTTCTTTTACATATAGACATATATATACACAAAGGCTCACCTGTATTTTCAACGATTCGTTCTTTGACGGATCAATTTTATGCACTTCTTTGGAAGATGTTATCTCTGGTGGATCAAACTTTGGAGCAAATTTAATTGGAATGCTCTTGTTAACATTTTCGCTGTATTTATCAAAGTTATCCATTTTTATGGCAACAGCGAAGTCCTTTTTTGAGGTTGTTGAATTGACCCAGGATGCGTTCAATGGAATGTTTAGATCTGGCATCGGACAGTTTAAGGCAGCTGAGTTTGGAGCAACACACAACTTGAAGAAAATATTATTGAACGTTAATAAATGCTATTTATTTTAACTAAAAGATATTTATTATAGATTATATTAACTAAAAAAATAAAGAAATTAACATGTAGCTTCAAAAACCCATAAAAATCATTTTACACTGAGTCCAGAACGGTTGAATACACTTTTCCCGTCCTCCAAAACGATGAGTCTTGCATTCAGCAATGGTTTACTGATAGCGTCCATGCCTGTTCCACTAACTTGTAACACCGCCCCTCCATTTGACCTGAGGCAATAAAATAAACAAGAAATTTAGCTTCAAAACATCCAGTATTTAAAAAATTTAAATAAAAACTCTTAAATTAAAAATTTCAAAAAAAATTGCATATATAGACATTTGTTTACACAACTTGATGCATTAAAGATAAAGAATCTCACATGTTTAAAATAGTGAAAAACAAAAAGTCTCACGTTAATAGAGGATTTTTAGGAACAATATCAGAAATGCTTGGATTTGGCGCAAACGAAAATGACAGATCTGAGTTATTTATACCGCCAGAAAATTCAATGATGATGCTATAGTATCGATTGGCATAGGAATCGTTGTTTCCTGGAGCACCGGGAGATATAACGGTCAGACTGTCTGAACTCAATGGACTTGAGCAATAAAATAAAATTAACTCAATTGTTAAGGTTTAAAAATGTTGAATTGTTGCGCAGCTAATTTGTTACAAACTATGAACTTTTGCAACAAGATGCAAGCAAACTCAAACAACAAAAAATCAACTAGATTGTCGTAAAAAACTTGAAGGTCAAATTTCTTCATTAAGTCTATCATTATTTTCCAGTTTAATATTCTGAATATCATTAAAATTATATTAACATAATTTGACAAAATGATGTTTTCTCACTTAAGTAATTTCATTCTGCCTGACAGTGCAGCTTCATTGTTATTTTTAGGCTTGAAAGTAACCGACAGAACGGGAAACCGGTCAAAGTTCTGGCCAAATATTACAAGTTCACCACCACCTGCCAAAAGTCCAATTTGTTTTGATATGCGTATAACCATAGGTTTGAGTCCTGGTACATTTGGCCCTGTATTGACAACAAATATCTTTTGATTTAATATTGCTATTAGTGAAATGATGACGGTTATGCTATAAATTATATTAAGTGTTCAGCTTACTCATGGTGGTGCAGTTAATGCCAAAATAATCTCCTGTGCAGTTGCATCTGTAACTCCCATCCGTATTTATGCAAGATCCTTTATTCTGACAAGGATTAGCCGTGTTCACGCATTCGTCCACATCTGTTGAACATTTTTTTCTGATATTTCTAATTTCAATCAGTTGCAATTAACAAAAAAGTATAGGTTGATAAATTTACAAAATTATAAATTACAAATTTAATCGACCGTTTATTTACAAAAAATAAAATAAGGGCATACATTTAAAAAAAAAAATTTGTTTATTTCAAGTAAACTAAAATTAGCATGGTAGTAAACAAAATCTTGTTACTCAATTAGCTTAACATATTTATATTACTCCTAGTCAACAAACACGCTCCTGTCATAGTACATTTTACTATTGACCAACATTTATGAAATGAATATAAGTAAAATGTTTTGTGTCATTTTTTTCATTCTAACATTTCAACGTGTTAGAACTAACCGATGCAGTTCTTGCTTCCATTGAGCTCAAATCCTTCGTAACATTCACAATAGTAGTCGTTGAACATGTATTTGCATCTTCCTTGGTTGCCACATGGAGATGAAAGACATTTAAGATCCTCTGAAACACAGAAGAAATGCAATAATAAACTAAATGTAGATATGTCTTTCTGATGATGCCATTGAAAAATAATAGTTTTACTCAACATATAATATTTCAAAACTTGCTTAAAACGTCTCTTTTTAACAAATTCTTCTAACTTCGTAGCTCAATGGCTCTAACGTTTCGACCGAAAAGTAAAGCGACTCGTTTGTAATTTCGTAATTATTGGTATATTTTTAAATAACAACTAATTATTATTTGAGGCGTGTTCAAAACAAATGTAGTGTATTTAAAGAAGTAGCTTCAAAATGTAGATTTAGCTATATTGAAGTTATTTTACAGAATGAGATTCTGTACTTGTTGTACTTTAGTAGGAATTACGTTTGAAGTGGTTTGATTATTAGAGTTGAAAATGAACTTGGCTGGTTGTGAAAACATGGAGGTAATCACTTTATTATTTTTTATAATAAAAAAAAACAAATAATTTACAATGATGTATTAGGGGTTATCCGTAAACGATGTCAAAAAATCAGACCCCACTCAAAAATGAAGAAACAAAACTCTGAATTTTTTGCTACCAAAAAAACACTCTAATACGTTTTTAAACACTTAAATACCTAAAATTTTTTAATATTAAATTATAAAAAATAAATAAACTAATTATGGTTAGTGCTGTTCAATATTAAAAGTATACATTGTTTGATTATTTGACGCATTTAAATATTAATTAAAATGATTTTACTGTGACTTCACATTTCTCAAACCCCAACTCTCCCCTTTCATAACACATTGTCATAAATTTCTGAACCTCCCTCGACATCATTTTTAGATGATCATATACTGAATTACCTTGTGAACAGTTTTTTCCAATATACCCAGGTAAGCATTCACAGCTGTAATCCTTTCCTGTGCTGGTACAGTTGCCGGTACTACCGCACGGATTACTGAAGCAGGCGTTTTGTAAAGTTGTTGCAGGAGCTGTTGTAATAAATGAAGTTGTTGTTATTGATGTCGATAGTGAACCTGCTGTTGATAGGTTAATCAAAGTGGTAATTAATGATGTAGTATGTGGCGTTGTAGTTGATTCTGTTGCAGTTGTTAGAGTTGTAGTTGATTCTGTTGTAGTTGTTGAAGTTGTAGTTGATTCTGTTGTAGTTGTTGGAGTAGTAGTTGATTCTGTTGTAGTTGTTGGAGTAGTAGTTGATTCTGTTGTAGTTGTTGGAGTAGTAGTTGATTCTGTTGTAGTTGTTGGAGTAGTAGTTGATTCGGTTGTAGTTGATTCTGTTGTAGTTGATTCTGTTGTAGTTGTTGGTGTACTAGTTGATTCTGTTGTAGTTGTTGGAGTAGTAGTTGATTCTGTTGAAGTTGTTGGAGTAGTAGTTGATTCTGTTGTAGTTGTTGGAGTAGTAGTTGATTCTGTTGTAGTTGTTGGAGTAGTAGTTGATTCTGTTGTAGTTGTTGGAGTAGTAGTTGATTCTGTTGTTGTTGTTGTTAATTCTGTTGTAGTTGTTGTAGTTGTTGGAGCTGTAGTTGATTCTGTTGTAGTTGTTGGAGTAGTAGTTGATTCGGTTGTAGTTGATTTTGTTGTAGTTGTTGGAGTAGTAGTTGATTCTGTTGTAATTGTTGGTGTACTAGTTGATTCTGTTGTAGTTGTTGGAGTAGTAGTTGATTCTGTTGTAGTTGTTGGAGTAGTAGTTGATTCTGTTGTAGTTGTTGGTGTTGTAGTAGTTGATTCTGTTGTAGTTGTTGGAGTAGTAGTTGATTCTGTTGTAGTTGATTCTGTTGTAGTTGTTGGTGTTGTAGTAGTTGATTCTGTTGTAGCTGTATCTCTTGTAGATGTTGGAATTGTAGTTGATTCTGTTGTAGTTGTTGGAGTTGTAGTTGATTCTGTTGTAGTTGTTGGAGTAGTAGTAGTTGATTCTGTTGTAGTTGATTTTGTTGTAGTTGTTGGAATTATAGTTGATTGAGTTGTTGTACTTAAAGTTGTTTGCATATAATTGGTCGAAAGTACGAACAAAACTGCATTATGTATTATAAAATTTTGTTCAAAAAAGAAATAAAATTTAAGAAAAAACAATCACAACCAAAACAATGTATTTTCAACATATAAATTTAAAACAAAAACAAACATTTAAAAAATGTTTTCACTTACGACAAAAACTGGGTCCACTGAGACTCATTTGGCAGTAAAACGGTAAACGACCGCTACCAAAATTAACAGTAATGAAATGTCAACTGTCTTTTTCAAACCAGCATCAATTTTTTTAAAATCTACTTTGAGCAAATATTATACTTACTCTAATAAAAAAAACCTTAAACCTAAAAAATGCTAACGTCCGAAAAAGACTTCAAAAGAAAATCATTCCTAAAAGATTGTACGTAGGCTCATAAGACGATCTTGGTTTTTGGTAAAATTGTCTATAAAGGCGCTAGTCTTTGATTTTTCATACGTATAACAGCAAACAGTTGCACTAGGAAGTAAAGTAGTCCTACTGAAACGAGACTGTCTGTGGAAGTTCAGTTTGTGCACTGCCTTGCAATTTTGCAGAATGTCAAACAATATAATCTTGTTTTATGTATAATTCTTCTTCTATAGTTATTAGCGTTCAAAGTAGTAATCACAGTAAACAATCGTGGCCGTAAAATCCCTAAGTTTCGTGCTGACTAGTGCATATTTCTTCTTTAATATTTGAATGAGAATTATGTAAACATGTTTTTTCAATAGATTTGGTACGCTAGTTACACCCGGCCTGTTACTAGTTTCAAATAAAGTACCTGGCCACAGCTTGCAAATCAAAACTTTGTCCTGAGCTTGTGTTTGTAAGCCTTTTCATGTTCTGTGCGCTTTTTGTTAGTTTGTCTTGTTGAGCTCATTTATATTACAATGAAACATTTGTTTACAACACGTTTTTACGAGAAATTTGATTTGTTAGATCAAAAAAAGTTTTATAAACAAATTTTGTGTTGCGACTTTTGAGAAGGTTCTGAAAACTATTGCGTAGTTGAGAAATTTTTTTCACGGATTCCTATTTTTTGATTGTGTATGGTTTTCCCCACAGTCTCATTGCCAAAAAAACTGATAAAATAATTATCATTTTTTGGTCGAAAATGTCTAAAAGATTCCATCAATACGATCTGTATTAAAATTGTTCTGAAAATATTAGTTTTTATTAATTTTACCGGGTCGATTAAGCTCTGCTTAAATCTTGTTACAAGACACTTTCTGAATGCAATTGCATTATTTCAACCTGAATCTGCAAAACGTCTTTAGAAGTTTCGCTCTCAATAATAGTTGTCGAGCCTTAAGTGTGTGTGAGAACGCCACAAAGAAGACTGAAAGACATTAATATTGTAGTGACTTATTTTATTGTCAACCTCCTCATTTAATTATCTAAGGTGACTAGACATAGTAGGCATGACGTCGGTGTTGAGTAGTGAATAGTTAATCTGCAAACTGACTGTTTTTTTATAAGTGTTTTTATTAACTTCTAATCTCCGTGAGTTTTTTCTCCGATCAAGTTATGAGTCACTTCTTGATAGATTTTCTTAAAAATTAGCAAAAATTCATTTTGTTTAAAAACTTTTATTTTATATTTTTCACATGTTAATTTTGTTATTCTGTGACACATCGTTTTTTATTTCAGGAAGTTTTAAGACATTTTGAAAGGTAGATGGTTGTTTTAATTTTACTTGTTTTACGTAGTCGTTAAAGTCAGTTTATAATAATGAATTTATAAAACACTGTAACAATTATATGTTTGAAGAAATAATAAAAATAATTTTATTTATTAACAACAAAATTACGGAAAACTCTTTTAAGAGGCATATAAAATCAAACTTTAGCAATGTAGACTCAAACAATAGTAGAAATTAGTTTTTTTTTTAATAAAAATGATTTTTGAGTTTACATAACACAGTTTAAAACAGAATTTCAGCTGAAAGCCTAAATCCTTGATGTTTATAATTAATTTTAAAAATAAACAGCCACACTATTGATGTATCGATTGTACATTACTATTAATCTTTATAATTTCAATGATCAACATTTTGAACCAAAACAGTTGATAATTAGTATAATAAAAATTACTAGTACACAAATCAACGATGTAGCTGTGTATTTTTGACATATAAACATTTGGTATTTAGAATGAATGAATGAATGAATGAATGTATTTATATAGCGCCAGATAAGTCAGAGGCGCTTACGAAGTTTCCTTTGGAATCGGAAACTTCGAAGAACACGCTATATACATAGACATGAGTTAACCCTAGATAACGCTGAGTTGACGTGAGCACATGTGAGTTAGTTTCTTGCTCAAGGAAATTACGTGCCTGGACCGGGAATCGAACCCTGGTCCTACGACTCTCAAAGCCGGTATCTATACCACTAGACCAACACGTCCCACAATGACGTGCGATTGAATGTTAATAAACAATATGCACAATGGAGACTAAATTATCACATTTAAAATTGCAATAAAATATAGAACTTTAACTAAATCGTAGTTCATTCAGTCTGAAGAAATATCGATTTTTCCCCTCAATAAAAAATTTGTTTTAAGACAATTTTTAGGAGTTGTTGAACGTGTTCATATATTATTGATATGATTTTAAAATTAGGAATTCTCAAATATCTGAAATTTTACTATTACTTATTTGTTTATCGCAGTCTGTTTGCTAAATAATAATGCAGAATTTAAAAAAAACAACAAATAATTGCATTCAAAGTCCTACATCGGATTTATAATTAAAAAAAACTTTGTTCTATAAAAGTTTAATGAAATAAATAATAAAAATTTTAAAATTAAAATTAACTTTAAACTTTTATTAATGATAAAAGAAATTTCAAATAAATAAGTTAAAAATTGATGTTTTTGTTACTTTGAATCTCTAAAAAAGTGTTTTTACAGTCCTAAATTGAACTGAAAAATCTTTTCTCCTCTCAATTTAAAATCCTATCTTGCAGATTGCAACCAAGATCTTTTCAACATTGATTTGAATGTCAACGTTATAGAATTTTTGTGTCTTGTAGTGGAATTTCACAATTTAAGTCAATAATGACTACTATTTGAGAATATAGAATTTAAAACGAAATAAAACCAAATATGCTTTCTTTCACAATTGACCAAATTAACACGTGACCATCCTTCTAATAACGTCATTAAAAATTTCCCAACTAAACTGACTGTGCTAAGACTACTGTACCATCAAACTAGCGACACTGGAAAAAAACACAAAATACACGTATCTATATGTGTCTAAATCACAAAAATCTTTCAATAATGATACTGAGTAGAACATGTTTTCTGTTTGCCATATCTAAGTTAATTTTGCTATTGAAAACAAAAATAATTTATTGTTTGAAAGATACTTCGACCAGCTTATCAAAACCTAGACGGCTTAAAGGAACTAGTTTTTTTTTTATTATATTAATAAATAATTTAAAATTGGTGTTTGAGCTAACATCACCATTGAAAAATAAAACAATCATGACTGAGCAAAATTTTTGTTATTCCTTTGTTTTCCACACTGATTAAAATAATATTTTTAAAATGATTTATTCGAATAAATCAGCCATTTATTTGTATAGTGAAAACGTTCGTTCAGTTTGTTCGACAAATTAGAAAAAACATTAATTTTTTAAACTTTAATAATTATTTATAGAACGTGTTCAATCTTTGAACATTGGCCTAGTGTATGTTATACGCTTAGACGGTAGTCCGTAATTACCGATCAGTTTCGTCCGAGACAACGCTCCAACGGCAACAGGAGGTGGCGGCTTTTCCACGACATTCTCCTTTGAAGTGCTGGTCTTAGACTCGTCGTAATACGGAAATGGTTGTTCCAGGGCCAGTGGTGGGGCACAATTGTCGACCTTCTCAATTTTTGGAAAGTTGGTCAAATCATCTTTGTTTTCTCCCGATGCAGGTTTCTGTTCCAGGACTAGTGGTGGGGCACGATTTCTGACATTCACAGAAAGCATATTTTGAAAGGTGGTCAAATCGTCTCTTTTGTTTTCTTCCTTTGCAAGTTTCTGTTCCTGCGCCAGTGGTGGGGCACGATTGTCGATATTCTCAGGAAGCATGTTTGGAAATGTAGTGGAATAGTCTCTTCTGCTTTCTCCCTGTGCAAATTTTTCGGGCACCCAGAAATTTGAAAAAACGTTATTGTAAGGAAAAACTGTTTTTCTGTTTTCCTGAAGCGCTCGCCAGTCAATAACGTTAATTCTTGTCACTGGCATTTGAGTGTTACTGTTTGAAAAAACTGTTTCTGCTTGTGGATGGTTTTCTCCTTCCCTCAACGCGATACTATAATGATTTGTGGTATTAGGAACCTGCAAACCTGGCTGAGTGTGCGGTGAAAGCTGATTATCATAGTTAGTTAATGGGTCGCCCACTTTTATATAGTCCGTGGAATTGCTTGAGGTATTATTTACTTGCAAGTTTGGCGTATCAGACAATGGAAGTTGGTTGTTCTGGCTCGCGTTTGCAACGCCCATTTTAACATTGGCCGCACGGATCGGAGAAATTGAATCATTTTTCTTTCGTTTCATTTTTTTTTTGATAAAGTAGCTTAACAGACATACAATGATGCAAACAGCAGCGGCACCTCCAACACTCAGACCAATTATGAGACCAAGAGTGTTAGACTGGGGGTATTCGACACAGAAGGCAAACTGAGGTTTGGTTCCAGAGATGGAGATCTAGAGAAAAAAATGAGTTTTTGTACTTACGCAATTACTTTATTATTTCGTTTCCTTATTTCTAGATTAAATTTTCCTCTCCATGTTGTAATCTGCTATTTATTTGCTCAGTCTTGATAGTTTAGTTTAAATAAAAAAAAGTTACATCTGACTAGTTACGAAAACACCTGCTATCTAATGGTTTGGATATGATAACCTTTAAAATACCAGGTAAAACATTAGAATAGCTGTTCATAATAGTCTCCACTATTTTAATGAATACTAATAGCAATGATTATACTAAAATTGCTGGCAGGCAGCACACGCTTTATTAAAATTTAATAAGTAAATTTGCTGTTGTAAATAAGCCTTTGCCTGTCGGATGGAGGAATGACTTAAACGTATTGGACAGCCTATATATTTGTATAGATTTCTCATTGTTGTCTAAATCAGGTTTAGTCTTACAGGCTGCATTCATTTTCAATTTGAACAAGATTTGAACAGAGACTAACGAGAACTGGAATGGCTCTTGAGGTTGCGCATGGAATGATAGGACCTTTTGTTACTTTTGCTGGTTCCTCGATTGGTGGAAAGCAATCTACTTGATTGGTGAGTACGCCAACGACTTGGCAGTCTTTCTGACCAATCGTTATTTTATAGTCACTCATGCCAACTCCAACATCCATTTTGTCACCCTGAAAAAATATTAAAAAAATTATTTTTTACGAGGAAAGACAAAGCGGTAATGATTATAATTATGTAAATTCTATTCAAAAAATGTGATCCACCTGTTAATAAATTTTTATTGTTGAGTAAACATTGACGCACACAAGAGATAGTTTTAAAACATTAAGCATATATAAGAAATTATTCTTTTGAATTTAACATTAGCTCAATTTTCATTGAGTTTAAAGTGATGTTTTTTTTTGCAATCAATCGCTTTGAGATTTCACGACATTGTTTCATTCGATGTTTAAATGATGACAAACAAATCTTTAAAGCTTTATATTCAAATGTCAATAATTGACTGGCTGTTTTTAACCACCATTCTGATTCATATAAATAGTTTTGCATTTTAACTAATTCAATACACAAGTAAAAAGTAGTGATATAACTTCAACTCACCTTTATTTTCAATGATTCGTTTTTTGAAGGATCTATTTTTTTAACCTCATTGGATGATGTTATCAGCGGTGGATCAAATTTTGGAGCAAATTTAATCGGAAGACTTTTGTCAACATTTTCGCTGTATTTATCGAAATAATCCATTATTATCGCAACGGCGAAATCCTTTGTTGAGGTTGTTGAATTGATCCACGATGCATCCTCGGGAATTTTCAGATCTGGCATTGGGCACTTTAAGGCAGCAGAGCTTGGAGCTACACACAACTATATGTAATTAATATTAAAACGTTAAAAAACCATTTGTTTGCAACTTATATATTCATATTATTAATTGTATTGATTGAGTAAAAATAAAAAAAAACAATTGTGTCGTTTACTTTATAAAAATAATCACATAAATTTTATCTTACACTCATTCCAGAACGGTCGAATACCCTTTTCCCATTATCCGTCACAATGAGACTTGCATTCAACAGTGGTTTACTGATGGCGTCCATGCCTGTTCCGCTAACTTGTAATTCCGCTCCTCCATTTGGTCTGTTAAAACCAGAAAAATAATTTATTAATTTCATATCATAACTACAAGGGTTGAAATTTTTAAATCTTAACTGTTACATAAAGCAATTTAGGGTGTTAATCTTTGCAAACCAGATAAATCTTTTCCATTGAGTTTCGGTACATTGAAATCTTACGTTAGTAGAGGATTCTTAGGAATGATATCAGAAATGCTTGGATTTGGTGCAAACGAAAATGACAGATCTGAATTAAAGTCACCACCGGAAAATTCAATGACGATGCTATAGTTTCGATTGGCATAGGAATCGTTGTTTCCTGGAGCACCGGGAGATATAACGGTCAGACTGTTTGAGCTCAATGGACTTGAGTAATAAATCAAAGTTATTTAAATTTAGTTAAAAATAGTTTTTTACCGCAAGTTTGTTACGGTGTTCAATCAAGCCCATTACAGAAAAATAGCAATATCGTTGCAAAACGACACTATAGTTAAGAAGAATTTAAATCTTACTGTGCTGTCAGAAAGCAATAAATCTTATTCAAAAATGCTTCATCAAGCATATAACTTTATTTTCTTTCCTGCTATCTTTAACTTAAAGCACGTTCTATCAACTATAACTTTGTTCAAATTTAATTTTTTCTTACTCAAGTAGTTTCAGTCTGCCAGAGAGTGTGGTCCCGTTTGTTTCTTCAGGCTTGAAAGTGACTGACAGAATGGGAAACAGGTCGAAGTTTTGACCAGTAATTACCAATTCGCCACCACCTGCCAATAGTCCGATTCTTTTTGATATACCTGAAACTGTAGGTTTGATACCTGGCAGGCTCTTAGGTTCTGTGGTAAGAACAAAAAAAAACGGTCTTTTAACAAATTAAAACGCTGTGATTTAAAAATCATACCAATTAATTCTATTGTAAGTAAAATAAATGTTTTTATTTCTACAAATAAATTGTATTCTAAATTATTTCATTCAAGTCAATATTATTCTTATCAATAGTAATAATACTATTTAATTATATTATTCATATTAATAAAAAGATGACGATAGTAATAAGAAGTCTTCAACTTACTCCTGGTCGTACAGTTAATGCCAAAATAATCTCCCACGCAGTTGCATCTGTAACTTCCTACCGTATTTATGCAGGATCCGCCATTCTGACAAGGATTAGCCGTGTTCACGCATTCGTTCACATCTGTTTAATAAATTTTTATTTTGATGTTTTAAGTTTCATTATTTTTCAGGATTTTAAAGTTGCAACCAAGTCAAGTAAATAATAGATCATTACTAGAAAAAATTGTGTCACAGATCAACAAGCAAAAACTAATTATAGTTTAAACTAGTGTGAAATTTAATTCATGAAAAAAGCTCAAAATTTGTTGGTTTACTATTTCAATCTATCTGTCTTACACACCGTTTAACAAAATTACATATTTTAACTAAAAAACATTTCTTGACAGTAAATATTTATAATGGTAAAACTAACCGATGCAGTTCTTCCTTCCATTGAGTTTAAATCCTTCGTAACAATCACAGTCGTAGTCGTTGAAGATGTATTTGCATCTTCCTTGGTTGCCACATGGAGATGAAAGACATTTGAGTTCCTCTGAAACATAAAAAAATGCGCTAATCAACTAATTATATGAATCATCAAACTATCATTCGTTTCACATGCTTTTATTAACTTTTATTTGTCCGGAAGTCTATGAGATGTCCGCGGACGTTTAGAAGCTCGGGAGATCATTATAGAATTAACTAACTTCAAAAAAATTAGGTTTAATTTAACAAAAATAACTATGAAAAAATTTAAAAAAAAATTATTAAAAAAATTAAATTAAAGAAGCATATGATAATTTTTGTCGTAGCAACTACAAACATCTTCTGGTTAATATTCACCGGGGTAATATTTTCATGATACAATGTCGCTGAGTTTCAGCTATCTTAAAAGCATGTTTTTAATTTTTTAAATTAACTTCCACTTGTTTATATCAAAGTGTTTATGTTTGAAAATCAATCAATGACCTTGAGCACAATTTTTTCCAATATAACCGGGCAGGCAGGAGCAACTGTAATCATTTCCTTTGAAGGTACAATTTCCGTTACTGCCGCACGGATTGTTACTGTAGCACACGTTTTGGGAAGTTGTTGGAAAAGATGTTGTGGTTGATCTATTTGTCCATGGGAGAGTTGCTGTTGATAAATTTGTTTAAGTGGTTAGTAAAATGATTTTCTGAAGACACTTTTTAAGGTAAAACACAAATAATCAACAGCGAAAGACAATCTACTTGTTGATTCCGGTAGTGGTGGCGTTGTTACAGTAGATAATGAGATGGTTTCATTTGGTGTGGTTGTATAAGTCAAAGTTGCTGTTTGTGCTGCTGTTGTTGTTGTTGATGGTCCCGATGTTGTTGGTGGCCTCAATGTTGTTGATGGTCTCAATGTTGTTGATGGTATTAATGTTGTTGATGGTCTCAATGTTGTTGATGCTCTCGATATTGTTGATGGTATTAATGTTGTTGATGGTATCAATGTTGTTGATGGTCCCCATGTTGTAGATGGTTCCGATGTTGTTGATTGTCTCAATGCTGTTGATGATTTCCATGTTGTAGATAGTTCCGATGTTGAAATTGACAATGTTGGTGGTGTCGTTGCTAGTCCCGATGTACTTCCTGTTTGTGGTGTCGTCGTTGGTACCATTGAAGAAATTATCGTTGTTGGTACCTCGGTTGAAGTTAGTACAGCAGATAAAGAAGGTACTACAGTTGAAGTTAATACAGCAGATGACGTAGTTACCACAGTTGAAGTTAATACCACTTTCGAAGTAGTTGATAATACCGTGGTATAACTAATTGTTGTCGTTGGTCTTGTAGTTGACGTTGTTGTTGGTACTATTGTAGAAGTTGATGTAGTTGCATAAGTTAAGGATGTTGTTTGCGCTGTTGTCGGTATCATTGTAGAAGTTGGTGTAGTTGTATAAGTTGAAGTTGTTGTTGGCACCGTTGTGAAATCTGCTATTGTTGTTGGTACAGTTGTTAAAATTTTTGTTGCCAGTACCTCTGGTAAAGTTTTGTCCGGTGCTGAAGTTGTTGATGACACTGTTGTAGTTGTTAGATTACTCGTCCAAAGTACAAACAGCACTGCAACAAAAATGTGTATTAAGTATAAAATTACAATTATAAGATTAAAATATACCGCTTACAAAAGAAATCAAAACAGGTGAAAATTGTGAGAAAAAAAACAAATTAAATTATAGACAACTTCCAATAAGCTTTTTCACTCACGTAGACATTTAGGTACACGGAAACTCATTTCACGGTAAAATGCCAATGACAACTTACAGTAATAAAACACCAACTGTTATTTTCTAAGAAAATGAAAATTCAGAATCTGTCTTTTAGAATCAGGGTCTGTATATGTTAGACAGCCCATGCCCTTGGCATTAACGGCAACTGACTGCAAGTTTTCTCGTTTCTTCAAAAACGTTTAACAGCTGGCAGCTACATTGTTGGCTACAAGGAAGTTAAGTAGATTAAAAATGAAAAGGTAGAATTCAAGTTAGTTTGGTGCCGCGCAGTTTTGCCGAACGTCAAACAAAGGTTTATTTTGGGTTACATGCCTCTGTTTGAGTTGATAGTTTGTTGAAACATCATAATAAACAATCATTGTTGTAATTATACTAAGCTTGCAAATTGCTTATTTACTGGTACAGTTTTGTTAGTGATGTTTTAATCTGCTTTTTTTCTGAATATCGCGCCAGACAAAAGTGTAGATTTTGCGCACAAAATGCCATCGACTATTCCAATCTGTAAAAACATTTGGAAGCTTCGCTTTAGATATAAGAAGTGTAAAGCTAAAGAATATGAGATAATAAAGCCAAGCTGACGCAATCGAGAATAATGCCGTGATTTATTTTATTATCTACCCCCTTGAATTTAAACGTCTATATTGTTCCTTTAATGTCCCCTCACGCTCATAGCTTTTAATACCAAGATGATTTCAATGTTGAACACAATACGACTGTTAATAACTGTATGATATAGTCTTTAAGAAATTGATTAAAAAGGATAGTGGCGGTAAAGCCTTCGCCTGGAGGCTAATACATATTTCGGCGATTCGAATATCCCCAGCGTCACCATCGTATCTCCCTGCAATGAGTTTACACACGCATTGCTTAGATTGAGTGTCTCGCGGGGTTAGCTATTTCCTTTCACTCATTTAAAAAAAAGGAAACGTGTTACAGCACTTTGAGTAGGAATGTTTTAAACGAAGAAGACTGCGATTCAACTGTGAAAGCTCTAGAAAATAAATTTCAAACACAGCATGCACCAGACAAATTTCAATAAATATTTGTTCACATAAAAAAATTGTGGACCTAGTTTTTTTGTCAATAGTAGTAGGCCACTTCAATTTAAATTATTACTTTTTCAAATTACATCACCAATATCACCAATATGAGTAGCCATTTTTTAATTTGATTTCATTTCAAGCCACTTTGTTTGCAATAAAAACTATTTTGAGTGAGTAAAACCTTGTGAAACACTTAAACTGAAATTATTCCTTGAGATTATTCCGATAATACATTGAAAGTTTGCAATCATTTTCACTGACTTAAAAATAATCTTTCTTTCTGACCATGCATCCATACATCCTATATCATTAACTATTTTTTTCGTCAATTTCTATGGTCCTAAAACACCGTTTATAAAATTGAATTCGTACATGAAATAGCACTAAACAAAAAGTTTTAAACGCCTTAGAACAAAAAAACATAAAACCAAATATTAGAATTTTTTGTTTTCTTACTGATAAAACATCAGCATTTGACCAAGTTTGTTACTAAAAGGCTACTTTAAAAAAGTAATACGTTACTTTGTTATAACTTTGAAAAGTTCTGCTGTAACTTGCTACTAACAGAAACTGTAATTTCGTTTTTTAAAGCACAAAACTGTATAAAATAGAAGCATTAGTGACAAGCTGGAATTTCAAAAATGTTTCTAACACGTTGTGCTAGGTACCAGGAAAAATGCCGTACGGCACTAGTGGTGCTGACGCTACCAGCATTATCAGACGGTCAAGTTGAATTTAAACGGGTACACTAAACGTATGTTTCAGATTCTTTGGGACGTTGTTTATATTTATTTTCACAATAAACTGCCATTAACTCATTTTTATGATTTTTTTTTATTTGTAATGATGTTTAATAATTTAAATTTTTAAACGTGTTTTAATTGCATTTCCAAGATTATAAAAAAAAGACAAATAATGACTACAATTGATTAAGAGCACACCAAGTTTGATTTTATACTCATCATCATCATCGTCGTTGTCATAATTCTCAAAATAGTCAAACATAATTGTCCATATCGTTCATCCTCGAAGCAGTTGGGTCTGAATGAACTTTCTCATCACCAAGTGGTCTCGTCGGTTCTAGATTGAAACTGGTTTCGTATGGGTTTGGGTTGATTTGTTTTTTGGATTTTCTTAAATTCTCAAATGGTAAAGCATTGTTCGAGACATCGCTTTGTTTTTCTTTATCGTATTTCTTTTTTGATGACTTCTTTAATTTTTGTGAAGGTTGCGAGCTGGAAGCATTGGGTGGCTTTTTAGCCTCGTTATCGATTTCTTGTTTGTAGTTTTCATCAATCGGATAAATCGATTTCAGTCGCTGATCTGGTCTGGTGTAGCTTATACGCATTCGCTGGTTGCTAAAATAACTGTAGGGTAATTTTTGAACATTTATTGACTGTTTTTTGCTTGACGGTTCCATTTGGATGATCGACTTAGTGCCCGATTGCAGCCCAGAAATGTCTTTTGTTGAGATTGCCTCAAGCTTCTCTTTAGATGCAGCTTCGTTTGAAAGAGAAGATTGATTAGATGAAAATAATAAATTTGGATTTAAATATGAGCCCCCAGCGACATGACCCTCTAGGAAACTGGGAGCTTGACGTAGTTGTCGAAGAAGGTTTTTGTTGAAACTGGCATTAGTTTTCAAATCGCCGTCATTAAATGAAACCAAATATTTACCATCAACTTCGTTTAATTTTTTGTTTGATTTCAGAACATTAATCGAATAACGATGATCAGCTTCTGTCTGTTTCTGGACATTTTTCGACAACTCTTTCAGGTTCTTTTTTGGTTTATTGTGCTTTTTCTTGTTTTGGATAATATAGAGATCCTCTTCTGATTTACTCAAATCGCTACCAATCGTGTTGTCGTACATTTCTGAATTTTCGGTTCGCACAGAATCCGTATCATCTAAAACTACCGAGTATCGGCTAACACTAGACTGATGCTGGCTGTATTCTGAGCTTTCTTCGTTTTCAGGTGTAATTTCATGATTTCCAGTTTCCAATTGTTTCGCTGGTAGATACCTTCCTTGTTCGCTTGTCACCTTGACGGATGACTTCTTTCTTTTCTTCTTTCTTTTCTTGTAACACAAAACACCTGCATAGGTTACGACCACCACGAGTAGCACAGCTCCGGCAGCTGCACAACCAGCAATTATCTTCAGCGTCATCGTATTTTTGTCTTTGTATTCCAGACAGAAACAAAAATATTCTTGAGCTCCTATTAACATCTGAAAATAAAATAATTATTACTCAACCATTTGAATATCTGATTTTTTAATTTGGATATATTCGCCATCGGCTTATTTACGTAGGGCATGTCCAGGATTATCAGTCACGAGAAACGGTTCATTGAATGTGGTAGATAATCAGCCAGTAGATGTATCAAAATTAAACTATTTTTATAATTTAAATAGCTTATCTATTAAACTATAGCCAATAAGTTATCAGTTACTAATTAAAAACCTATTTGAAAAATTATGAATAATCTTATAAAAAATTATAAATATTGCTAAAAATGAATTCACCATGACGACTGGATCAGAGCTGCAATTTAATTGTTTTGTCCCTAGAGACGGTTTGCTCTTCGGCGGCATGCACTCGACCGTATTATCAGTGACATTTATATCACTGCACATTTCCATGCCCACCCAGATTTTGTAGTCATCTATGGAGCATCCTTTTCTAAAGCTATTATCTTCTCCCTGAAATAATTACATAGTATATATTACTATCAATACAGTCTTCGGTCATTACATAACTTATAAACAGAAGCAGTTTTACTGAAACTCTAATTGGCTTGAAAACGTTAACAAAAACTTTATATCTAAAAAACTATGATTCAATAAATATTTATAAAATGATCACTAGAAAAACATATGAAAATATGAAATACTCCTGACAGTGATATAAACACGTTTTACTATTTCATTCAGTCATATTGTTGTGCATAGAGCAACACAGTCAATCCTGAAATAAACCTTAATTGCCAATAAAGAGACATTCAGATGTTTAAAAGGCAATGGCAAAACAGGACGATTATATGCTTTTATTGGCTTTCACTTGTCCAAATGTCCGCAGATGTCCTGTGGGTATACTGAGACATCCTCGGTGATAATGAAAACATACTTTGCTTAATGTTTGCTTGAATAATATTTTCACGATACGATTTGATAAAAAAATCAAATCTGATTGTTAGAGCATTTCTTAAAAACGTGTTTCAATTTTTTTTATTTAAATTTATTTATTTTATGCAGCATTTGTTTCTGAACACAAGATTATAACTTAATAAATGTCGTTGTATTTGTATTATTGCAATTATAACACTATTTGTTAATGATAGAAAGATATTAATCCTCAAACATTCGATAATAAAAAATTGATATAAACCATGTTCAATATTTTTTACTTCAATTTTCAAAGCCTCTCCAGCTTCTGGATCGAACGTCTTCTTCTCAGATTTGATTTTTTTAGCAACAGGCTCAACGTTTACGCTGAGGTTAGGCCGTGAATTTGAAAGACTGGTAAACCTGGGATAACCATCTAGAATAAGACCGAAATAATATTCAATAGAAGCATTATTGGCATTGTTTTGACCGAAGAGAGTGTATCTTTTATGTCTCGACCTGTGGACATTTTCACGAAGATTGAATGCTTTGTAGCGTGTTCTGATGAGAATTTTATTGATGAAACTTTGTAATAACTGAAGACATTTGCCATAAAAACTGTACGGCAATTTTTCAGTTGTAAGATCGTTGTCGAAACTTCTTTTTTTTCTGTTCGATGAAGACACCTGGCTGATGTTCTTCAAATAGTCATTTATCTCTGCCGATTGGTAACTGGGCAGCTTACAGAGCAGTTGCGATTCATTTCTTGCTTGACAGTCCTTCAAAAAACAATTTTTAGTTTTTTTTTTCAAACTTTTATGTGAATCAAGATCAATAACATGAGCCCTATAGGCGCAGCCTCTCATTCCTAATTTTTTTTTTCTATTCAGAGTTTTGAAACATTAAATGAATTTTGATATCGTTTTTGGGATCTGAGACAAAGTGAGATAAGACACTAGCAATCTTACCCTGATTGTCTCATTTGTACTAGCTATAATGCCTGCTTTTTTGATTACCAGGGTAGCATTCAACTTTGGCTGATTCACTTTGTCCAAATCGCTCCCAACAATTGTGAGGTAGACCCCAGCCCTAAAGATAAAACAATCAAGTAAAACCAGCATTTAATTCAGAAGCTTTATTTTAACCAATTTTTCTAAATCCTAGAATTAATTAATTTATTTATTGAGCACAACACAATCAAAAAACATATCAGAACAAAATACAAAAACAAGTTTATTTTTATTACTATAGTGCTAATTCATGATGTTGTTAAATAACGCAAATAATTTGCTTTTAAATAGTTTTTTACGTTTGTTTAAAAATAAAAAATACTATTTTTAATTCATCAAACTATTTTTAAAACAAGTAACTTTTATTTTTTCGGTAGAAGTTCAAACGAGTAGACACCAAATGAAAGCAATCTTACGTTATTAATATGGATGGTGGTAAAAGGTTGAAGACATTTGGGTTGGTCGTATAAGTGTATTTAATAGGAACCGAAACGTTTATCTGTCCTGAATATTTCAAGGTGATGCTCATTCTGGTCCTTGTGTAGTTCAAAGTTGGTGCTCTTGGTATTTTGACCGCTACGCTTGATTCGTCTCCGGATCTGTAGAAATTTTCGGGATACTTTATCAAGCACAGAAAATGAATAAAGTAATTATGCTGAGATACCAATAATAAAAGTAACTAATTATTCCATGAAAAATTACTAGTTATTGCATAAACAGTAATTATTTTTTGCATCAACAGTAACTATTTATTGCACTACCAGTAACTAATTTTTGCCTTAACAGCTACTGACTTTACAGAGTACGCTTGAAACGTCATTATAGCTCTGTAGCTCACGTCACTGAAACCTTTCTAGCTAAATCATTTTGAAGAAGGGTAATTGAAAGCTATCATAGTTGAGTTTTGTAATTGGAGTTTAATAAATTTTCACACTGTTCTACTTTATTAATACTACTAGTAGAAAAAAATAATTTTCATTAAAACAACTAGATTGTTGAGTGGTGTAGAAATTCAAAAATTTATAATAATAATTGAAGTTTAACTTCAAGGACGGCACAATTTCAGCAATGTCTTATCAAATTCAGCTGGAAAACTTTGCTTGCTAGCACTTACTCATTTGCATATCCATATAGTGTTTCAAGTGAATGATCATCTGGGGCGAACCAAGCCCCGAGGAGTGAAAATGCTTTAAGATTGGTTCCATTGAAAAACAGAATCCCACCGCCCGCCATCAGACCCGAGTACTTGGTCATGTTTGTAACAACTGGGTCTGTGTTTGGGAGGTCTTTTAGGAGATCTGAAATTATTAAAATATAACTATTCTGTTAAAGAACAAACTATGATATCTCATTTTGAGTTATTATAAAATTCTTGCATTTATTAATGAAATTTTTTAGAATTCTTAAACTAGAACTTGAGCATTATAATATTATTATATGCTCAGTGGCATAGCGTAAAAGCCAATTTTAAGAAACAAAAAAGTTCCATTAGGTTTTACCACCCGCTCCCTCCACCAACACGTTTTACTACCTCCCCAGTCATTAACAGTTTTTTAGAAGAATAGTTGATTAGGTTTCACCTCTCTTCGGTCATCGATTTTTTTAGATTTCCGTCTAGGGAGGTTGAAACCCAAGCTAATTTTCTGTGCTAACTTATTTTTTTATATACTTTTATAAATATAATGTTTTTGCTAAAAAAGTTCAAAATTATCAGTTATTTGTTCTCACCTTGTCTACAGTCTTTGCCGACTTTGTTCTTCGGGCAGATGCATTCATAACTGCCTGGGATGTTAGAACAGTTTGAGGAGGGATCGCAAGGGTTGGCGTTGTTCTGACACTCATCGACATCTTCATTGGATTAATTAAGTAGTTTTGAATGATCATGTTGTTATTCACTTGAATAAATAAGTTGTTAAGACGCTAGTTTGCAAGTGCGAAAAGTCACGGTTCAGGTATTCCTGGGCTGAATATTCGAGTAGCAGGTAAAACTGTGTGCTGCCATAACCATTTCACCTACTCTAGTCAACTTGTAACCCGTAATAAGTTTGACCTTAACAATATTTCCATAACCAAAGGCAAAAATTGTGTGTCTTAAAAGCCGGCCGATGATGATATGGCTCTCTGTCACAGACGTCATGTCATCAGAAGGTGGAATCATTTTCTTTAGGACAGGTAAAATTAGCCTAAACAAAATTTGCATGAGGCATTCTATAACTGTTCACATTTGTTGATTGGTTGATTTAATTTCAACCGAATCAACTGGAGTGAATGTTAAGATCAAGAAAATTAGAAAGCGAAGTTTTATTAAATGATGCAAACATTTGGTATTTAGGACTATTGATGACAATAAGTACTCATGATAAAATATTAAACTTAAATAGCATCAGTTTTTAATTTAAAATTTTTCCCGGTTTCTGACTTATAATGCCTTAAAACAGGAAACATAACTCGAGCTATATATAGGAAAACACAGATTATTTTTTGGGTAGGCTTTCAATCAAAAGTTCAATGATACAAACTCTTATGGACTTTCTATAAACAAATTAAATTTATTATTATTATTTATAAAAATATTAATAATATTAATAATTATATAGATTAAATTGATATTGGATAGTTTAAATTTATTTAGAGCGTAAATCAAGGCAATCTTCAACTCAGCAGTCTCTCTTTTTGTTCACAAAGTAAAACTCAGTGAAGCAGTCAATAGTATCCCATTAATAGCTAACTTGAAAAATGTTAGCTATGAAAAAACTGAACAATGTTTAACTTATTTTAAGCGTACATTAGTATGTTTTTTAGTCAGAATCAATAATTTGAATAGTTCACTAAAATTAAACCTAAATATTATTTTTCATTTGAGTAAAAAAGCCATCCTACAACAGCACGACTTGTGAACATCAAAAATCTGTCAATTATTATAACATTTAATAAAATTAATATAAACATTTGAATTATTTGTAAAAATAGCACAAATAGCAAAATCAATAATAAACGTCAATAATATGTGATAAAAATGAGCATTTTTGGTTACGGTAAGATCTTATAATATAATAATAATAATAATAATAATAATAATAATAATAATAATAATAATAATAATAATAATAATAATAATAATAATAATAATAATAATAATAATAATAATAATAATAAATAATAATAATAATAATAATAATAATAATAATAATAATAATAATAATAATAATAATAATAATAATAATAATAATAATAATAATAATAATAATAATAATAATAATAATAATAATAATAATAATAATAATAATAATAATAATAATAATAATAATAATAATAATAATAATAATAATAATAATAATAATAATAATAATAATAATAATAATAATAATAATAATAATAATTTCGGAGCTTCAGAGGCGCGCAGGATCTCGTCCGAATGCCTTCGAAAAAAGATAAGTCTTTAAAAGTTTTTTGAACGACGTCAGACATGGTGATGAAGTGATTGATGGCGGTAGTGGATTTCATATGACTGGGGTGGGGAGCTGTAGCTGAAAGATCTATTGGCGAGTTTAGAATTCAACCAGCTGTTAGTCATTTTATTTGGTTACATGCTATAAACAGATTATTTCAGTGCTATTAAAGAAAGCATATCACCACTACTTATTGAAATGCAGAAAAGTTTGCATTGTGTCTCATTACAGCGGATGCTGTCAAGGAAACGTTTTAAGCAAATATATAAAATAAAGTTAATAGAAAAAAAGTGAAATACAACTGCCAAAGTAGATTATATTTATTTTCTATAAAGAAAAACTATGATTCTTTCTGGAAATTAAAATTATGGTGTTGAAAGCACAGATTGTTGTAACTACTATATACTTTGAATTGAGTAGTAAATATTGAAATTGCAGGCCAGTGGTTGAGCTAACTTTTTAAGGTTAACTTTTAATGTATCAAATAAGAGTTAAGTTACGATTTAGCAGAAAAGAGTTAATTTGTAATTTAGCAAGAAGGAATTACCTTCTAATTTAGCAGTGTTTACTTGTTATTTAGTGTCGAATATACGACAGCGTTGAATATAGTTATCAATAATATTATATCTATTATGATCTTCGTGACACTACCCATCGTCTTTTATCTAAAGCCTTTAATTCTGCCGCACGCTTAGTTTCTCGCACCTCTTACTTTTCTCATATCTCACCATCTCTTGTTTTTCTCCATTGGCTTCCTCTTAAATATATGTTTATTTTTAAAATTTGCTTACTAATGTTTTAAATAAAAGAAAATTGCCCTTCTACACTCTACCAAACTTAATAAAAATTCCTCTTAAGTCTGGTCTTCGATCTTCCTCTCTCAGTCACTTTCCTATCTTTACTGTTAAGCATTCTTTTGCTAAACGCTCTTTTTACTACAAACTTTTATTCAACTTGCAATCTCTCTGCCTACATTTCTTACTAACTCTACTACTCTCACGGTTTTCCTTTGTGGGCTTAAAACATATCTGTTTGATCAGCTCATGTTCGAGCGCTATTGAACGCCACGGAAATAGCGCTATAAAAATGCAATTGATTGATTGATTGATTGAATGGTAGAACTGAATCATAACATTTAAGTAAAATTATTTATCATGACTGAAATACAAAACTGAAACAAAACCATCCTTGCCTGAACAGTAAGTGATGCTGCTCCTATTGAAGCCAGAATAGCAGTTGCAGCTGTAACCATTCAGGAAATCACTGCATGAACCAAACGGTTCACAAGGATAATTTTCGCAGAGGTTTATCTCTGTAAAAAATTGAAAAAAAAAAACAAATTACATAAAATGCAGCGTTCCCACATATGAGTTGGTAAAACAAACCAGATTGGTTCGAGATGAAAATCTTAAACGTATAAATGACAAACATTAATCAAATAAATGGTTTTGTCTAAAAACGAACCTTTGGGACAAAGTGAATCCATAAAATTAGCTTCCATAAATGAGCCGTAAAAACGAGGTTTTTTTACGAATCCATTATATTTCAGGAATTGTTGGTTTTGCATTTTTTGCAATTTTTAAAAACGAAATTTTTTGAATTTATATATGTAAACATAGTTAGTATAGTTTAATTTGATTTTTGTTTTTAAAATTTTTAAACTTCAATAGAATGCATTGTTATAAGTTCTTTAAAACCTTCAAATTTTGTTACGTAAACTAAATTTAAATTTTGTTACGCAATTTCTTTTGATGTTTGTACATAGACACTTTTCGTCTAAAAAATTTTTAGGTTATTAAAAAAATTAAAACTTTTTGTAAATGTTTGCATTAATTTTCTTAAAACGATTAAAGGCTTGAGAAGGGTGTTAGATAGCTTCCAAATTATAAAACTAAGTTCTAAGTTTTAGTGTGATTAGTTGACGAGAAATTTATGTAAATTTTCGTCTCCATAAATTATCCACAACAAAAAAAGAAGCAAGGAAGACTGTCCGTAAAGTTAATATAAAGAATTTAAATTGCAACGAGTGGTTTACGATTTAAAAATTAAACACAAAGGGTAAAACGTCTTTCATGACTAAGGAAATGCAATGAATGGCTAATGTCGTATTTGTTGAAAAAAGTGATTTATGTCACTGGCAGACATACTAGCGAATGTCAAAATTTTGTACATACGATTTTGCTCATATTGCTTGGAACTTAACATTAAATTAGAAATTAATAATGTCATCAGAAGAATAAAAAAAATTAATTAAAATAATATTGTATTTATATAAATTTGAAATTACTTAGAAAAACTACTAACGTTCTCGGCAGTCGCTTCCAGTGTAACCAGTTGCACAGATGCACGTGTACCAGTACAAGTCGTTCACGCACGTAGCATTGTTGTAACACTTAGCGCTGGAGCAGAAATCTTGGAAAATTTCCGTACAATATAGTTTTGTTTGGGACGATGAGGACAGAGTTACATTCAACGTTTCGTTCAGTGGATTTGAAGGACAGTTTTTTACATCTGCATATTCGCTGGATAGCTAGAATTAACAAAATAACAATAATTTATTTTTAATAAATTTACTTCTAAGCTAATCGACAACCATAATTTCCGATGTCTGTCTATGTAGTATGTATGTATGTATGTATGTATGTATGTATGTATGTATGTATGTATGTATGTATGTATGTATGTATGTATGTATGTATGTATGTATGTATGTATGTATGTATGTATGTATGTATGTATGTATGTATGTATGTATGTATGTATGTATGTATGTATGAATGTATGTGAAAACTCTTCTTCGAGCAAGTTCGTCAGAGGTCTTCAGAGGAAGACCCTCCCAGCGTTTCGGCCCTTTTCCTGACGCTACCACGGGAGGGCGGGCCACGACCGTTGATCAGACGGCCGCCCCCTGACGAAATTTGTGTATCACATGCCGTTTCCGACCAGAACCAGATAACCGGCAAATCTTCAAAGTACCAGAACCAAGAAGTCATTTTGAAACCGTCAAGCAACTGTAACAAGATGTATGTATGTATGTATGTATGTATGTATGTATGTATGTATGTATGTATGTATGTATGTATGTATGTATATATGTATGTATGTATGTATGTATGTATGTATGTATGCATGTATGTATATATGTATGTATGTATTTATGTATGTATGTATGTATATGCATGACATTTCACTTTATTAGACGCAAAGTATTCGGAAAATTTTAATCCCTAAAAACAACGTTTTCTTGCGTGCTAAAAGCATTAAAATAATATTTGTTGAAATAAAAAACTTTAAAACCACGTTCTACATAAAATAACATATGATGCATATAAAAGTAAAAAATAATTGGTTGGTTTCACAGTTCTTATAATATAAATTTAAATTCAAATGGCAACTCAAGTAAATTGCGAAATTGATGCGCCCCACGTTTTACGTTTTCAATAATAAGAACTGCGAAGCCAACCAGTTATTTTCTACTTTTAAGTGCATGAAATACTATTCTATAGTTTTAGTGCGCAAGAAAATTTTTTCAAATGTATTTTTATAATGTATTTTATAACCGGTTACCAAACTTTAAGACAGGTAATACATGAATTTTTATTACAAGGCTAACATAAACTTGCAGAGTGCTGTGTTTTTTTTGTTATAATAATTTATAATCCTCCATAGAGTTGAATTTCAGTTTTTCACAAAATTTCAATTAATAATAATAATTCATAATCCTCTACAGAGTTGAATTTCTGTTTTTTCACAGAAATTCAATTCTGGTAGGCCCTCTTTAACGTCATTTTGAACGGCTTCAAGTACTTATTAACAGAGCCGCTTAAGAAATTTACAATACTTGAAAGTATGATCACGTCACCCAACTTCGTCAAGATCTTCACTGGCATAGAATTCAGCAACAGATCGAGTACAAGATTGCAACAATAGTATATAAATCCCAGCATTAACTAGCTATTCCATGCCTATTTTTTGCTCATGTCATAAACAAACTTCCTCACCAAATCACCAATTCCTTTAATTTAACCAGTTTCCAGAGAGCACTTAAAACTTTTCTATTCACGAAATCCTTACCTTCTTGTCATTTAAAACTTACTCGGTTTCATTATCATTTTAATTTGAAACTCAATAAGCAGTGTGCAGGAAATACCTAAGTAATTCCTTTCGTGGATTATAATTTAATCTTGTTAAATCTTTTTTTCTCTTTATCCAGGCTGAAAACTGGGTCACAGTAAGGCAAGGCACAGTTGTTGTATGACGTCGGTGAGTGGTGTAACGCTCTATAATTTGTCGGCTTGCAAAATTGTTGTTTTGTTAAGTTCACAAAAATGTTTTTTTTTTATAAAATAACAAAGGATTGATGAAGATAAAATGAACCTGCGTTAAAAAAATAATTTAAATTTATTTTTAGATTTTGTACGCACCTCAAAAAGGCTGGTACTCACATTCCAGTCAAAAATAGATAAATACTTTTTGTTTCAGTAAGAGCTTAAGAATATTCAAAAGATCTAAAAAAGTAATTTTTATAAAACTAACCAACAGAGGCTGTTGTATATCGGTAAATGTATCTAGTATGTAAGCCTCCCCATCTTCAGTTTCGGGTGGTGGAAAATCAGATAACATAGTTGTTGGGATCATTGTTGATTCAGTAGTTGGTTCAGAGGTTGCTGCTGGAATCATTGTTGTTTCAGTAGATGTTGCTAAATCATTATTTGTTAAGGTTGTTATAAATTTAAAAGAACTGCTTTCGGTAATTGTATCTAATATGTATGCTGAACTCTCCGTTGTTATGATTGGTGTCGTAGTTGTTCCTGTAGTTGTAGATAACGTCGTTGTAGGAACAGTAGTTGTAGTTGGCAGTGTTGTAGTGGCAGTTGTTGTGGTTTGCATTGTTGAAGATGTAGTAATTATGGTTGGCATTATTGTAGTTGCTAGAGTTGTGGTTGACATTGTTGTAGTGCCAGAGGTTGTGGTTGGCATGGTTGTAGTAGCAGTACTTGTAGTTTGCATTACTGTAGTGTCCGTAGTTGTGGTTGGCCAGTTTGTGGTGGCGGTGGTTGTGGTTGGCCATGTTGTAGTGGCTGTAGTTGTGCTTGGCCAGGTTGTGGTGGGGGTGGTTGTGGTTGGCAATGTTGTAGTTGCGGTGGTGGTGGTTGGTATTGTTGTTGTGGCAGTACTTGTGGTTTGAATTGTTGTAGTAGCTGTAGTTGCGGCAGGCCATGTTGTAGTGGCTGTAGTTGTGGTTGGCCATGTTGTGGTGGCTGTAGTTGTGGTTGGCCATGTTGTGGTGGCAGTGGTTGTGGTTGTTGGCCATGTTGTTGTGGCAGTGGTTGTGGTTGGCCATGTTGTAGTGGCAGTAGTTGTGGTTGTTGTTGGCCATTTTGTTGTGGCAGTGGTTGTGGTTGGCCATGTTGTAGTTGCGGTGGTGGTGGTTGGTGTTGATGTAGTGACAGTAGTTGTGGTTTGAATTGTTGTAGTGGCTGTAGTTGTGGTTGGCCATGTTGTGGTGGCAGTGGTTGTAGTTGGCAATGTTGTAGTTGCGGTGGTGGTGGTTGGTGTTGTTGTTGTGGCAGTAGTTGTGGCTGTAGTTGTGGTTGACCATATTGTGGTGACAGTGGTTGTAGGTGTTGTTGTAGTGGCTGCAGTTGTGGTTGGCCATAATGTGGTAGCAGTGCTTGTTGTCAGTGTTGTTGTGGTGGCTGTAGATGTGGTTGGCCATGTTGTGGTAGCAGTGGTTGTGGTTGTTGTTGTTGTTGTTGGCCATGTTGTTGTGGCAGTGGTTGTGGTTGGCCATGTTGTAGTTGCGGTGGTGGTGGTTGGTGTTGATGTTGTAGCAGTAGTGGTGATTTGAATAGTTGTAGTGGCTGTAGTTGTGGTTGGCCATGTTGTGGTGGCAGTGGTTGTGGTTGGCAATGTTGTAGTTGCGGTGGTGGTGGTTGGTGTTGTTGTTGTAGCAGTAGTGGTAATTTGAATAGTTGTAGTGGCTGTAGTTGTGGTTGGCCATGTTGTGGTGGCAGTGGTTGTGGTTGGCAATGTTGTAGTTGCGGTGGTGGTGGTTGGTGTTGTTGTTGTGGCAGTAGTTGTGGTTTGAACTGTTGTAGTGGCTGTAGTTGTGGTTGACCATGTTATGGTGGTAGTGGTTGTTGTTGGCGTTGTTGTAGTGGCTGCAGTTGTGGTTGCAGTGGTGGCTGTTAGTGCTGTTGTGGTGGCTGTAGTTGTGGTTGGCCATGTTGTGGTGGCAGTGGTTGACCATGTTGTGGTGGCAGTAGTTGTGGTTGGCCATGTTGTGGTGGCAGTAGTTGTGGTTGGCCATGTTGTGGTGGCAGTAGTTGTGGTTGGCCATGTTGTAGTTGCGGTGGTGGTAGTTGGTGTTGTAGTGGCCGTAGTTGTGGTTTGAACTGTTGTAGTGGCTGTTGTTGTGGTTGGCCATGTTGTGATGACTGTGGTTGTTGTAGTTGTGGTTGGCCATAATGTGGTAGCAGTGTTTTTTGTCAGTGTTGTTGTGGTGGCTGTAGTTGTGGTTGGCCATGTTGTAGTGGCAGTGGTCGTGGTTGTTGTTGGCCATGTTGTTATGGCAGTGGTTGTGGTTGGCCATGTTGTAGTGGCAGTGGTTGTGGTTGTTGTTGGCCATGTTGTTGTGGCAGTGGTTGTGGTTGGCCATGTTGTAGTTGCGGTGGTGGTGGTTGGTGTTGATGTAGTGACAGTAGTTGTGGTTTGAATTGTTGTAGTGGCTGTAGTTGTGGTTGGCCATGTTGTGGTAGCAGTGGTTGTAGTTGGCAATGTTGTAGTTGCGGTGGTGGTGATTGGTGTTGTTGTTTTTGTGGCAGTAGTTGTGGTTTGAACTGTTTTAGAGGCTGTAGTTGTGGTTGACCATATTTTGGTGACAGTGGTTGTTGTAGGTGTTGTTGTAATGGCTGCAGTTGTGGTTGGCCATAATGTGGTAGCAGTGCTTGTTGTCAATGTTGTTGTGGTGGCTGTAGATGTGGTTGGCCATGTTGTGGTGGCAGTGGTTGTGGTTGTAGTTGTTGTTGGCCACGTTGTTGTGGCAGTGGTTGTGGTTGGCCATGTTGTAGTTGCGGTGGTGGTGGTTGGTGTTGATGTTGTAGCAGTAGTTGTGGTTTGAATAGTTGTAGTGGCTGTAGTTGTGGTTGGCCATGTTGTGGTGGCAGTGGTTGTAGTTGGCAATATTGTAGTTGCGGTGGTGGTGGTTGGTGTTGTTGTTGTGGCAGTAGTTGTGGTTTGAACTGTTGAATTGGCTCTAGTTGCGGTTGACCATATTGTGGTGATAGTGGATGTTGTAGGTGTTGTTGTAGTGGCTGCAGTTGTGGTTGGCCATAATGTGGTAGCAGGGCTTGTTGTCAGTGTTGTTGTGGTGGCTGTAGATGTGGTTGGCCATGTTGTGGTGGCAGTGGTTGTGGTTGTAGTTGTTGTTGGCCATGTTGTTGTGGCAGTGGTTGTGGTTGGCCATGTTGTAGTTGCGGTGGTGGTGGTTGGTGTTGATGTTGTAGCAGTAGTTGTGGTTTGAATAGTTGTAGCGGCTGTAGTTGTTGTAGTGGCTGCAGTTGTTGTTGGCCATAATGTGGTAGCAGTGCTTGTTGTCAGTGTTGTTGTGGTGACTGTAGATGTAGTTGGCCATGTTGTGGTGGCAGTGGTTGTGGTTGTAGATGTTGTTGGCCATGTTGTTGTGGCAGTGGTTGTGGTTGGCCATGTTGTAGTTGCGGTGGTGGTGGTTGGTGTTGATGTTGTAGCAGTAGTGGTGGTTTGAATAGTTGTAGTGGCTGTAGTTGTGGTTGGCCATGTTGTGGTGGCAGTGGTTGTGGTTGGCAATGTTGTAATTGCGGTGGTGGTGGTTTGTGTTGTTGTTGGTGTGGCAGTAGTTGTAGTTTGAACTGTTGTACGGGCTGTAGTTGTGGTTGGCCATGTTATGGTGGTAGTGGTTGTTGTTGGTGTTGTTGTAGTGGTTGCAATTGTGGTTGCAGTGGTTGCTGTTAGTGCTGTTGTGGTGGCTGTAGTTGTGGTTGGCCATGTTGTAGTGGCAGTGGTTGGCCATGTTGTGGTGGCACTAGTTGTGGTTGGCCATGTTGTGGTAGCAGTGGTTGTTGTGGCTGTAGTTGTGGTTGGCCATGTTGTAGTGGCAGTGGTTGAGGTTGACCATGTTGTGGTGGCTGTAGTTGTTGTTGGGGTTGTTGTGGTGAGATTCTCTGTGGTTGGCCATATAGTAGTGGCAGTGGTGCTGGTTGGTGTTGTAGTAGTAGATGTAGTTGTGGTTGGCCATGTTGTGGTGGCAGTGGTTGTTGTTTGCATGGTTGTAGTTGCAGATGGTGAGGTCGGCGTTGTTAATATTGGTGTGTTTGTTGTTGTTGTGTTTGGTTTTGTAATTGTTTCAGTAGTTGTTCTTAGCGTTGTTGCTGTGTCATTAGTTGTAGGGTTTGTAGTAGTTGTAGATTCGGTCGTCGCTGCTGGTGTCGTTGTTAGAATTATTGTACTTGAAACAGCTCTTGTTTGCCTTGTTGTTGTTTCGTAGATTGTTGATTCAATGGGCGTTGTTGTTGTGCGAGTTGTCATTGCACCTGTTACCGTTGTTGGTGATATTCTGTCGCAGACTATCTGTGCTGGACATGTAGTAGGTTTTAGTGTTCTTTTCAGATTCGCCGGTTGAGTTCTTAACGGTTTGATTTCTATCGGATAACTTTCACTGCATGTAAATTTCCTAATTACTTCCGTCTCTATAAGTAACAAATGATAATTGTTAACTTTTTTTAATTTTACATAACTAATTTTTTTATTGTTAGAAAAAAATTTAGAATTTGCTCGAAAAATGTCAGCTGTTTGGAAACATGCGCTGAAATGTGTAAAATGTGTACACTGTTTTGAAATTTACTTATAAAAAATAAAGTTTTGTAACTAAACTAATTATAACTAAATAATGCTTTTCAAAACCTGAATTAAATGCAATTAAAATTAATTGAATTAAATATAATTTACTTATAAAATTGCAAATAACTTAATTTTTTCAAAGTAAAAATGTCACATTTACATGCTGTTTCCAAGTTTAATTGAAACGTTTAGAAACGTTTTTCCTGCAAAACTTTTTCAAATAATATTAAAAAGCATTTTATTAACACCAGAATAATCAAGATGATTGATATAAGCCAAAAAACATATGCCTTGAACACAGTTGCTGTTAAAAAATATTTTCATTGAATATACGGTTCTCTATAAAGTATCCCAAAAAAACAATACACCCAATTATTTTATAACAAAGCAGAACTATTCATTCAATTCTAATGCTTTTAATTTGGAACTGCATTCACAGTGTTTACTAAGTTAATTTTAACTATTCATAAGATAAAAAATACACAAAAATAAATATAAAAATTGAATTAAGACAATATAAACAAGCTAATTATATTATAACGTCAAAATCATTCGGGTGATATTAGTAAGTATACTGCATACACAGATGAAATCTGTCATCATTGTTGTAATCGTTGCTATAATAACTTATTTGTCAAAAACTATCGAATGAAAACGGAAGCGTATTGTCACCACATTTATTAAAGTGAATTCCAATTAAGAAAGAATTAATTTGAGAAACCGTGAGTTGTTTAAAATTTGAAAGACAGTGAAAGGGTAAGTGGAAAAAAATCGAAGTATTTTTTATTTTTGTAATTCATATGGGTTGTGTTGTGGGACAGTTTGTTGACAGAAATCTAAGACAGGTAGGGATAAACAAGAGAATAATAAAAACTAGAGAAATATTTGCATCAACAAAGCTTCATGCTATATATACGAAAATGAACAAAAATGACAAGTTTTAGCAATTTTTATAGTAACACAACCAATGTGGATTAGTAGCTTTAGATTATAATAGAACAATTTAGATTATAATAGGACAATAACAATGACAGCGAAAACGATATCGCCAACGAAGACGTCAATAATGACGACAACTGACGGTGCGACAAGTTACTAGCATAATTGGCACTATGGTTTGTTTATTTTATTCATTTATAATTTGCGTGTCTAAAAATAATTTATATAGGCTCATAACAGTACAATCCCAACGTTTAAGTTCTTCGAAAAGTGAGTTTTGTTATACTAAAACAGAAACATGCCACCCATTGTTCTTGTTCTATTATAATTTCAAACTACTTCTCGGTACAAAATCTCAGCGTTTGGCCATAAATTCCATTTCTTTTTTCCCAAGCATTTAAAATTTGGTTGTTTGTTAAGTTTATTAAAATTATTGAAGTTTATTCTCTTTGAATTAACAACAATTCGTCGTTTTTATCACATAATAAATAATTAGCCAAAAAATCATTAGCATTACCGTCGTTGTCGCCATAGTCATCGTCATCATCATATCATCATCATCATCATCATCATCATCATCATCATCATCATCATCATCATCATCAAAATCATCATCATCATCATCATCATTATTATTATCATCATCATCATCATCATCATCATCATCATCATCATCATCATCATCATCATCATCATCATCATCATCATCAACATCATCATCATCAACATCATCATCACTTTTTAATATTTCTTATACAAATTCAAAATTTAACTCACCGACTTTCGGATCAGTTGTGCAACTGAATTCGTCAGCAAAACCTGCCATTGTTGGAAATTCAATCAATTAATAATCAATAATCGTATCACATGGGTACTGGTGGCACATCGCTGAAGCTGTTTGCCATAAGCCAGTAAGTCGGTGATTCGAATCTTCTCAGCATCACAAGAGTGGTAAAACGCCGTTTAGCACATTAATTAAGAGCATCGCAACTGAGAAAAAGCGAGTGAAAATTGTATTTTTTTTTAAACACTGTCACCATAATTTTTTGATTGTATAGCACGGATGTTAAAAACAAAACTAGAAGATCGTTATTAGATACAGGTCAACAAAGCAGAGCGTTCAAGACCGATCACAATTACAATGAAGACAATTTAATACTGCCTGTGACTGAAAAATATATGTTTTAATATAATTATTCTATCGTCGTTATATGGTCCTATGACCACAGTACTTTGTAGAGGGGCGAGCTGATCTTTGTACCAGTCTTGCTTTGTAATCAAAGTTGGTACCTCAGCAATCGATTTCAAAGGGAATGAAAGTACTTAGGCATTACCGAGTAATTTACACGATACTAGTCTATTTATGAGAGTATGCTATTTGTTATTATGCAATGCAATTTATATTCAGTATTTTAATTAAATAAATTAAAAAGTAAACTTAAAAAATCAATTTCAACAATTAAAAAATTACAATTTGAAAATGTTAAAGTTAACCTTTAAAAAGTATCATCATAAAAAACAGAAACAACAAAGACATATTTGTCGTTTATTTTTGTTTAACATTAGACAATTACACTTTTTCAATATTTTCCTTAAAACGATTATTGTATAAACAAATTTTGGTTATCCAAGTGGTTTGCCAACAAACGACACACGTGTTGCTGTATAGAAGCTGTTGAATACATATATAATATAGTCGTATGCATGTATAAAGATCTCAATAAGCAGAAATACAGTTATTTTGTTTACTTCAATGCTGTTTTTAATGCATGAACGAGTGTAACCGCCCAACATTCAGTGACCAACTGCAAGCTAATTCTATCTTAGCAAGCTTACTTTGTGGTGCCCATTTCATTGTGCACTTAGATCAATGATATTTTTTTATAACAGTTCATTGTCCTTTACACCAGGTGTTGGAAAACTGATATAGCTACAGGTAGAAAATACCAAAGTACTTCCTGTCGCGGATCTAAATTTAATTTTATTTTCGTTTTCCTTCCTTCTTTATACAGCCCTTTTATGTGAAGACACTTAAAAGGGCTGGCTCTCATTTAACAATCAATGAGGTTAAAAAACCTTTTTTTTTAATTTTCTTATTAAACGATAGCCATTCTAATAAGTTTTCAATTGTAAACAATTTTATGGAACTGGCATTCATACCTGGGTGCCAAACCACCTGGCAACAGCAATGCTACTCTTCAACTTTTACCTCACCATATTTGTCGTTTAACCTACAGCTATCTCATAATAAGTTTGTTAACAGTCAATAGGCAAGAGCCGAACAAGACCATAGCTACTAGTACCAAATCAAGTTATAGTGCCGAGCATTGTAGTACATGAATGTACACCAAGCGGTCTCGACTGCTGTCACGTAAATCAGCATCAACAGTCTTCTGCTTTCCCTTTCAAATGTATTATTTATTACTCTTTATTTTTGATTTATTTATCTTCCGTATTTTCATTTCTACCAGAATAATTTATTTTTATTTTAAAATAATTGTTTATTTATTTATTTTTATTATACTGAAATAAAATAGCTACGACATATTTTTTTTATACTTTATGTCTCTTTTGTTTTAAATTGACTTGATCATCAATAAATTGAATATTTGAAAAAACACTAAATGTATGAAACTAATTTGAAAATTTTATAACTAAAAACAATAATGAATTTGTTAATGGTTAATTCATTCCATTTTAAGCATCTGTTTTATCGCTATTCTCAAGAGATTATCTGTTAAGGAATTACGTTAGTTACTATCTAAATTCAACTAGAACAGGACTGTCATTTCACTTTAAACGTTGTTCCAACAGAAATATTTTTATCGTGCAAAGGTGATTAATAGGTGGAATCCATTGGATGATAATGATAACTAAAACGTGGTTGAGCAGTTTGTCTGATAGTCATACAAAACACAATTTTTGTTTCTAATCTGATTCACTTTAAGAAGTTTATAGATTATTAATTGTTTAACTGTTGTCTTATTAAATTAGACATTATTTTTAAAATCACTGTATATTCACTTTGGTTGTTCGGGGTTATGGCTGGTACGACCGTTATAGGGTTTATAAGACACATGCCCCGTCATCCAATTAAGACTTGACACTAGACTTGTTAACAATGAAAATGCTTTCTATTAAATTGAGAAATTAACAAAAATTATAAAAATTAAGAAAAAATTTAAAAAAACCTAAAATAAACTTAGCTAATAGGTTTTTTTTTAATTTTTTAATCCCGTTTATGGGTTATTCCGTTGACTTATTCTAATTTGGCCTTGTTTATTGCAAGCCAGTCCCAAGTCTGGATAAAGGAGGAGGGAGAGTATAAAAAAACAGATATTGCACCACAACAGGAAATACTAAGGTGATTCATAAATACATTCATTTTAGTTTTAAAACACCTGGTGTAAAGGACTATAAACTGTTATAAAAAAATGACTTATTCTGATACATATCGTCAAAATATTGGACAACGAAAACTTGTACACACAAAGATACAACCGTTTAGTTGCTACTTGGATTTTTAAGAACCTATCTTAACCCACTTCTCGTCGTCAGATCAAGCTGAGACTCAAGACATTGACTAAGTGGCTATTGATTCTATCAATTTTATGGTCACGTATCTTTCGTTTTTAATTTTTTTCCAACAATGCATATAAAAAAATGTATATAAAAAACTTTTTTTCTTTATATATACATAATTAACCTTTTATTTGATAATAAATTCAACGGTCCAAATTGTATTGGTAAAAAAAATACTTATTTACTTTGTCTTTGTCTCACTGAATATGGATGCAGACTGCAACTAAGGAGAATCATAGAAGTTATTCAAACAGCTTAGAAACATCTATGCTTTCCCCAACATAGAAAACAGTTTCCTAAGCTATTTTAATGCATGTTGTTTATGTTTATAAAAGTCGTAAATATTGTCTGAACCAGCCTCAAAGGCATGAAATCAACTTTACTACATCTATATCATTTTATTTTATTTTATAAATTAGTTCAAGCCAGATATGTTTTGAGAAAAAAAACCAAATGTAGCCTAAAAATATGGTAAACTCATTGTTACTCAAATATTGCAATAATAGTAATACATTAATTAAAACGTAATACTTTTTCAAGCAAAAACAATAGTTTTTTAAACTTTGAATTCAATATTACAAATTTTTATGAAAGAAAATATATTTAAAAAATATATTAAACAAACATTGTTAAACGAAATTTACTAAACATAATTTGTTCAACAAAATGTAATAAATCAAATACATTGAACACTTGTAAAATCACAGTCGATTTGAGTTGACGTTAAATAAGAATCATTTTTATTTCAAAATAATGTCTCGTTGTTAACAGCCTCTTAAAAAAATGTGCATACTTTGTATTATGGAAATGAACAACTCATTAGATGTCAGTTTGTTGAATTCGAAATTCACAAAAAAACGCGAAAAAAAATTAATTAAAATCTTATTCTATATCTTCCAAATAGTTCATATTGTTATAGACCTGCTGGTAAGACTTAAGCTCAACTTCAGAGCTGGCAAACGGAAAGTCGTCGAGGCCTCGATTCGGTCTCGTGAAGCTGATTCTTTTGGATGCTTTTCCCAATTGAGCAAATTTCTGATCCTTGATGAGCCGTGTCTGGGAGTTTTGACCGTAATAGAAGTCACTGCTGTTGCCAACAACCGCCATGTCACTCAAACCATGGCTCCGATCAGCTCCGTTAACCGAGGAATTTTGTTGATTAGGTACTGATTCCAGTTTGTCAATTTTTTCAAACTTTGAAAAGTCATCGAAAGAGTCATTATTCTTGTCTTGATAAGTTTTGTGGTAGCTTCCGGTTTGTTGACTCTTAGACTGCCAGTTGAAGTCTGGACCAGTGTCATCCCTGTCTGGAGGTTCTACGACTTTGGTTCTTCCTTTTTTCCACCACCAGATAAGCCAAATGATGAGCAGGATCAGGATTAAAAAAGCCGCTGCTCCTATCGTGACGCCTACAATGATACCAATTTTAGATGGAGTAGTCACGTAGATTAGGCAGGTGTACAAATATTTATCTGAGCCGATATACACCTGGAAAAATAGTTATTCAAATATCATTTAATTTGCACCCCTTGTTTTAAATGTTGTACTGTTATTTCTAAATGAAAATCTGATTAATTTTAAGTGGCCTTGATTCCTTTAGCACTTACGCCAATCTAAATTCGTCAAATATTATTGTTGGCAAACAAATCAGCTCTGTAATGTAACACAAGGGGCAAAGTATTATTTACTTTGAAATGTAACCCTAGTTACAGAAAAACTGGGCATGCATCTACACATCTGAACAGACTAGTGCTATGATACTTGCAAACCAAAAGATCGGTGCTTCAAAATTAGGGCTGTGAGAAGCGCTTTTGGAAAAAGTCATTCATTGTAACTGAGTTGTAGACATGCACAAAAAATACAAATTTTTTGTGCGGGGTCATGATAAAATTTTAGGGATTAATAAGTTAAGGATTCCGTGAAAGTGTAATTTCAAGTTTGTGAATGTGGTGGTTCACAATCTCATCAACCTCAATAACTTATTCACCTACTCTGAAAACCTATTTAGATCACTTACTATAACAGCTGGGATGTTGGAGCAGTTGCTGAGACTTAACGTGTCGTTCCCTAATAATGGTTGAATCTTAGGTGGAAGGCACTCTACTAGACTTTTGGAGATATTTGTGATCTTACATATTTCACGGCCCACTGTGATGTTGTAGTCGTCGATAGAGCAGCCTACGTCCATATTCGAGCCCTGTTGGTGTTATAATAATTATAACTTTTAAACTTTTAACTTTCAAACTTCTATATTTTGTTCTTGACTTTATCATAGTAAACCTAAACGTGGAATGCATTTTCAACACCAAGTTTGGAAACTTTTAAATCGCTCACGAGCAAGACAATCGGTAAAAATCATATACATATTAACATATATCTGTAGTTAACCTTCAACTCTTAATCAATAACATTTTATCTACTAATTCAATTATTTTTGTATTCAATTCACTTGAAAAACGTGCAACACCGTTGTTCAGACACAAGTTTAAAAGCAGGAAACTCACTTCAATCTTTAAAGTTTTGTCTACATCAGGATCGTACGTCATTACTTGCAGCACGGGCACGATCTTTGCTCCTTGGCTCGTGAGACTCATAGTTAGTCTTGGCAGTGATCTTGTAAGATTTGTATAATTCGGAAAAGCATCCAACCTCAAGCCTATGAGGAGAGAATCCATTGAGTTGTTTAGCGTACCGCTGTAACGCTTTTGTCGACGGGGATGATGGGGTTCGCTTAAAGACAACACGGATGGGTGGTCGACTACTTCTGTTTTATCACTCAAGTCTTTTTTTAATAAGTGGCCTAAAAATAATGAGAAAATTGAATTCTGGGTGCTCCGACTTGTCGCTTGTTCTTCAGCGACATTTCTCTTGCGTCTTGACTTTGCAGAGAGGCTTGGCTGCCTTATGCTTGGTAGCTTGCAAAGCAGCATCTTTGAATTCCTTGCTTGACATTTTTGCTAAAAAAGAACATAATTTAATTTTTTTAAAACGTTATTTATAGTTTTATTCAAGTTAAATTGTGATGTTGCTTTTTAAGATGTGTTTCTATGCGTCGTGAGAACTAAATTTAATTCATTCTACAACACACCATATCAATATTTTTTTTGAAACATAATCTGATCAAAAAATCAGATAAATTTTTCTTTAAAAAATGAGAAAAAAAACAATCTACAACATACACCGGTGAAACTTGCAACAGACACATTCCCGGCACTCCGGATGATGACGACGACGTCAAGCAATGGTTGAGCTACGCCATCCAGATTTTCTCCAACGATTGTAAGATGAATGCCAGCTCTTTATTAACACATCATCAAATATTTACTTTGTTGTTATCGAATTTTAAATAAAAACACAAATCGGCTTATTGTCGTGGTCTAAAAGTAGCTGACTTTAAACCACGTATAATTTTATTATTGAGGTAATGTTATTGTTGTTACAGATTGACTTAATGTCGTGGTCTGACATAATATCACTACAAAAAATATAATTTTTTTTATTACTATATAAGCTCTAACGAAGTTTTATATTGATCTTGTTCAATCCAGATAATTTCTTAATGTTCTTAACAAGTCATTACTAATTAAACAAATACATCAAGATAAAGAAGAGTTATGCTGAAATTGTCACATTTTAAGAAAATTAAGCTTTTACTAACGATGCTAGAATCTCTTTAGGCTGAATGTCCGTGATATTGGGGTTGCCAGTATATTGATACCCATATGAAACGCTAACATCCATTTGTCCTGCATATTTCAGCGTTATGCTCATGATTGTCTTCGTATAATTCATGTTAGGAGCTCTGGGTATTCTAATAGCTACAGTTTCTGGTATTCTGAAAGGTGTGGTTTAAAAATTTCTTATTTATTGCATTCTTTCCTTTGTATTATGTGTGTGTATAATGAAATGTTCCTTGAAGTGAATCAGTATTCGCAGAACGAACACCGTCCCAATACGAATTATTTTCGTTTGGCTAATCACTACAGTATGGTCGATTGTAATAATGCTTTACTTTTTTGGTTTTTTTTACAATCTTTTATTAACTTTCACTTGTCCGGAAGTCCATGAGATGTCCATGGGATGTCCGCGGACGTTTTGAAGTTCAGAAGATCATTTTGAAAGTTGCCCACCTCAAACAATTTGTATTTTAATTGAAAATAAATGAAATTTGAAAAGCAAAGTTTATTAAAAAATTAATTAATGAACCATATTGGAAATGACAGCAATTACTTTCATCGTCACAGTAGCTATATACTATTCAGTTAAAAACCAGGGTCATATTTTTACGATGCGATGTCACTATGAAATTTTATAACTGTCGTAAAAGAATGTTTTTAATTTTTTAGTTAAGGATTGCATGTTTTAAATGAACATGCAAACTCGATTGAAATAGAAGTTTATAACAATTGAAATGTCATCAATGACTTTTGAAAATTATATGCTTTTAATATTTTATACAATCTGCTGATATTTGTGCTTGAAGTTTTTATTGTCTTATTGTTACACCCTCGTGCATTCAGAATAAGATTTTGCTATTTATAACGCATAAGCGCCTGTATGTGGACTTACATGTAGCTTTCAGTTACTTCGTCACATTTGTATTGCATTTTAAATAGTATATAACAATATAATTGTTTTTATAAAGTATTTGAAAATATTAAATAGGTTTTCTATGTTTTATATTTCATATTTATTAGTATGAAATATTTAATAACAATTAATTCAAGTTTATTAACCATTAAAACTTACGAAGTATCATTGACCGAGTACCCAAACAACGGATTTAACGTGAGATCTGCAGGAGTAAACTGTGCACCCAGGAGGGTGTACGATGAAAGATTGGTTCCACTGAAATACAAAATTCCACCACCAGCCATTATACCAAAGTTCTTGGAGATGTTTGTCACATTTGGAAAAGTTTTTGGACTGTCTGGAAATTATTAGTTTAGTGTTGTAGGTTATTGAATTAGCTTAAACAGGTAATTTTTAGCAATTACCAGAACAAAAAAGTGAAGCTTCATTCAACGAGCTATCACGATAACTTCAGCTATGGATAGGTAAAATAGAGTAAAAAATAACAAAACAAATAGAGCAGATATTTTTAGATGGCCTTCTATTAATCATGGTGAAGACTAAAACAAATTTGGTGGCTAATTTCTGATAAAATCCTAAATGAGAATATTTTTATGGTCTACGCCACGCTATTAAGTAATGAGTGCGTGGTCCAATCTTTTTGCACCAACTTCTTATAAGCACTTTATTATCATTAAAAAAGTTATATTATTGAAAAGAGTGGAATAAATTTCTTAAAATGTTTAAAACAACTAAAATTGAATTGAGTTTCATAGCTACCTAATTCACAAAATTGTCCAACTTTTTCTTTCGGGCATTTGCACTCCAGTTGACGGTTTTCAATGCTTTCACACGTTGAATTAGATTTGCACATGCTACTCAAACACTGGTAGTTTTCTGTATTATTATTTCGAAGAAAAAAAACTACTCATTTATTTTACTACAAAATATAACAGACACACAGAAAAATAATTTTAGGTCGATAAGCAAGACCCAGCTATGTTATTAGCTAGCACATAGCAATACTAAGTCAGTTGAAAATCATGTTTTAGATGATTTTATTGTTTTAAAATGGTCATGGCCTTACACCAGATTCACCAGACTACAAGATCTACTACTTCGTCATCATGGATCTGCGTCCAGTTAAGTTTTTCACCGCGTAAGTTAAGGGACACACCCCTACACCATTCTTGACTCTTCCTATTCTACACTTCGTAAATGAACTATTTATAGTTTATTACCTGTATTTCATTGCAGACGTAGGATAGGTGCAATATGTAGTCACAAATGTTATTCAATTCAAAAACAGTCGTCTATTACTACAAAAGTCTTTCTGACTGATAAAGTGCTTTCCTATTAATTGGTGTTTGCTTAATCTACTTCCTCATTGAATCGAATGTATATATTTATACGTACTTACGATAATACTGTTTATCTTTATTTATACATATGATTCACATATATTTATTAGCATTATGTTTATTTTTTTACAATTCATCGCCTTGAAGCCAACACTTGAATTAACAAATTTAAAAGAGTTTTGATAGAAAAGAATTGATCTAAATGAACACCTAATGTTGAAGTTGTGCCGTTTCTTAATGAAGACGATTTTTTTCAGTTTACAAATGATTTAATCTTTTTGCCAAATTTACAAGTAATCACTAGTTAATTATTCCTAATACGCTCTGAGTTGTGTACTGACTGAGTACTGAATATGAAAATAAGCGTTGACTAAAAGATCATCATAATGAAGAAAAGCTGCTTTTTAAGCAATTGTTATATTGTTAATTTGCGTTGGGAGATATTTACGCAGAAACACGAGACTAAAATTTAGTTTGAAAATTTGATAAGAAAAAAACGGTCGACTATAAAAAAAAACCTTGTTCCCAAACTCCCCATCGAAGGGCTATCTCTGCGCCCTTCTTTATAAAATCCGTACCTTCAATCTTTTTGGTTAGTCAACGCTGTGTTATTAAATAAATAAATAAAAAACTTTCTAACTCGATCAAGAACACTCAAACGTATCAGCATACCTATACATTTGCTGGTACCGTTGACTTGACTTGACGTGAAACCATCGTAACAGGTGCAGGTGTAGTTATTTAAAATGTCGCGGCAACTAGCCAGCGGGCCACAAGGATAATCTTCGCACAAGTTGATTTCTAAAAAAAAAATCAAAGTGATGAAATTAAATTCGTTTGAGTTTCATGTGTGTTTTAAGTATTCAGAAAAAAAATTTAAATTTTGAATGAAATATTTCTTTATTTTGTTCCTTTCTTTTATCAATGAAAAATTTTATAAATGAAAATTTTTTTAATTTTTTTTAGTTTTTTTTTGTTCATCAAACATTTTCTTAGTGTCAAATCTTTGAGGCTTAATTACATTTGACAGCCATCGGCAAATCCAAGACAGAAACGAGAATTTGTTTTTTTTTTGCATTGCGACAGACGGGCTCCAGGTGTTTAATTGAACGATTTCAGAAATGAAAAAGTTTGGTTTATAGAAGTTTGGTTTTTAATACTGTTTTTAACCAAAAATAACTGCTAATTCAATTCGTCAACTCAAAGAGCAAAACCTATTGAAATAAGTATTGTTATAGCTTGTATATTATTATGGATAGCCCATCTGTTTCAGTTTCACTAACGTGTCTGGCAGTTGGGATCGGTAAATCCTGGCATGCAGTTACAACTGTATGACCACCTGGTGTTTGTACAGTTGGCATTGTTAAAACACGGTCCACTGGAGCAGTAATCCTGAAAATACTCCGTACACAAAAGTTCTTCATTGGTTGAGTTCGACGTTGCAATCAAATTAATATTCTCTGGTGAACATTCTTGAAAGACGAATTTTGTCCTACGAAATAAAAGTTTTTTGTTTATTATTAAAACATTTTAAAACGCTTAGAGGTTTATTACTAAATACGTTTTATTTAAAACGCCTAATCAATCAATAGTAGTTTAACAAGTATCCTCAGTGACGTAGTTGCTCACGAAGAAATAACAGAAATATCTCCGTACTACAATATGGCAAAGAAATAACTTTGAAAATAAAAAAAAATATGATTTCTTGCTGAGACCAAATGACCGATCACGTGATTTTATTCCAATTCGAGGCAACAAGTTTTAGAAGCTCGGGAAACGGGTTGAATCTGACAATGCACTGATTATTTAACTACTATAGGCGCCAAGCTAGTACTTGCTTTATTGGCTCAGAGAAGAAAAGAGATAGCACAGCCAAGAATTGGCGATCCTTCGACACACCGGCTACAAGTTAGGCATGATATCTACTCAATCGGCTAGCCGAACTAATTACTAATTGAGTTAGTAAAAATATTTTTTTAGTTTATAGTAATTTATTCATAGCATGAATCAAAAAACAACTCACTCGTCTGGCGGTTCTTCCTAAAAAAAAAATAAGCAAAATTAATTTTAGGCGGTGGTGGCAAATCGGTAAAGCGTTCGCCTGTCGGCTTATAGATCGGCGGTTCGAATCTCACCGGCGTCACCATCGTAGCTCCCTTAAGCAAGGAGTTTACACGCATTGCTCAGGTTGAGTGTCTCGCGGGGTTAAATAACTCCTTTCACTAACCTAAAAAAAAAGATTATTAAAATTAATTAATTAATTAATTATAATTAAAAATAATCAAAATCTAATCGAAACATTCAAAAAATAGTAATTATAAAGTAACTCAACCAATAATGAAGTTGGTTACAGTGAATGCGATGACTAGTTATAACTAAATATATAACAAATGTTACGTATGTGAAGGTCGATTATAGCGAAGTTTCAGCTCATAGGGAATTCGTTAAAACTTTAAATTTAACTTTATTTGAGCATAGCAGACAGACCGCTGTTATTTAGACAGTACGAAAAATCAATTGTTATGAATAAAAACAAAATAATAAAAATATAAATAAATAAATAAACCGACTTTGTAATAAGCGGAATTCGCAACGACTTATTTTGTTATAAGTGTTATTAGCTAAAGTCGACTTAAGGGAAGTACCAATATTTTACTGACTGTTAAATATCCCCCTGAATATAGGTACGATTATACAACTAATGATCTAAAATATCAGATAACATTAACATAGCTTATTACAAGGCGCAGGCAAATAAAAAATAAAAATTTCGTAAAAAGAATAAAATTAAAATACTGACAATGAGTTGTTGTTGGATTGCTGCAGCTGGACCGGCACGCTTTACTGAGCTCGTTTCCGGTGATGCTGTTGATGATGTAGTTGCTATCAGCGACGAAGTTGTTGAAGGCACGGAAATTCTGCTAGTTGTTATGGAAGCGACCGTCGAGGCAGTCGTCGCTGTTGTAGTAGTCGGTGTAGTTGCCGTTGTTGCATTTGTTGTTGTTGTAGCTGATGCCATCGTCGTTGCTGTGTCCAGTATTGCAGCTGTTGTAGATTCCTTAGCTGTGGTCGGCGTAGTTGCATATTCTATGGAAACAGCTGTATATGAAGCAGTTATGAGCGTTGTCGTGAGGTTCGAGACATTTGTATGTGGAGTCGTTATGGACTGTTTAGAATTCAGTGAAGTTGTTGAAGTTCCTATTACTGTCGTAATGTCTGGGAGGTTTCTGCGACATTGTAAAGTCTTCAGAGGGCAGGTTGCGTTCGTTTGAGTTGCTGTTTGTGTGACATTAGAAGAAGAAGAAGAAGAACCATTTGGTTTTCGAACTTGGCACGTGAAGTTTCTAGGTGCGTTCACATCTTACAAGAAGTTGATAAAATTGAAATACATTTTGTTTTTCAATCAAGTGATTATTATATTATTAGTATTATTCTTTTATTATGTTTTATTTTCAAAAGAGCTTTATATGAGCATTTTTAAAAGTGCTACGAAAGGCAGCTTGTTTGGTAGTATTAAATGCTTATTTAAAGTTGTTTAATGCGACAAAGTTTAGACGAACAAACTTATTGGATTTAACTAAAAATAACTCAATTCTAAGTTGTGCATACGAAAAAAGTAAAAATAAAACTAAAAGGTCAAGCAGTAGCAATCTAGTTTTTGTAATGGTCTAACAAACGGTCTGCAGGCCAAAATCTGGTACGATGAACCTTTTTGAGAGGTAAAATCGTTTCTTCGTGAGGCATATGAAAAAAAAACAGCGCTTCATAAATATTCGCATTGATTGGATGAACAGTCGACGAATCCCCGGACTCGTTTATGTGCTAACTCTTAACAACTTATTTAGAGAATCACCTACTTTGCCTGTTAGATGTTTGCAGCGACTTCCCCCGCTTGAAAAATACGATAGTACACGTCCTTTAAATTTTCTACTCTACCGCATGTATAATTTGCTTGCAGACCTGGTAATCCGGAATGTGATAATATGACTCTGACTTTGTTACGTCTAGGGATTATACAAATCCCGGCTTTTTTCGGATCTCGGGATTGAAAATTTGTCAATACCGGGGTTTCGGGATTGAGATATGGTGTTCGTGACCAAGACATATACGCAGTTTGACGATGACACTTTGTAATCATTTATTTTAGTGAAATAACTTTTTAATGAAAAATTTTTGAAAGAGTTTAATTTCTCATCTGATTATTTTATATATAAAAATATTTAACTTCCTGCAAAAAAATAGTTTTTTTACCTGTATACACCTGTTGGTAGCACTTTTATTAATGCTTTTCTTAAAATCATCTGAACATTTATTCAATGACCTATATGCTCTAATAAAAAACAAAGACTCCACAAACTTCTAGCTACTTGTTAAGACTTGCTCGAGTTTAAATTATTTTTTTTAAAACTTTTATTTAGGTTACAATCTCTGTTTGTGTGTGTGTGGCTTTCTCTGTACACAAATCCTGCAAGTGAAATTTAACCAGCTTTTTGACTAGCTAGAAAGCTGAAACTTTCAGCATAGTTTTATATTGGATGACAATACATGATTCAATTAAAAAAAACTTAATTTGAACATTTTTCGTATTTCTAAATCGAGTGTATTTGAAATTAAAGTTTGTGTTAAAGAACTCGTTTTTTCCTTTACTTGTTTAACGTGTGGGTTTGTACTTTCTTTAATTTAGTTCATAGCCAGTCTGCAATGCTGCCTGACATTCATCTTCATCTGACGTTAAATATCATTATCTTCAGTTTCATTATCGTCAATGGTCATCAGGTTGCCATTTACATTTAACAGAGAGGTCATTTCGGCAAAACCTTGGGTGGCAACGTGTTCTAAGGATCCATCAATTTTTTACAAAAATCAAAATATTTCGAAACCTTTTTTTTATTTTTTCTCTCAAAAAAGCTGATGACCGGGGAGCTCCACTAAAACATCAAAGGGAGGTCTATTTCACCGTCACGGGGACCACTAAAATTTCTTAAAATTCAACTTTAATCTTCTCAGGCCATTTTTGGTCTCTATGTCGCTTTTTTGGGAACTAAACCTACGTCAGGGGGCCCACTCAAAAGTCAGGAAGGCAACGGTTCTTTTGCTCCCCCGAATTGACTCTACTTCACTCATAAATTCACTAAATTTTACTATAATTTATTCGAACTTAGTTGTGCAAAAGATGATTTCAGTTTTTAATATTAAATAAAAATCTTATGAGAAATTTGTTCTAATATATTGAACATATCTAATAAAAATGGTCTGTACTACGAATTCCCGACGTTAAATCCCGCCAAAAACAGGTAAATCCCGGGATTGTAATTCCTAGTAGCGCCGCGTAGTCGTTCAACGGCTAAAATGTGAACTATTCTGTAAGATAATTTACATGTCCTGAACATAAAACTCATTTTTTCCAGCTAACAATGGAGTAATAAATTGAATGAGTAATAAATTGAATGACAGGAAGAGATAAGAGACTCACCACCGTCTGATCTGCATTTATATTCGTCATTGGAACCTTTCCACATAAAAAAAACATAGTCTTAATTAATATCATCTTATGTTTCATACGTTTAAAGCATCACATATTGCACAAGTTTTTGATTTCAAGTAATACATGTTTAAATTGAATTAAAAGTGGAAGAATAACGCATTGCAAATGCTAAATTATAAGCAAATCCTCATCATCACCACACGCAGAAACTGCTTGTGTAAAGTACAAGAAATATAATTTTGCAATTCAGCTAAAAAACAAGAAAATTATGCACTCCAACCGATAAAGTTATAAAAAATAAGCAGGCAAAATTTATTAAAAATACTTAATTATTAGGACGATTAAGTCATTGCATGAAAATTCTTTAGAATACATTCCAAAAAGAGCTGAACACAAAATATCATAGTTTATATATGTATATCACTTTCTTACCTCTGCTAACGAAGCTCAGTATAAATAAAAGAATTACTCCTTTAGTTGAGGATTTCATTAACAGCTTGCTGTTCATTTCGATTTAAGTAATCATTCCATTTGAAAGCAGATTATCATCTTTATAAGTTTTTTATTAACGAAACGGCTTACACGTAACAGACCTACAATGAAATGCATTTATTGAAATACACACACACACACACAGTAGCCTGAAAAACGAACGCAGAACAGTCTTAACAATAAGTCAGCCTTCGTATGTAATTGACGAATGGCTTTTTTTATTAGAAATATTAATGAGCCAAAGAAAGATAAATAAGAGCCCACCCCTCTAATCATTAAAAGAATGAGTGGCTCTATTGATGATGTACCTCACTAGTTAAGCTGCTTATTTAAAGATACATATTTATTTAGTTAAAGATACATATTTGTTTATTTAAAGATACATATTTATTTATTTAAAGATACATATTTATTTATTTAAAGATACATATCTAATTATTTAAAGATCCGTATTTATTTAAAGATACATATTTATTTATTTAAAGATATATAATTATTCATTTAAAGATACATATTTATATATTTAAAGATATATAATTATTCATTTAAAGGTAGATATTTATTTATTTAAAGATACCTATCTATTTATATAAAGATACATATTTATTTATTTAAAGATACAAATTTATTTATTTAAAGATATATATTTATTTAAAGATATATATTTATTTATTTAACAATACATATTTATTTACTTGAAGATACATATTTATTTATTTAACAATACATATTTATTTACTTGAAGATACATATTTACTTATTTAAAGATACCTATTTATTTATTCAAAGATACGATTAAATTCCTTTAATAGGAAGAGTAAGAAGAAACATGATATAATTAGAAGCATGAAAAAAAATTCTCAAATCACACATAACACTTAAGAGATGATACATCGATATAATCACAGGAACACTTGAGTTTCGCATAATAACTGCAACGATTGTATCAACAGGGCCTCAAACATCGGTGACAGAACGAATTACAACCAATCTTTAAAGTAATAAAGACTGAAATTGAAAGATATGTCATGTAATTATTTGCAGTCCGTGACAGAATTAAAAAACACACCTATGAATAAAAATGCACAACTCATGTTACGAAATTCATTTAGAACCAATCGTAAATATACACGGGCGGTAACCAATTAGATCCGGCCATCTGAACAACTACACCATAATAAAACGACCGATAAACGGATAGTGCGTAATATACAAGGACAAATGATTGACACCCCGAAAAAGAGGGGAGGGGGCGTGTCATATAAGCTTCGTCGGGTCGTACTTCAGCTTCACGGAGGAAACATCGGGATTGTTTTGGACGTAGTTCTCTTTCGCCTGCCGGCCGGCTGTCTGAACTTCATGCTGGTGGAGAACTTTCGTGTCCGTCCATAGAGGGCACCTCCCTGTAGGCCTGAAAATGATAAAAAATAAAATGTATTGAAATATTTATCGCTGATTTTATTATCAATTACCGCGCATTGACTCTACAGAGTCAAAACGTTACTTTAAAAAATCTAATAGAAGGTATAGAAAAGACTTATCAAACCTTCATTCATTATTTTCCAATAAACGAAAAACCATTCCAAGGAGCCCCGTGCGCGATTAAGTGATATCGTAACAGTATAATATAACTTATTAAGCTTCACATGTTAAAATAAATAAATATTGAAAAGTAAAAAAAAAAACACGTACGCAGTCACAACTTGTCTGTTGACATTCGAGACTGGGTTGTTGTTGAAGTGATTGTAATCCAGGATGGGCTGCTTGCAGAGGTAGCACATCATGGCTCCGCACTGACAGGTCATCTTATTGCACCCCTCCTCCTTGTAGAAGCGCTTCTGGCACCTGTGGCACGTCCGCAGCATGGCCTCGGTCATCTGCAGCTCGATCGCGGTCCTCATGGCCACCTCGGAGTCTTTTTCGACTTCATCGCAGCGCAGGGGGATGTGGCTCTTCTCCTTGCACAGCCTGGCGAGATTAAAATCAATCAGATCGAATCTCGAAAAACTGAAACTCAGCTCAATTCGATTTCGCAAAACTTCGATTCTTAAAACAAAACTTTCAATGCGAGACGTTCGCTCGATTGACGATGTCACCGTTGAATGACGATTACAATTCGAATGATGATTACAATTCGAATGGCGATTACAATTCGAATGAAGATTACAATTCGAATGAAGATTACAATTCGAATGAAGATTACAATTCGAATGAAGATTACAATTCGAATGATGATTACAATTCGAACGACGATTACAATTCGAATGATGATTACAATTCGAATGATGATTACAATTCGAATGATGATTACAATTTGAATGGCGATTACAATTTGAATGGCGATTACAATTTGAATGATGATTACAATTCGAATAATGATTACTGGAGCTAGACTGAAACCGGTTTCAGTTTCGGCACCGAAATCAGGCATAAAATCTGCAAGGTTTATGCCGAAAACCTTGCAGAAAATACACCGAAACCGAAATTTTACCAAAACCAGATCAACCGAAATCTAAACCTAACCAAAACCGATTTAAGGCATGGTTTCGGTGCCTAATGATTACAATTCGAATGACGATTACAATTCGAATGACGATTACAATTCGAATGACGATTACAATTAGAATGAAGATTACAATTTGAATGACGATTACAATTAGAATGATGATTACAATTTGAATGACGATTACAATTAGAATGAAGATTACAATTCGAATGACGATTACAATTAGAATGATGATTACAATTTGAATGACGATTACAATTAGAATGAAGATTACAATTCGAATGCTTACATGCATGACTCCTTGAGACAGTCGGGGTTCTGACAACGAAAGACACGTTCATCTCTGCCCAGAACCTCGGCAACGAACGGACAAAACGGACAGCTGATCAGCTCCTGAGGTCTCTGGTCTTCTTGACCTCTGAGGTCATCTTCGAGCTGTCGATCGAGAACCGCGTTGAGAGTTTTCGCAGGAAGGATGCTACTGAGAATCCCAGTCGTGAACTGGGCCGAACAAGTCGGATGGTTTATGCACAGAAACCTAAACGAAAGAGTAAAATACTCATGCACATTTAATTCCTAAATTTTACCTAATAACCTCAAAATCTAAATTAAAATTAAAAATTAAAATTAAAATTAAAAAATTTTAAAACCTAAACAAAAGAATAAAATACTTGTTATATAGAAAAAGATGCACATTTAATTCCTAAGTTTTACCTAATAACCTCAAAATCTAAATTAAAAATTAAAATTAAAAAATTTTAAAACCTAAACAAAAGAGTAAAATACTCGTTATATAGAAAAAGATACACATTTAATTCCTAAATTTTACCTAATAACCTCAAAATCTAAAAAAAAAAAACAAGAAAATTAAAAATTAATCGAATTGTCGTCAACGCGATCAATTAACCTCGACTTGCCGTCACCGATCTGAACGTTGACGTGCGTCAGGACGCAGCTGCGACAGAAGATGTGACCTTCGGCACAGCTGACCATCTCCTCGAAGAGGACTTCGTCGTCGTAGCAGATCGAACACTCGCACAATTCCTTCGCCATGCGGGCGATTTCTATTCGGGAGAGCCTCTCCGATTTCTTATCTTCAATGTGCTCTGCGTTTAAGAGAACCGGAGTATTTGAATATCGACTAGCATAGCACTGCTAATAAACTCCGACGAACAGTATAAAGTTACGATTTAATGAATGGTTAAAAAATCTCACTTTTACATTTAACCATAAATTATGACTATTAGTGAAAAATGATAATAACTTAAGGGTCAAAAACAATAACATGTAGCAGTTTCATCCTTCCACCAAAAGAAAAAAATAATAGTGACAGATATGACTAGATTTCTGCATCTGCCTAGTACCGCGAGGGATGAACCCCTTCAATACTCAAGTTGGTCAACCTATCAACTAAAAAATAATTAATAAATTCTAGCAATAAAAACAAAAACACGTTATTCACTTTTAATCAAAGCTTCGTTTGTGACGAACCAGAATTCTTCTAAGAACTCTCTCGAGGAAATGTTTTCATCCAACGGTTCTTTGTAATGAGGCGCCCTGGCTGCTTTTCCTAAAAAATAGAAAATAACTGCTTTTCCTAAAAAATAGAAAATGAAATAATGACAACAAGAACGATAAGGCAGCTAATGATAGATCATCTTATCCGAATAAACCACAAGAAGCTTCAGCGTACAGATCCACGCCCCAATCATCCTACATCTCAAAATATCAATTTCTTCACTCTAGACTGAAATTGAAAACTCCAGAGAGAAAGTGAAAGGTAAATGAAACATCGTTAGCGTTGAAAAATTGATAAAACTAATATTAAAAGTAATAACTACTTTTATTTTCTAATTTTAAAAGATCCGTGGCAATGGTCCTGTGAGTCGGAGCGTAATAACTCGACATCGACTGGAACGTCTTTTCGATGAGTCTTGTCGACACTTTCGGGAAATCTTCCATCAGCTGATAAAGAGCCAGCTTCCTGTATTCAGGACTGGATTCCGGCTTCTGTAGTTTTCCCTCCACGCCGAAGAAATGAGCCTCGTAGTCTGGATATTTCTCTAGGAAATCCTCGCAAGTGAGAATCAATTGCTCGCTCTGTTGATTCTTGGCGGCGGCGGTCGCCGGTTGATCGCGCGGATCCTGTTTTTGAGCTTTCGGATAATTCAGGTCCTCCATCATGTCGTCGCAGATGTACTTCAAGTATTATAATTCATATTAATGGTTTTTTGTTTGCATTATTTTTAAAATGAAAAAAAAAACTTTAGATTAAAAAGCTGCCCATTAACTTAGCCAAAACTATAAGCAATTAAACATTTATTTTCTAACAATTTCCCTATAAATAGACACTGTCAACATGCCTCGCTTGTGGCACGATTTCTATTTCTGCTGCAGACTTATAAAAGTCAACTCAGCACTCTATCTCATACCTATCAATTACAAGATAGAAACATTACAAGACAGTAAAATAACTACGGAAGCCGGGTCTGGCACGCTCTGCTAAATCTTTGCATACCTTATAAACCGATATTGGAATTTGAAAATTACAACAGTGAAGAATGATTTACAAACCTGGAGTCTGTGTGGGTTCGCTATATCCTGTAATAATCTATTTCGGACCCAAATAGGACAGGCATCTGGAAAAATAGACAGTATGGAGATTTCTTCGTTTGCTAATCTATCTACGTTTCGTTCTACTTCCGTGAACGCAGCCTCCGTGTCGTCGGAAAGTATTTCGATTCTTTTTCCTGGACCTTCTTCATCATTGGCCATATTTTCTGGAAATTCCGAAAAAAATTGTTTTAAATTAAAAATTAAAAAAATATGACAGAAAAATTTAATAGTTCGAAAACAATAATTATAGCGTATGAATTGATAAGCCTTTTTAAATCCCTTATATTAACTTCGGCATGTTTGCTTGCTAGAGCCATAGGTTAGGGCCCTATACCACTTGGAAAAAAAACAACTTCCTGTTATCCAATCCAGTTGAAATTGTATGGGTTTAATTATCGCTGCGGATTTCACATTCTATCAACATTTCAGATTGATTGGACAAAATATAAGTGAATTATAGAATAAAATCAATAAAACCTTTAAAAAATTAAAAAAAAAACTAAAAATTGTATATAGAAAAACAAACCATCAATTTCTGGTTTTTTTAAACAAAGCAATATTTAATTTTAAAAATTGTTAATAAAATATTTGTTTATTCCATATTGATTTGAAAATAGCTTATATTTTCAATTCTCACAATCACAATCGAGTTGAAATTTAGTGTATTTATTTGATGCTGCAGACTTTACATTCTGTTAAATTTTCAGATCGATTGAAGTGAATTATAGAATAAAATCAATTAAAACTTGATTTTTTCAAGCTAAACATTTTATGTAGAGAAACAAACTTTAAATTTTAGTTTATTTGAAAAAGTGACATTTAATTTTCAAATTTAAAAGTTTAAAAAAATTCATTTATTCCATATTGATTCGAAAGTTTCTTAAATTTGCAATCTTTA
>OZ022238.1:3872151-3879651 GCA_963978895.1 Erpobdella octoculata | reverse complement strand
TATTATGAAAATATCATCAATATATCTAATATAAAAAAGTGTAGAATTATGTGAGGCCATGAAAATATTTAATTCTTAGAAACAAAAATTCACATACTTTTTGACCACCTAGAGCTCTAAAACTTTCGGGAAAGCTTTATTCTGGATGGCAATACATCAATTTAATAATTCCGACATGAATTAGGCCTTAAATCAATTAAAATTAATCAAATCAAATTAATTCCTGCCATCTAGCGACTGTAAGTTCGCCAGAGGTCCAAATAATTAAATAGTACGGATGTTTATTTATAAGTCGCCAGAGGTCTAAAATAATTAACAAGATTGATCGTAACGGTTGTTTTATATTCAAAAATTTTAGTTCGTTGACTCAGATAAAGAGGCAAATAAAAAGCTTTTTTTAAATTTATTTTTTATCTTTACTTGTTTATTGTCCGATTGAGCTGAAATTTGAAATATAGGCTCACTGCTCACGACAATGCATTCTAGTAAAGTTTAAAAATATTTATATAAAAAATTTGTAATTAAAATTAAAATTATTTATGCTTTAAAACAATTTAAATACAATTAAATAAATGTTTAAATATATAAATTAATAAAAAGTCATTTTAAAATAAATAATTTTTTTACTTAAGGAAAAGACGGCAAATCCAGAAATATAAGAGATTTGTGAAAAGAAAACTTGTTTTAAAACTTTTACTTTGTTTATCGAATAAACTTCGAACAAACTTTGAACACTGAAATTCAAGAAATTGAACTCGGTCAGAAGGTTATTCATCCAGGCGCGGTCCCAGGGTTTTCTGGTGAGGGGTGGGGTGAATTTATCGCTAGTTTAGCAGTTTTTCAGTCCAGGTTAACTGAGCTGGTAGAGAGTTAGCCTTGAATGTGAAAGCTTTACGGTTAGACTCCCACTCACTGCCTAGTAGCTCATAATGTCAACGGAAAACTTAGCGGATAAAATCGTTTCTCTCCGTGGAGCATGTAAAAGAACAGCGCTTCTGAATTCTGTAAAAAGCGCTATATAAATTAACAAACATTTACATTTACATTTACAAAGAGCAGAGATGCTCTTTTTTGATTTAAAAAAAATGTTTACATTTCCAACTGGTGAAACTGCGTTTCACTTCAGTATTTATTATTCATTTTAACTGTTTTGTAGAAATTAGTAGAACTGAGCTTGTATGCAGAAGAAACAGTCGACAGTATTAAATGCCGAAGAGAGGTCAAGTAGAGCAAGAAGCGTGAATATTCCGTTGTCAGCTGCGCTCATGACATCAGATGACTGCAGTTTCTGTGAAATTGTATTGGCGATATGCAGATTGGTTTGTAGGGTAAAGATTATTTTTGTTGAACAAACTCTGTTGAGAATAATTCGTTCGAGAAGCTTGGAGATTGTTGATAAATTTGGTATGGGGTGATATGAATTGGTATCTCCCTTATCAAGATTGGGCTTCTTGTGTATGGGGGTAATGTAGGATGACTTGAAAGTCAGCATACCATCGGTAAAAGATCTGTTATACACTTCTATTAGAAATGGTCCGATGATATGCGAAGATTTTTGGTAGTGAATTTATAGCAGCGGTCACATCTTCGAGACTGGTTGCAACAAACTCGATCAGTGGAGTACCGCTGTAAAAAGTTGAGAGTCGTGAAGGCTGGAAACCGGCCGTGGAGCTTCGCACGTCGTCTAGTTTTTGAGAAAAAACTGTAGAAACTGGTTTGCATTATGGGAGGCACTAGAGGCTATGCGACCTCTGGATATGACCGTGTTAAGCGAAAACCACAGTCTGCGACTGCACGCACGTTCTTCTTCGATCTTGTCTATCCAGAAAGACGCTTGCTTGGCACGGGAGATCCGTGGTCTTCAAGAATGCCCGTAAATGTACGAGTTTGCAGGTCGTCCGATCGATCGAGCCTGATATTCACATCTCCGGAAATAAAAACATCAGCGTTAAGGACTGCGGTTTTGTCAAAGAGATCAGAAAATTCATTGAAGAAAACATCATGAACGGCCCCGCTCCTATACAGCACTACGATCATGTAGCTACATGATTGATGAGTTATTCTTCCCGTCACATGTTCGAACGACGTGGGCGAAGCACCAAGATGTAACGGCTTGAGATGGTATCCTGGAGACGCGACAATGGCGACGCCACGTGGTTGAAGCGAAGGGTGCTGTCATTCGCTTTCGGCCTGGCTCATTCGACAACTGAAAACTCCTTTGACAGAAAACTTTTAACAAGCAGAGAGTCAGTTAGCGATAGAATCAATCAATCAATCAATCAATTATTTATATAGCGCTATTTCCACAGTGTTTAACAAGCAGAGAGTCAGTTAGCGATAGAATGTCGATTTCCTGATCTGCCAGTAGATTAAGAAGATCTTCTGTTTTATTGTTTAGAGATCTTATATCATGTAGTCAAAATTTTGATTTTTTTTATGTTGGATTGGAGATAGCGTTGCGGTGCACCCACGCCCCAGACGGGCGAGACCCCCAGACTGAAAACAACCCTGTTCGATCAGTTCATGACCGAGCGCTATTGCACGCCACGGAAACAGAGCAACACAAATGAATATTGATTGATTGATTGATTGATTGATTGATTGATTGATTGATTGATTGATTGATTGATTGATTGATTGATTGATTGATTGATTGATTGATTGATTGATTGATTGATTGATTGATTGATTGATTGATTGATTGATTGATTGATTGATTGATTGATTGATTGATTGATTGATTGATTGATTGATTGATTGATTGATTGATTGATTGATTGATTGATTGATTGATTGATTGATTGATTGATTGATTGATTGATTGATTGATTGATTGATTGATTGATTGATTGATTGATTGATTGATTGATTGATTGATTGATTGATTGATTGATTGATTGATTGATTGATTGATTGATTGATTGATTGATTGATTGATTGATTGATTGATTGATTGATTGATTGATTGATTGATTGATTGATTGATTGATTGATTGATTGATTGATTGATTGATTGATTGATTGATTGATTGATTGATTGATTGATTGATTGATTGATTGATTGATTGATTGATTGATTGATTGATTGATTGATTGATTGATTGATTGATTGATTGATTGATTGATTGATTGATTGATTGATTGATTGATTGATTGATTGAGCAAGTTTGACAAAATCCACATAAAGAATTTCCGATGTCTGTCGTCTGTATTTATGAACAATAATATGCCACATTTGTACAAAATTTTTATTTTAAACCGCTGGTAAACATATTTCTTCATGTAGTAAGATAAAATATTTATAAATAACTTAAATCCAATTAAATCATTTGTTTTTTCTTTATTTTACAAGCTTCTCTTCACATATATAAAATAAACTGACACAAAAATTCGTTCTAGGTCGTTAATGACTTTCATAGATACGATTAAACATAGTCTATTTCATAAAAATATGCATAAATCAATTGATAAAAAATATGCACAAACTGTTTTTAATAATAAATATTATACAAACAAATCGTTACGTACGAAGATGTTACAAATGAAATGGGTTTACATAAATAGCATTGCATACAACTGTGTGTTTATAAATATACAAATACATTTTTCAGTAATCAAATAAAATGCGAAAGAGTATATTAATGGAGTATAGCAACAGTTTGTAAAAAATTTTACTGAGCAAATAACTTCAAAAATATTAAAATATAAATCGTACATATTGGAAATCAATATCAAGAAACATTTTGGCAAAAACGCATTTTTTTTATTTTGGATTTGTTAAAAATATTATTTGTATTTTGTTGTCTAATATTACACACACACTCCAGCGTACACAAAAGGGGGAAAATATATATAAAAATATTTTAAAAAGCTAAAAATTTGAATGATATACATATAAGCATTTCATCCGTTGATCTGTAGAGCGATTTAAAAGATTGCACATGATTGCATTAAATAATAACTGATTGGTTGACTGATCAGTTAAATGACTACAGGAATCTTTGAATAAAAGTTAGGTTGATTCACTGATTAATCGATTGAGACGAGACTCGTCATAAGCAATCGAGTCCATTGACGCTGCTGTACTTGCTGATGATGTCAAGAGGAAGGCTGGAAGCAAAATGGAGCGAGTCTCTGAGTCTCTTGAGGATCTCAAAATTGTTTCGACCTTTTATCTGTTAGAAAAAACAATTTTATTGAAACTTTTGGTAACTTATTTCTTATTTAAATTATCAAACAATTGTTTCTATTTACCCAAGGAGCGTTGCTAATTAATATATATTCCAAATGCTTACATAACTAAGAAATTAATAAATAAGCAAGCAAGCTCCCACGATGATGATGATGATGATGATGATAGCGGTTATGATGATGCAGTGATTATGACGAAGACGATGATGACCAATTTTATTTTCAAATTTATTTTTACTTATACTAATAAAACCAAAATAAGTTAAAAATAAAAAAAAAATAAATTAATCATAAAACTGAATTTCAATTAATTTTGCATTTCAATACCTGTAAGATGTAAATCTTGTCGTCGTCGCAGTCTCCTGTAACAGCTCTCGATACGGCCTCCATTCGACCGTGGTGGTTCGAATCAGTTTTAGAGATTTTGTTCGATCGCGACGATGCTGCTGTAGTGGAAGGTCGTTTACGTTTGCCGTGTGTTGTAGATTCGATTTCCCAGTCTCTTCCAGGGCAGGCACAAAGGCGGACTCGTATGACTTGGCGGCCGAGAACCTGAGTGGAGACAAAAAGACATTAAAAATTAATTAAGGATTATAATGATGTTGATGATGATGATGATAGCGGTGGTGATGATGATGATGCAGACGATGATGACGATAGGGATGATGATAGTGATTGTAGTGGTGATGATGATTTTGATGACACCATCTTATCATTTTACGTTGATGAAATAATTATTATTTGAGTGTAAATGCAAGAAGAGCAAATTTTTTGGAAAACTTAAATAAACAAATAAATAATTGAATAAGTAAACAAATAATAATAAAATAAATAAATAAAAATAAATGAAATAAATAAATTGATAAATAGATAAATTAATTAATTAAATATTAATGAATGATTACTTGATTGTCATATTCGAGAGTGAATATGAGATGGAGCGGGCGTTTGTTGTAACCTTTGAAACACGTGTTGAAGCACATGAACTGAAAGAGGCATGTTGACCACGAAGAACCTACTAGGAAACGGAAAACACAAAACATTGAGTTAAAAAATAATAAACTATTAAATTTAATAAATTAGGTAATTTTTAAACTATTAATTGTAATAAGTTATTATAACTGTTTAACATTGATAGTTCAAAGTCAGTAAGGTCAAATTTCTGTGAAGCATGCAGCCACTTGATATATTTTATGGATGAATATAACATTGGTTGATTTTTTAGCTGGTCGAAATACTATTTAATTGGTTATATTTCTCAAAAACATACAGTTTGCAATCAAGATTAGTTTTCATAATTTATAATATCGACCGATATTTTAATTTTTTACTGTAGAAATTGGTTTAACCAACTTCCCGTTATCCAATCAATCTGACATTTGGTTGGGTTCGTGTTGTTCTAGTAGTATAGATACCGGCTTTGAGAGTCGTAGGAGCCGGGTTCGGGCACGTAATTTCGTTGAGCAAGAAACTAACTTACATGTGCTCACGTCAACTCAGCGTTATCTAGGGTTAACTTCTCATGTCTATGTAAATAGCGTGTTTTTCGAAGTTTCCTATTCCAAAGGAGAAACCTCCGTAAGCGCCTCTGACTCTATCTGGTGCTATATAAATATAAATTCATTCATTCATTTGTTTGTTTGTCGTCACAAGCTTTACTTTGAATTTTCAAATTGGTTAGACGAAATATGAATATAATTTAAAATAAAATTTATTAAAACTTTAAATTACTTTAATTTCATAGACTTATAATGATAAAAAAACGATTTGCAAAAAAATTAGAAGCAACCGAATTACAAAATATAGATGATTTGTGAAGAAACAAAGTTTTTAACGGTTCACTTGTTTATTTAATTATTTATTTATTTATTTATTTATTACAAACTTCGATGCAAACCTTGAGGATCTTCGTGCGGTATGACAACGCAGAGTCTTTTCGTAATTGGATCCTCAACGTGGCTTGCCTCCCTGTGATCAGACGTCAGCAGATGCTTCCACTGGGAACGAGGCTCGTTCTGGCTGCCCGCCTGGGCCATGTGGGTTGGGCACCTCTTTACCACCTCGTTCATGTGTTCCGGGTCCCAAAATATTGGCGTGGCCCGGATTACAGAGCCGGCCGGAGGGGACCGTGATGTCTTGAAGAGAAACGGACAGGGTACCTCTTTCTTGGCGTAAAGTTTTCGAGACGATTCTGCGTACTGATGGCATTAAAACATCATTTATTGTTAGCACACTGAAAGGTTTAAAAAAATTGAGCTACGCCGCGTTACTTAGTTAGTCAACATATATAATTTCCGATGTCTGTATGAATATATTCATGTATGTTATAACTTCACGTAACGCTGTTAGGTGGAGCTGCAATCGCAAAATGATGTATGTATAATATTTTAAAAATTCGTCATTTTTGACGGGCTATATCTAGTAAAAGAAAAGGAGATGAACAAAATTAATTTACCACAAAATTTGCCGATTTTGTTTTCTTTGTTTGTTCTTGAACTGAAACTTGAAAGTCGAACTCGCCCGGATATGAGTCTCTGCAATCAAAAACATGACTTTATTTATTTATTAACGAGTCTAACATAATTCTATTTAATAATATTAGTATCATAGAACCTTACTTGATTTCATTCAGTACGACTTAGTATGGCATAACATGACTTTATATTAATTAATAATACTTAATACTTTATATATTTATTAATAATACTTAATACTTTATATTAATTAATAATACTTAATACTTTATATTAATTAATAATACTTAATACTTTATATTAATTAATAATACTAAATACTTTATATTAATTAATAATACTTAATACTTTATATTAATTAATAATACTTAATACTTTATATTAATTAATAATACTTAATACTTTATATTAATTAATAATACTTAATACTAGTAAATATTCAAACTAGTAAATCAATCTTTCAAATATTCAATACAATATTCAATACAATAACCTTACTCGTATATTATTTCCTGAGAGACATTTATTTTATTTGTGTCATGTTATTTGAAACAAAGCACAGTTAAGAAAATGTTTAATTGCTTACATTGAAGGGATGGATGGTGAGATCTGAAAAATTTATTAGAAGATTTGATTAGAAATTAAATTCGCAGTAATGGTTTTGTTTTATTTTCTTACAATACTTCTCGAATATATAAGTAATTAAATAAATTGATCAATTAAGTGATTGAACAAATAAATTGTTACTCTAAACAAACAAACATTAATAAACATGGTAACAAATTTAAGCAATATATGATCGATTGAGTAAATAAACTAATCAGACAAGATAGTA
>OZ022238.1:3860231-3869451 GCA_963978895.1 Erpobdella octoculata | reverse complement strand
GGGTTTTTAGAGGTTTTTCTAATGTTTGTCTCTCTCGCTCCCGTTCCCTTCTCCACTTTCCCGTTTTCGTAGCGTTCCCGGTCGCTTTTCCGCTCTCGGTCGTTTTCCAGCTCCCGGTCGCTTTCCCGCTCAGAAGTTCTGTTATCGATTTTCTCTCTTGCTCGCGTTTCCTTCCAAGCTTGCTCTCCCGATTCCAGTCGCTTTCCGCGTTCCCGGTCGCTTTCCGCGTTCCCGGTCGCTTTCCGCGTTCCCGGTCGCTTTCCGCGTTCCCGGTCGCTTTCCCGTTCCCGGTCGCTTTCCCGTTCCCGGTCGCTTTCCCGTTCCCGGTCGCTTTCCCGTTCTCGGTCGCTTTCCCGTTCCCGGTCGCTTTCCCGTTCCCGGTCGCTTTCCCGTTTCCGGTCGCTTTCCCGTTCCCGCTCACGCTTGCTCTCCCGTTCCCGGTCATGCTTGCTCTCCCATTCCCGGTCACGGTAGCTCTCCCGTTCCCGTTTCCGTTTCCGTTCCCGCTCATTTTCTCTTTTACATTCTTTCATAACTTCTGTTAGCCTATAAAACGCAAAATAGATTTGCTAAGACTATATATATATATATATATGAATGTTTGTGGGTTAGTTTGTCTATTATAGAAACGGGAAAGCACCCGGAACGGACAGCGAGCGGGAACAGAAAAGCAAGCGTGAGCGGGAATGGGAGAGCAAACGTGAGCGGGAACAGGGCAGCGACCGGGACGGGAAAACGACCGGGAGCGGGAAAGCGACCGGGAGCGGGAAAGCGACCGGGAGCGGGAAAGCGACCGGCAGTGGGAAAACGACCGAAAACGGAAAAGCTAACAGGAGTGGGAAAGCAGGTGGGAAAGGAAACGGGAGAGAAAGAGACAAACATTAGAAAAACCTCAAAAAACCTGGGCAACGCCGGGTATCTCCGCTAGTACATACATAAACACACACACAGACACACATACATGCACATACACATACATACATACACACATACATACGCACATACATATATATATAGTTCCCGCTCGCTCACCCGCTCCGCTCCGCTCATTTTGTGACGGATTTCAAAAATTTTTTTTTTATTTTTGATTTTCATTGACTCTCAAGGTTGTGTGAAAATTTCATTACGATCGGATGAATGGTGTAGCAATGCATAAAGGACATTAACATACATAAATACATATATACAAACATTCATTTTTATATATATAGATAATTATATGATTTTAAACTCGTTCCATTCTTTTGTTTTCTTTTTTTTCCTTTCATCACCACGAAAGTCTTTTTCGCTTCAGCTGTTTTCAGTTCAACAGTTGATGGTCTTATCGTTGCGGTTGGCTTGTTCAAATTCTGCTAATTTTATGTTTTATGTGTTATTTAGCTGGTATAATCGGTGTGAGTGGGTATTTTGGCGGGGTAGGGGGAGATCAAAGCTCCAACCGGCTGGGAAATTGTTCAGATAATTGAATCCCTACAAACATGCATGAATTCCTACAAACATTTATTATTATAATTAGTATTATTACTATTTATTACTATTAATTCTAATTTTATTTGAATATGTTTTTTTTCAGATCAAATCCTTGTTCCCTTTTTTAGTATTTTCAATCTCGCTACAAACATCAGCATCATAACCTTTACAATAATTATAATAATAATCATCATCATCATCATCATCATCAAAACTTTATACATTAAAAAACCGTTGGACTCTAACAACGACAAAAAAGCTGTTCATTTATTACACGTATTATCTCACACAACTGGCTTGTTCGGCTGCTAAGCAACCGTCTTGTTTATTCGCTCATTGAAAGAACTTTAAGTCGTCGACCATCTTCATTTCTTAATTGGCTTTCAATTAGTTTCAATATCTATGAGATGTTAGTCGTGGCATTTAATTAATTAGTGTTATCTATTACAAAGGTGGTGGTGGTGATGATGGTGATGGTGATGGTGATGGTAATGGTGATGACGATGACGATGACGATGATGATGATGATGATGATGATGATGATGATGATGATGATGATGATGATGATGATGATGATGATGAACACGTTTTGTACGACTTATTGTAAGATGACGTCGTCGACCACAATGGTAATAGTTATACGTAGACATCCATTCACGCGTCATATGACAAAATGGTCCATTAAATATATGATTGACAATTGTGGCCAAGTTTAGGCTCACTGTGTTTCTTGAATGTCGAATGTGGGAGACTGAAAAGTAATAGCTCTTTACATGCCATGGTGAGAGGTGAAAAAAAACAGAATATCAGAAAAAAAACTTTTGTTTATTAATTTTTTTGGTTGTAAACACCTGGTATGAAAGACTATAAACATACATTTAAAAGAGTGAGAAAGGGAGAGAGGGAGAAAGGGAGAGAGAGACCGAAAACCCAGCGTTAAAACTGAACCATTGAAACAGACAATAAACAATCCTAATTGTAGTTTTATCGCCCTGCATTGATTTGTATCAATTTTATTACTTTCGTTTCATTTTCTTTTTAAAATTCATTATCTCCTCCCCTTCTTCTCGTCTTTCCTTCATCCTGCCTCGTTTTTCTTATGTCATTTTGAGTGCATACCTACCTGCCCACGGCGCCAGAATTACGCGGCTCAACAAGAATCTCGAGATTCAGTTAAGAAAAAGTTGATTATATAGTGGTGATTATTTTGTTTAATGGGAGTCATAAATATCTTACTGATGGCTCGTCGCACGGCCGGCACCGAGATGTCGTAGCACTGCCCTTTAGCACCAAGACGTGATAGCACTGCTCCTTAGCACTGTCCCTTAGCACTAAGTCGCCTTAACACTGGCCCTAAGCACTGCCTGTAGCACCCTTGGTTCGGCTTGCTGCAAAAGGATGAAAACTTACAGCTGGACCTACAGCTTCGAACGTTCTATCTTCAGTCCAGGAGACTTAAGCACTTGAAATTGTTCAAAAACTTTCGAAAAAAATCATTTATTTAGCAATTGACGTTTTAATGTTCTGCTTGTAAATCGCCCTTGAAGTAGTTTGGTTTTATTGCATCGACAATCAACGTAGATTTAAAAACTTGACAATGCATTACAGAGATGCATTCCATTTTATTCAGATTTTAATTTTAAATAACATAAAATTTGTTAAACTCCAGCTGAAGTACTCGAAATGTCTCATTATTTCCGCTATTAACAGGTTTTACTGGGTTTTTTCGCATTTCAGTAATCATTTTTAATAAAATATTTACAAGCTTTGATGTTCTCCCAACTTTGTGTCGCTACTTTGCACACATATAGTGACATATACACAGTACACACACATTGCCTTTTATATAAAATTACAAATACTCACTTTTCGGACGAGAAAGGAGATTTTCAGTGGAACTGCTAACCTGGGCAAACAGATTTCAAGTTTGTTTTATGTGGAGTCTGAACCAACGGTTGCATAATGTCATTAAGCGTTGGCTTAATCAACTGTTGATTGTTCATGTTTAAAAACTACTCAGTTTGTTTGTTTGTTTCCTATTAGTTGACATTGAGTGAGTGGAAAATTTTTATCTGTTTTGGATTGTTGCTGGTAATTTGTGTTAGTCTGAATTTTTTTATGGTGAATTTTCAAGTAGTAGGAACATGTTAAGTTAAAAACTTCTTTATCAATGTGATATGATGTGACGTGATTTGATGTGATAATACAACGTAATGTGATGTACTGTGTAGTGATATAATGTAATTTAATGTAACTTATTACAGTTTTTTACGAGAAAATAACTTTTTTACAGGCGACAGTGTAATACGTATTTCACTGAGATATTAAAAACGTGGAGCGCTGTCAACAAGTTTTTGTCGATTTAAATTCTGTATTTTGAGCTTTCACGTCTGATAATAATTATAAAAAGTAAATCATAGGATTAAATAACAAAAGGTTTAGTTGGCTGTTTCGAAGAAAACCTTTCAGGTTTTGATTTTAGTAGAATATGGTGTGGTCACTCGTTGTGCTGTGGTAACATCACATTGTGGTCTAGAAAAACTGGTTTTTTTTTCATTTTTAGTGCATTTGAAAATAAATATGTTTTTTTTTAAGTTCTTATCTTGATTTATACATTTTATTCATCGCAGCATTAATAATGCGTAAGTGAAATACTGAAAAACCCAAGAGATATGCGTACCAAAAACTTGCTACAAATCTCTTTGAATTTAATTAATTTTATCATTTTTTTCAGAATTTTACTTATATTTGTTTTCAGATCTATTTTAATCCACGATTCCTATCTTTTTTTAAATGTTTTTTTCTTGGCACGGTAGACTCTTGACCTTCACCGCTTGGGGGGTCCTGGGTTAAGGTCAACTCAGCCTCTCATCTACTTGTGGTAGTCAAAATAAATACACGTTTCTGAATTGAGAAGTATTAATATTTCGGCACAATCAGGCTTCGAATACTCGTGCGGGTTGTCAAGTGAAACTGTGTGAGACTGCGAGATCATATATTGAACAAGTTGATACTTCAACTGTGCGAGCTCAGAGGTTCACATGGGTTCATTTCTGGTGACCCAACCTAACCCGACCCACCTGAAAAGTTAAATTTTCTAACCCAACTCAACCCGACATTTAAAATTTGTTTTTAAATTGAATTTTTTTTTTAATTTTTTATCAACCCAACCGAATCCATCCCACTTATGCGTCAAAATAGTTTGACCCAACCCTACCAACCTAATCCAACTTATGGGTCAGTCCAGCTTATGTTCACCTCTGTGTGGCCTTGTCTGAAGAACAGTACCTTAAAAATTCAGTTGCTCTTTAGTAAAGAAACTTTACCCTTAACTTGACTTACAGGGTTGTTTTTTGAAAAACAAACTCTTCCATTCTCCCACATATACAAAAAGGGTTAAATTCCAGCGTATAAAATCCACTTCTGGATTGTAAGTAGGTTTATTGACAGTTGTCAGTTCTTCGCTTGTTTATCGACTTTCCAGGTTGTGTCGATAAAGTGACAATTGTCGATAAGCCTACATCTTCCTCCACTTCTGATAATGTCGACGTCGAAGCATTTGTTTCCACTTTTTTTACTTCTGTGGACACAATTGGGCTGAGCGGCGTTTATAACTCAGCCCTCTAGTGAATGGTTTCACTGGAGGTGGGTTTCAGTTTTTTTTTTCAAGTTTTCAATTTTTAAATCATCGTAGCAAAACAGTTTTTTTTGTTTTCTACTCAGGTGAATGATATATTTAAGTTTAATAAAATATATTTTTAATTTAGTCGTATTTTTAACATTGGCTGAGGTTTGTTTCAGTTAGTTTAGTTAAATTAAATTTTCAATTCAGAAACTCAATTAAACATTTAATTGAAATAATATTTTCCATTAAACTACATTCTGACAGATAATTGAACGCTCTAATATCACGGTCTCTTAGTAATAAAGCGGGTTGCGTTTTGACTTTCTAAAGCCAATTATTGAAAATTCAAGTGCGCTTATTCTCCAGAAGCAGAATCAAAGTGCACTAAATCAGATTGCTATTTTTTTTTTTACTAAAACGTTTGTTCAGCAAACTATGTTTTTAAATTTCAACATCAGGTGGAGAAACCAGCATCAAATATTTTAAAAATTACAATACGCGAGACTGGCCGGCAGAATATCTGTCTGACAGAAACTTACGGCAATGACCCTAGGTAGCGAAAAAGTCAGTAGGTCAATGTTCATATTTCCGTGTATTGTCTTGAATCGTGTAGTTGTCCAGCTGTTATCTTCTGTGGACGGCTTTCTGTGCTCGAAATTGTATTTATAGATTGAGTATTTCTAGTCGAACTAATTCAGCATTGAAATGGTTTTGTTTAGTCAAATTGAGTGTTGACGACGATAGCTAAGGCTACATTTAAAATTTTAAGTTTAATTAGTTAGTAGGCTCTCTTACGTACAATTACCATTTTTTACATGTTTTGTATTATTAAAAAAGACAACTTTACAGTTCTATGCATAAATGTGTACTGGTTAAATTAAAATATCTACATACATCATACATTGATCTTTTCTTGAAAACATTTGGATAAATTAACTTCTAGCATTGAATTTAGCCATGAATTGACTGTATCGACGGCCTTTAGATTTCAATAACTCTACCACAGCTAGCCTTGGATCAAAACGTGCTTTGTCCAACTCATTGAGGGTTATATGAATATGAAAGTCCACTGATTCAGGAAGAATGCGTGATTGCTGCAATGAACGATTGTTTTTGTAGTTGGATATGCAACAGAGTGTTCTGTCAGTGTCCATGGCCATGATTGCTGCCAACACTTCTGGAAGAGGATCGTCTGTGTGTGGAAGTGTTTGCCGGAGAAGGTACAAAATCACATCCAGCAACCAGGCTGAAAATGGCAATTAGTCGAAATAGGAAACGGTTAGGTTCATCAAACTGCGTAGAAGTTAAAATACTTAACTGATTACTCTTGCAGTGTGACATAAAAAAAACTCCGCCTTGCTTTTGCAGGCCACTCCCATGCCTGGAGAAAAAAGGGGAGAAAAATTTAAAGGATCAAATTATGATCCACGACAGGAAATACTTCGGTACTTATAACAAAGAGCTATTACAGTCTGGTGTAAAAGACTATAAACTATTATTAAAAAATGTGTGAGATAGAAACAAAATAATTGCTGAGGCAACTTTTTCTACCAGAAATGGTGGGAGTGGGTGGGCACGCGTGCTAAAACCATAGCACAAATTTGTTGTATTTCATGTTTTATTCAGTGCGTGTCAATATTTACTTGTCTGTGGTTGTGCTGGTATCTTTGTTAGTTTGTTGTGTTGGTATGTTGGTGGTTGTTTTGGTATGTTGGTGGTTGTGTTGGTATGTGTGTGGTTGTATTGGTGGTTGTGTTGGTATGTTGGTGGTTGTGTTGGTATGTTGGTGGTTGTACTGGTATATTGTTGGTTGTATTGGTATGTTTGTGGTTGTATTGGTGGTTGTGTTGGTATGTTGGTGGTTGTGTTGGTATGTTGGGGTAAGAAGAAATTGTATTTATGCTTAAAGCGAGAATTTTTCAAATGCTGGAAAACAAGAAGCTGAGAGTGACAGGTGAAAAAAGCTGGAAAGTAGATGAAGACAGAGAGAGAGAGCGAAAGAGATAGAAAGAGAGAGAGCGTGAGGGAGAGAGCGAGGGAGAGAGAGAGAGAGAGAAAGAGAGAGAGAAAGAGAGAGAGAGAGAGAGAGAGAGAGAGAGAGAGAGAGAGAGAGAGAGAGAGAGAGAGAGAGAGAGAGAGAGAGAGAGAGAGAGAGAGAGAGAGAGAGAGAGAGAGAGAGAGAGAGAATCTTTGAGTATAAAAGATAGAACAGCACAAAGAAATACTATAATTGAATGAACGTTTAATCAAAAAGAATTTGCTGATTAGAATTAATAATTTGAACTTTGACCAGGGTTCAATTGTGAGTCTAATAAGTAAGTAAGTTGACATAACAATTCTATGTTAATGTTATTTATGATTATATTAGAGTTTATAATTGATTATATTGCATATTGTTTGAACTTTCGCATCGTACTAATTTCTGGATGACTTTTTTACATTTTTTAGCTGAAAATATTTGTGTGTTTTCAGGTTCACTCGAGAACAACTTTTTTTTTATTGAGTGTTTGTAATTTTAGTTCCCGATGAGTATTTATATTTTGATTTCCTCTGCAAGAAGTATGAATTAAAATTCTTTATTATTTCGAAAAAATATTTATTTGATTAAAAATTGTTATTTAAGAAATTCGATGGTCTGTTGATTTTAAAATTTATAGGTAGTAGGTATAAAAAAATATTCCTAGTTAATTGAATTCTGGTTAAAAATTTCTTAAAATTATTTTTAGTTTATTTCTTAGAAACGGTTGAGAATTCAGAAGCGAATGTGAGTGAACAATTTGTAAAATATGTGGCCCGTATGAGGATCGAACTCACGACCTTCGCGTTATTAGCACGACGCTCTAACCAACTGAGCTAACGGGCCAGACGGATGTAGAGAAACAATATCTCTTTAAGTAAAATAACAACAACACATTTAAGCTTTTTTTGCTATTAAACATTGACAGTTCGTAACATCTATTTAGCTTGCAAACAAATCGCAAATCTATTATATTTGTGTATTCATCACTTACGCACATTGACAACATCAATGATCCATACGCTCACATAATATAATTATAATCTAGCTTACCAACTAGCGACCATTAAAAAAAAACATCAAAAATGGTTTTATATAATCAAACTGTTATGTTCATAAAATGTTTTAAAACTTCTATTGGATACAATTGTTTTTTGAAACATCGTTATTTTTTATATTTTTCTGAAAAGAATGACAGAAAACCCTTGAAAACAGAAAAACTGTTGTCATCTTTGTCCTTCTACTAGAATTATAATCGATAGCAGGGGCGTGGGTAGTCGTAGCTCATTCTCCAAAAATATTCTTAAGAAATAGTCAACCTTTCTTCCAAGATAGTCATCTTCATAATAAAACCGGGCATTTTTAAATTATAACTTGTCATGTCAAATAATAAATCCATTATGGCCTAAATACATATCGCTTGTATGACTACAAGCACATGACAGCTGGGTTTTTCGTATTTATAGAGACCCATAGGTATATTCTGTGTCAAGACCATTATCCGGAGTACAAGCGCAGATTAGATAGTTGCTAGATTACTTATGGTTTTCATCGCTTTGAATCAGTGGTGTTTTCTAATATTCAGATTGTGTTTATAGTAATACTAAAAAACAGATAGACAATAAAAAATGTCAACTTGTATGTTCAAATGTTGCAGTTTCGTATTATTGGAAACTGAAAGTTCATAAGAAACCGTTCTTTATTTGAAATTTCGAAGTTATAATATTAATTATGATTTAACCGATATTTGAGTATAATAGATGAATAGTATTAATTTGAAGGAACTGAGAGTCAGCGAATTATTCACACAAAACATTCAGCTTATAAAGGTTGTACATTGTACAGGTCTCAAATCTTCTCTTGTTTTTTTCTAGCCAAAGGCGTCGATCTGTCACAAGTATTGAGGGGGCTCAGTTTCTCTCACTTTTTACCCCTCCCTCCCATTCGCTTCTCCAAGGTGTAATCAAAAATATTTTTTGGGAAGGGGCCCGGGCCTCCAGTACATTGATGGATCGATGCCTATGCTTCTAGCTTAAGCCGATGGCCGCATGGACTATATCAGAAAACCTAACGTTGGTTCTATGTATTTGTGTTTATTAGTCTTCGAT
>OZ022238.1:3797731-3855231 GCA_963978895.1 Erpobdella octoculata | reverse complement strand
TTGTCACGATCATCGTCATCGTCATCGTCATCGTCATCGTCATCAACGTCATCATCATCATCATCATCATCATCATCATCATCATCATCATCATCATCATCATCATCATCATCATCATCATCATCATCATCATCATCATCACCATCATCATCATCATCATCATCATCATCATCACCACCACCACCATCATCATCATCCCCACCACCATCATCATCGTCGTCGTCCGAAATTAAATGTCGAGTCCAGATGGTCACCATTGTTGCTTCACCGGTGTCCTGACAACTTCCCAGGGAAATCAATAACATTGTTAAATTGAGAGTTTAAAGTTCATCACCATCATCATTATCTTATAGATCAAAATAATAATAATAATAATAATAATAATAATAATAACAGTTAGGATGAAGGGTAATGGCAGATTACTAAGTGGAAAGGAGAGAGTTATGCCATGCTACAGAGATGCTGGTCTGTCATTCAATTATAGGCACTGTGATAAAATATTTGTAATTTATTCGTTTTAGAGTATGAGGACGGAAAAAATTCAAATAGCATTCATCGTTGTCGTCGCTAGTCCTGATAGCTGATAAATTGATTAAAGCCTAATTGAACGCAAAGAGCTTTAGCAGAATTACCGTTCGATTATTTTGGTAAAAAAAATTGAACGTTTATTTAAACCATTTAATTATATATTGAATCATAAGAAAAGAATAAAACGTCATCATGGATGAATTTTTTTGTTATCTTCAAGGTTTTGGAAATTATTATTGCAATTTTAAGCTTCAAATTGACATTTGAAAATTATTATTTTGATAAAAAAATATCAATCAGAAATCAAAACACCACCGTAAAGGCGTCAGACGTTATTTAATAAATATCTGGTTCGGATACCTGTTAATGAGGGCTCATAGGAAGGGGGCGGTTTTGATCAATTATTTGAAGGGGATTCCGAATGAGGCAGCTTTTTTTAAATGTAAATTAAACATGTTTTTATTTTTATCGCCAGGAAAATAATACCCACTTAGATACATAACCACCTAATCAATTAACCACACATAACCACATTATCACATATAATTATCTAACCACACATAAACATATGATCAATTAATCACATATAATTATCTAACCACACATAAACATATGATCAATTAATCACACATAACCAGGAATATACCATCACACACTTCAAGCAGCATCACCATCATCCTTGCCATTATCATCATTGTCGTCGTCATCATTATCAACTTCTTGTTGTTGATGAAGTGATAGAAACAATCTTCAATCGTCACAAATAATTTAACTCGTACTTAATTTGTTTTAAAAACAAAAATATTAAATTTAAAAAATATAGCACCTGCTTCAAAAGTTTGAGTTATTGAATTTTTCTTTAATCTTCTTAGAGAAACCGAAAACAAGAAAACTTATTGAAAAAAATTTCTCCGGTTCAAGTAAATAGAGTGAAAGGAAAGTTGTTTGCAAACCGCTGATTGGCCACCATTCCACTTGCCAGCCAATCGCGCGCGTCGTTACAGCCTGAAATAAAAAGAAAAGATATGTTTTTCTAAATTTATATTTTAATTTTAAGTTTTAATTTCTTTATTTTTTTCTGTTCATAAGATGGCTGTACATAAGTTTTTGTGTAACATTTGACAACGAATGCTGGTCAGGAAGCTGGTGAAGTAGAGCATAAAAAAAACATAATAACAAATACTATTAAGGCCTACTGTGTTATTACTGATTATTTCATGGTAGTGAATTAATCGATGTAACAGATAACAGTAGCGTTAGAAGTTATGTCACATTTATACAAATCTTGATATAGCTATTATTAACTATGGCTTAACTAGTCTTAGAGTTTAGGCCGATTTTATCAGGCTTTTGATCTAGTACTTATATCAAGATATCAATGATTTAGGCTATAATGTCGCCGGACAAATGAAAGTTAATAAAAGCATTTATAAAGCCCTCGTATAAATTACCGATTATTACCCCCAGAAAAATATTTAGACCCCGCTTAGGTGAAAAGTGTATGAATATTTTTTTTACTTATCTTTATTTTGAAACAAAAATTCAATTTTTAGATTTTAAAAATTATAGGAATCACAGTTTTCTAAGAGAAAAACATTAAAAAACTAAAACACCTCTGTACAAATGACGGTCTTTCTCTTATAAATAAAAAAAAATCCGTTAATGTAAGCGGTTATTGGTAAAAGTAGCAAAAACTAAAAAGCGTGCTCTCGAGCGCTCTAGCCTTAATAATTAATGCCACGTAACAGCTTTAAACATTGTATACAGTTAAGACAAGTATTAAATGCTATGAGATCATTTGCACAGTAAACACTAATTAAGTCCTGAAGAACGGACACGCTCGGAAGAAACAAAAAACCAGCCGTTCTTTTCCGCTCTTCAGAGGCATGCTACCAAGGATGTCTTGATATAACTACTGGATCCACAACCTATACTAGCGAATTTTACTTAGTAGGCCTACGTGCGCTCAGTCGAATGCTGTCACAGTGCACCTGATATGGGACTACACGATATTTTAATTTGCTCTAATCTAAATGAAAAACAAACACCATTTCATTTCAATGAAGCAGAATTTATTGAAAAACATGACAAATTAAAAATAATATTAAGGAGCGTTTTTAATTTTATTTAATTTACGTTTTTTATTTAAATTTGTTTATAATATATTAAGGAGCGTTTTTAATTTTATTTAATTTACGTTTTTTATTTAAATTTGTTTTATTCGAAACGTCATCATTAATATTTCTAACAAAATTTCTTGATAAACAATTAAAAAATCTTCCACTGATCATTTCCTTAACATTATGATTTGATGAACAGTAGTTGTTTTCTACTAATAATTCCTCATCTTCTACAAATTCGTCTAAAATTTTTACAAAGAATTTCTTTTGGTTGGCTGATGATAAAAACATTTTCATCACTTCTTCTGATTTTTTCATGGAATCAAAAACCTTCCAGCAGTTTAAACATACCAAAAAAACATATTCTGCTGGTTTTAATAGTCCTCCTCTATTAATGTCATCAAAGTATTGGAAAATACTTAAGTTGTTAATATCTGAATGAAAAGATTCATCGTCTAACAGTATTTCTCTACAGTGGAGACATTTTGTAGAATTCAAGATGCTTCTTGCTACTGCTCCTGCTATATAATAAATTGTGCTGGCTTCATTTTGACTAGGCCAGCTCAGTTTGTCCAACTTCGGAATTATGGTATCTGAAAATTCATTGTTATTGCCGTCAACTTCCAGGTGTATATCGTCAATAAAATCATCAATACTCTGGACTGTCAATTTAGAATTTCCCAGCAAAGAAATCATTTTGATTTTCGTTTCACTTTCAACTATCTGTCGGACAGAGAGGAAATAGTTGCCTCCAGACATCTGTCGAAGCCAACCGAATCTAGCTTCAATTGGATCAGATTGAAAATGACCCAACAATAGAAATTTAAATTCGGTTGCATTTAAAAGATACTTGCTGCAACCAACAAGAGCTGAACAAGTTTGTTTCATAGCAATGAAAGTTTCTCTACTCAGTTTTCCTTGATTGGATTTCTCCCACAAACATAAAAAATCATGAAATTCCAATAAAAAATCAAGTTTCCAATCGTTGGACGATCTTACGGGGTCCATTGAATGACTTCTTTTGTGTTTTCCTTTTGTGCACGTTTTGACATTCATGACTTCCCACAGTTTTGTAATCATTCCAATGAACTGAGCAGTTCCCTTCCACTCCACCTTTCCTTCGTGTTCTACATAATAGTCAAATGCATCTTTTGTTGATTGACAAAATATGGAAACAGCCAGTTTTACAGATACTTTTTCGATGTTTGAAGGATTAAATAATTTGGCACTAAGTTTGTGTGCTTTTTTCACCAACATTTCTAACTCTAAATAATACAGTTCTTCTATATGTTTGAAACTTGCAGTACATTGAGAAATGTTAATATAAATGCTTTTGTACTCTGGCAAGTCAAATGTTTTTCTAGTTAAAAAATTATTATAAATGTTTTTAACATTGTGCACAGAATCAAATAACAAGAAAATCGGTTGGTTGAATCTTTGATCGATTATGTGGCTTTTCAAGTTTCCTTTGCATAAGTGATGAACATAAAACTTTCTATTGACGGCTGCATTGTCCACCGAAATCCCAACAACATTAACATTTAATTTTTGCAGCATAGTTATGACTTCGTTGTAACATTCATACAACTGCAACGCTGTCAACTTATTCATCGGATAAATGGCCACCATGTCTTTGTACTTGTGACAGAGTGATTTTATCATAAAACACAATATGGTGCTAGCCAATTCTCCTCCTGATGTTAAACCAATCATCTGTCCTCCAAAATATTCTAATCGCCTTGCAACATATATTTCGTCTATCATCAAAATGCAGGTCCTTTCCAACTGATTAAGACAGCTTAATCGAAGTGTTAGATAGCCGGCATTATCAAGTCCATCACTACTACTCTTAACTCTTCTGGTTAATTTTCTCAAAGTATTTACTGAGGGCAGGCACAAATTTTTACTGTCTAATATTTTCATGTATGCTGCATGGCTTGTTGAATGGAGTATATAAGACCAAACAATAGTTTCAGGTGAATAAATTCGTGCATGTTTGCTAATACCGATTAATTTCAATTGACCAATGAGAAAGTTAAGTTGAAGAAATTCATCTTGATCTTCATCAAACAAATGTAAACAACTTTTCAATTGTTTTGTGGCAATGAGTTTTTGTTCTTCAAAATTGTTACTTTGTGGAATATCATCTGAATAGATTTTTAGACGAACAAGCAAATTCAACAATTGACTCATTCGTGTCAATTCTTTGTCAATAATGCCCTCCATGAATGATTTTGGAAGTTGCATTGTTTTATGATGAACTGTCACTTTCAAATTTTCATTAATTAATATTGAAGAAACAATAATTGGAAAATCTTTCTCAATAGCTACTGTATAAATCAACATAGAGTCGTCTATCAGTTTAAATTCAAATCCAGAAGGAAGTGTACTTTCTTTTAGTAAACGTTGTAGTATATCGTTTAGTTCACAACCAACTATAGTATCATTCTGTACAAATTCTTGTTCTGCTTTTTCACATTTCTCAATATCCAATTGACGACGACTAGCAGCTGATGACTTTGTTGCTGGTCGCTGTTGTTGTGCTGGAGTCGATAAATATGATGGGGCATTTTCAAATCTTGAAGGCACTGCATCATCTTTCAACTTTCTTCTTTGTCTTTCTGCACTATTATCACCCTGGTGTCTGTTCAGCTTGTACATATACTGATCACTAAAACCAATCATAAAATCTGAATGATCAAAATGTAATGAGCATATTTTTGAGTTTTTATTTGGTACAAAATCTTTTCGAGGGTTGGCTCGATTCCATTGAGCACATAAATCTGGATTTTTCAACGGAAAGGCGTGAAATGAAACATTGTTTTTCTCATCATTTGCAGCATTCGAGGCATATCCACTTCTGCATCCGTATGCTGAACACTTATTAACCATATTTGATATAACAAATTTTACTAGAAGTAACTAAAACTAGCTTAGTTTAAGTAAATCCAAATGTAATCCAAAATACGAACACGTTACGTCCGTTACGATGTTACGTCGTTACGTTAATACGTTAATATAACTTGAATAAACCGACGAACACGATAATACAACTTGAATAAAATGATCCGACGAACTCGTTAATACAACTTGAATAAAGAATAAACCAACGAACACGTTAATATAACTTGAATAAAGAATAAACCGACGAAAACGATAATACAACTTGAATAAAGCGACAACGAACTGTAAAGAATGTTTATGCTGTTGAGTTTATAAGCACTGGTGCGTGCGCACAGCCTGCGTGCGCGAAAGCTATAGGCCTACTATATCCAAATTAAACCGCGACACAAAATGGGTTGTGGATCCAGTAGTTATATCAAGACATCCTTGCATGCTACTATAAGTTTATCGGCCAAATACGGATTTAGGAAATTCTGTTTTCGAGCAAAAGTGTCCGTTACTCTTAGCAGCCGCTCTTGAAGGTACCGCTCTAGATGACTTTTACTGTATTTTTCATAATATAAGTTCCAAAAAAAATAAATTTATATGAAAGCGTATTTTCAATATCATCATCACCACCACCACCACCACCATGATCATCATCATCATCAAGATCATTACCACCAGCATTATCATGATCGTCATTGTAGACTCCATAAATAACGATTCGCCGGTATTGAACTTCAACGTTGTCGGTTTCAATCAATAATTTCAAGTGGCTTCCGAACCAGGCAGCTTCTTTAGAAATATAAACTCAAACTCCACATGTTTTCAACCATGCATAACCACACATAACCACACATAACCACACATAACCACAAATAACCACAAATAACCACACATAACCACACATAACCACATAACTAACACTTTATAGCATCGTTATCACCACCATTACTGGCATAAACGTCATCATCATCATCATCACCATCACCATCACCACCACCACAATCACCATCATCATCATCATCATCATCATCATCATCATCATCATCATCTACATCATCATTCCCATCATCGTCGGCATCATTATCAACATCAACATCATCAACATCAGGGATCAGCAACGTTGTTTTTTTATTAGGATAAATTTAAATTTCTTCAAGTTATTTAAAAATAACTTGTTTTTCTTTCTAATTTTTTTTCTTCAAGACACACCTGAATTCCACAACGTCACAGCTGTTTTATTCTTACCTGCAGTGCTACACCTGAGCAAATCATAGATGCTATCGTATCTGAAAACTCAAACATACTGTTAATGTATATATATATATATATATATATATATATATATATATATATATATATATATTATATATATATATATATATATATATATATATATATATATATATATTCTTTTGATCAGCCTCTTTGAGACAGGTGCGAGTTGTAAAAGCAAGAAACAAGCAAGCATCTTACATTGAGTGAGTAGATTGCCGCTGTTCAATGCATTGGAAGTTCGGGAGAGAGAGAGAGAGAGAGAGAGAGAGAGAGAGAGAGATAGAGAGAGAGAGAAAGAGAGAGAGAGAGAGAGAGAGAGAGAGAGAGAGAGAGAGAGAGAGAGAGAGAGAGAGAGAAAGAGAGATAGATTTAAAGAGGTTTATAGACTGCGGGTGAATAACTAAAATTATGATTAAAAAACATAATAAACCAGAAAAATTGAGATAATTGATGTTGCATTTTTGATGGTCTCAATAATAATTGAAGAAAAGTCGTCATTTGACATTTATCAACAACAGTGGTTTTGAAGTCCCCTTTCCTTATCTAACAGCAATACGTATACATATATGGAATTGTAAGTAAACTGATAAACGCTATTTTGCGTTATTTTTTCAGCAGTAATTTTGTTTTTCTTATTTGATTAAATAAATCAAAATTTTATTTTCTCAACATTGACAATTAAATTCAATCAGCACAGCTGTATATAACAAATTAAATTACATCCGGTTATTATCAACACGACAATAATTCATAATCTCCGACCACACACACACACACACACACACACACACAGCATACTCCTACGCGATGAAACTTTTGCTTCTTTTCACACTTCACTCAACTACCATCCCACGGACCATCAAAAGAAACCGAAACTGAATGTAGTTTCCAACTAACAAACAAACAAACACACGCAATATCTCGCACACATACATACTCATACACACATACATACTCATACACACATACATACTCATACACACATACATACTCATACACACATACATACTCATACACACATACATACTCATACACACATACATACTCATACACACATACAGACATACATACTTATACACACATACATACTCATACACACATACATACTCATACACACATACATACTCATACACACATACATACTCATACACACATACATACTCATACACACATACATACTCATACACACATACAGACATACATACTTATACACACATACATACTCATACACACATACATACTCATACACACATACATACAGACATACATACTTATACACACATACATACTCATACACACATACATACTCATACACACATACATACTCATACACACATACATACTCATACACACATACATACTCATACACACATACATACTCATACACACATACATACTCATACACACATACATACTCATACACACATACATACTCATACACACATACATACTCATACATACACACACATACACACATACATACTCATACACACATACATACTCATACACACATACATACTCATACACACATACATACTCATACACACATACATACTCATACACACATACATACTCATACACACATACATACTCATACACACATACATACTCATACATACACACACATACACACATACATACTCATACACACATACATACTCATACACACATACACTCATACACAAAACTTACAAAACGGCATCAATAAACAAGACAACAAACCGATTTCGATCAGTATTTACTTCATACGTCGATAGTCTTTTAAGAAGGAGCATACACAGTAATACACAATACCTTGTATCTGTGCAGTATCTTATATCTGTACAGATTATCGTGTACGTTTTGTTGTGGAAATACTTTGTATTCTTGCGTCTAATCAACTCATGATTAAATGGTATTAATCATTGATAAATTGATTTGCCGAAGGTGGTGGTAATGGTGGTTGCGACGATGATGATGGTGATGTAGATAACGCTTAGAGTCTTTACATGCAAAATGTTAACATATTATCACATTAATAAATCAACTATTAAAACCAAATAAAACCTAAATTGGAAATTAAATCCAGAAGATCATCATCATAACTTGCAATTTACAGACATTTTCAAAACTCTGTAACCATTAGTAACCAACTTCTTAGTAACCAACTTCTTATTCGAACGCATTCGTTACAATTTATTTTAAACTCCCAATTACCGACGTTTAACGGAATCCAATTCCAGCGTTTCGTAAAAGTTCGGCCATAAAATTGCGACCGTACAGTACAGGTACAGGTACAGGTACAGGTACATGTATAGGTACAGGTATAGGTACAGGTACAGTACAGGTATATGTACAGGTACAGGTACAGTACAGTACAGGTACAGCCTGTGCCTGAAATCTTCTTGAGTCAGTTCCGCTCGCTAATGTTCTACTGTTAATCGTGATTTGTAAGGAGGAGAGCAGACAATATGTTCGTGTTTTGATTCTTTAAGTCGTTGCTAAGAAGCTTTGAAGGTTAGTCGAAGGAAAAAAGGAGATTGAATCCATGCTGAGGGGTTGAAAGGTCAAATTGGAGAAGGAAAAATTGAATTTAAAAATCCATTATTGTTGTTAGTAGCATTATTATAGAAGAAGGAAAGCTAATGGAGTCTTAATTTTTTTTGTGGAAAAAAAGCGGAGAACTATAAAAAATACTACTGAACAGGAAAAAGAAAAAATTGAAAATAAATTTGAAAAAAAAACTAAAAAACGAAATCTGGAAAGGCAGCTCGAGAGGTAAAATTTGCCTGCTGAGAAGTTTTTTTTTATCATCATCATCATCATCATCATCATCATCATCATCATCATCATCATCATCATCATCATCATCATCATCATCATCATCACCATCATCATCATCATCACCATCATCATCATCATCACCATCATCATCATCATCATCATCATCATCATCATCATCATCATCATCACCATCATCATCATCATCATCACCATCATCATCATCATCATCATCATCACCATCATCATCATCATCATCATCATCATCATCATCATCATCATCACCACCACCAACAACACTTTTTTTCTCTTCTTCCGGTGCTCTTAAACAGAGTTGGCATGCCAGTGTGTTCTGTTATCCGTCTCTACTTATTCAAAGGAGACTGAATTTGTTTCACTCATACAAAACTACATAAGTTACTTGAGTACATGCATTGTTTACACTGCTGCTCTAAATAGTGTACGCGTTGGTGTACACAAAGTACAATATTCGCACATAAATCTTCAGTTTAATGTTGTCACAGCTGTACGGAGAAAAGTGATTCAAAAAATCACGGCACCAACTAAGCTAATAGATGAATAAATCTGGCCATATGAAATCGAATCACTGGACCAATTTGAACGAAATTTGACATGAAGGCGGGTTTTTAAAGAGAAGATAAGAATTTTACACTTTCTTTTCCTACAAAAAGCTCATGACCGGATGGGGTGGATAGCAGTTATTACTTTACCCATAATGGTCATTTTTAAAACACCGGGTCAACAACATTTTTTACTTATAGTCTGCTGGGAGATAAATCCCCCCATCTTCCTGGATCTTTCCCTAAGTAGTGTATAATAAGGTATACGACATTATGATATAAGAAGAATAAATCTGTGATACACCCGAAGAGGAAGTATAAAATATTTTTTATTCATACATTAAAAAAAATAGATATTTTAATATAAAATGTAATGAAAGATAAATTTTGTCCACGCACACTTGCTAACCAATACACGAATTCACACAGACATGAATCAACGAACAGCATACACAGAAATGCAAAATGCACGTGAAGTTACCACAAACGAAATGTATCACAATGTTCTGTTTAGCTGCTTAATTAGAAAATATTTATTTAGAAATAACGAAGCATTAATTATGAATATTATTTTCGTTTCTTTTTATTTATTATTATGGGGAAACCCAGTGAAATCTTCTTGTAGTGAAGAATCCAGAAAAACGCTAATTAGAACTAATAACTCTTTTTATAATGTGAATAATCTCCTATTTGTTTTTTTAATCTAGGAATTCTGTGAATGTGAAAGAGAATAAGTGTAGAAAGAGAAAAAGGGAGTAAGAAAAGGAGGGGATAGAGAGAGAGAGAGAAGAGGAGAGAGAGAGAGAGAGAGAGAGAGAGAGAGAGAGATAGAGAGAGAGAGAGAGGAGAGAGAGAGAGAGAGATAGAGAGAGAGAGAGAGAGAGAGAGAGAGAGAGAGAGAGAGAGAGAGAGAGAGAGAGAGAGAGAGAGAGAGAGAGAGAGAGTGAGAAAACAAGACAATAGAGAAGACTTAGACTTGATTTAGACTAAAAAGAAATCAGAAATTGGCGAACTTCAAGCGGAGTAATTGGCGAACTTCAAGCGGAGTGAAATAAAAGTTATAAAAATTTCATTCTTTTTTGGTTTTAAAGAAAAAAGATGATAAAAAAAAAGATGTGGCAGTTTTATTTATTTATTTTTTCTTAAATCCACAGAAAAAAATGAAAAAAAAATTAAAAAATAAGTAAAATATGAAACCGAGCTGAGAGGATATTTTGCAGCGTTCTTGTCATGAAAATAGAGCGCTCCTGCGTACGTATTTGAGATACGTAAACAAACTAATCCGAACTGTCGCTTTTTAGAGGAGCAGAAATGTCGATATAATTCAAACCCGGATATCGAAAAAACATTACTTTTTCAAAACTGTTTTTGTCATCAAGATGTCGAAAATTTCTGATATAACGACCAATAAACATTAAAAAAAATATTTCTGCGTCAAAAATAAATTCAAAGAAAATGAAATGTGTTTATATAGTCTTCTTTTAAGCAATTTCCCATAACAATTTACCGCCTACCCCCTCGTACAGTGGCGTCACAAGGTTTGCCATCATCGAGTCCGGCATTCATGATATCAGCCCCCCCCCCATCCAACAACAATCAAGGACCAGAGAAGGAGGTAAACTCTATTTTTCATAAAGAAACTTACAAAGTCAATGAACGGGGAGTAGAACTTTTCTTTTCAAAAATTCAATCACCGAGGTGGGGTGAACGCTAGTTAGCTTTTTTTTATAAAAAGTCTATTAGAATTGTAAAGAGTCATGTTTCGCATTGATGGTGTCACCCCATGTGATGGTGTCACCCTGTGTGATGGTGTCACCCCGCGTGATGGTGCCACCCAGTCTGGCCCTCACTCCCGTAGTGACGCCACGACCCCCCAACACAGTACAATTAGCTATTTAAATTTTTGAGAAATAAAGTTAAAATAAATAAAAATTATACAAATAAATTAGATCAGCAAAACAAAGATTTCTATTTTTTTATAACTCGGCAGAAAAAACTGACCAAAAAAACACAAGAGAAAAAAGCAAGATAAGCAACGCTTCACATTTAAGAACACAACAGCTGACTTTAAAAACAAAAAAAAACTTACTTTTATTTCAACCATAAATAAAAATAATATTATTTGTACGCAATTTAATGTTTTGTTCTGAATATAAACACATGACAAATTCAAGTGGCTTGCTAGAAAATATGTTTTGTTAAAAAATTTGAATAAGAAATTTAAAGTATGTTTTTTAATTGGAAAATTAAAGAAAGAAAACAAATTTTTAGAATTTAAAATTAGAGAAGTAAGGCAATTTAGAACTGTTTATTTTTTAATTTAACTCTATATTTTTCTTAGGAACTTCTAAAAAAAAATTTAATTCATAGAACAAATATATAGTCGTAACTCGTTATCTCCTCGTTGCCAGTAATGTCGCCAATCTGTAGGCGTCTCTAAAGAACTCCCCAAAAAGCCTCTAAAAATAAGTTTTTGGATAAACGTTTTTCTCTTCTTATTGTTGAAATTTGTTTTAGTATAACTTGCTTCACCCTCACGGCCTAATAAACTTTTAGATCCACCATTGTACCAGCCTTGCCTCTTTTCACCTGCTGCTATAACAAGGTGGATTATTCGCGGAACACTTATATCAGGAAATGATATACGTAACGTAGTATGTTAAGCCGCAAAACTCCGCCTTTTGACAATGCTTTCCAAGGGAAGGACGTGAGCGAGATAGCGAATTATGAATTTATATTTTTTTATTTATACTTCAGTTTACAAATTATAGAATCGTAATAAACGATTTTCAGAACGAAACGAATTCATTGTAAACGTCAAATACGACTAAATTAAATAAATAAATAAATAAATAAATAAATACTGTCGAAAAATATAAATTTTTAACGCTTTCCAATGTTGTTGTTGTTGTTGTTCGAGATGAAAGAGTTGAAGTTGTTGTTGATGTGGCCGTTGTTGTTGTTACTGCTGCTGCTGTTGATGATGACGTTGTGAAGCACTACGGAAGAAACGCTAGTCCGCCTGGCACAGCAGCTAACCTTCACAGCGGGCAAACGGGTAGCCGTAGCTTGGGCCGTGCTGTCGTTTGAGAGTCGGGAAATCTGCCGCTGGTTGACGGCCGACGAGTGGAGGTTGCGCTTCAAGGACCTCGTCCTTGTCGAATAGACAAACGGATTCACCACGGAACTGAGGATGGGCAGGAACTTGATGATGAAGAGAATCAAAATTGAGTTCTTTTCGACCCTGTAGCCGAGGCTCATGTAGAAGTAGGCTAAGAAAACCGGAAAGTGAAAAATGGCAAAACAAACCGCTATTATGACCATGACCTTGGCCAGAGATCGGCGGGCTTTCATGATTTTCACGATAGCTTTCGTATTGTTATTATTCGGTCTCTGGATCCGACTGATGGTGTCGGAGCGGTCTCGAAAACTCGAGTCGGTCAGCGTATCGGCCTCCGAAAAGACACTCGGTTCTTTCTTGAGCCTCGAGCTCTGCAGGCCCAGAGTTATGAAACTCTGCTTGTGCACCAGCAGCCTGAAAATCTTCGTGTAGGCTCCGATGACTAGACAGACAGGTAGAATGTAATAAAACACGAAGATGGCCGAGGTGTAAGCAAGAGCGGTCGTTGACATTTCCTGTCTGAAAAACGACACTGTACAGACGGTGAACGACTTTCCGTTTCGCAGCTTAAGGCGAAAAGTTTTCGAAAAAGTTAAGGAGTGCGGCAGCGAGCTGAGAACAGCTACGAGCCAGATGACTGCCAGGACAAACTTGATCGACTTTCCTGTCAACCACTTTCTCGCTTGGAATGGATAGCAGATGAGCATCAGTCTCTCCTGACTGATGGCCACGACCGTGTGGAAGCCGACGAAAGCCAGGAGTAAAATAAAAAAATTCACTGACCTACAGAAGTTGATGTCCGTCTCGTGACCGTACTGGGAGGCCAAAATCTCGACGACTTTCGTGGGACTGAGGATTGTAGATCGAATGAGATCGCAAGCGGCTAGGTTCAGTATGAGAAGAAAACTGGTAGAATTGGAATGCTTGGCAGCTCTCCAAACGTATACGATGAGGAAAAGATTTCCCAGGGTTGAAGACACGATGGTTAAGACGTGGAGAATTATCAGCGCCAATCTGACCGATTCTAGCTCCAAGTAATCTTCGCTGTATTCGCTATTCGGCTCAGTCGAAACGGTCATGTTGTTACGATAATCCTGAACGGCTGATTCTCTGGCACACATTGGAACGACAGACGCTATTTTTTCCACAATCGAATTGTTCAACATTTTCTTTCTTTTCTTTTTTTTTATTATCTTTACAAAATGCTGACGAAATTATTTAAAAACCGCTGACTCACGTAGCATCTACGAAGTGGTTATGGTCAGATATGCGTGGAATGTTTCCTTCCATATTTTACCTCTTTCCATGCAGTTTGGCTCCGATTTGTTCAATAGGTCAGCGCTGCTCAATTCTCGTGCAGCCGTATAAGTGTATTTTTTTTCCTGACTTTGATAATCGTTTAATTTATCCACATCTGTCGCTGTTTTTAATTGATTTTGTTCAGATTAAACTAATCACATTTATTATAATAATCACGAAATAAAAACAAAAATTTGATTTCACTAAAACTATCTTTGAATTCTGAAACTTCACGGTCCATATATATAACGGCAACGCATCCGCTCACCAGCAAGGAAAATGAAGCGATATGTGGTTTGTATCTGCACACACACACATACACACACACACATACACACACACACACGCACACACGTATATATATATATATATATATATATATATATATATATATATATATATATATATATATATATATATATATATATATATATATATATATACAACTCTAAGTATATAAGAACTTTATATTCTCTCTTTATATAAATTTCATTTATTTCAACAAATGAAATTTTTTATTGATTAAGTATAAAAAATAAGAGACAAATAAGACAAAAGCAAGAATAAATAAGATTGTTAATTTCAGATAAAAAAAATTATTCTTTATTGAACAAGTGTTTTTGGTTAGCACGCACGACGCACGCATCCTAGAATATGTTTGTTTGTTTGTTTGTTTTTACCGGAATGGTCAGAGCAGGGGTCCAGATCCTTTTGGGATTTAAATTTTTTTCAGGTTGTATCAGGTCAAACCTGAGTTGTTATTACAGCATAATGTGTATACAATGGTCTTATTCGATAATTCAATGTACACTATGATAATTCAATGTTCACTATAATTCAATGTGCACTTTGATAACTCAATGTACACTATAATTCAATGTAAACTGGTAATTCAATGTGCACTATAATCCAATGTACACTATGATATACTTCAATGTACACTATAATAATTCAATGTACACTATGATAATTCAATGTACACTACGATAATTCAATGTGCACTTTGATAACTCAATGTACACTATAATTCAATGTACACTGGTAATTCAATGTGCACTATAATCCAATGTACACTATGATATACTTCAATGTACACTATAATAATTCAATGTACACTATGATAATTCAATGTACACTATGACAATTAAATGTACACTACGCTATGATGATTCAATATTTAGTGTCCTTGCAGGCATGACCGGTTTTTATTTCAATTTTGAACCGACCGGGTCAGCCTCCTGGAATAAATAGTGTGGAAAAGTCTGATTTAGCAAAAGTGGACCAGCTGACAATTTTGATTCGCATAAATATGTGCGTGAGTGTTTGCATTTTTTATATGCGCATATATTCCATCGTATAAAGGTTTTATTGGTGTTTTTTTTAAGAACCAGAGCATAAGAGCATAAAACCGCTGCATTCGGATGCGATAAAAATCTTCTGTGGTTTTACAGAATGATGTGTTATAAGGCTACTCAGTACGGTTGGTACGGTTATAGAAAGAGAGTTGGTCAATCCAGTCTATCCGGTCTATCCAGTCTATCCGGTCTATCCGGTCTATCGGGTAGGAAGTGATATCGAACGGTGAAATTTTGTGGCATTCAAGTGTAATAAGAGATTAGAAGCTGTGCTAAGATTGAACTATATGGGTTATCGAGATTCGGGGAGTTATAAGACTAATAATAGTATATTAATCATAACAGCGATGATGATAATGATTATTATTATGCAAAAATTTAAAGACGAAAATGATTAAATAAACATTAAATTGAAGAAAAAATGACTTCTAGTCTTTTGAACATCTTCGCGTTCCACATATTTATTTTTTTTTCCTCAAATTTATTCAATTTGTTGACCACGAACAAATAACAGAGTCTGCTTCGACCTGATAGGTACGTGCAAATTTCCTGCCTAAGAGACTCACGTGACCATCCGGAAACGCTGCACCGCCGCTATGCAACAACAACTGAGAACTACAACAACAACAACAACAACAACAACAACAACAAAAACAACAACAACTACAACAACAACAACTGAGAACAACAACTGAGAACAACAACAACAACTAAGAACTACAACAACAACAACAACAACAACAACAACAACAACAACAACAACAACAACAACAACAACAACAACAACAACAACAACAACAACAACAACAACAACAACAACAATAACAAAAACAACAACAACAACACCACCACCAACAACAACAACAACAACAGCAAGCTCAAGACAAAGATCATCGCTGGAGAGCAATTCAGCGATTCAGTCGTGTACACATTCTACGAATCGTGCTTGACCCGATCAAAGGTCAAGCCGTCTGTACGACTCAACTGCGTCCAATTACACCAGCAGCAGCAGTAGTAGCAACATCAACAGCGGCTGTAAAAGAAGAAGTGACACTTGTCTCGACAAAACGATGAGTTTCAGCATCGCGGCGGGTAATCATCAAAGAGAAACACAAGAAACTCATCAATGTCGTTTTTTATTTTCTAAATAAATTAATTTTATTGATTTTATTGATTTTTTGTTCTTTTGTTGTTTTTACACACTTTTATTTAATTTGTTTTCTCTGTCTGTCTGTCTGTCTGTCGTCAAATTTTGCAATCGATTTTAAACTAACTTCCCGATGAGCTAGAGACTTTAAAATTTAAGCATATCTCCGAACTGATTAACAATGCATTCTATCTAATTTTCGGATCGATTGGACAAAATTTAATTAAATATTTATTTGTAATAATTTCGTCGAACTATTTATTGTCTATGCTAATATGCTCGTTGTTTATGTATATTGTATAGTGTAAAAATATAAAAGTGTTTTTTTAAACTTTGTTTTTTGCTTAACTTGTTTATTAAATGCTTTTATTTAACTTCACTCGTCTCTCTGTTTGTTTGTTTGTCTGTCTGTGGTGATCAAATCTTTGAAACAAAAATTCACCCACTTTTCGACTACCTAGAGCTCTAAAACTTTCAGGAAAGCTTTAAGATGGATGACAATACATTAATTTAATGTTTCCGACATGAATTAGACCTTAAAACAATTAAAATTAATCAAATTAAATTAAATCCTGCCATCTAGCGACTGTATAAGGTGTTTATGTATAAGTCGCCAGAGGTCCAAAATAATTAAGCAGTACGGATGTTTATTTATAAGTCGCCAGAGGACCAAAATAATTAACAAGATTGAGCGTAACGGTTGTTATAGATTCAAAAATTTTAGTTCGTTGACTCAGATAAAGAGGCAAATAAAAGCATTTAAAAAAAAATTATTTTTTATCTTTACTTGTTTTTGTTTCTTTTTAAAAAGGTATATTTTGGTTCCGGAGTTTTTTGAGATGAAGTAAAAAGGAAGTGGTTTGATGTTGATTCTTAACATGCAAATGATAGTACGCTGGAAGAGCTTTAACCAGAAACCTTACACCTATACATACATACATACATGCATACATACATACATACATACATACATACATACATACATACATACATACATACAAACATACTTACATACATACATACATACATACATACATACATACATACATACATACATACATACATACATACATACATACATACATACATACATACATACATACATACATACATACATACATACATACATACATACATACATACATACATACATACATACATACATACATACATACATACATACATACATACATACATACATACATACATACATACATACATACATACATACATACATACATACATACATACATACATACATACATACATACATACATACATACATACATACATACATACATACATACATACATACATACATACATACATACATACATACATACATACATACATACATACATACATACATACATACATACATACATACATACATACATACATACATACATACATACATACATACATACATACATACATACATACATACATACATACATACATACATACATACATACATACATACATACATACATACATACATACATACATACATACATACATACATACATACATACATACATACATACATACATACATACATACATACATACATACATACATACATACATACATACATACATACATACATACATACATACATACATACATACATACATACATACATACATACATACATACATACATACATACATACATACATACATACATACATACATACATACATACATACATACATACATACATACATACATACATACATACATACATACATACATACATACATACATACATACATACATACATACATACATACATACATACATACATACATACATACATACATACATACATACATACATACATGCTCACATTAATGTTAGAATACACTGAAGAAAATGACGCGCCTCCCGGTTTACTGAAATGTCATTATACTATTGCTCGGTCGTTGCGAACTAATTGTGTTTGCCCACTGTAATGAATTGCATACAAATGGTTGTGGTGGTTGAGATAATGATGACGACAACGATGATGATGATGATGATGACGACGACCATCATCATGCGATAACGATGAGTTAAGAATGTCATTTGTTCGACTTTTCGCTTTTACGGGTTAAGGTTTTTGAATTTTAATGTGACGGATTCGGGTTCGAGTTTTAGATTTTCTAATAACCGAGTCTGGGTTTCTAGTTTTTCAAACATCAGGTTCTATCTAATTTTCGGATCGATTGGACAAAATTTAATTAAATATTTATTTGTAATAATTTCGTCGAACTATTTATTGTCTAATAATTTCGTCGAACTATTTATTGTCTATGCTAATATGCTCGTTGTTTATGTATATTGTATAGTGTAAAAATATAAAAGTGTTTTTTTAAACTTTGTTTTTTGCTTAACTTGTTTATTAAATGCTTTTATTTAACTTCACTCGTCTCTCTGTTTGTTTGTTTGTCTGTCTGTGGTGATCAAATCTTTGAAACAAAAATTCACCCACTTTTCGACTACCTAGAGCTCTAAAACTTTCAGGAAAGCTTTAAGATGGATGACAATACATTAATTTAATGTTTCCGACATGAATTAGACCTTAAAACAATTAAAATTAATCAAATTAAATTAAATCCTGCCATCTAGCGACTGTATAAGGTGTTTATGTATAAGTCGCCAGAGGTCCAAAATAATTAAGCAGTACGGATGTTTATTTATAAGTCGCCAGAGGACCAAAATAATTAACAAGATTGAGCGTAACGGTTGTTATAGATTCAAAAATTTTAGTTCGTTGACTCAGATAAAGAGGCAAATAAAAGCATTTAAAAAAAAATTATTTTTTATCTTTACTTGTTTTTGTTTCTTTTTAAAAAGGTATATTTTGGTTCCGGAGTTTTTTGAGATGAAGTAAAAAGGAAGTGGTTTGATGTTGATTCTTAACATGCAAATGATAGTACGCTGGAAGAGCTTTAACCAGAAACCTTACACCTATACATACATACATACATGCATACATACATACATACATACATACATACATACATACATACATACATACATACATACAAACATACATACATACATACATACATACATACATACATACATACATACATACATACATACATACATACATACATACATACATACATACATACATACATACATACATACATACATACATACATACATACATACATACATACATACATACATACATACATACATACATACATACATACATACATACATACATACATACATACATACATACATACATACATACATACATACATACATACATACATACATACATACATACATACATACATACATACATACATACATACATACATACATACATACATACATACATACATACATACATACATACATACATACATACATACATACATACATACATACATACATACATACATACATACATACATACATACATACATACATACATACATACATACATACATACATACATACATACATACATACATACATACATACATACATACATACATACATACATACATACATACATACATACATACATACATACATACATACATACATACATACATACATACATACATACATACATACATACATACATACATACATACATACATACATACATACATACATACATACATACATACATACATACATACATACATACATACATACATACACACACACACACACACACACACACACACACACACACACATACATACATACATACATACATACATACATACATACATACATACATACATACATGCTCACATTAATGTTAGAATACACTGAAGAAAATGACGCGCCTCCCGGTTTACTGAAATGTCATTATACTATCGCTCGGTCGTTGCGAACTAATTGTGTTTGCCCACTGTAATGAATTGCATACAAATGGTTGTGGTGGTTGAGATAATGATGACGACAACGATGATGATGATGATGATGACGACGACCATCATCATGCGATAACGATGAGTTAAGAATGTCATTTGTTCGACTTTTCGCTTTTACGGGTTAAGGTTTTTGAATTTTAATGTGACGGAATCGGGTTCGAGTTTTAGATTTTCTAATAACCGAGTCTGGGTTTCTAGTTTTTCAAACATCAGGTTCGGGTTTTCGATTTTTAAAATTTTGGGTTTTAAAATTAAAAACATTCGGGTTCAGATCGTGTTTGGATATGTTGGCATGGTATATAATAAAAGACAATACTATCAGATTTCTTCTTCGAACAGCTGGGGCAATCCAACCTAAACATATTTTGGCAAGGAGATAGGCTAGTCCTCAAAATATTTTGCGTATATGTCATTTTTTGATACAAAATTAAATACGTGTGCTTATTTAAATTTAATATATTATTAGGAAGACTTTAGTGTCATATTTGCCTGATGTTTTAAAGGTAAGATGATTTTTCTTATAAATGACTTATGGCTAATGGCCCCTTTGGATCTTGTTCCCTCCAAATGGGGATTTTGGAGGGCTTTAAACACGGCCCTGGATTTCGAGGGGTAGTCCGTAGGTCTTTGTCAACAATTTTATTCTCAACTACGGTCATTTTATTCCGGTGGCATTTTTTCATTCCCCCCTAGATCCGTCCCTGCATGTGTCCCGATTTATGTAGGTCTTTAATCAATAAAATAAACTTATAAAGCGCTTTTTCTTAAATTCAAAGGTGCCTGCTCTCAAATATTCGCTAAATAAAAATGTTTTAAGAAAAAGTATCTTAGTCCAATACATGATGAGAAAACCGTGCTAGTCTTGAAAATATCTGCAAAAAATACAAAACTATTCATTGTACACAAATTTCTTAATAAAACCGATACCAATTAATTGGAGCTGAAACAGTTTGTAATTATGTTGTAGAACATAGTACCTAAATCATTTGAAAATAGCATATTTTCTAGAAGACCAACCAATTGAATTGTTTGTGGCTATACCTTTATACAGTCCTATTAGTTAATTGCTCCACTAATGTTTTGTGGGGCCACTTACACCCATAGATTTATATATAATATATTATATATAAGTCTATGCTCATACCATAACCACGTCACGTGTTCAGGTGTTCAAATTAAACTTAAAGGCGACGTTCCTGTCAGGGGAGAGAACTCTGCCCCAACATCTGAAATTACTGTGATGATCTTTATTATGACGTTTAAAAATTATTTAAGAAATGTTTACATAAAAATATATAAAGTAAAAATTTAATTTGTCCGAATTTCAGATTGAAGGCACACCTTTAAATTACAAGGAATCGGACATTGTTTACTTACTTATGCACGCCCGTTTTTCGTTTATAGGTAGTCAATATATTGAAAAGATTTTTGTTATTATCTAATAATTGTTAGCTCGATATTCAGGTGATTTGTTCTTATAGAATTTAATGTGATAGAACCAAACCACCTGCTAGATTACCTACGGACGGCTCACCTTGCATTTATTATTATGGAGCCGAAAAAGACTCCGGTTCTAGTCAGAGTCAAACACGACTACGAGTACGTCAACAATCAGGATCATCAGCCCGTTGTTATTAAGGTTGGGGAAGAGTATCACCTGATAGGTAAAACAAGTCCGAACTGGTGGTATGTAAAGAAGGATCTTACAGATGCAGTGGGGCTCTACGTTCCGGCTTTGTACGTCCAGGAACTCCAGGGCAGTTCACCACAGCCGCGATCGAAAGCCCCGCTGACGGTGCCAACGCCCGCCGGTTCAGTTCAGAGGCGACAAAACGCTGTGCGAAGACCGAAATCATCTGATACGAAAGACTCGAAAGAGAGTAGCGTGCCGTCACTGTCAGTGAGTGCCATCGAGGAGCTGGGCGACATAATGACCAGTTTGAATGTTCCTGAGGAGTTTCAAGGTTTTTTTTACATTTGTTTTGTCAATTTGGTTGAAACTAGCACAAGATTTTGGTAAACAGTAGTTTTAGTTGCAATCATTTGCTTTAACGCTTAACGGGTTGAGGTGGTTAGAGAAAGGTTCACAATGGGACTACTGTAGTTTCGTAACGTGACTACTGTAGGCCAAACCTGTCAAAGTAAATGATTACCGTTTTAATAGCATCACAAAGTAATTTTACGGTTTTGTTAATAGTGTATGACTTCGTCAATCACATAGTTGATATTGTTACGATATCACCAAATCGTATACCGGGCTCAATAGAATGGTTTTGATGTTTTATTGGAAAATAATAAATGAAGCTTTGTTACGGCTAGTTATACCTTCTGGTTTAATAATAATTAATAATTAATGTCGCTAATAAATATTCTGAATCCGGTAAGGTTTATCAAAAGGAAGTTGATCATCAAAGCAGTGATTTTACATTATTACCCCCTTCTTAATTCTGTTCGTCCCGAACAGCATAGTCGCTTTTGAGAAATGCGACTCGGCCACGAACACCAAAATACCTTGATCTTTACTCGTGGCTTTGACCGCAATTCGCAAACAACATGGTCAAGTCTCCTGACCGTTTGATGCAGTTTATTCCAGTCCTTCTTTGGCTCATCAACAGAGTCTTTATTTGGCTCATCGTCGCTATATCTGCACGGTTCATCACAGCCTTTTTTGCATGCCTCGTCCTGAACATCTTTGCACGGTTTATCGGAACTGTCTGCTTTTTCTTCTTCCTCTACATCTCTTAGATCTCTCTCAAGAAACTCTAAAAAAGGTTTTTCGAAAACACTTTCCTTAAATCCATTAAATCCCTTCATCAGACTGTTATTTGATTTTAAAATGACTCTTAGTCTATCTGATTTAGAACCTTCGGTACCGTTCTCTGTTCTTGGCTCATCTTTTTCAGAATTTTTGCTGACTGCATTGCTATTGTTGTTTTGGAGAAGTTCATCGCCGTCATGTTTGTTTTCTTCCAAGCTACAATCGAACGTTTTCTTTTCACATTCCAACTCGGCTCTTTCGTCGGTGTCAATTTTCGTATGGTCCAGCGGATCTTTCTTCAAATTATCGCCATCGTCTCTCAAATCAGTGTCTTCTTTTTTTGTCAAGTTAGCTCTGACGTATTTCTGTATTGGAGTTTCGTCCGTTTTTAAATCCTCGGTTGCTTCATCCGAGTCAGATTCGTCACTAAAATCTGACCCTGAATATTCGGTGCCGTCGTCTGTTATGGAGGCTTCCGTTTCAGAACCGTCGCTGTATGGGTAAAAGCCATAGTTGTTATTGCCATTATTATAATAATCATCGTCACTTTCATCCTCATCGTTTTGCATTTCGTTTTCAACATTCTTCTCATCTTCTTTAGTTTGGTTTTTGACGTCCAAACCGACTGTATCACTGTCACCATCTTTGCATGGTTCATCTTGAGCATCTTTGCAAAGTTCCTTATCATGACCGTCTTTGACAGGCTCATCATCATGACCCACCTGACTTGTGCAGTCTGTACGCCCGTCATCCGTCACATGCTCTGAGACACAGCTGGTGGACTCCAGTTCAAATTGGGTTTCGCCGCAGCAACCCACATCACCAGCAACCCGCTGGTCCAGAACCGTGTCCACCACTGCCTCAGCCAACCCTGCGACCAAACTCTCAACAGTTGTACCGGCTGCTGCCACTTTGTTTCCGTGGCCAAGAATCATTCCTTCTCCTGTCTTCTTCTGTGCTGCCATGTTTTCTTTCGCTCGTTGTCTTTCTTCCTCCAGCAATTTGTTTTTTAATTTCCTTCGCTTGACCACAGCTTCCTCGTCAATGTCGAATAGATATTCGTCGTCGTCAGGCCCATAGCCCTCATTCACTAACGCGGCTAAGAGGCGTTCCATAAGTTCGTCCTTTTTACCTGTATCGCTCAGGCCACGTTTCTCCAGCTCGTCTTTCATTTCACTCGCCCAAAGCTCATCCAATGATTTCAAAACCATTCTTGTATCCCACTTCTGACACCAATGTTACGATATCACCAAATCGTATACCGGGCTCAATAGAATGGTTTTGATGTTTTATTGGAAAATAATAAATGAAGCTTTGTTACGGCTAGTTATACCTTCTGGTTTAATAATAATTAATAATTAATGTCGCTAATAAATATTCTGAATCCGGTAAGGTTTATCAAAAGGAAGTTGATCATCAAAGCAGTGATTTTACATTAATATAATAAGGATAAAATGTTTTTTTTGTGAGCTGTTATTATTAACATTACCATTGAAATAACGATCTGTAATATATTACGGGCAAAACTTATACTAAACACATAAGCACGATTAGTTCCCGGCACTGCTGAGATTTATTTCACAGAGTGGCGCCCTAATGTTACGACATAGCCATGCTGATTTTGGTAAAGTTTCCCATGGACGGCCCGTGTGGCGGATTAATACATAATTCTCGGCTATAATTAACTATAAACACGATTAAAAGTAAACACTAGTTTAAAAATTATGATAATTAGTATAAGTAATTTATTTAAAATGGGAAAATGTCATATAAAAAAATAAATAATGTAATTATAATTTATGTACGTTTGAGTTTTAAGGAAAAGTTTAAACGAAGGATTTGAAGGAAAAGTTTAAACGACGCAAATACACAATGTTCGCTTACAAATATTCAAATTTCGACGTTGCTTCGAATAAACTACTTTTTTTAACATTTATTTTTTAGTTTTTCTTTATTAAAAATTTGAAATTTCGTTTATTTAAAGAAGTTAACTTAGTTTAATAACTTCCAATTTTCTTACTTCTTGCAAACCGTCCCGAGTTACCGGGAGGTGAGTTTTAAAATTTTAATGGAATTTTTATTTACAACTGATAGTTTGTTTTTTAAATAAAATTTTATTATAAACTAATTTTATTTATTTTTTATTCATTTCATTCATACGATCATCGTACCTCACCACTCACAACTACGATGTAAATAGGGCTTGAAAGGGTACTACTTACGTTTTCAAAGTCTCTCAAATTACGATAAATGTTTTTTTTTTAAATTAAAATTGGTATTAAATTTGTTTTTTTATGTTATTGTGACAAAATAAAAATAATACGATTATTTTTCGGCACGGGCCGTCCATGGGAAACCTTACCCTGATTTTGTCTAAAATTTCTTTCTGTTTTTAGTTTGATGAACAAAATTTGGTTTATCAACTAGGTCAGTAAGTCAGTCACTCAATAAAACATTTTGGTAGCATCATAAGACTATCATAGATTATTCAGACAGTCATTATGAAAGCCAGCTAGTCTAATTTAACTCTAACGGAACAGGGAGAACTTGGATTTACTTAAACCAAGTTTCTATGCTATTTGTGTCGATATTTGCTATTCTCCATCTCAGTACTCAGAGAATGCTATAAGCTTATTTTAAGTTATTACTTTGAGCTCATTTTATCTTTTATTTTTATCAGAATTATTTTAATTTATCTACATTTGTTTGTATTGCATAAGTTTCAATTCAATGTGAACAGAGGAATAACGGTTTTAATCTAATTTATTCAGATTCAGATGCTTCGCCAAAATCTCCAGAACTCCAGGATGAAGTCATCCTGGAACAAGATGAAATCATTCAAAGAATGAAATCGTCGCCGATTCCACCCGCAACGAAAACAGAAAAACAATCTTCACTCGTCGAAGAGTCGACGACCCCCACAAAGTGCGACCTCGAGGGAAAGATGGACTCGGACAAACCGACGGCCTCCGAGGGAAAGGTGGAAAGCGAAACCAGCGACTACAAGACCGATTCGAGGGAGAGCCTCGACGTCGACGAAGCCAAGGAGATGGAAGTCATCGACCGCAACGATGCCGAAGTTACTTCTTTTTCTGGCTGGTCTGAGCCCAATACAGGAGGAGACTATGCAAACTATACCAACATCAGAGCTGGCCAACCTTTGGTTAGTTGCGATTGGTCGTTTTTATCATAACGTAGAACCATCAAAAGTGCTAAAATTGATCCGGCCTGAAATCAGCAGCTTATACTGCAAGGCGAATTATTTAATTTCTATTTTTCTCCACCGATCTTTTACAATCTTTCCATGTATTTTGCTGTTTTTTAGGCAGTTTTTTTTTTATAAAAATTTTCGTTTATTCTCATGCAATTTATGGCATCACAGGGAGCATAACATACATTTGGCTTGAGCCGGGTTTGCGAGTTGTTGAAAGTGTGATATTAGGTACATAAAATGAGAAAACAGAGGATCGTGTCATACTATTTACTAGATAGACATTATTAGACACCTTTGAAAATAAAAATACATTATAGTATATACCTGTTTATACTCTACCTAGATCTCTATGGAGTTAAATTTTATATGTCTCACAGAAACTGAATTTACACTGTTGCGTCCAATATCATGTTGTTTCATTCTATTGTTTATGTTCTTTTAGTAGTATTTAAATTATAAATGTTTTGTTTTGATTAATAAAAATAGATAATTTCTTGTTAGGTAAATGATCATTGAGTGTAGAAGTTAGCTGACATTATGTCTCGTGTTTAGGTTATGCCTCTATGATCACATGTCTCCATGATTACAGTATGCCTCTATGATCACATTATGTCTCAATGATTACAATATACTTCTATGATCACATTATGTCTCCATGATTACAATATTCCTCTATGATCACATGATGTCTCCATGATTACAATATGTATCCAAGATCACATTAATAATGCATTCAACCTATCTTTGTTGTATAATGAAAGCTCCATAAATATGGATGCAGTTTAATGTTGTGAAAGGTTATGAGGCACGACTGGCTTGATTTCATCATCATCATCATCGGGTTTGGTGATATTTCCCTTGAATTGTGGAAACGTTGTTTTCTTCCTAGCAGTGAGGTCGGACCTACTTTGGGTTACGAGTCCTCTAGAATAGGGGAACAATTTATTGGATTGTAATGTTTTACCTGTCCAACCCAGTCTTGTATTCAAAATCAGATTGTGCTGAACCTAAGTTTTCTCATTTAACTGCCAAAAGTGTCCCAAAGTGTCTAAAGGGCTGAGTTGACTCAAGCCGCAAGAGTGAACTCCTTGCCTAAAGAAATAACGTGAAGTGGAATTTTCCCTACACAGGTGTTCAACCCAGGTTCTTAGGCCTATAAGTCGTTATACTATCTCGCTGGCTGGATTTATCGTTTTATAATGATAATGATTATTATTTCTGGATTTTTTTTTAATTAATTTCTATTTCTTGATTTATAAAACATTAAATTCTTTTTGAATTTTAATCTGAAATATTATTTAAGTCAATCTCTTAAGGTATAATCTTTTTATGACAAGAATCCACCTGAAAATTTTCAATGAAATTTACATTGTACTAATTGTTTTTGCACTTTTTGATCATTTTGCTCTATAGTAGTTATAATGACTTGCATATTTCTTATGTTGCATTACAACCTCTGTTGTATAATTAATTTCCCAGGACCAGAAAGATGGAATCGACCAGCAGAAGTCTAAAGACAGTTCGATGGAGGATTACGCCAACTTGGAGGACATACAGAAAGCCATTCGAGAACATCAGAGAGCCAAGGAGCTGCAATCCAAGTCACCACCACTGGTGAGTCTTGAGTTGTTTGTGGTGAAGAATGGTGATAATGAGGATGTTGGTGATAGAATTGTTGAACATGATGATAAATAATAGGTTGATATATATCATTCGTATTTGGACTTTTAACAAACTGCAAAGGTTTGTAATTGAATGAAGATAAAAAACTTATATAAGTTAGTTATTTCCTTGTTTGGCATGATAGACTTGCTGTTTCTGATTATGATGGCAGTAAAATTGATGATTATGGTGGTAGTGACATGGTAGTGGCGACATGATGATGGTGGTGGTAGCAATATGGTGATGGTGTGAAATGATGATGATGGTGGTGGTATCAATATGGTGATGGTTTGAAATGATAATGATGGTGGTGATTGCAATATGGTGATGGTGGTGACATGATATTGTTATTAATGAAAGAATAGATTATGTAATATCAGTAATAATATTTTTGGTTTATATTTTGTAAAGAAGTCTAATCTGTTGAACTTAATGAATGTATTTTTTTTTCTTAGACTGACAATTTAACTTTTACTGTTATCTAATCTCTTGGAAGAGAACCTCTTTAATGCTTTTTCAAGAGTAAACACTCTTATTCCATCAGCCTTTTTTGCAATGTTATTTTTCGGTTAAGAAAATGTTAATTTAAATTAAAATTAAATTTATATTTGATTTTATATTCTTAGAATAGTTCATTAATCAGTTTGTTTATTTGAAACTGAAATGGTTTTCTACTCTATATTACCAGGATCTTGTTCTGTATTACCGAATGTCTCGAATGAATGTCTTGTCTAGTAATTTTAAATTTTATCTATTGTTAAATGATAAATGTTATCCAATATTATTAATTGTCATCTAGTAATAGTAAGTATCCTGGACACTTATGCTAACCTAAGAGTAAGAGTAGTTTGAAGCACAAGCTATTTATAGCTATTCACATTTAGCTAGTGGCCTGTTTAATATTGTCATACCATACATACATACATTGACTAGCCTGTGTAAATATCAAAGAATGAGTGGGAGGATGAGGGGGGAGGTTATTCAATTCATTCAATTCAGTAGCTTTCTATGTTTTCTCATGTCAGTGTCGTATGATTTGATTTTTGTCTCTTTTTTCATTGTTCAACACTACTTCTATTGGTTCACCAACGAAATGTTGTTTTTTGTATTACTTAGTAGAACAACAGTTTTGAGAGAGAAGTAGGGGAAGTTTATATATCCAGCTTGTGAACCCGCTACAATGTCTATATACCAGAGATGTCGGGGGTACCCGGACCCAAAGTTCAGTACTACCCCGTCTTTTTGTAGCCCTTTTTGTAGCCGGATTCAGAATTTTGAAAAATTACAACATGAATCCTTAGAGTTGAAAATTGTGAGCCCAAAATCTTAATCGAAAATCTGAAAAATTACAACCCATTTATTTGTACAACCGGACCTGTCTTTTGGTATTACCCGGTTTTTTTTATATCCAAAAACCAGGAATTTTTTGAATTTGAAACCCAAATCCAAAAGTTGAAAATCATAAACTTGTAATATCTCCTATTAGCTCTTTTTTTTATCAGCATCACTATTATTATTGTAGTAATTGTATTATTTTTGTTGTGCATCTATAATATTTCTTTTAAATACTGTTCATTTCAGACTTATACATTAAAACAACAGTTATGTGCTAAAAGGGGACTGGAATTTTCTCTCAGATTGAGAGTTTTCAGTAGCTCGACTTATAAAATTGTTTCTTTATCTAAATGTACTTCCTAATAGCACTCTTTCTTTTCAGTTTAAGGTTCTGTGCATTTTTGTGCCTTGTTATAAGTTTGACAACATGGCGTTAATCGTTAATCGTTAATCTTAATTGTTAATCGTCAATCAGTCTCAATCAGTTGTTAGACTTCTAAGCCATGAATCACTTTATCCAGCTTTTACTCACTCGTGGGCTTATTTTTACAGAACATTTTTTTTTATTGTTTATAGTCCTTTACACCAGGTGTTTTAAGACTGAAATATCTGTATTTTGGAAACACATATGTACTTCCTATCGTAGATCATATATGTTCATTTCAACTGTCTCTTCTCCTTTATCAAGGCTTGGGACTAGCTCGCAAAAGCAAGGCAGAGTTTTTACAGAACAACCAGAGGCAGCTATTTATAGGTGTCTGCCCACACCCCTTGCAGAAGGCATGGCATGGTGATGCTCGGTTCATCGGGTCACGGACACATAAACACATCACAGAACACTCAAACATACATTCCCCCTCCCCCCCCCCCCCGTCTAAATTGTCTTGGACAGATACAGACGTTAATCAACCAAACAAATAAACAAACCCCTTGCAGACCCCTGGTGACATCGACCAAGATTCGAACCCCGACTCTTAGGTCAACAGGCGCGAATGACTTATCGCTACACCGCCAGCGCCCATGATCTAATAGCTCCAGAAGACAGGGGCTACTAGCCATTATTTTTGTTGCAGTGTGTTTTCTAATTTATAATATTTATATTAATAATCAAAAAAATATTTGATTGACAACTAACAATTGATTTTTCTAATATATAATATTTATATTAATAATCAAAAAAAATATTTGATTGACACCTACAAATTGTTTTTCCTAATATATAATATTTATATTAATAATAAAAAAATTTGATTGACAACTAACGATTGATTATTCTCTTCAAGGCTGAAAACCTTCTACCAAGTAACTATGGCAAACCCAATCAAAACCAACAGGTTGATAATAAATGACTTCTAAAATGATGATTGTATTTATAACATACTTTATAGATTATTATCTTCCAATAATATCTCATATGAATAAAATATATGACGAATATAAGTTTAAATTAAACTGGATTGACACAGTGTCATTTACAGGTGATTCGTAATAATAATTATTTCATCAAATTATTTTTAAAGAAATGATTTTATTTGTTATTCTTTTAAAACAGTGAAATTTTGTTCTAAAAGATTCACGTTATATAAGTATAATGTGATATAAAAACTCATCTTGAAGTGAAATTTATCTTTTTTTTTCTTATTTAAAGCAAACTTTACCGAAAATGGCATTCAAAAACAAGCTGCACAGCACCAACTCAGTCGAGGTGAGTGACTTATATTTCGATCGAGTTTCTTTCAATTTTCTTTTCTTTCATTCATTCCGTTTCTTCACTCATTCACTCGTGCATTTTTCCATTCATCAATTCACTTGTTTAATTATTTTGTTTCGCTTTAAAAAATGTCTCGAATGCTGACTGACATCGTGACAGTTAACGATACTTGCCATTGGCACGCTTGAGTCTGTTTGGCTGTGCTTGCTGAAAGTTTCTCCTTGACCCACGGAAAAGCACGTTCAATTCATATGTGTACTCGCACTTACAATCTGTGATTTCTCGTCTTTCTGATTCTACATTATCAACGATTTCAACCGACAAATTTTTCTTGAAAAATCAACTTGCTGGACGGCTTCGTGCACTTTTTCTTTACTTGCACTTGACTTTAGATTTGAAATTTTTAGCTCAATATGCTAATTATCTCTAGTTAATGTTATATAATATTAATATTAAAGCTCAAGTAATTAAAACTAGAAGCTATTTTTTCTATTATTTGCAAGTAGCAGTAGTTTTAATTTTTGTAGTAGTAGTAGTCGTAGTAGCAGTTGTTGTTGTTTTTGTTTTTGTTGTAGTTTTAGTGTTAGTAGTAGTAGTAGTAGTAGTAGTAGTAGTAGTAGTAGTAGTAGTAGTAGTAGTAGTAGCAGCAGCAGTCTGTCTCGGTGATTTTCTTTTTGCATCCAAGCCTGGAATCGACCGATGCATCTTGCTTAGTTTTGCTTTCTCCCATAAGTTTTGCTTACTTGTGTTGTTTCCAGTCTTTTCAACTAAACAATAATTCATTCATTCATATATTATTTTATTTATATTTGCTCAATTTGTATTTATTCAATTGCTTGCTTTTTAACACCCGATGTAAGCTTTTCTTATTTCAAACATTTGAACACTCGGATATTATTTATTCTATATATGTAGAAATTGTATTTTTGTTCTATATCAATTGATAAATACAAGAGACCAGCGTTAACCCATCTATAAATAGTGTCCAGCATGGCGATAGCTCCTCAGTTTGTAGCTCTCAGTCTATTGGTTGAGGGAACATTTCTACTCGGACGTGATTGAGACTGCGATAATTTAGGTAAATGATGAAAACCAAACAAAACAGGGAAACTTGATGCCATCAACGACAAGACCCGAAAGAGGACAAAGTTTGAACCAGGCCCCTCTGGACGACGAGCTGACGGACCTTTCGCCGGCCCACCACCTTCAGGGCTCGGTGCCCGAGTCCCCCGCACAGCAGGTGAAGAGGTGGTCGTTTTTCTCCAGGAAAAAGAAAAAAGACGAGGGCCTCGGTGGAAGTGTACATCTCATGAAGTTTGCTCATGTGTGTAGTTGTTTGGATGTTTTTTTAACTTGGTTTACTGGGGTTGTTTGAGGTTTAAGGAGGGGTGGGGCTGTTTCTGGGTGTAGGGTGAGCCACTTTAATATTGAGCCACTTTAATATTGTTGTGTCAGTTGTGTAAATAAGAGTATGTAGAATTGATTGATTGTATCACTTTCATGTTCAAGCAGGAATTAAATGCCATGGTTTTTTTTATTTTCATTCATGTGTGAAACACTATTGTAGTTAAATGAAATGCCTAGATAAATAACAAATAGATGTGCTTACTACTGCTATACTAATGCTTATAGATTGCTTTGATTGGGTCTTTAACATTTTTTTTTTATTAAAATCTTTCATCTATTTATACTTATACCATCCTAACATGCTAATCAAATCATTTCGATTGTGGCGCTCAAAACACTGGTAGCGTTTATATGATTCACATTTAAATGGATAGGTCCTATTGAACTAGCATACAGAGAAGTTATTTATTCTTGACGTTATTTTTATTTATTAGCAACTGATTAAACTGGGTAAACACTCATGGCTCTTATCCTAACCTTCAATTTGTTTGTCTATGGCACGTTAATAACACATTATTATTATTATTTTAATTGTGTCATGCCGTTACTTTTAAAACTCGTATTACTCATGAAGTTTCCATATATGGATTTGAAGCTGCAAGAAGTGTTCTGTTGACACCTTTGTTCTTTGTGGCTCGATCGGACAGACTAGAGCATCCAACATACCTGTCCTCCCCCCGTAGCGATATTATGACTAAAGGCTGGTTTGCCCGGCAAGTATCTACATTAAACTCAGTTATAGTACCCATATAATACCCATACCCGTACCGTAAGTGGCCAGACAAAATAAGGAAAGCTTTTAGGAGCCATGGTTGTTTTTAAATAGATAGTGCAGAATGTTCATATATACTAATTCAAATTTACTTCAGAAACAAAACCAACTCTATGGATAAACATTCACAAATCAATATTTTAGTTAATTTTTTTGCAAAAAAAACAACAGACCCCGTCAACGCCTCCCTGTCCATCCACCGGCCAACCATCCGCGAATCCTCTGGCCAGTTCAGTCACACTGCCGCCTCCGCCATCTTCTTCATCATCCGGTATCGAAGACACTTCCCCCAGTCCCTCGACTGGCAAGCCGTCTGCCATGGCTCTCGAGCCGAAGGTTAATTAAGTTCTGTTTGATTTTATTTCTATTAGGGATGTCACGGGAACCCGAACCCGAGTTCGGTACTACCCGGTCTTTTTCTGATACCCGAACTCGAACCCGAATGTGTGAAAATTTGATACCCGAACCCGAAAATGTGAAAACTTGATACCCGAACCCGAAAATGAGAAAACTTGATACCCGAACCCGAACTCGAACCCGAAAATGTGAAAACTTGATACCCGAACTCGAACCCGAACCCGAAAATTCATAAGCCTAATACCCGAACTCAGATTTGTGAACAAATAAATTTTTTTAGTAAATAAATATTTATTCCAGTTTTAAAAATAGCAACACAAACAGAGTTTTCATAACTTTTCTAGTTTATTAAAAATGAAATAGTATTAGGAACCGATTTATTAGTGATTGTGTAAGCTAGACCACTAATCCGTTTGATTATCAGGCGGACCGAGCCGCGAACGAACTAAAATAATTAAGCCTTCTTTGGTCGAAGAAATCGCGGATAGCCATGACTCTAAACTTTTTACTTCAGTTATATATTCTTATGTTTATTCATTCATATACTCAAAGTTTTTTTGATATAACAAAGACCCTTTGTTATAAAGATAATCTTGCATAATCCTAAACTTTAACTGGCAAAGTCTATAAATGATCTATGCGTCACAGTCATTTTATTGGCAAATGTGTAAGCTAGAACACTAATCCGCCTGATTACCCGACCGGACGCGTATTTACAATCCCTGTATGAGCACAGGACGGACCCGATAATTATTCATGTTTACGCTCTTTCTTGCGTTGTGATTGGCTGAAAACATTGAAGGGATTTTTGATATTTATTAGAAGTTTACTTTCAATGTTGTTCAATTAAAAATATAATTTTTTAAGAAAAGTTTAGAAATAATATTCTAAAATAAATTATCTTAAAATTTTTCAGTACATACAGTCATAACTAGATCCAATTGCTAAGTACATGCAAGTTCTAGGTTAGCTGAGTTGGTAGGGTGTTAGCCTTGAATGTGAGAGCATCACGGTTCGATTCCCAGTCACTGCCTTACAATTGCTTTGAAAATAATTTTGTCAGATCTCGATGGAGCCCGTTGAATTCTAAATTTGTATCAACTCTTTTTTATTCAATTCATACACGAGTCATTCAACAGATTCTTTCCTGCAACTCGTGAAGTTAATAGCGCTGTTAAATCCCACTAAAATTAACAAAAAAACAATTTCATGCTTTGGCTAAGAACAACCAAAGTTGTGATATAACAATACACTAATATCACGTTGTTGATGCAAATTCATTATTTATCGACTGGTTTTTTTCAGTTAAATTGGTTTCAAAGTTAGAGTATATAATTTTATTTCATGAAAGTTATCCAGAAAACATTGCTACAAGTAAAATCATAAAATGCAAAATTGTTATTTTACAAGTAAAGTTTAAAAAAACCAAATGTTATGTTACAAGTAACACAATTTAATTATTTAAATTAGTCCACTACTGTGCGATCTAGCATGTGGCACATTCGCGTCAATGTTTTCAGCCAATCACAGTGCAAGAAAAAGCGTAAACATGAATAATTATCGGTCCGTCCGGTGCTCATACAGTGATTGTAAATACGCCGACCGGACCGAGCCGCGAAAAAAATTAATAAATTAGTATAATTTAAGAGGTAACGTATTATACTAATCGCAAGCCATACAAGTTTTGTATTATCACCTTTGCGTAACAAATAACACAAATAGGTTATTTTATTGGTGAGTGTGTAAGCTAGACCACTAATCCGCCTGATTATCCGGCCGGACCGAGACACGAACGAACTAAAACAATTAAGCCTTCTTCGGCCAAAGAACTCACATTATTTGGAAAGCTAAAAAAATAACTTGTTAGAGTTTATTCAATACGTGTAATGTCCAATGGATGAATTGATCGCTCTCGTTTGTATATGTATATACACTAGGTAAATTTAAAATCAATCCAGGAATTTGAAACCATAAGCCAGTACCCGAACCCGAACCCGAACCCGAACCCGGTTTTTTAAAAACTACGAACCCGAACCCGAAAACCTGAGTTTCACAAACCCGAACCCGAAAACTCGAGTTTTACAAACCCGAACCCGAACCCGAAAACTCTAGTTTCACAAACCCGAACCCGAAAACTCTAGTTTCACAAACCCGAACCCGAAAACTCCAAAAAGTACTACCCGTGACATCCCTAATTTCTATTAATTTTATTTGTGTTTTATAAATTATTATTTTTATTTTTATCATCACCATCCTAAGGGTTAAGGTTAAGGTCCTAACATTATATGACTCTACTTTGTGTAACCCAGTGAGGTTTAAGCCCAGTTGTGATTGGTGCTTCGAGCTTTTATGCACACTTTTCTTTAGCTTCACATAGTGAAAGTTAAAAAAACTATTTTGTTATCCAATTGAGCTGAAACTTAGAATATAGACTCATAACAATGCATTTTATTACATTTTAAAATGCTCTTAAAACTAATGAATACATTTTGTAAATATAAAAGCATTGGGCTCTTTCTTTACACTCGCTTACATAGCACAACATCATTTTATATTTATAAAATTTATTTGATATTTTATAGAGCATTTTATAAAACCTTGTTTTTATTTTTTTAAACATTATTATTTTTATAAATTTTGTTTCCAATGCTTCTAAAAGATGGAATATTTTCCATTTAGTGAAAATCTTCAGAGGGTTCAAAAACTTTGAGAAAATGTACAGAATTCATACTCTGATTTCTAATTTATATCTACTTAGAAAAAACAGCTGTGCCTTGCCTGGCATTTTGTTGCCTGGGTTTCTGATGCAAAACAGATGACAGACATTCACAAAATGTTGTGAACCCTTGAAATGCCCTGAAGCTATTTTAAACTTAAATGCAAAGAGATTAATTCTAATTATTAATTCTAGTTTAAATATCTAAGTTTTAATTTTTTTAAATTAATTTAATAATTAATATTTTAGATGGTGGAAAAGCAGGGACTCCTGCAAAAGGCAAAAATTGAGGAGAACAGCAAGAAAATGAAGTTGGCAATAATTATTTATTCAATATATTTTATTTATTTATTTAATATATTTTATTTATTTATTCAATATATTTTATTTATTTATTTAATATATTTTCTTTATTTATTCAATATATTTATTTATTCATTATATTTGTTTATTCAATATGTTTTGTTTATTAATTTAATTTATTTGATTTGAATTTTTTTATTTGATTTATTGATTTATTTTAATTATTAAATAGATGCATTTAATTAATTAATTGTTGCTCATCTTATTTCAGTTCTTTATTATGCTTTTATTTATTTATTTATGTTTTTATTTGCACTAATTTATTTCCTTCTCAAAATTATCTTTATATGAAATGAAAATATTTTCCCCAATTGCTATGTATAAAATACAATGTTGAAATTTTTGACAGTATGAGTTTTGAGTCATGCATCGATAATGTATTTGGAGGTTTAATCATAGATAATTAAGTTTCTATATCTAAGTGCTTTGTGATTAAATATCCATATTTAGACCATAAACTTTGTTATCTTTTGGATATTTCCTGTTCACTGCTGTATAAACCTGTAATTTTCGTTACGTCCAATAACCATCACCTTGTTTTGTAATGTCCTCAATATCTTATAGTATAATAGTCATCACCATCACTTTTTTATTGTCATCATCGTCATCAACAATATACTACTCTCTGTTTTATTGAGGTACAAAGATTTATAAAAAAACTTTCATTATTATCATCATTAATAATGTAATTAATAATGTATTAATGTAATTAATTATGTGTATTAGTTGGTCGTATTAATTGTTAATAATTCTATTATCATCATCCTAATTGTTATCGTCATCATCTCATCATCGTTTTTTATTTTTATTGCCTATATCCTCATAAAAATGGTAATAATAATAATAACATTTTTATTTTTAAAAAGTTATTTGAAGTGACTTCACATTCCTAGCAGAACTTCAAAGTCCTTTGAGCTATTATAGCTTATAAAGGAGTTTTCAACAAGTTTTGAAATTCTCTCTCGACTGCTTATTCATAATATTTATTTTGGGCGCTTGGTGGTATAGCAGTAAGGCATTTGCCTATAGACCTGAGAGTTCTTGGTTCAAATCCTGCTGGCATCTGCAGTGTCAGCAGGGGTTTGGGTTGGTGCCTATAAATGCCTGCCTCTTGTTGTTCTGTAAAAGACTTGTCTAAGATTAGCTTATTATAGATTTAGATAGAATAAAAATGCTATTTCTTTTTCCTTTCGGTATAAAATATATTATTTTAATATCACAGCCTGTGCATTGTAACAGTAATCCTAACCAGCTCAAGCCATGCACCTTATTAACAAGTGACTTTCAGTTCCTGTTGTTTAGCATCAGCTCAAGTGCTTTAAAATAACGAAAGAGAGAGAACGTAGAGAGAGAAAGAGAGTAGTTCCTGAAATTCGTGTTGCTATTCCCAAGAAGATGATACTGGTTACTGAAAGTGCATTTAAATTTAATAATTAGGAAGTTTTATTATAATGAATTCCACAAGTAAAGAGAATTTCATTTCGCATTGTGATGGCAGGAATTTTTAAAAAAGTTCATAATAAAAATTTATACTTAATGTAAGATCTGATCTTTTGCTGATACTCTGTAAGATCTGATTTTTTGATGCTAATACTCTTCGATCTATAATTTTTTTTATTTAATAGAATGAATTTATTTTGTTATTGTAGAAAAAGCTGGTCGCAGTCCTTTGTCGTTCTGTGTCAAAACCTACTCTATTTCTATAAAGACATGAAACCATCTGCAGCAGCCAAGCCTGTGAGCTTTCCTTTTTAGTCATGATGTCAATGATGCGTGGGGGTTGGTAGTGATGATTATGATGACTGTTGTAATAGTCGTGATGATAATGATGACTTTTGTAATAGCAGCGGTGATAATAATGACTGCAGTCATACGGGTAATGATAGTGATGACTAACTACACTGACGGTCATGATAATGACGATCTAATCTGTTTGTGAGAATAGGGATTGAGTGGTGAAAGTTAATAGTGATTAATATATAATGAAAATTATTAATAATAAAAGTTGAAAAAACTAAAACAAATGAATAATTAAAAATGAATTCTCATCACAGAGGTCGATAGCTTCTCTCGGCAAACCAGAGTTCATCGTTGACCTCAAGGGTTCTAAAGTGAGTTCTGCTCCAGAGGACAAGAACTCTAAGAAGGATGCCTTCATGGTTGATATCTTACATGTGTTTTTTTTTAAATACTTTTTGGATAAAAACGTTTGAGAATATATCTATATATATATATATATATATATATATATATATATATATATATATATATATATATATATATATATATATATATATATATATATATATATATATATATATATATATATATATTCTTTTAGACAAGTTGAACTTTTTAGTCCATTCTGCATTAACAAGCTTCTTACAAAAGTTTTGAAGAATAATGATTTCTTTTTTATTAGAAATAAGATTAAAAAGAGATTTAAAACTTTTATTGAGTTGGGCTAACTGGCCAGTTTATATATACTTGAAATAGATTAATTTGAGCATTTATCTTTCAACTTAATCACTATTTTTGCGAAATGGACTGTACAGTTTGGCGTTAATGTGATGTTCGCAATTAAAGATGTCTTGAATGAATAAATAAATAATTAGATAAATAAGAAATATTATTTAAAGTGGCTTTCCTTTTCTGCTGAAATAAAAGATGATGCTGTTTCAAGTTGACTCTAACATACTGCCTTACACAAAATTATTTATAGCTCAAAATATAAACAAAAATAAATTCAAGTTCTTACGAAATCTTGTTTACAAACCGTAAATGCAGTTGTTGACGACAGCGAAGATACACTACCTGCTCTTCCACGACAACAACGAAAACAACAACCACTGGAGGCAGTCGATTGAAAACAACATAGCAGTTCTCGAGTCTGTAAGTGGTCTCGTCATCATCGGAGTTTTAATTTTTGTAATTTTCATTATGGGAATATGTGGAGATGTTGTTAACTGACCATGTTGTTTACATTGTTGACATGTACAGCTGTAGTTAACTAACCGTGTTGTTTATACTGGAATAACTAATCATGATGTTGATATTGGAAGATGTGGTTAACTAACCATGTTGTTTACATGCACTGATGTAGTTAACTAAATTATACCACATGTTCACATGTGAAGATGTCTCAAGTTAAATTATACCACATTGTACAATAATAGCAATACAAAAAGTATATACATATATGGACATGGAGGGACTTAACTTTCGATAAATTGCTGTTCAATTCACTTAATATTATTTAGATTTATTTTGTTTACTATTACTTTAATCAAGGTGCTATTTGACTTAAATTGCATCATGCAGTGTAATTTGATTAAATTCATGCAACATGATATGATAATTATTTCAATCCCATTTCCTTAGATTAAGCTTTTTCTTTTTGGCAGGGAGTTGTACCTGACGTTGTTCCACAGTTCAGTAAAGATAAAACCGGTAGATTTTATAAATTCATATTTTTCTTTTTTCATTTCCGGCTTTTTACGAATTCGATTAATTTTTTCTTATTATTTATTTTATTAACGAGCTTATCTGTAATTAATTAACCGTTCAATTTTGAGATTTTTCTTCTGATTTTGTATTTTATTATTAGTTTTTAAAATTATATAAACAACTGAATTATTTATTTCTGCTTCATCCTTTATATTAATTAGTTATGTTTGTGTTTTCCAGTTTATTTTAATCATCAGCTTTATAATTTCTAAACTCCTGTACTAATTATTTATTTTGTACATAAATATAAATTGTTTGCGGGGAAGACCGAACAGTGCTGGTGACAGATACAGGTATTATATACAAACAGATACAGGTATTATATACAAACAGATACATGTATTATATACAAACAGATACAGGTATTATATACAAACAGATACAGGTATTATATACAAACAGATACATGTATTATATACAAACAGATACAGGTATTATATACAAACAGATACAGGTATTATATACAAACAGATACAAGTATTATATACAAACAGATACAGGTGTTATATAAAAACAGATACAGGTATTATATAAACCAGGCAGTTTTAAAAAAAAAGTATATATATATATATATATATACACGGAGACAGTAACACGCACACTCAATGACATGATCACATCATAAATAAAATAGCAACCCTGAAGCACGCGGAGAGCACGATGACGCTCAACGGCATGGAATCCAAGCAGACGATCGCCAACCGGCTCAAGAACTTCCTGCTGCGTAGGCCGACCAAGGAGTCCATCAAGCTGAAAGGAATTTATAAAGGTACAACAATGACAATAACAACAACACTCGTTGTGTGTGGTAGTTATAGTAGTGGTTTGTGTGGTGTTGATGATGATGATAATGGTGGTGATGATGATGATAATGGTGGTGATGGTGTCTTCTCAAATTTTTTTTATGAACTAGTTGGCTAGGAAAAATGTTAACATTCTCTTAAATTTGTTGATTTTTTCAGTTTCAGTTTTTTTTTTGTACATTTTATCTCTTGCAACTATATATGTACAAACATACATGCCTACAAACATGCATGCAAACATACGTACATATATATTTACATACATACAAACAAACATACATACATACATACATACATACATACATACATACATACATACATACATACATACATACATACATACATACATCAATGTATATAAATTAGCTTTTTAACAATATTTTTGTTTGTATTATTTTGTTGAATATTTCTTTAACCAGCTTGCTTGCAAATAATTGCTTGTCTGTTTCTCTTCTTTCACCAATTATCTAATTTGTAGCACAAACTGATCAGAACAGAGTCACAATGCAGTGCATGCATGCAATGTTATAGTCAGACTATAAAAGGCAGCTATAAGGAGGGAAGCTTTCTAGATTGACATCCTGGTTAAACCTTTCTCCACGCTGGTTGCTACAATTTCGACTCAGTGTGGAGAACATGTGCAACGTTTATCCTAGCATAAAAAGAATGAATTTTTTAACAACAAACAATGATGCAGCGGTCAGCTAGGTTGGCATCAAAAATGGTGTCAACTTAAAGTCATCTGATCTCTGGTTGGAAAGTTTTCGTTGTCAGAAAATTTATCAGTTTAAAATTAAACAAATCATTTTTTTAGAGGATACTTATAAATTATTATTGTAAATTAATGTTCATGAGATGCAAAATCTAACGAAACCAATCTGTTATTAATTACTGCTGTAACTGCAACTGAAACTGGATTTCATAAGTCAATTCCCCATGTAACAGAAAGTTGGTAGAGGATATTGGATCAGCTTATGGATGTTTGGTACTCTGAGAATCAAACTTGAAACATCAAAGTCAGCTGAAAACTGGCAATAAAATGTTTGAATATTGTTAAATGAATATTAGTAGTGGTTCAATCCTCACATTTTTATAAGATATTTTCAGTTCACATTTACAAGCCAACTCATCTGTAATCCTTTAGCATTTATATATTTATAAATAAATAATCAATAAATGTATATAAAACGTCAATAAAACGCCTGCGTGAATAAGTTATGTTAATTATTGACCTCCGTTTCCACAGAGGTAACGTTCGGCTCCTCCCTCGTGTCCATCTGCGAGAGAGAGAAAGACAAAGTACCGAGGTTCGTGAAGGAATGTATACTTGCCGTCGAGGCCAGAGGTTGGTGTTGTTTTTTGTGGTTTTGAACTTTAGAAAAAGAGACGTGCTCGTGAAATAATGATTAACATAAATATTCATAATCTTAAAAAAAAAATTGTGTGCATCGTACCTGACTTGTAGTGTGAATTAGCATAATTTATGGAATAATTACTAACAAGTTGTAATATCCTGTTTCAGGTCTTACTATGGACGGACTTTACAGAGTGAGTGGTAACATGTCATCTGTCCAGAAGCTAAGAAGCATGGTGGATCTGAGTTGGTTTTTCATATTATTTATTTATTATTATTTTTTTGATTTTTTACTGTTATTATAAAATTAACTATTTTATTATTAAATATTATATTAAATATTATTATCTTTAATAAAATCATTTATTTAATATAAATCATAAATTTAAATTTGAAATGACAACTTCAGATGAATTTTACGACCTGAACCAACCCATCTGGGACGTCCACACGATAACCGGTGCATTGAAACTCTTCTTCAGGGAGCTGTCAGAGCCGCTGTTCACTTTTAAACTGTTCCGACCTTTCGTCAGCTCGATAAGTAAGAAAATTAATTAATTTTAATCAATTAATTTTTTAATTACTTAAATTTTTTAATTTAAATTTTTTAAATTATTTTAAATTAATAATTAATTTTTTTTAATTAATAATTAATTTTTTAATTAATTTTAATTTTAATTAATTAATTAGTCGCAATATTTTCTAAATTTGTTGTTCAAAGGATAGAAATAACTTTACTGTGAGCTATCTATCGTAAAGTATAAATGTGCTTGAAACGTTCGACTCTACTAACTGGAAGAGACATTTAAAAAATGAATTGTGATGTGATGATGATGAATTTTTCTGCGATTTATTTTTTATTCTTCCGAACTGAAAAGTTTTTTTCACAAATTAAATTATTCGGTTTGATTGATGTATTTTTTAAGCAAGTGTTTCTCTATATCTTATATCACTCTGTATTGCTTACTTTCTCTGTGGTTTTGTATCTAATTCTACTTTTTGTTTCTCCTCTTTCCAACTCGGAACAGACAATCTCTCCGCCGTCAAGGAACTGGTCGAACAACTTCCCGAACCTCATGCAAAAACCATGAAAGCTCTTTTCAAGCATTTCACAGCGTTGGTTTTTTATTTTATTTATAATTTTAATTAAATAATTATGTTAATATATTGTTTATGTACAGTAAACCTCTGACTTGAGGTAAGTTCCAACAGAACCTCAAAATCATGACTTGATTTTGAATATTTCTATGACCCTCTTTATAAGCCTATAGCTGAAGTGAAAAGCCTATAGCTGGCTGACACCAGTTCCATGCTGAGACCAGCAGTTCAGCTCAGCTGAATTGATAATTATCTAGTTTAATAAAAATATTCTAGTTTAATTGTTTAGTATAAATATCACCGTATGTTTTATTGTCGATGAAGATCGGTGTAAACCTTTAGGCATGCTTTATTTCCCGACAGAGTCCTGCAGCACAGTCGCGAGAATCGGATGCAGGTGCAGGGGCTGGCCATCGTTTTCGGACCCACCCTCCTCTGGCCGGAGAACAAGGCCAAAGATGCTAACCTCGCCCTTGACCTCGTCCAGCAAGGTCAACTGGTTGAATTTATCATAAATAACTGCAAGGCCATTTTTAAGTGATTCAACGAGACGTCCGTTGTGGCTTTTTTTATTTTTAAAAGTAAACACTTTGTAGATTAAATTTTCGTATTTAAGAAGGTGGATTCTCACGTGAATGATTTTAAATCTTCGGTTTTGATTTTCGTTTGGCATTGTTTTGTTTTTTTTTTAATTTTTTTTAATTTGTAAATTTAAATCAACCAATCACTGTTTGTTGAGCTTTCTATAAAGAGAGAAAGAGAGATGATGTTTATATTTTTTCGTGTGTTTATTTTTGTTGATTGCAATATTAATTATTGATCATTATTATTTATTTCATTTTAAATTATTTGTTGTGATGATTCAATCTCCGTGATTCGGTCCAAATGCGAATTCTTCATTCCTGATTTGATACTTTTTCACTTTTACATCCATCCGGACATTTTGTATGACGATGTGTGTCAGCTGTTTGCATGTGTACGTGTGAAAATACGTTTCCGCTTCTTAATTTTTATATTTATTAAAATTGAATTGTTTTTTTTTTATTTAAAAAATTAAGAAGTATGTAAGAATTTTGTGCCTTCGAATATTTTTCGTTTCGTCGTTTGTTTAAGAAATCGGTGCCCGAATTATTTATACGAGATGCCTTAATGATGGTGATGGTTGTAAGGATGGTGTTGGTGATAGTTATGATGATTGTGATACCAGTTCTACGACCAATGTTTTTATCTTTTCGGGCTCTTTCGATTGTAACTTGGTTTTCGGTGGAGGTTTTCTGTCTTTGTTTTCTAATTCGTTCTCTTTTTTTTCTGCAAGATCATCCATTCCGTGATCGGATTCCATATTTATTTATCCTTTTATTTGTCACCAGTTGCCGTGGTTGCCAGGGTGGTGCTCTGGTTTCATCGGGCAGCGACGGTCGGAAGTGCTTTTTTTCCGATGGAATTCTTGTGTGCGTGTGGAGGTGCCTGCGGAGAATAATTTGTAACCGATAGTTTGTAATTTAACTTTAATGTTCTTATTTTAATTATTGTTTTTATAATCATCGTTATTTATTATTATTATTATTATTATTATTATTATTATTATTACAGTTTGACTTCTCACTTGGTACTTTCATTCAATTCAGAAGCACGTATGACCAATCATGTAGTAGCATTTAATGTATGCGCGTTCACTTTTTCAAGCCTTAAAAAAAATAGAATGTTGTTTGGCTTAATTTTCTTCCTTGTGAGATTTTCAGATTTCCAAGTTTTTTATATATATATATATATATATATATATATATATATATATATATATATATATATATATATATATATAATATACACTTGAATTTTTTGGTACAAATGCTTTTACATAGTATGTAATATTCTGATATGTTGTATAATAATTATAATTTATAAATTTCTATAATTATTTTTTTTCGTAATGAAGTTTGTTTACTCCATTTCTATGAGAAAAGGAGAAGCGAGCAAATCCTGAACGATTGAATACTTTTTCGTTCTCAAAATATTTCTTCAATGACTTGCCTTCTTCTTCTCATGCACGTGTTTCTTCGTCTGGAATAAATGAATTGTCGGTTTGCAATCGTTCGAGATATTTTTTGTCTTTAAAATATTTTTTAGAAATCACTAAAAGTAGATGCATATATCGAGGTGTTGTTAAAGATATTAACAGTCCATATGTTTTAGAATTTTAAGTTGAACATGGAAGATGGAATTGTGTCAAAAGATCATCAACATACATAATTTTCTATGTCTGTAGGTTATAACTATTCCGTAACGCTGGTAGGTGGCGCTGCAGTCGTAAAATTATATATAGTGACATTTTATGGTGTGCAGCAAGGCTCTATACTTCTATATCTGGTCCTTTGCTCTTTGTTCTTTATGATTCAGAGCTTTCAAAAATTATTTCTTCTCATAATCTTAACTTACTGTCATATGCAGATGATTCACATCTTTATGTTAGTTTTGATCAATCTTCCTTAAATACTACCATGTCTTCTATTTCTTCTTGTTTGACATCTATTAAAAATTGGACTGGTTCTATGTCTTTAAAACTGAATTCATCAAAATTTGAATTAATATATTTTGATAGAGCTGGTAACTTAGCTAAAAATCCTTGTATTTTTTTAAATTTAGTAATTAAACATTTTTGTTCAGTAAATTCATCAAAGAGCGCTTTTGAATTCACGAAAGGCGCTATATAAGTTCATTTTGATTGATTGTCTTGATGTTGCTTTGGCTACTGAATTGTTGCATTATTATAAAAGGCAAAAACCGAGGAAAATGAAATAAATATTTGAGAAACTTTCATAAATGAGAATATATCTAAGAAATAAAATAAAAATAGTTGATAAAGTGTTATATGTTTAATAAATTATCATAAAAGTTTCTAATTTCCATCTTGTAAATTTTTTTTTATCAATTTGCTTCCTCTTCATTTGTTTTGAGAAATTGTCGTTTAACAGTCAACTTCTGGAAAAATGCTTTTCAGAGCAGGTCAATTAACGATTTCACGAGAAATTTTTGAATTCTCAATCAAAGAGAAAAACTTCCTTAAAACCAATAAAAAGTATGAAAAATATTTGACCTTAGAAAATAATTGATGACTTCAAATAATTTATTACTTTAAATCAAATTTAGCATTTAAGTTTTTTCAACCAGTTTTGTTGTGTTATAAATTTAAATTATAAATCTTATTCATGGTAAAACAGATGTTTTTTGACATATTCGTTTTGTGCAAAACTCAAATCTTAAAATTTTAAAAGTTTTTATGAAATATTTTTTACTTGTTAAATGTTTGTGTGAATATAATATTATATTTTATTATTTAATAATATATACTTTTTTATAATATATTATATAATGTAATATATTTCAACAAATAACCACGGTCTCAGTTGGGGCAGTGCGCGGGGCAGTGACCTTGGCATTACTGAACGTCATTTCAATTTTTGTTTACTGTGGAACCGGATATTTTTCAGAGTGTTTTTCGCTTGAAAAAAAAACTCAAATAAACGCGAACGACAACGATGGTTATTGGCATGCGACAGGACAAGTTGACAACTTACGATAATGCAATTTTACTGAATTGAATGATATTGAGTGAATTTTACTGAAAAAGATTTTAACAATCGTATAGATTGTGTGCATTAAAAAAATTCGCATAAATAATCGTCTGTGTATGAAATCTACTGTGTAAAATTTGAGAGGTTATTTGAAACGTAGATGCGTCAACCTACCCCGTCTTTATATCACATATGGTTGCGGGCGCCGCAGAGGGGCATTTGATCCTCTGGATTGATTGATTAAATTTTTTGAAAAAAAAATAGACAACCAATCTATAATTAAAACGTTTATAATTAATTGTAACATATGTGACTCCTTCCATTGCCATTTTGATATCATCATCATCGTTATGTTTGGGGATGCATCCCAGATGCTCTACTTTTTTTCCATTCACGTTTCTCTAAAAACTATGATGCGTGAAAATTATCCAGAATCACTGATCCACCAGTGGTTAAATGGTTTATTCTAAGTATAATATTTATTTCAGTTTGTATTAGTTAATAAGTTCATGTATGGTTGTTGGCAGTGCTAAGGCTGTTGTGTAAATGGGCCTCCAAGAAACATTAGTGTGGTCTTTTACTGATGAATGGCTATTGTTTGATTGTCTCCTCTCATCTCATAGTCTTTTGCAAAGGTACACACATTTCTATCAACAATGACAGTTTTGCTGTGTAGGAGATATAAACCTCTCCAACAAAAGCATTTTTGTAATTTTCAGCGTGTTTTTAAAACATTTTATTATGATGTAAAATAAAATTGTACTATATATTACCAATTTTAAACAAGAAATTTGAAAAATCTTCTTGGGGCTCAATTGAGCCCCAAGACCCTTCCCCAATTTTGGGAAGAAAAAATAAAAAACAAAGAAAAAATATGAGAGAAGAGGCGAAGAGAGAAAAATTAAAAAGTTTACCCCCTACAAAAATTCCTGCGGGCATCCATGTATGGTTGGCTCTGATTTAATTTGTTCATGTCATTTTGAACACTTCTTCGTTTGCTCTTAAAACATCAACATGGCTTCATTTAATAATTTCCTCTGAAATGACGCCAAGATAAATCCATTGTCTTATTTTGAGATTTATTAACAATTACTTTTCAGCTCATTATTAATTTTTAAGAAAACTTTTTAACAAAAGAGTTTCTAAATAAAAATAAAAATTAAAAATAATTGTATTGTCAAAATGATCAAGCATGGAGATGTTTCTTTCTTGAGAAACTATTTTGTTTTGCCATGCATGCTTCTTCATGCCTTATTAGGTTCTGCTCCTAGCACTTCTCTTATCCTTTGATATTAGTCCAATTATTTTTTCCCGGCAGAACTAATCATACCGCATAATTTGTAACCCACAGCAACGCAATTTGACAAAATTGAAACCGTTTGATGAATTAAGTGTGTTTTCCAGTTACGGTTATTAGGTGGTTGCCATCGATTTACTGTGGTTGTAATATTATGAATATACTTCGGTATCTTCTTTCTTTTCATTTTAATAAACAACGCTGGTTGGCCAACGAAATTTGATTTAAAAAACAAGAAACAAGTCCTTCGAATAATTATATTTATCACAGTATTTTTGAATACCTTATATTAGCTTCACCGCCGGTCTTGTCTGCTTGCTTGCTTGTCGTATGTATGTATGTATGTATGTATGTATGTATGTATGTATGTATGTATGTATGTATGTATGTATGTATGTATGTATGTATGTATGTATGTATGTATGTATGTATGTATGTATGTATGTATGTATGTATGTATGTATGTATGTATGTATGTATGTATGTATGTATGTATGTATGTATGTATGTATGTATGTATGTATGTATGTATGTATGTATGTATGTATGTATGTATGTATGTATGTATGCATGCATGCATAAGGGTACTGAAAATAACACATTTTTATTATTATTCTACTGAGCAATTTAAACTTCGACACACGATTGTGGACGAATAGTTCTGGAGAATAATGGCGACGGAGCGTTTCTCTTGCCCAGGAATTGAGGTAACTCCGGATTAGCTTTTCCTCTCCCCGAGAGTATCGCGTATATTCGCCGAGGAATGTATTCATCCACCGAACCGCCCATTCATCCGCTAAGACACGCACTTGTCCGCCCACGCGTCCAATCAGTTGAATAAAAGAGGGAAGCAGATGGAGAAAAGGCAAACGAATTGCAGTCTGCGAACGATATTTTATTGTGATGTAATGGAACATGAAAATAAGTTTCTTTTTTTTTATTTCATTGTCGCCCCGTAAATAAACAAATATTAAATTAACATTCTTGTAACAGACAGAGCTATAAAGTGTACAATTCGTCTTATCACTTGATATTGAATTTAATTACATATCGAAAAAAAGTTATTTGTACAAACGTTATTATTGACAAATATCGAGTATAAACATGTATGAAGACAACAGCGCAGTAATCAGATTCGCCGATTGGTACTCTCACTACCACGGCTACGTCATTCTCGTTGTTTGCGTCGTAGGAGTCGTCTGCAATGCCTTCAACGTCATCATACTGACTAGAAAAGATCTGATCAACAACACCAATTACTTTCTCACTGCACTGGCACTGGCAGATTTTCTGACCATGCTCTCTTGCATTCCGTTCGCAATCCAGTTCCACATTCTGTACGGAATCGAGAAAAGTGTCGAGAGGAATACATATCCGTGGGCCGTATTTCTGATCTTCCACGTCAACTTCAGTATGACCACGCATACCATCGCTATTTGGCTTGCCGTGGTTCTGTCGGCGTTTCGTTATTCCTACCTTCAGCTACAAGGGGAAAACATCGGATGCTGCCCGGGTCTGACTAGAAGAAGAGATAAAGGTAGGGTCGATGATAGTGGTACGACCACAGCCAGTGTAAAATGCGGCGCTGCCAGTCATCTCAGCAACACTTGGAGAAAAACGCAATTGGCAGTCTATCTGGTGTGTTTCTGTTCCATCATTATTCTTGTGCCTAACTACGCCACATTGTTCATAGAGGAAAAATTTGAACCTGCTTTCAACGAAACTCTCTACGACGTCGTCACTTATGCCGATTCGGTCGAAAGTAACAGAAACGGATCAGGCAAGCATAGAAATTTAACGTTTGACAATTCATCGGCAGACCCTCAGTATTCAGTGAAGGACAAACCAGATTTTTTTGAGATCCTGACTGAGGTAAATTTTTGGATCCAAGCTTTCTGCGTCAAACTCATCCCGTGCGCTCTCATGACAGTCTACGGATTTCTGCTAATACGCACGATGCACATCTCACAGAAGCGTCGAAATCAGCTGCTGCTCGCATCCAGAGCAACCAAAGTCACACCTGCTGCGACAGTCCTGCAGGCGAACCACGAAAATGGTCGAATAAATTACATAAAGTCAAAGTTCAGTAACCATCAACAGGATCAGCGCAGACAATTTTCAAACCGTCAGAAAGATCACAATCGTACAACGGCCATGCTGGTCATCATAGTCTTGTTGTTTCTACTCACTGAACTTCCTCAAGGCATTTTGTCTCTGGGTAACGCAGTTAACAAGAATTTTTTTTACCGTTATTATGTACCGATGGGGGACCTCTTCGACATACTGGCCCTGACCAACAACGGCATCAACTTTACTCTCTATTGCGTCATGAGTCGGAAATTTCGAGTGACTTTTCTTAAACTTTTCTGTGGCTGTTTTTATAATCTGCCAGGTCTGCCGGGGTTCAGGCTGAGACAAGAGGCTCGCGACAGTCCTAGGCCGCAGAAAACGGTTGGACATTGTTTTACATTTAAAACTGTATATTTAAAAAAATATAATTAGTAAATTGAAGTTTTACTGCTAAACTAAAATTTGCTTATAATAAACACTTGTTGAATACTTCCGATACAAATGATTGAGTAAACTAAAAAAGTTTTAAATTTAAAATAAACCGCATATTGGAAATTGTTCTCTGTCGAAGCAAAACCAAAACCAGATATAGCCTTTGGCGTTTTAATTATTTTTTGAACTCTGCCTTAATTTTGCAAGCCAGTCCCAAGCCTGGAGAAAGGAGGAGGGAAAAGTTAAAAAGGTCAAATTGTGATCCACGACAGGAAGTACTTAGGTGTTTCCAACATACAGCCATTTTAGTCTTAAAACATCTGGTGTAAAGGACTATAAACTATTACAATAATAATAATACTAATTATTATTTTTTGACATATAATCCCTAAAAGCGTTCGTAAGGACAAATAACATTTTTTTTTATTAAGAATGCTCTACGTTTTTAGTTGCGTGAGCTTTTTTTACGGCGCGAAAAGTTTTGATTTGATGTCAACCGGTGGCATTTCGGTGACATTTCTTTGAAATAAATCTCTTTTAAGAATCTTAAAACGTTGAAAAACTTCCGAAGTTTTTACGACAGAAAACTGTTTTTTTTTTAATTTGTCAAATTTATGTGTTAAAATTTTGTTTCAATCTGTCTTCTATTTGTTAACAAGACGTCAGCGAGTTTGTAATTTTCATTTAATTTCTCACTTTTTTACGTCAAATTGAAATTGAAATTGAATTTTGTTTATTTTGAAATTAAAATAAAATTCATTTCAGAAGTCAAAAATGTTTTAGTTGCATGAATAAATAACAGAATAACTAACTGTCATTAATTTTTTTTAAATATAAAATAATATAGTACTCAGGCTTCCCTATACTGACTGAAATTGAAAGAAACTCGGCAACAGCAAAACAGTTGAAACCGAATAACAATCCATTCAAGTGTTCATAGTCAATCACCTAATTATAATTATTATCGAGCAAATAATTTTTTTTCGGTTGATTGACCTCACCTTGTTTGCAGGACACATTCGGATCAACCAAGCTTTTGTCAGAAGGCCGACTTGAGAATGTTGAATGAGAATCAGTTTTACAACTTACGGGGTGAGGTTGAGACAGGTGCAAGTGGAAGGCTCACAAACACCTGCAAAAAATACATTTTTTCGCGATAATATGGGAGCCTTGGTTGTAAGCTTGGTCCAATTTCTTTCATCTCAGCATTGATTATTACGGGGTTTTTTGAGGTTTTTCTCCACGTAGATCAGTCGGCTGTAACATTTGCGAGACTCTGATGTGCTACACGGCTAACAATACACAATTTTTGAAAGTCTATTGGGATTGAATAAAGATGTTGCCACGGTATCTGAGAGTCCAGATTTAGATATTTCTAGAGTCTGGAATGATACGGGTCGATTTTTGAAGAATTCTTGTGGGCGTATGAATATAAGTTACGTAAGTCCCAGTGGTCTCTGCTGCTAAAAGCAGGATGCTTCCAATAGATAAATTTGAGTGGAATTTTGCGGAAAACATTCCCCTCTCTCTTCAACGCCTAGCCCTGAAAGAGTTGAGTAGGTTGCTAGAAAAACTACGATATTATGTAATAAAAAATATAAATGCCAGTAAGCTAGTAGAGGTTTATTAATACACTATACAATAAATAATGTAAACATATTAATTAAATGATTTTAGTATTTTTAGGTAATAGAAATGAGGAAAACATGATTATTAAGAGGCTGTTCAATACTGATTAGTTCATTATTATTTGAACAACTTGATGAATTTCAAATATATTTTGTTTCATTTTTTATAAAAAAAGATTTTAATTGTTTTGTTTTTACGAAGCAATTAAAAAATTTAAAAGATCGAAATAACATCTGATTCAATGTTTTGAATAAAGTTTCAAACAATTCGAACAACTTTCTCTCTTTGATTCGCCTGATTAATGACAAAAAATAATGACCGACGATAAATTAAGTTAACAAGACTTGATAAGGTTTTTCATCAATCATTCAATTTAATTGTGAATTAATGAAGACAAAAATATTTTTTTTTAAGTAGGAGTTTAAAAAATTTATAATTTTAAATCTTTTACCGCATAACTCCTACTGCTGCCGCATCGTTCATCTAGAAAGTCGTGTACCACGAGATATGGTCGACAGTGGATCGCGCGATGTGGTCGACAGTGGATCACGTGAGGTGGTCGACAGTAGATCACATATTTTATGATGTAGCAAACATTGGATTGAGTTGCTTTTTTATGTGTTAAAACATGATTGTTTATGTCGTAAAAAGTTGACCGGCTGTCTCTATGTGCGTGGCAAGCAGCATGCTACTGGGAGGTCGGCGATAAATTCTTTCTCGCTTCTTCGCTTCAGAGAATCAGAAAATCTACACTGCAGGTGTGCATGTGTGTATGTGTGTATATGTGTGTACGTATACGTGTATGTGTGTATACGTGTATGGGGCTTCATAATTTTCTAGCTTTTCGAGCTTCGTTTTGCGCCATTAGGCTCATGCAGTTGAAGGTGATCCTGATGACGATAATGATGGCAATAATGATGATGATGATGATGCTGATGATGCTGATTATAATAAAAGAATGGTTAGAATAAAAAGGGTGGTTAGAATTATGAAAATGATGTTTAGAAACTCGATGATGATAATGATTGTCTTTGACGATGACAAAATTTTGCGGTTCGTGTGAAGTCATGACACTTTAAAACGTGGCGCCCTCTTTGGAACAAAGCAATTTGTTTTGCTCTTTCACAAGCACTAAGCTACTTTATGAAATCGTCAGTCTGAATAATATTATTTGTTTACAACTATTTGTTGCTCGCCTCTGCAAACCTTTCAAGGTAGAGTTTTTACTGTTGTCACACTATAGGTGGTCTGGTGGACACTTTTCTTTACACACTTTTACTTAACTTGACTTCTCTGTCTGTCTGTCGTCAAATTTTGCAATCGATTTTAAACTAACTTCCCGATGAGCTAGAGACTTCAAAATTTAAACATACCTCCGAACTGATTAATAATGCATTCTGTCAAATTTTCGGATCGATTGGACAAAGTTTAATTAAATAATGATTTGTGATATTTTCGTCGAACTATTTATTGTCTATGCTAATATACTCGTTGTTTTTGTAACAGAATGTGGCCTACACAATCGATTATTTAAAAGTGTGTTTTTAAAAAAAACTTTGTTTTTTGATTCAGTTGTTTAACTTTGAATAGATTTTTTTAGTGTAAAACCTAACCGGAAAATAAAACATAATTAGAAACAATACAGTTTAAAAAGATTTTTCAAAACACGATTTTATTTAAGAGTGGATCGTTTTCCTTTGCACTCATACGATCGTAAAAATTGCGTCCCACGTTTTTATCTTTACAATTTATTTTTTCTTTTTTAGTGCATTTAAATGAAAAACGTGTTCTTAAGAGAATTTTAATAATTATAAATGTTTTAAAGTACATTTTATTTAATTTTTCTATATATGATTTTTGTACATAAATGACGTTGGATTATATCACCCATATTAAAGATTTTATTCTTAATTATATTTTTTTTTTAAATATTTATAACTTGAATTTAGTAATATATTGCAATGTCACCGGTAACACATTTCTATTCTAAGTTTCAGCTCAATTCGATAAAGGCTTATGATCAAATACTCGATTTGAAAATAGGAACCATTAAACATACGACAAACAGATGAAGTTAAATAAAAGCCTGCAAAAAGATGAGCTAAAATAGTGCAATATTATGCCACTATAGTAATTCATGTAATAAAAAAAAAGTTTAGTACATAAAAATGTTTGATCCTTCAACAACAGATATTTGTGGCTGACTGTTGCATTCAGCCTAATATTTCATGTCAGTTGTAATTTTTCTCTGTTTTGTAACTTTAAGTGTATAAAAACTAGCATCAAAGCATTTTGGACAACATGTGTAGCCAAACACAAGTTTTTGAATCTTATAAATATTTTTTTTGCAATCAGCGTTAACAAACTGAGCTGTTAAATTTCATTAAAATCAAAATTATATTGAGTTACATACAAATGAACTTAGCTAATTGTTAGAATACATTATTTAAGAGCTAATAAAAAACATATATATATATATAAATTTATAATCAATGTTATTTAAAACAAATATCTATGTTTTTATGTTAATATAATAGTTAAGTAAATATTCAACCAGTATTAATAAAACTATAAAGCTTTATTAACAAACGATATAATCAAGCAACATCGAACCTTTGAATTACAAGCTTTAAATTAAAAAGAGCCTACTAAGCCAGTTCCCCATTACAATATTTTCTAAGCCGAAATTTTGTGTTTGATTTTTTTTTAATCGGTCCTTCGTTATGTTTCGTTGTGCCTCTCGACTTTGCAGTCTAAGCTTCGCGTTTCAGAAAACCAAAGAAGAACTAGCCGGACCTGTGGAATGTCCTATCTGTTATGAAACCACAAAAGATGCTGTCATCCTAGAAAAATGCGACCACAAACTATGTTGGACCTGTGCCTCTAAATGGTCAAAAAGCCCCCTGGAAGTAAGCTCATGTCCCGTATGTAGGCAGCCCTACAAGAATTACATATTTACCACTTGGTGCCACAGCTCTGAAGATAGAGAAAGGCTATTTGATCATCACTCTCTGTGTATCAATGGCCGTGACCCAGAGAGGTTGAAGTTCAGGCACTGCTTGTCACTGATGATCATCGGCGACGTGGCGCGTCTTGGGCACTTCCCAGAGGCAGTGGTACGCCCAACTACTGAATGTCTCGAGAAACAGTTGGCGAAGCTGGATGAATTTTTAAACTCACGGACGAAATGAATTCTTATTTGTTTTATTTATTTACTTAATTGTTAATTTTTCGGGTTTTAAATTATTAATAAAACATTAGTAAAAAAGCATGACGGTGATCACGCTAATAATGGCAATAATAAAATTAATTTGATTGAAAATTATGATAAATGGAGATGGTGGTTATGATGATTGTGACGACGACGATGAGGATGATGGTGATGATCCGGTTATGGTAATGATGATGTTGATCCTGTTATTATTATGATAATGATGATAATGATAATGATGGTGATGATGATAATGATGATGATAATGATTTAGTTATGAAATCGTCAGATCGATTCCAATTAGCTTTGCCGGAGCAATTAAGTGATGTTGTCATCGTTAGCGTTTTGTCAGGTTTCAAGAAGAAAGTTAGTGGATGTGTTTTCCGAATGCTGTTCAACATGGTTGTGTTGTCTAAATGTTGTACAACGCGGTTGTGTTGTCCCAATGTTGTACAACATGGTTGGGTTGACCAAATGTTGTACAAAATGAGTGTGCCTTCCAAATGTTGTACACCATGGTTGTGCTGTCCAAATGTTGTACAACATGGATGTGTAGTCAGAATGTTGCAAACGTGATTGTGTTGTCCAAATGTTGTACAACAGGGTTGTGTTATCACTATATTTGTGCTGTCAACCTACTACTTGTTATGCGACACGTTGTCTGACTTATGTGCCGTCAACAATCAACCCGCATTATGATTTGGATGTGTTGTCAATATAAGTCTTTTGTTTTGTGTTTTCAGGATATTGTAAGAATATAAGTTGTGAGCGGGTGGCCTATAATTTATACTACCAGTGCATTTTAAATTTTTAATGTAAAGTGCATTAGAGCCATTTTATTTGAAGTCAACGACATCAAAGAAGCTACTTCGAGTCATGTTTCTCATTCATGTCTTCGAGACAGCTCAGTGAAAAACAACTGACAGTGAAATGCGGAATATATTTTTTGCTTAAAAAATATCTTGAATTAATTTGTTTTAGAACTGTATGCACTCGGTTTTGTTTAAATTGCCAAATTAATTTTTTTTTCATTGTGGTTGTTTGTTCACGAGAAGATTTCAACAGCGAACAATCATGATTTAGCAGAAGATGATTCAACTAAAATTAAAAAAAAATGAATCATATTTTTGTAAATCATATCAAGATATATCAAGATATATCAGCAATTCAACCTACGTAGGTAGGTGCAGAGTTAATTTAAAAAATAAATATTTTAAGAGATGAGATAGTTTTATGACAATAAATTATTAAACGTTTAATTA